>CM070785.1:32669062-33869062 GCA_036346955.1 Dipus sagitta | reverse complement strand
GTATCTTTTTGCTAGCAATCTGTTGCCTAGAGAAGCAAATAAAAGAATACATTAAGAATGAATCTACCACATAAACTAGGAAAGTTAGACCAAGTGCCTCTATTTCTTGTTCAAAATGATACATTCAATTCAACATTTTATGGAGAAGTAGAATTTAATAGAAAGTTCTGGACAAGAATATGCCAAATTTGGATCAAATTTGGATTGTACTATTCTTTAGGTAGAAAGTCAAGGCCAATGCTGAGGCATTCTAGTTCTGAAATGGGCTAAGAAAGAAAAACTGTCAAGTGCAATAAAAAATAAAGATGATACCCCTCACCAAAACAGCCCCACTGGGTATCATTTTGTGTGTGGCATAGTAAGAGCAAACTGATATCACTGAAATATCTTCAAGACAACATTTTAAAGTCTCTGCGTCTGCACTGTTATCATCAGTCAAATGCCAAGTGAACTGCTTGCCATGGGTACATGAGTACTTTATTCTTCTGGTATTGCCTCAACTTGTTTTTTTAATGTGACTGCTCGAGAAAGAATCACTAGAAAATTCATTAATTCTTTCTCTCTGACCTCAGGGTAAAGAGCTTTCACATCTGTCAGTTGTTAGCCTAGATGATCAGTTTTAATGGACATCTACCACTTGAATTGTTATCAGTCACTTTATGTCAAAATTGTCATCATTTCCTGTTTTTATGTCTTTGTTGCTGTTAAGAATGAATTTTAAAACACTCTGCATTTCCATGTTTTAAAAGTAGAAGCTTTGGGCTGGAGAAGATGGCTTAGCGATTAAGGCGCTTGCCTGCAAAGCCAAAGGACCCTGGGTTGATTCCCCAGGACCCACCTAATCCAGATGCACAAGGAGGCACATGCATCTGGAGTTCGATTGCAGTGGCTTGAGGCCCTGGCCCGCCCGTTCTCTCTTTTACTCTCTTTCTACCTCTTTCTCTCTCTCTCAAATAAATAAATTAATTAAATATTTAAAAAAGTAGAAGCTTTGACTATATTTGATTAGTTACCTCCTTCTCTCCTCTACATACCTCTCTTGACCCCACTTAGACCATGTCTACCCATAGTATTCCTCCCTTCTACTTACTAATCTACTTTCCCTTTCTCTTAAGCAGCCTCTCTCCTACTAATCAAATCTAAACAGTTTATAAACAACCACATGGAAGCCTACTTTTGTGTTAGTGAATAAAAATATTATGCAAATTTAAGGAAAAGATAGTTTTAGCAAAAGTACCCAGTTGGAACATAAATGCTGTGCCCAGAAGCCATAGGCTGACACTGAAAAATTTCAATGCCATGGTTGGGATACCTCCCACTGAAGTCTTGGTAACATTGCCAAGGCTCTTGGTTGCCCACCATACTTAGATGGTTAATACCCCATTGCAAAAAAATATTACATGCTTCAGTTGCAGGACAGAGAAATCAAACTAGAACTGAGCTAGAAGGTTTGTCCCTGCTAAGTAGCAGTCATAATGTTGGAAAGTGCTATGTAGCCTTCTGAAGGAGAAAAGTCTTCAGTGGCCTTAACTAGCAGTGGTCCCTTTAAGCTACACAACTGGCCACACAGGCAAAAGTGCTCGCTAGTGCAAGAGTGGCATGTCTGTTATGGGGGCAATCAATTGCTACTTTGATTTGGGGTCCACTGAATGTGAGGTAATTTATGCTGGATACCTAGGAGGGATCCAAACCTTAGGAAGTTAATACTGTTGTTTGGATACATGGATATGTTATTGCCACCAAATCGCCATATATCTATATCTATCTATATCTATATCTATGTCTAATCTATATCATCTATATCTATATCTCCATATATACATATATATATACATATATATATATATTCTGTTTTTAGTTTTGGTTTGAGAAATCCCTTTTCAAATGGCAGTGACTGTCAGGAAGACTGAAAACTCATCAAAAAACTGAGAAGACAATAGTCGAGTGTTCAGCACTTAATGAGACATCTCCATCATACCCTCTAATAGCTCAGGGATTATCACTTAAGAGTTGGTAGAAAAGAATGTAAGAGCCAAAGGATGGTGCAGAGTGCTTTGGAAAGCTGTCATGCAGACATCAATTGGTGATTGTATTCATGATCTAATAGCAGCTGTTGTTTGCACAAGACCTGCATGACTTGGGCCCATTAACAAGTTGGTTTGGACCACAGAGGAGGGGGAAAAATTCCATCAATATAGAAGAAGGAATAATTGCGGGGGGGACTGGTGCTCCAGGGGAGAAGAATGGAAGAGTGCAGAGCAAAGGTGTGTTGGTAGGAGGAGATTATGTAAATTTTAAATAAAGTCTTTTTTATTTTGTAAATTTAAAATAATTACAATAGTTTTTTAAAAAATCAAAGCTTAACTAAACTGAACCTAAGATGGGAATGCTTGCCAATACTTTCTTTCTTTGGATGTCCCAACAACTTTGCATTCACACCATTATTTCTCAAAATAAAATTCCACACTTATCTCACACCAGGCACCCTTCAACTCCTAACCATTTGGTTATTCCAGATGATAATCATTATCACAACCATTATTATAATCTTCAACAAATAAGCTTTGTTCACCCACAGTGTACATATCATGGGGCAATTTGCCTTATAATAACACACTATTAAGCATGTAAGCCAGAAGTGAGAATTTGAAAAACATGGGGTTAGTTTATGACCCTGTCCATAATGTTGACTAATATGGTCCCAAACATGGAAACCTTGGTTTGTAGCTCTCCAAAGACAAATAACAGCCATGCTTATTTCTAATCCTTTATACCTTCATGCAAAGTCAAGAAATGAATTTCAAAGCTTTTGAGAAATAGTCAATATAAGGGTATAGTTCATGGGTAGAGCATTTTGACTGCAGAAATAGTCACTGTGTCCATAGATACTGAAGTATTATCTTTTGGCTCTAACCCTCAACTACTGTTCACATTTTCATAGCTTTATTTTTCCATTTCTATTTCAATGCCAGGCCTGAAGAGCCATGTCTGTTCATGCCAACATCACAAATAAAAATGGAATATCCAGCCAAACAGCTGGGGCTAGAGACATGCATTCTGCAACATTATTCATCTGAATGCCTTGTTTCTCTCCTGGAATGACTGGCTTGTTGACTGAATTAACTGAATTAACTGCTTGTGTTTGCAACATAAATACAAACATTAAATAATTGAAAACAAGAAAATCATATAGATGGGCTGATTTTTCTTCTCTCAGAATAATTGTGCTCGGTTGAATGTGTATCTTAATGGTGTATCTAAGTAATTGTAGTCAATTCAATTTTTAAGAGGCCATCAAACCAGTTGAGGTGTTAAGTTATTGATTGAATTATTTACAACTTGGCATTTTCCCTACCAATTTCTCTATGTATCATGAATCCTATTCATTCTCACCTTTGTCTTTAGTGAAACATCTTTGTTTTCTTTCTTTCCTTTCATTCATTATTTCTCTTTTCCTATCTTAATTTGCTCTTCTTTATTTTATTTTATTTTAAGACACTATTCTGTTCAGGCTAGCTTCAAACTCACTATCCTCCTACCTCAGCTTCTAGACTCTACTAGCCATCATTCTTGGATCAACACTTTTTAAAATTAATTCAATTCAAATTATGCCTAGTGACACATACCTGTATTCCTGGACATCAGAAGATGGAAGCAGAAGGATTACAAATTCAAGATCATTCTGCCTTGGATACAAAGCCAAGGTTTAGGCCATCCTGGGCTACATGAGAACCTGTCTCAAAAAAAAAATTACCTCATCCCAGATACTTCTTACCTTCTCTCATGATCCATATTGGCCATGTCTGGACATTCTATGGAAAAACAGAAGGTAAATATACCAGAGAGAGGGGAGAGAGAGAGAGAGGCAATAGAGAATTACTAAAATTATTACTAGAATATAAAATGAATATAACAATAATTTCCATAAACACTAGAATTTTTCCTTCCCAAAATGGCTCCTAGAAATTGTAATCTTTTCTATCTTTCTATCTTGGAGCTGGTCATAAAGAAATTCCCACCTATGTTTGTTGGATAGTATTCATGATATCCTATTCATTTCAGAGGAGTCCTGCTCCATGCATGGCAGGGAGGAATGCTGTGCATAAAGAGTAGAGAAGAATGTCAAAGCAGACAGTGATTTCTGAGATTCCCCATGCAGTCTATTAATAATAGATCAAACCCATTTAATCCAGTGATAGTCCCTCACAATTGTCTATACATCTGTGATAAGATTTGTAATATCACAAAAAATGAGAACACAGAATTTTCCATCCCAGAGAAAGCATGCAGCATGAGACCAAATCATCTGAGACATTGTGACCTAGCAAGCAGGTTTCTGTGAATTTCCTGATACTGCAGAGAAAATAACCCCATGGCTGGCTAAGTGACATATTATTGGATGGTGTTATGAAGGTTTCTGGGGTGGAAATAACATCAACTCTTTACCCAGCTGTGAATCCTGAGAGCTACACAATCCCATCATGTTGTGCCAGGCAAGACATGCCTACTGGTGCATTAGTGGCATGACTATTACTGGGGGCAACCAACTATGATCTGATTGGATTTTGAGGAGGGAATCCATTCCTGGTATTGAAAACCTAGTCAAGTGACTATGGCTGGAAAGGTGGTAGGTTCTAGCAGGGAAGCTACTATTATTGTTTGGCTCAATGAATATGTTCTGCTCATCAAATTGCCCTCTAAATATTTATGTTTATGTTCATAGATTATTGCTTTTGGCCTGAGAAACTTTGCTTTGCAACTGGCAGTGACTAGTGGGACGATTCAGACTCATCAAAGTGCTGAGAAGAGATGGAAGTTGAATGCTCGGCACTAAACAAGAACATCTCTCTCTTGTCCACCAAGGCTCAAGTAACCTCCTGGAAGAGGAGGTGGAAGGAATGTAAGAGCCAGAGAATTGGGAGGAGTTATTTGGAATGCTGTCTTTCAAACATGAAGTGGTCATTGCATTCATGACTATAACAATGGTTATCATTATCTGCACAAAATCTGGGTAATATTTAGTCCATCAACATTCCATCAAGGATGATGCAGGAAAATCCCTCAACTCCCAAAAAGAGAAAAAGAAAAAGACATCAAAGTATAAGAGGGACTAGTTAGAAAAAAGAAAGGGTTCAGTGGAAGGAGGTGGGAAAGGGGGGCAAAACAAGGTAATGGGGGCTGGAGGGATGGCTTAGCAGTTAAGGCATTTGCCTGTAAAGCCAAAGGACCCAGGTTCGATTCCCCAGGACCCACGTTAGCCAGATGCACAAGGGGCACAAGCATCTGGAGTTCGTTTACAGTGGCTGGAAGCCCTGGTGCACCCATTCTCTCTCTCTCTCTCTCTCTCTCTCTCTCTCTCTCTCCTTCTTTCTCTGATAAATAAATAAATATAAAAAATGTGTTTTTTAAAAAAAAGAAGGTAATGGGAGGGGATTATGAACAAAATGCATTATATACACATATGGAAATTGTCAAAAAAGAAAGTAATCCCATTAAAAGCTTTCTCTTCTTTTTGCACTTAACACAATTCTTACCTGGAATCCATGATGTTAATGAGCAGTCAGTCAAAGTATCCTGTGCTCTTCTCATCAACCACTGCACTTTTTCCAACCAGTCTGTTGGTTACTCTGGAGTATTCATTTGTATGTCTATGTGATTTCTTCTAAAGAAAAGCCCAGACCCTTCAGATGTAATTTTTGGAACTTTCTTTGGTCAACTAGGGTTCCTATTTTCTTCACTCCATCACCCTCATTCAGACAAAATAAACTCTTATTCACACGCTTACTGGTCCTTGTCTTATCTTTTTGACTGACAGTCATGCCTAAGCATGGCTATCTCCATAGGAATCCAGGACTGGGATTGAGAGCATTCTGAAGGCTAGCTCCTGCTGCCCTGCCTTTGTTACATCCTTTATGATAAACAGGAAACGGTGACCCTTGGTTCTGCAAGTCACTCAAACAAGTCAGTGGGACCCAAGATGGGACTTTGAGAATCAAAACATGGATCAGGTGGAAGTTGACTGCTTGGCATGTGGCCCAAGTCAATAGGAAAAATAATGTGGATGATGCTTGGCTTCTACTGCTTGTACCAACCTAGCAGTACTGGGCTAAGAGGAAATAGGCACAGATTGAACTATCAAGGGGGGTGAGTATAAGAGAAGATGGAAATGTTGTGACCTCAGTGGCTCTGGATTGTCATGAACTGTGTAGGGCTGAGCATATCTTGCAGCATGAGGTCACCCTTCATCAACGAATTTACAACATTGACCCAGGGAATTGCTCTTGTGCCCGTGATGACATCCAGAACTTGAGAACAGGGAATTTGGTCACAGAACTTCAGACTCACATCTTAACTGGTAAACACAATACTTTTTCGCTCTAAGCTGTTTCTTTACCATGCATATAAAACATCTCCTCTGGGCAAAGCTCCGATTCACCACAGACAATGCCACAGACATCGGAGAGTACTCTTCTTTGCAAGAAGTTGGAGGAGTGTGCACTATAGTTGTCTGTAAGGGAAACCAGAAAAATCCTTGTCCAAGTACTTCCCTGACTAATCACGACACTAGAAGGTACTCCCCACCTAAGTCCATAGCAGCAAGTGGAAGTTCCCACCCAAACTCTCAGACAAACCTGCAGACCGGTGTGTCACAAGCTCCCATGTGATGTTCTGGGACTGCACAGGTGCACCCTAAACAGTGTATTTTCTGTGGTTTCTGGGCTTCAGTGAAGGTCATGAACTCAAGTCACAGTTTACCTCAATGACTTGGTTGCAAGAAGACAAGCCTTTCCCTCCTACCTACCCAAATACAGCTTGAACATAAGCACTAGTAACTACTTAAGAACTTGAGGATTCCTGCATATGGGAAGGAAAAAGCGTATCCTTCAAAGGAGATAAATTTTACTTCCTGCTGGTTGTAGAAGATGTGAGTTCTAGTACCACTACTCTGAAGTTGTATTCACACCCTCATGTGAAGCCAGGTTGTCTAGTCGTATTTGGGTTGACAGTGCCTCCTGCAGAGTGAACCTGGATGGCTGAAAGATACCTGGAACTCACCACATCCGTTAGAATTCATTTTTCCCCCGCTTTCAAGTATCTTCCTCCTAAATTTCCTTTTGCTGAGAATTATGCCACATAAGCTCACAGATTCTAATCTGGAAGTATAATTGCCCTGCCTTTCTCTATAATAACCTAATGTGGAAGTATAATTGTCCAGCATTTCTCAGTAATTATCAGTCATTGTTATTCCCCTGCTCTACACGATTACTTACTTTGGCGTGTTGAGTCTCATGACAGACAGCTGCCCACCTCTCTCCTCTCTGCAGACCTGTGCTGTGGATGCCCTTACAGCCTGCTGTCATATTAACCCCTTGCCCAGAGACCTGATGTCTCCCACATTAAGACAAAAAAATTGAGCATGGCAAATTCACTTTCCATCCTGGTCCTACCCTGACTCCCCCGGTTCTTGTTCTTCTCTACTTTACTCCTCCTATAAATGCTGGGATATTTGTGATTACTTCAAGCACAGTGACATATAGTCTCATAGCTCCAAGCCACTGATTACCTAAATCCTTAGTGCTAAAACGCTCCTAGATCATTTCCCAATGACTAATTAATACTCATTCCTAGAGATCCAGTTCTTTCTCTTTTCCTCAATGAGGCTTAACTATTCCTTTTTCCTTCTGTAGATAAATGAGGTATTTGTCAGATCTTCCTTGGCCATTAAGAACATGACTCACGGGCGGAAAGAATGTCAGAGCCACATGTTGGGTCATGATATGCAGAGACATTTAGCTTACCCATAACTGTGGGCTAACTCCACAATGCATGACCCGTATACCTCAACAAGGAGGGGCCAAGGGGAGGGGGTAGGTCACGGATGAGCCTAACAATGGTACCAAACTGACTGTGTTTGCTGAATACAAAACTAACTAATAAAAAAAAAAAGAACATGACTCACAATGCAGCAGTAGTTCTATTAACTACCGTTTGTTGTTAATTCCTTACAGACAAGAATCCATTTTATTCCTTTCTATCTCCAGCATCAAGCAGGTATCCTACACATGGTACTTAGTTGCTATTTACTGGATAAATGCATGAATGTAAAAGACAGATGAAGTCTAAATTCTTAGTCTCATCTACATTCATTATTAATAAACCTCAAACAGCCTGTATCTTTGAAGACTAGGAGGATCCCTGAGACTGTGCAATACTGCCTAAAGAAGGGGAGGAAAGGGACTCAGCTGGAAACAGTCAATGGAAATCAGAACTGGCTGTTCCACCCAAGAATCAAACCCAGACTCCTGTCATGCAGTTTACCTAGGAAAGTAGAAGAAACCACATATGAATATGAAACAAGCACGGAGTCCTACTTCTGTTGTTTAGCTAAATGTGACTGCACAAAAATTCATTAAAATGGCTTGGCTGAAGAAATAGATTTTAGCCATCCATGATGGTATACACCTGTCGCCTCAGCTACTTGGGTAGCTAGGGTTAGAGAACTACTTGAGCCCACAACTTTCAGACCATCTTGTTTTTTTGTGTTTTTTTTTAAGCAATAGAAGATAGTTACTAAAAAGCAGAAGCTTGTATTAAGTTATGTTAAGATGCAGGAAACTTATCTATTACACCTGTTTCCCCCAGTTTAGTTTTATGAAAATCTACTTGGTAGATAGGATAGAATAAATTTTTAAAAATTACTAATAGCAACCCTAGATGAGAGCAATGTTTGTCAGCTGGCTACTACTTTGGCAAATACTCACAACCACATGGGGAATACCAGAAATCCCACTGAGGTGGGCCTTCAGAAGACTGGGGGCAGGGAGGAAGGAAATGATGGTACACCAAATGATGTGTACCTACAAAGTATATTCCTTTTTATTTTTTAAAAATGTTTTTGCTCTTTTTATTTATTTATTTGAGAGTGACAGAGAGAGAGAGAGAGAAAGAGAGAGAGAGAGAGAATGGGTGCGCCAGGGCTTCCAGCCACTGCAAACAAACTCCAGATGCATCTGTCCCCTTGTGCATCTAGCTAACATGGGTCCGGGGGAACCAAGCCTTGAACCAAGGTCCTCAGGCCTCACAAGCAAGCGCGTAACTGCTAAGCCATCTCTCCAGCCCCATATTATATTCTTAATAAAAAATTAGGGCTGGAGAGATGGCTTAGTAGTTAAGACACTTGCCTATGAAGAACCAAGTCTAAGAACTCATGTTCCAATCTCCAGGTCTCACATAAGCCAGACACACAGTGATATAAGCACACAATGTTGCACATGTGCACAAGGGTGTGCACAGCTCTAGAGTTTATTCCCAGTGGCTGAAGGCCCTAGCATGCCTTATAAACTCATAAAAATAAAAGAATGATTTTGACTTACAATATTGGAGGTTCCATCTGAGACCGGATAGCCCTGCTGCTTTTGAAATATGGTGAGACCACAGATCAGTTAGAGCAACAGGCAGAGAAAAACTATTTACCTTGCTTCCAGAAAGCAAAAGAGAGGAATAGGAAAGGACTCTCACAATGCCCTTGGAGAGCACATGACCTAAGGACCTCTTAAAAGGCCCCACCTCTAAAAGGCTCTATCTCCTCCCGCTGGTGCCAGTCTGGAGGCTCAAACCTTTCATACCTAGGCTATTCAGAGACATCTGAGATTCATCATGCAGCAGGAACTTGTAAAGTGATCATAAATTTTCATTGATACCCTAATAGAGAAAATATTGTTTCACTGCAGATCTATTTCTATTACTTTGGCCACATTTAGAGAAAATGTAGCCTGACTATTTTTATTACTTTTTCATTTATCCTCACAGTTTTCACCATAAGAGAGAGAGAGAGAAAGAGAGAGAGAGATTGAGAGAGAGAGAGAATTATTTTGGACAACTTTTTACATGTATACAATGCATTTTGGTCCCCCCCACTTACCCTCTTTTATGTCCTTTTCCCTTTTCACTAAAACCTTTCTTCCTCATCCTATTTCCATGCCCTGCTTATTTTTAAAAATATTTTATTTTATTTTACTTTTTGACCCACTTATTTTAGTTAGAAGCTCTTTCTTAATTATGGGTGAGAAGCGACTTACTGGTGAGTGGGCAATCCTCCAGTGGTTACATCACTAAAGGACATGACTTCCCCTCTCCCAGCAATCATCAGTTTCTACTATCAACTCTGGGAGGTGTGGGGTGCTCTGGATCTTCCCTCATCTAAGATGAGATATTGACAGGCTCAGTCACATATAGGAACCCCACCTTCGGTGAGTCCATGAGTGTAGTAGGTTTGTCGTAACTGGAAGACAGCATTCTGCAGACCTGCTTCTCATCCTATTTTAAAATCTCCTACAGATTGTGATGTGTTTTAAAACAGTGCTGTCATTCAATGCCATTTTTCTTTTGCTCATTTTAATTCTTCCTTCCAGTGTCTTAGCTCTTTCAAATTTCATAAAAACGCATTGTTAATCATTCACCTTTTGTTCTGTGATATAGTTTTATCGATTATTAGCACTGTGTCACATTAAGGGAAATTGCCATAGTTTGGAACACATTTTTTATTGTATGAGGTCAGAGAGCCTCACAACCAAAGGTTACCTTTCAAAATAATCTGAATATTTAAAACTTTTTTAAGGTACAAAGAAAAAAGAATAGCATTTACCTGAAAGTCAGAGATTAGGTGCCTGATCTCAAGTCCATCTACTGACCTGTAAGTCGGGGATTGGCTGTCTAATCTTAAATCCATATACATTTCATGCTCTCTCTGCTCAGAGCTGATCTGCATGGGTTTTACTTAAGGAATTTCTATATGGAGATCAGCAGTGTCTTTCTATTCTTATATCACTGGGACATTGAAGCTTTGATAATTGACTCACTTACAGAGTCAGGAATACATACTTTAAGTTTGCAGACATTTGCAATATATGGAACATATTTCAATCTGTTAAACATAGATTGAAAATGCATAAGAAACTATCTCCAAAGCCATTTACCCACAGGGCGAGGAAACCCTGTCACTGGTATAATCGCGGAGACCAGGGAAGTAACCTGAGCTTGAAATGCCACATAACTGTATTCTAAGGAAATGAAAGGGGGCTTCAGCAATGACAGGTGTTGTGACATGAAAACATCAACTCTTTGGTTCTATAAACTTCCTTCCTTCCTTCCTTCCTTCCTTCCTTCCTTCCTTCCTTCCTTCCTTATTTACTTATTGATTTACTTAGGGGTGATGCTAGGAATTGAACACAGGGCCTTGCACATGCTAAACAAGTTCTCTGCCATGGGTTTATACACTTCTCATTAACATTTAGCAAGCATGTCCTATATAAATAAGCCAGACAACTTATTAATCACTTAAATAAAACAAAAAAATTACAAAGACATGGTTCCCAGACATAGCACAAACAAATTTTTAAGGAGTTAATAAACTTGAGTGAGGGTAGAAAAAGACAGATCATGCAAAAGTGGTTGTCTAAGTTTCTGAAATAAAGCCTTTCTCTGTGCTAGGATCCATCTTGAGCTGTTCAATGCACTGTCTCAATCCTCATACTCATGTTCTGGATGAGGAAACAGAGCAGTCAGGGAACTTGGGCCAGGTCCCAAAGCTAATAAATGGGAGCCAGTGATAACACTGTGACTTAACCTTCTGATAATGACAACCTCTAAGGAATCCCCGCAGTCCAAGATACAGGTTGCCCAAATGGAGAAACAGGCACCTTGTATGACAAGGGATCCCTTATAACTTTAATCTAGGGTAGCCAAAGTGCCCTTGACAAGATGCTAACTCTGAGCACATTCACTGACATTTAATTCACTTACAACCTCAAAGTAGGTTGTCATGTTTCTAAGCATACATCCCTGAGAAATCTTCTTGAAGATACTTAAAGGAGTATACTTAGAGATGTTCATCACTGCTTTGGAGGGGAAAGCAAAAGTTAGAGTAATGTAAATGGACATCAAAGGAAGATATGACATTTTCTGTAAATGACATAGAACACACAAATCATTAAGCAGACCTAATTGTATATGGAAAATAAATCTTAGGGATGATATGGTGGGATAAAAGGTAAGCAGAAAAGAATACATAGTATTAAAAGCATATACTTTAGACCACGTACAAAATAACTGAATATATTATACCTATATTAATGTAGCTAATCTTTGGAGATAAATTAGAAGACCACTTGATAAATGCGTGGAGTGTTCAGAAACAGGAAAATCTTGCATTGGGCAAAATGCCAGCAATAATGACACCCATGACTTATTGAGTTCTTATACTGAGGAACTTTAAATGTATTAACCCCAAATTATGACTTAGGTACTATTGATTTTCTACTTTTCAAATGAGAATAATTGAGTCATAAAAGGTTGAGTATGTTTTTCCTTAATCATAATCATTACAGATGTTGAATGTGACATTTGAATTCAGCAATACAATTCATAGTTGATGCTCTTAGATATGTCTTCATAGCCATTGTAGTCTTATCACACACATACATTACAGTCCTGAAGCCAGTGGCAAAGGAGTCCGAAAATGAGCAGCAAGGTGAAAGTAAAATATACCAGGACCTATAAAATGTCAGAAACTCAAGTCACCAGTCAACTTCATTTGCTATTTGAAAGATTAACATGAAAAGATGGCAATGATGCCTCTTCCCGTAATGACCTCAGAGGAAGTGAATTTCAGATGAGAAGTGGGGGACTTGAGGTACAGAAAGCATGATAAGAGCAAATCGCATTTCCGTTCCCACCAAGTGCTACCACCTGTGCTGTGTTTACATGGCATCACACTTACCTTCACCCTGAAGGTGGATATCAGCAACCTATGATGCAAACCTGAGAACTGACACAAGGCAAGGCTAAATAGATTCCCACCATCTCACTCCACATCCTGTGATAGGAATGCACCCAACTCCAAGACCAGCAGCCTTTCCACTACATGAGCCCTGGCACGAGCCAGGTGGCCCTTCAGTCCTGAGAGCTCCAAATGTCAGGTTTCTAGCTCTGCAAAGAAATGTCCTGGTCATCCATCTCCCGCCTTACAGGATTATTATGAGTATCACAGGACTGGTGGTTAAATGTACAGAAAAGCATATGCCAAATCTAGACATCGTTGCTTTTATTTTTCAACACAAGCAACAATATCACGGGTTTTGGTGTATATTTGAGAATAGAAAGTTTTCACATGATACATGAGGTTTTTCTCCCTTCTTTGGACATGATGTTAAATGTCCTAAAATGACTACCAGGCTATAGAGATGGCTTAGTGGTTAAGGCACTTGCCTATGAAGCCAAGGGACTCAGCTTTCATTCCCCAGGACCCACATAAGTCAGATGCCCAAGGTGGAGTTCATTTGCTATGGCTGGAGGCCCTAGCACACCCATTCTCCCTCTCCCTCTCTCTCTCTCTCTCTCTCTCTCTCTCTCTCTGTGTGTGTGTGTGTGTGTGTGTGTGTGTGTGTGTGTGTGTGTGCGCGCGCATCTCTCTGTATCTTTCTCCCCTGTCTCTAAAAATAAATAAATAAAATATTTTTGACAAAGTAAAATAAAATTACTATTTGTCTATTCATTTTTGTTTCTGCTTTCCCTGTAGTCTGAAAATGAGTGGGTTTTTAACATAGACACACACCACCACCACCACCACCACCACCACCACCACCACTCCAACATCTCTTTCTTCTAGAATTTGCTTTCTAAATCCAAATAAATGTAGACTCTATTTTTTTCCTCTGTATTAAAAAAAAAAACAGAGAGGGGAAGAGCTGTGAACACACCTTCATGCTGTCGTGCCCACTGGTCCTTGCAGGCTATGAGGACTCCGAAACGGAGGAAAGAACTTCAAAGCTAGGTGAATCTAAGAATAAATCAGAAAACCCCAGTCGTGCCAATCACAAATGGAATGGCTTTTGGCAGCTAGTTAGCTAAGCTTTGTGCCCATGGTTTTTAGGTGAAAGTAATAAGATGTGCCCTTTGGGGTAATTTTCAAGAGTTTTCAAACCACATGTCATGTATCTAACATATGGTTGGGAAATGAGCTGCTCTCAACAAAGCCTTAGGCCTGTTAGTCATATGGCTGCCTTCCCAAGTCCTTAAATGAAAAGGCACCTATGGACCACTCTAGTTGCACCTAGACATTTTATTTTTGTTTTTTAAATGAACATTTCAGCCATGGGGGCCCAAGAGTTTTCCCAAGTCCACACAGTCCTAGCTCAACAGTGAATAGACTTACAACACAAACTAATTCTGTCCTGTGTCCACCCCCACACCCGCTGAATGCCTCTTACTCTTCCAATGTTTCCAGATTTTTAGTTTTGTTTCTGGTTTCTAAGCCTTTCCTCGCACTATTATTTTTTGTTCCATCAATGATGGGGTTGATTTTTCCTGGTAATCTCTACAACATCTGAGACCTATTTGGAATCTGAAATGTATTGTGATAACTACAGAACTTACTCTTTTTTTTCCCCTTGGTTTCTGTCATCTATGAACATACATATGGTATTTGGAGCTGAAACGCGAAAAGTTCTTAGGGATTATTTTTAGCTCCTGATTTCTCCGCAACCTTGAATTCTTCATGCTTTATATAATTAATTTATTAGAAGAACTGTAATGTTGAAAGACAGATCCTCTGAGTAGAGGAGGAGAAGCTGAAAAGTTGTGAGAAGTCGCAGCAGTTGTAAGATTATTGCTGAGTTTGGGCTTATTAGAAACCAAAATAAACAGTGTGCTGCATGCTGACTTCATCTTCATTAAACATTCATACTGGAAATGCTTACCTTGTTGACAGCCAAGATGTTATACTTTGCAGAGGAGAGAAAAAAAAAAAAGAAAGAAAGAAAGAAAAGAAAAAAGGGATTGCCAGGCCAACATACCGCAGTGTCCCATGGTTTGGGGAAAGCAGTGTTACGTGAAAGATCTTTTAATGTGTCTGCCTAAGCAGTTTGGTCTTCAACCAGTGTGGGCGGTGTGGGGCAGGATGGGATGGGGAAGGAGACCTTCGCAGAGAAGAGAGTGACTTTCACTCCGCCATACAGAAAAATGTAAATAAAAGCTGGGCAGGACTTTATGACACTGCCATTATGGAAGGCTAGTCCACTTGGTCTAATATATATTAAGAGGATTAGTGCTAAAGCTGTGTGAACTTTGAAATAGCCCAATGAAGCTTATGCAGTTTCCAGTTTAACTTGGTCTTCAGCAAGACCTCTCTGATCATCAGGAATTTGGCAGCCTGAGTGTGCTGCCATTGTCTGAAACAGGGCTGAGCCCCTGGGTGTCAGAACGATAGCGTCCTTTTTATTTGAGGTAGAGATGGAAAGAGCTGGAAGGTGAAGAGGCAGGGATTATCAAAGAGAACAGACTGAAATGGGATTTTCCAAATTAAATTTTTAAATGCTGCAAGCCAAAATAAAAACACTTTCTCTATTTAAAACTAGAGGGCACTTCACTGGCTAAGGAATATATATTCCTCATAGAAACAAAACCATCAGGAGTTGTATAGCTGGGTCATAGGATAATTTTATTTTTTGTTTTTGGGATACCACTCCTGGGTATATACCCAAAGGACTCTGTAACAACACAGAAATAGCTGAACATCCACGTTTATTGCTACATTATTCTCAATAAAAAATGGAACCAACCCTGATGTCCACCAATAGATGAATGGAGTGTACGTATGCAAAACGGAATTCTTTTCAGTTATAAAGAAAAACAAAATTATGAACTTTTCTGGAAAAATGAATGCGTCTGGAAACTATTAAGTGAAGTACCCCAGAGACAGGCAAATACGACTATGAATATGGGTATGGGCTATGAAACTAGAAAGAGGACCACCAGGAGGGGAAAAAGCAAACGACACATGCGACATAAAAGAGGGAAGGAGGGTGGGTATGAAAGAGTACAGGGAGACAGAGTTGGGGGAGGAGGGGAGAATGTTAACTTTAAAATACATATAAACAAATAAAATAATGAAAGGCGTCAGATTGTGAGGCTTGTGTAGAAAAAGCAGTTTGGAATAACTGGGATTTCCAGTAAAGTGGCTCTTAACTAAAGGAGCCTGTAAAATGGCCACCTTCCATTTCATACTAACAAAAGCAAATAAGAAGGCTGGCTTCAAATCCTTCATGAGAAGCTCATCTCTGTGCATGCCGAATAATGCAGAGAGCCCTCTACGGAGGAGGCTATGGGTGCGTGTGTGTTCAGGCACTGCAGGGTTATTTGGCGACTGGACATCCCAAAGCTCTGTTGTAGAATCAGCATAAGACACAGACTCCCTGAAAACCTAAACTCAAACCACATCCCTGAGGGCAACGCCCCCTCCAGGTACAGATTTCACAGGCCTTTTGCTGGGATGACAAAGACTTTGGACTGGATTTCCAGGACCTGCATCAGGTCAGGGGACAGCTGGGAAATCCAGCCTCTCCTGGGTCTCCTTTGAAGTTGTTGGTTTAGCTTCAAGGATATTGGATGACAGGAACCTTTCTTTGTCTGCAGAAAGGGGACAAGGTGAAGGCTGAGCCAGCAGTGTGGTGGAGGCAGCTGAGAGCAGCAGTCAGCCCTGTGCAAGGAATGCTGGGAAATCAGTGACATTCCTCACCACAGAGGCTCCTGGATTCAGAGTCCTTGTTTCCCATGCTTTATGGGTAGATTTAATCATTTTAAAGGTAAATATAGCATTCTCCTTTTAAAGATGCTATCAAGTGCTCCTGGATAGCTTTACAGTGTCAGCTCAGAAACCACAGGCTCAATGTCTGTATCCCCCCCAACCCCCCCCCCCCCCGCCGTCTTCTTTTGCCACCTCCAGTGGATTTGTGTAATAACCCTGTTATGTTCTCCTTCTCCCATTCTGTGTCCATAGTACTAAGTGAATTCATGAGAAAACCAAAAGCTGGCTTGACAAAAATGGAATATCCGTTGCAGAAGCAATGAATTTTTTAGTGGAAAATTGATTGTATTTTTAACAAACTATGACTTCTCAGCTGAAGGAGACATAAGGCAGGATCTATTGCATGGGGCAGAGTGTGTCCGCTCACCACAGATGCATTTTCATTTGTAATTATGTCACTCCAAGCTCATGGCTGGGGCCTTGTTTATCTACAATTATGTCATGCAAAGACAGACAGGACACCCACACAGCCATGCCTTGTGATTGTGTATTCAAGCAATTGTTAACCGTCCTTTAGGACACACTTGCAATTTTCTTTTCTTTACCAAAACCAGCAGATTAAATGTGTGCAGCATTGATCGAGGCATGTTGGAAAATATGTGCAAGCCTTACAAATGATATTTGAGGGGGCAATTATCTAAGAATAAACAAATTCTCATTTTTTTAGCACTTAAAATGCACTTCTATCCTTGGCCTGGATTTTGTTTAGAAGTTTGGACATCCAGAAAGAAGGTTGAGTGGTCAGGCAATAATATTAAGCCTGGTAAGCCAGAATAGACAACAGTAACTTTTGTAGAAATTGGCTAAAATTACTAGGGTCTAATTAATAACACAGCTTCTCTAATTGTTAACCCTACTTTCAACTGAGGGCCAACCAGAGAAAGGCAAATGTATAGTGTTAATCAACCACAAAGGAAACTACCTTTGATTAGCCCACCTATGGCTTCCCCATTCTGGCCCTCCCATCAGAACCCACTTGAGGCCTTCCCTTGTTTCCACCAGGAAGTTGTTCCTCTCCCAGGAATGTCTTTGAGCCCCTGCCAAAACCCAAGTCGAAGTGTTTAATCACCTTGCTATAACAAGCTCTAAATAAGTCCCCTTTGCTTGTTCTCATTTGATCAATCTCTGTTTATTTCCACACCCCACTGCTTCTTATATAAGAAATTCCTGAAGGTTTTCTTTGTGATTTATTTTGATTTTAGTGAATAGTAACCAGGTGGCAGGAGAGCAGGGTGAAAAGTGTGACATCAAGATTAGCATGTGAAAGAAACCAATGACTTGGAAAAGATTGGAAATACCCAGCTGAAGGCTACCCATAAGGGACTGAGCATACAAAAAAAAAAAAAAAAAAAAAAGAAGGAAGAATGAAAGAAAGAAAAAAAGAAAATAAAGATAAACACATAACCCATAAAGAGTCATAGCACTCTTGCCCTGGCATCCACTCTCTGATCCTTTCTTGTTTGGAAGTATTCTCTTCCTTAATACACTGTCTCTGTGTCCCTCGACTAATTCCTTGTTTCAAGACAAAATAACCTGGAAATCCTAGCAGGTGCCCTCTGGACTCCAATATTTTGTTTCAATTTGTCGTATGTTTAGGATTCAGCTATGTCAGGGAACCACAACTCATCCTATATGCTTAAAACAGGGGATTGGATGTAGAAGAGATGGAGTTGCTGAGATGAAAGGAGGAGTGTTAAAAAGGCAAGAGAGAGAGGGAGAGGGAGAGATAGGGAGAGAGAGTTGTTACTCTGAGATCACAGAGCCGCCACCAGCTTGGGTTGAACCCTGTGAGCCCACACAAGCTGCTGCTTTGATGGGCCCACACCGCTGCTGCGCAGGGAGCTGCCCTCCGGCAAAGATTCTGGGACCCAGACGCACCGGCAGCACTTACCGTGAAGTGCAAACTTTCCCTCTGCAGTTTCAATATTTGAATCTGCTAAAATAAACTGGCAATGAACAGATTATCAGGAGAAAAGCAGAATGAAATTTATTAACGTGTGGAAGTAAGTACATGCATCATACAAAACATAAAATGTTAAAAAAAAAAAAAAAAGGGTCAGATGACCGAGGTTAAATACCCTCTTCACAAGCAAGAGAAATGGGGGATTTAGACAATCTAGAAGAGTAGACACTTATTTCAGGAAAGAAGAAAGGAGGCAAAAAAAAAAAAAAAAGAAAAAAAAAAGGACTTCTAAGTGATCCTTTCTGCAGCTCTAATGGACTGAAGATACAGATAATATCTCATGGTACTAGCCCATCCAGATGTGATTACATTTTAGGTACATATGTACGTGTGTGTGTGTGTTCATACTGTGTGCACATGTATGGGGAAGCTGGAGATTGGGGTCAGGAGTCTTAGTCAATTGCTCTCCACATCATGTTTTGATACATGGTTTCTCACTGAACCTAGAGCTCACCAATTTGGCTAAATTAGGTAGCCAGTAAGCCTTGGGGATCTGCCTGTCACTGCCTCCCCAGAGCTGAGATTGCAGGCTTGGACCACTACACCCTATATCTTCCATAGACCCATATTTTCATACCTGTACAGGTAGCACTTACCTACTAAGATGTATCCCCAGCTCCCATTCCAGTCTTTCTTAGAGACAAAGAAACCAGGGTGGGAAGGCCTTGAAGAAAATCGTGTTGCCTTTGGCAGATTCAATCTCAAAGTGATGCAGAAACGTCACAGTAAAACCTCTTCACAGAGATAGAAAAAATGATCTCAAATTTCATATGGAAAGGCAGAAGGCCTCGCATATCCAAACATATCCTCAGCAAAAGAAATACCTCTGGAGGCATCACCATACCTGATCTAAAGCTATAATACAAAGCCATAGTAATAAAAACAGCATGGTACTGGCATAAAAACAGGAGTATAGACCAATGGAATAGACTTGAGGACCCGGACTGTGGGTCAAGCAACTATAGCTACTTGATATTTGATAAAGGCCCGAACAATATAGGCTGGAAAAAAGACAGCATCTTCAACAAATGGTGCTGGACAAACTGGATAACCATATGCAGGAAACTGAAACTTGATCCACACATTTCACCATGCACTACACTCAAGTCCAAATGGATCAAAGACCACAATATAAGACCAGAAACTTGAATACTACTGGAAGAAAATTTAGGAAGTACTTTCCATGATATAGGAATGGAAAAAGACTTCCTGAAGAAAACCCCAATAGCTCACGATCTTAAACAGTTACTCAAACAATGGGATCACATGAAGCTGAAGAGTTTCTTTACAGACAAGCATACAATAAGCAAAGCCAATAGATTACCCACAGAATGGGAGAAAATATTTGCGGGTTATCCAACTGATAGAGGCCTAATATCTAGAATCTACAAAGAACTCAAAAATCTAAACAGTAAGAAGTCAAACACCCCACTCACAAAATGGGGCAAAGAGCTGAACAGGCAGTTCATAGAGGAAGAAATACAAATGGCAAACATACACTTAAGAAAATGTTAATCATCCCTAATCATCAGAGAAATGCAAATTAAAACAACTATGAGATTCCACCTTACCCCAATAAGGAGAGCAAACATCAAAAAATCAAATAAAAATAAATGCTGGTGAGGATATGGAGAAGTAAGAACACTCATCCACTGTTGGTGGGAATGTAGGATGGTACAACCATTTTGGAAAGCAATATGGAGACTTCTGAAAAAGCTGAGTATAGAGATACCAACAGACCCAGTTATTCCCTTACTGGGCATCTACCCTAAAACCTTCAAACCACAGGCTAGAGAGATTTGCTCAACCATGTTTGTAGCAGCTCAATTTGTAATAGCTAAGAGCTGGAATCAACCCAGATGTCCATCACTAGAAGAATGGATAACTAAGATGTGGTATATCTACACAATGGAATTCTATACAGCAGTAAGAGAAAAATGACACAATGAAATTTGAGGAAAAATTGTTGAACCTGGAACAGATCATTCTCAGTGAACTTACCCAATCACAGAAAAAAAATCACCACATAGTCTCACTCATCTACAGCACATAACCTGAATCTACCCAAGATACCTTACATATCCAGCAAGCATCTTGTGGACTAGACACTAGGATGGAAGGGGAGGGAGGGGAGGGCATCAAAGGGGTGGGAAACACAAATCTAGACCCAAGCGGCAATGGTACCATAAAATTCTACTTACTAAAAGACAGACCAAATAGCTGATCCTTCACCAGGCCCTTACAGGGAACACCTGAATCACAAGACACTGGAGAGGGTAGGATCAAAACTAACCTTAATCTTCTACATCTTCCCTCCCTCCCTCTCCCTCTCCCTCTCCCTCTCTCTCTCTCTCTCTCTTCTCTCTAACTCTTGTATATTACTTATGTTTTTCCTCATTTTCTTAGTGGGCACTGACCTGTAACTCCCAGTACCAGCATGGGGCTATCTTCCACAATGAGCTTTTGATCAGAGAGACCTACAAGGTTTCCTAAAAGACAGACAGATTTCTGTCAGAGTACTTGATGACCCACCAAAGGTTAGTGGTAAGACCCTACTGCTGAAGACACCTTATGTGATTGACATGCAAATTAGAATGGCATTGCTGGAAGTTGGAAGAGAGTCAGTCCCCAGACAGTCAGCGCGTCTAGTGCCAGAAGGTTCTACATGGGCGACTAGGGGAAAATGACCAATATCTGTACAAGCAACTCATGGTCTAACCTACTTAGCAGCAAATAACTTGTTGGGATGCCCACACAAGTGCAATAGTAGCACACAGCCATGGTGGGGAACCAACTGCTCTTAATTTATCTAACTGATCTCCTCAGTGGTACGGGACCCATAGCTGGAGCTGGGAAACAAGTCAGAACCATATCCAAACATAACCTCACTAGCAAATATCAAGCTACCATCAATCATGGGTTACAAGAGGACCTACACCTATTAAATTCTCTATAAAAAAGTAAGGGTTATCTCATTTGTCCTGGTGCTAACTTACTCTCTGTTGGAGAATCTGCTTCTCTTTTTCAGATAGATGTAGATCCTAAGGAGAGAGCTACCCTATCATACCTCAAAAGGGCCCCAGATGAAACTAAGAAAAATTGGCAAAAGAAACAAGGGTGCTGTTTTCCTGATGAACCAGATACCAGCACAAGGGGGAAGGAGATCATCACAGAGAAAAATCAACTCCTACCAAATCAGAGAGCCAGAGCCTCAGAGGCCCCCAACACCTCATCACTGAAGCAGACCAAAAATGAACCCAACATGGCTCAGGGGAATTTTGCGGAAGAGGGGGCGGAAAGAAGGTCAGAGCCACATGTCGGGTCATGATATGCAGAGACATTTATCTTACCCATAACTGTGGGCTAACTCCACAATGCATGACCCATATACTTCAACAAGGAGGGGCCAAGGGGAGGGTTTAGGTCACGGATGAGCCTAATAATGGTACCAAACTGACTGTATTTGCTGAATACAAAACTAACTAATAAAGAAAAAAAGAAAAGAAAAGAAAAAAAAAACCTCTTCAAGGAGCTGCTGAGCTCCCAGGTCTTCACAGAGTAATCTACATACCTCAGTGTCAAATTTTGGTGTATTATTTCCTGAGCCTCGCAACTGCTCATGTGATTGCCACTGACCATTGCTGTCAGTGGCCCAGCCTCAAGCATTAAAACATAACTTTTCCTCCTGCCAGGGACTTTCGCCAGAACTATAAGCCAGAAAGTTAGCGGGCAAAGAAACTGAGAAATGGAATTTTCAACCTTACAATCCTGGATTAAAGGCAACTATGCAGTTGAGGAAACAATAGGCACAATATATCAGAGGTAAGAAAGGAGTTTGGGCCTAAAGCAGTAACAATGCTAAACCAGATTAATGCTGACTTATTAAATGAGCTCTTTAACTAAGAAAGCAGAGCTGAACCTATGCACACTATACTGTATTTTCCTAAAGGACACTGTGCAACAAAGAGCTCACTGCTATTATCCTGCTCTCTGTTCGGGCCTTCGGGAAGGTCCTGGGACAGGAATACGAGGCTTGAGAGCTCGCTGGGGGAAGCGTTTTTCAACAGCCTCGAGTTCTGGTTACTGATGGAGTTACCTATGAGTTGCCTACTAAACCTGCCATGTGCACCTCTGGTATCCCACTTGGGCATGCCTCATCCTAAGCCTGGAAAGATGGGGTTTGTGTAACTTTCCATAGTAGCCACTCACAGCCCACCCACTGGTAGCTGCAACATTTTGGAGACAATAGCTTTAAGAACATTTAGTATCATATTCTGAGACTGCCAGATTATTAGAGATTAATAATAGACTTTAAAAATATATCCATCTATTTACCTTATTCCACCATTATTTATTGAATGCTGACTAATATTTGAAGCACAAGAATACAAATAGTACTGTAGGTGGGTAGACATTAATGGGCTTGAGCATCACCCAAAGGAAGGACTCCGCATCCCATCTCCCTGTATGAAGAGGAGGGTGGAGGTGTTGGAGCTTTAGCCTTCTCCCTTAAGAGTTCATCCCACACAGTCATTCACCTGGTCAGAAGGACACCTCTCACCTAAGACATGTTAAAGAGGTGGAAAGATTAATTATCCTTCCAATGAACTATACCCCTAGAAGCCCCTCCCTTGCTGCGTAGCTTGCCTGTTTTTCTGAGTTCTAACTCAGAAAACATAACCCCCCCCCCCTCTCTCTCTCTCTCCCTTTTCTTCTTTGGATGCTGAAATTCCAAATATGTTTGCACAGACACTTGGCATTTTTCAACTTTTCTTTTGCCTTATTCACTCCTTGTAATCATCCATGTGTTCAAATGGGGGAGGGTCATTGTGAGACAAAAGATTCAACAGTATGAAAATCTGCAAAAGTCCATGGAAATGTGCCACAAAATCACTTACCCTCATAGGGCATCCATTCTACAAGGAAAAGGGGAGACACTCGTGTGAGAGATACTGGTAAGTGTTACGGAAACGCAGAGAACGGTGGAGCAGGGAGTGGAGTGGAGCGGGGTAGTGCAGGTAGGTGTTGCAGCTTCAGTAGACAAGATAGGAAGCGCCGGCATGAAGAGACAAGGAGCAGAGAGGAGGAAGAAATGAATTAAGAAGCCATGTCAAGCCGGGCACTCCTTTAATCTCAGCACTCGGGAGGCAGAGACAGGAGGATCACCATGATTTCAAGACCACCCTGAGACTACACAGTGAATTCCAGGTCAGTGTGTGAGCTAGAGTGAGACCCTACCTCAGAAGAAAGAAAAAAAGAAAAAAGAAGAAGCTATGTCAATACTGGGAGCATACCAACTAGAGGATGGAAACAGAAAATTCAAGGCTCAGAGGCAAAATATGCTGGGCAGATTTAGCGTCCAGAGCAGCATGGTAGAAGGAGAGAGGTGGCAATGTGGTGAGAAACCAGATGCGAATCCCATGGAGACAAAGATTGTGCCTCCCAGTGGCAAGCTCTCATGGGTCTTTCACTAAAAATGAGGTTACATACATTAAATTCTCCCTCAGTTAATAATGCCTATCCCATTTAAACTATGCTGACTTCACTTCCCCTTGGAGAATCTGTTCCTCTTTGCCAGAAGGTAGCGAGACTGGAGGAGATAAACTACCCCTGGCACGTCAGCCAAGCCACAGCTGAAACCACAGAGGAATGGGGAGACAAGCAAGGGTGCTACTTCCATGCCAAACCTGGTAATCAGTGCCAGAGTGAAGGAGACAGACCCCGAGGATACTCAACACCTACCAAAGCAAAGAACCAGAGGCTTCTAAGAGCTCATCACTAAGGTAGACTTAAAACTCACCCACCATTGCTCAGGGAATTATGCAGAAGAGGGGGTGGAAAGATTGCAAGAGACACAGGTTGAGACATCATGCCCAGAGGCATTCCCTCCCCGCCAAAATAACTGACTGCTGGTCCCACAACACATATCCCACACGCCCATGGGGGAATACCTGCCACCCCAGTGAGGAGGATCCCCAGCTGAAGGGGGAAAGGGACAAGGGAGAAGAGGGGTCCAGCACATGATGTCTCCTTACAAAATATAGGGATAATAATAATAATAGTAGTAGTAGAAGAAAGAAAAGAATAATGATGGTTACAGTATAGAGGGCCCGGAAGGCCACTGGCAAATGATTCTCAGAATCAGTGGGAGGCACCAGACTGTATTTGATCTGGTTCAGGGTGTTATGAGGTCACGACAGAGGCTGTGTACATCTGAAGAAGGGACATGTGGTGTGGTGCTTTGATTCAGGTGTCCCTGATAAACTCAGGTGTTCTCAATACTGGGTTCCCAGCTGGTGGTGATTTAGGAACTAACCAATCCTGGAGGCAGTGTATTGTTGGGGGCCGGCTTATGGGTGTGATAGCCAGCTTACCCATGCCAGTGTTTGGCACACTCTCCTGTTCCTGTTGCCCACTTTATGTGGGCCAGGGGATGACGTCCACCCTCTTCTCATGCCATTGTTTTTCCTGCCATCGTGGAGCTTCCCCTCGAGCCTGTAAGCCAAAATAAACCTCTTTTGTTCCCACAAGCTGCTCTTGGTTGGGTGATTTCTACCAGCAATGCGAACCGGACTGCTCAACATGTGGGTTTTAGAGATAGTGAGGGTCAGTGAAGGGAAACCAGTTGAGGGGCCACCTCAATAATCCACATGAACCACACCCCACAACGGCAACAGTGGAGTCCATAGGCAGTCCGTTCACAAAGAACAAAAAGGAAATTACTCAAGCAAATCCATTTCAAAGCCTCTGTGTGTGCATGTGTGTGTGTGTCTGTGTGTGTGTGTGAGAGAGAGAGAGAGAGAGAGAGAGAGAAGAGACAGAAAGAGAGGAGAAGGGGTGGGGAGAGAGCTGGCACATGTGGGGGGTTGGCATGTACGTGGAGGCCAGAGGCTAACCTTGGGTTAGTTTCTCAGGCGTTGTCCACCTCTTATTGAGGTGGAGTCTCTCACTGGCCTGGAATTCACCAAGTAGGTGAGACCAGCTGGCCAGTGAATCGCCCAGAGCTGGGAAGACGAGTACTTGCCACCACCTCGCCACTTTTTTTTTTAATTTTTTGTTATTTTTATTTATTTATTTGAGAGCGACAGACAGAGAGAGAAAGAGGCAGATAGAGAGAGAGAGAGAGAATGGGCACACCAGGGCCTCCAGCCACTGCAAACGAACTCCAGACGCGTGCGCCCCCTTGTGCATCTGGATAACGTGGGTCTTGGGGAGTAGAGCCTTGAACCGGGGTCCTTAGGCTACACAGGCAAGCGCTTAACCGCTAAGCCATCTCTCCAGCCCAGCCTCGCCACTTTTTAATGTGGATTCTGAGTGCCAAATTCAGGTCCATCTTCTTGCAAGGCAAGCACTTTATTGGCTGAATGACCTCCTCAGCTCTTCAAATCATCTTCTTGAAGATACTGTGTGGACGCCATGCTCTTCACGCGACTTACCCTACCAAACTTCACTTCACTTGTTCCCTCTGTGTCCGCGTGCTTCATGTGGGCTGGGCGTGCGTGGGTTTCCCTTGGATCACCACGAATGCACAAACGTGCTCCACATAGAGAATCCATCCTTTTATTTGTTTAGAGTTTTGTTAACAAATGAGAACCATTTTAGTGGGAAATTATTTTGTGACTACTTACATACAACTGTACTTTTCACACCCAAGAGATAAAATAATGCATAATGACAGAAAAGTATAGGAAAAATAAGTAATGCCTTAAAATTGCCATGTTTTGTAAGCATAAAAGCCTTTCCATTTGACTGATTAAAAAAAAATGTAGGTGTAAGCACAAAACCTAATGCTTGAGTTCCATGAGCACATGTAGGGTGTGATAATTATCATAGATCCTCATGTCACTGTCATGGAAATAGCCTTTTAGAGTCAAAGAGCCTTGTCTCAACCAACAAGCAGTGACTTCAATATGAAAATCAGATATCATCCTGACAGACAGAGCAGAGAAAGGAATCAGAGCAAAAGGAAGTAATAAGTTGGCTAACAAAAGTGAGGCAAGTGGTTTGGGTGAATGAAAACTCTGGATTTTAATATCTCTGGAAACTCAAGGAATGGAGCAACCCACCCAGGTGGTAGGCTAAGATCACCCTTGGCAAGTTTTAAGTACTATGACAGCACATGCTAAATGTCACCAGCTCTAGACCTAATGCTTAACAAAACACTGGTCAATTGATAACCTCCTCAAAAAAGGGAAGCATTTAAACATCAATTCACTTGATAGACAGTATCAGAATGTTTTTCTTAGAGCAAAACTTTTTGAGAAAGCATTAAGTAAAATTGTGTCATTATTCACTTTTAAAAATTGAATTTTCGCAGGCAGGAGAGATTGCTCAGCCATGATGGTGCTTGCCTGCAAAGCCAAAGGACCCAGGTTCAGTTTTCCAACACCCATGTAAACCAGATACACAAGAGGACGCACACATCTGGAGTTCATTGGCAGTGGCTGGAGGCCCTGGCATGCTCATTCTCTCTCTCTCTCTCTCTCTCCCTATTTCTCTCTCTCTTAAATAAAGGGAAGAAAAGATTGAATACCAAAATCTAATTACTTATTTCAAAATTCACTGACTTAAGTATCTATAAGATACTTTAGATATTGAAAGTATGTATGCTGAAGCTGGAGAGATTGCTCAGTGGTTAAAGACACTTGCTTGCAAAACCTAATGACCCTGGAGTTCAACACTTCAGTAACCACATAAAGCCAGATGCACAAAGTTGCACATATATCAGGAGTTTGTTTCCAGTGGCAGGAGATGCACCCATATTCTCTCTCTCTCTCTCTCTCTCTGTCTCTCTCTCAAATAAATAAATAAAAACAACTAAAATATTTAAAAACAGTATTTAATGAGGTTTGGCCCATTAGGATGTTCTAATGCCTAAGTTTGGTGATCTTATGGAAAATGCATAACTAAGACATATAGTTGGATTTCTGATATTAATTTGAAATCTTACAAGTTTGTATATAAAATGGAATACTTAGAGCATGGCTTCTGACCTCAGCCAGCATCAGAATCACTTGGAGAGCTAGCTGATGCATAGCTGACTCGGCCCCTTCTTATATCCCAAAGCTTCAGAAAGAGCCCTGATCACTTGTATTGCACATAAGTTCCTAGGTGATGATGATGAAGATAGTCCAAGTACCACACATTGAGAGCCACTAGCTTAAGGAAACTTAAATAAAAGTCATTTTATTAATGAAGTAAATTCATTAGACTGATCTGAATTTCTTAAGAACCAGAGAAAGCTTACTAAACCAGACACATTATGTAAGAAGGAAGTCAATTATATTAAATTTACAAATTGCAGCTTCAAATATTTAAAGGAGTTTAATGATCCAAGTGCATAAATGATACCAAACATTCATCAAGGTCTTACAAAAACTTACTTACCTGTGCTATATATAGGAAATATTATGATGTATACAGTTAAGGGGGAACAATTCAGGTTTTAAGTGAATAACATATACTTACTTATTTATTGATTAGAGACGGGGTCTTCTCCTACCGCAGGGTGACATTGACTCACTGTAGTCAAGGGCGGCTTTGAAAGCCTGGTCCTCTTTAATCCACCTACCAAGGGGGGGGGGAATTATAGGCATGTGCCCCCGTTTATGCCAGCTTATGTTGTATTGTGGATTGAACTTGGGGCTTTGTACATATTAGGCAAACACTCTACCAACTGAAGTACATTCCTAGCCCCATATAAATAACTTTATTCAGAGAAGGTTAATACTTAAAGCAGACCCCCTCAAATACTTTCCTATGCACAACATTCGCTTTTGAGAACATCAAAAATCTAATGTTCACAGTAGTCACTTTTTTTTTCCAAGTCTTCTAAGTCCCAGGGATTTGGAACCCTCAGCTCAAGGGAGGTGCTAGAATATTCGCCCTTTCTCTAAGCCATTTGATGCCTCTTCAATGGCTTCACTCCCCTGCCCAGAGTTACAGAGATGGCTTTGAAGGCAGCAGATGGAAACGCAGAGCCCACGTCCTGATCTACTTGGAGTCCACCTGCCATAGGCATGAATCTCTTGCACTCTCTGGGAGCCTTTCCCTCAGCTCCCCTGCTGACTGTCATTGTCTTCACACACAGAGGACATCACACGCAGAAAGGAATGGCATGTCAAGATCAATCTTCCTCCAGAGACACTCCTTGAAATAATGTTGAATAGCTGCACATTTCAAACCTTTACTTCTGAGACCAATTACCTCCCTGCTACAATGTTCTCAGCCTTGACAGGCTTGGCTTCTGGACCCAGCTGGTTTTTTGCAAAGCCAGATGTATTTTGAATCACAGATGTGATCACTTAAATTAACTAAATGTTCTATGTATTAAAAAAAAAAAAGGTACATTTATTAGCCTGCTGGGAATACATTCTTTGGTTTACTTCCCATGTTAGAACTTTTGCCCCTCATTTTTCTGTTAAAACAAAAAGTGCCTAATACATCATGCATACAGGCACTGTAGAAGTGCTCAAAGCTACCAGTTGTTCAAGTGCATCAACAGCGAAGGTCCTGGATTTCTATACTATGACACAGCCCAGGAAATGAAACCTCTACTGAACCCTGCATCAATGCCTGATGTCAGATCCGTCCTCAGGAACAGTCCTCAGATATGTTGCCATCATTGCTGTTTCTTTGGAGTCAGGGTTTTTCACTCTAGCCCTGGCTAATCAGGAACTTAATCAGGCTAGCCTTGAACTCATGGTGCTCCTCCTACCTCAGCCTCTCAAATACTGGGATTGCAGGCATGAGCCACCACGTACAACTCCTTACACATGTTTTGTTAAAGTACAGAAGCAATTTCTCATTTGCTAGAGAAACTAATTTGTCTGTCTAATCGTAGGAGAAAACTTAAAGAAAGCTGTCATAGAAGAAAGAAAATGATGCTCAGTTTTTTCCTTGAACCGGAAAACACTAGAATATGTTCAAGTTAAACAAGTGTCCCACTTTAAATATTATGTTATCAAAATAGACATGAGCTTTTAGGAGAAAAAAAATGAAATCTTGGTTGATAGCCTTACAACAAATTAAAGCAGTGAAGAAGAAAACAGCATAATGATTTTTTAAACAAATATTTTTATTTGCAAGCAAAGAGAGACAGAGAGAGGGAGAACGAAAGAAGAGAGAGAAGGAGGGAGAGAGAATGGGCGTACTTGCCACTGTAAAAGAACTCCAGACACATGGGCCACTTTGTGCAGCTATCCTTATGTGGATGCTGAGGAATCAAACTTGGAATGGCACGCTCTGCAAGCAAGTGTCTTTAACTGCTGAGCCATCTCCCCAGTGCATAATGATTTTTAATGCAGGTTTTACATGACATAGGACCTTCAGAAAGGCACCCAGAGAACAACTGTCTGTTTTTCCTGCTTGGGTCTGATAAAGACCAGGCATGTGTTTGGGACTGTGTTTAAAGGAAAGAGATCCAACCTAAGGCAATGCATGGGGAAGCACATCAAGGCCTGTTGACTGACTTGTTCTCTGTATGTGTCTTCCTTCCTTCTCTCCTCCCAGTGAGCACTGAGCAGCAGCTACCTGTGACAAGAGACGTCAGAGCAAGCCCTGTGCTCCCACAGCTTCCTTCAGTTTAAGCCCTTTAAAGAGCTCAGTATACTGAGGGGCCACCTGGGGGCAACACCATGTTCTTAAAATTGCACCCTCCTTGGTGAGGTGGTACAAGGCTGTAATCCCAATATTTAGTTCTCAATGTCAAGTGAGGAAATCTCTCTTGGTTTTTCATTGAGCATTGTTACTCTGGAAAGTGGTTTTCCTTTTCAATTTTTCATGGCACCAGCATGATCCTATATCATAATATAGAGACGGTGAATAACTTCTTGAGGGGTAGGTATGCATATGGGTAGCAATTTGCAAGTGCTTCGCTTTGAAATCCAGAACTGGCTCAGTATTGAACAATCTTCTCATAGATAATGAGAGTAAGTCCTTTCTGAGGCACACTCCTGGATGCCATGGGGCAGACAGAGTTTTAAGTTTACAAGTACGACAGTCTCGCATAGCAGGGAAACACCCCTTGTTGATATCAATTTAGGTACAGAAATACTCAGAAATCTGAACATGGAAACATGCGATCTGACTCATCTCTGTCACCGCCAGCTCTGAGCCTGCCGTTTGTTGGCTGTGAAGAGAAACATCGCGAAGGTGAGCAGGCCCGCTGTGCGGGTCTCAGTCAGCTTTCCCCAGCACTCCATCTCAGCCTATCATAGTTTTGAAAATATTTTTTCCCTCCACCATGCCATGAAATTTATAAATATTAGGAATATTCACAGATATGTCAAGGGCTCTTGTATGTGTGTGAAAGAGAGAGAATGTTTATGTGGGGGCACATGCATACCACAACATGTGTGTGCAGGTCAGAGGATAACCTTAGGATGATGGTGTCTGCCTCATGCCTTGTTGACACAGGTTCTCTCTCTCTCTCTCTCTCTCTCTCTCTCTCTTTTTTCCTACTGTGAATGCCAGACTCGTTGGCTTGTGAGCTTAGAGCTTCTTGCTCTACATGCCATCTCAGGGTAGGAGCTCTGGGCCTACAGATATATACTACCATATCCAGCTCTATGTGGGTTTTGGGTACCCAAACTCTGCTCATAACCAGCTTGTATAACCAGTACTTTTAACCACGGAGCCAACTCCATAGCCCCTATGTCAAGCTTTTATTCTTAAAGATATAGTGTACTTGGGAAGCAAACTCACTCGATCTAAAGAAAGCAAGCTAGTCTCAAAATACTGCTTTGCGATTTCCACAGCACTGGGATCCATCAGTACCTTGTTTTCATTATACAAGCCACAGGTCACTCGTGGCAGGTGGCATCCAGCCTAGAGGAGCTCCCACCTCTTTTCTTTGCCCCGGAGAGTGAAGGAGGGCTCTGCTATTTGGAAAAGCAGTGGGTCTGTCCCAGAATGAGAAGATTATTTCCCAAGGAAATTTCGGTTGCTAATAGACGCAGGCATAATCACAGGTGAGCTTGCTTTAATCAGAAACCATCTAGGCTTCATTACCCTGTTATCCCCAGACTCCCCAAGTCTGACCTCCCCTGACTCAGACTCATTCCAAAGAATTTCCAGAGGCTTCTCTCTTCCTAGGAATACAATTTTCCTGCAGACTCCTAACTGACTTCTGTGGAGAGTAAACGTTCTGAGCCGCAGAACCATGGTCCTTGTTCTCAGCAGTCAGCTGAAACCTGACAAACATAAATCTTGATGTGTTCTGCACGCGGAAGAAAAGGCTACCTGCAGCCTGACTGTTCTCTCTGCCTCTCACCCATCTTCTCCACCAAGGAGCGTGAGAAAGAGGGAGGCATGGGTGTGGTCGGCATCAGCGACTAGCTGTACTTCAATATTTTACTTGTTCATCGTGCAAATCTGCCTAAACGTGATTACCTAAATATTATTAACAAGCTAGGTGCAGTAGTACATGCCTCTAATCTCAGCACCTGAAAGGCCCAGGCCAGAGGATCATGAGTTTGGGGCTAGATGGGCTACAAGTGGAGACCTCATCTCAAAATACACACGCATTTATTAATGTCATGAAACATAATTATTTTTAGCCATTATTTCTAAGGCTTGCTAGCAGTAGGTATATTGTGATACCATAATTTCCCAGGTGAATGCAACCAAAAAGTCCCAAATAGAACTTCTTTGGAGAAACAATTAAAAATATATGAGAGACAAAGAGAGGGGGGTTCAGAAAGGAGAATCAGAAGGTCAAGAGCACACAGATGCATACACACGCATTCATAAAGCTGCGAAACACCACAGAGGAGAAGGAGAGAGTAAGTCAGTTCTCTGGCTGGGTCATACAGCACATTGGTCTAGAAAAAAAGGGGAGTTACACTAAGACAAAGGAAGAATAATTTGACAGCCATCAGATTTAACATCCACAATCATAAAGACCAGAAGAAATTCTCTGCAAATTGATGAGGAAAAGCAAGTAAACATAGAGACTATTACATCAGGCTAAATCAACTGGAAGAACAGGTAATAGAGATATAGCCTTTGGACTGGTATGTAGGTGTGGAGGTTTGATTCAGGTGTCCCCCATAAACTTAGGTATTCTGAATGCTAGTCTCCCTGGCTGATAGCAATTGAAAATTAAGGCCTCCTGGAAGCAGTGTATTGTTGGGGGTGGACTTATGGGTGTTATAGCCAATTTCCTCTTGCCAGTGTCTGGCACATTCTCCTGTTGCTATTGTTCACCTTATATTGATGGGTAATGTCCACCTTCTGCTCATGCTATCGTTTTCCCTGCCATCGTGGAGCTTCTCCTCGAGCCTGTAAGCCAAAATAAACATCTTTTTTCCCAGAAGCTGCTCCTGGTTGGGTGATTTCTACCAGCAACGCGAACCTGACTGCAAACAGTAGATCTCATCACTCCCACACTGAGCTCAAACACATGTTAAGGGAGATTCAAAGAAAGAAGAATTAACTGAGAGAGGACAAGGGATGGATGAGGGAAGTAACATGGAGTAAGAAGTCGGCAGATGCTGGCGAATCCAAACATGGGTAACAGGATCCTGAGGAAACAGGATCCTTTTGCCTGAGGCCTCACTATTGCAGCTAAAGAATAAAAGCTGGGACCAAGAACTGTTGTGTCACCCTACTGATTACAAAGCAGCTGGCAGTACTGGGCAAAGCTTGCCTTCAAGCAAATGACCACCCTGCAGCCATGCATTTGCACCTTTGTAACCCAAGTCACTGTGAGAGCGGCACTGGGGAGCAAAGAGAGTCTCCCTGTGGTTACGCAAAGAACGTAGCACACACAGAAAGGTCTCTTCTCCCTTCTTCGTTTTCTTTTTTTAATATTTTATTTATTTCTTTATTTGAGAGAGAGAGAAAGAGAGGCAGACCAAGAGAGAAAGAATGGACATGCTAGGACCTTTAGCCGCTAAAAACAAATTCCAGATGCATGTGCCACCTTGGGCCTCTGGCTAATGTGTACAGGGGAATTGAACCTGGGTCCTTAGGCTTCTCAGGCAAGCACCTTAACTGATAAGCCTCTCTCCAGCCCTCCTTTCCATTTTTGAGAGGGGAAACCTCTTCTTGGAAGCCCAAGGCCCACATCTATGGAGCACTCTTCTAAAATTCCAACTTTAAAAAAAATATTTTTGACTTTTATTTATTTATTTGAGAGAGAGAATGGGCACTCCAGGGCCTCCAGCTACTGAAAATGAACTCTAGATGCAAGCACTCTATTGTGCATCTGGCTAACGTGGGTCCTGGAGAATCAACCCAGGGTCCTTTGGCTTTGCAGGCAAACACCTTAACAGATAAGCCATCTTTCCAGACCCCCCCCCCCACCATTTTTCTTGGTTTTTCAAGGTAGGGTCTCACTCTAGTACAGGCTTACCTGGAATTTACTCTGTATTCTCTGGGTGGCCTCGACTCACAGCAATCCTCCTACCAGTACCTCCCAAGTGCTGGGATTAAAGGCAGGTGCCATCACTCCTGGCTCTAAAATTCTAACTTTTGTTCCTTGTGTCTTCCTTTTTGACTCTTGGGACTTCCATTTCATCTTTTGGTAAGCTCAACATCTTTTATAAGATACACGTATGACCAACTCTTAGCTTCACAGTGAATTTGTTTTTAAATTAAAAGTATCAACAAAAATATCTATTTTTTTAAAAGTGTTATATTTCCTGGGGCTGGAGAGATGTTTTGGAGATCAAGGCACTTGCCTGCAAAGCCTAAGGATCCATATTCAACTCCCCAAATCCTCTGTAAGCCAGATGTACAAGGTGATGCATGCCTAAGGTTGCACATGCACACAAGGTGGCACATCTGTCTGAAGTTCAATTGCAGTGGCAGGAGGCCCTGACACACCAGTTCTCTTTCTCTCTCTCTCTCTCTCTCTCTTATAAAAAAGCTGTGTTTCCTTGCTTTGTCTATTGAAAAGGACAAGAAATAACGATATCCTGGCGGCAATGGGCACACCTATCAATCAAGGGTCTAAATTTAATTTTCCATTACAAAGAACCAGAGTTCTTTGAAAAACTATAATCCTCATTTCCTGGAAAGTAAAATCTGTAAAATGAGCCAGAGATATCATTTGAATGAGAAATTAAGGAAGCTATCAAAACCTAATGGGTTCACGAAGGACTAATGTGGGGGTGCTTTCATGGGCCAAAATCTGAAATAATTTGAGGAAAAAAAAGGAAAGGCAAATAAAAAATATTGAAGACTCCTGTATTTAGAGTAATATTAAAAATCCATGGCATTATTGGTCTGGGCATGTGGCTCAGCTGGTAAAATGCTTACCATACCCAAGGCCCTGAATTGGATTCCCAGCACCACGAAAACCAAGCGTGGTGATGCATGCCTGTAATGGCAGGACTGGGGAGGCAGACATGGGACCTGCATTTCAGAGTCGTCCTTGGTGTCATAGAGAATGGGAGACCAGCCTGGGGTACATAAGACTCTACGACATTGTACTCTTATTAAAAAATCTGAAAATACCATGGTCATCATAGCTTGTTGGCTTACACTCTTACTATGAAAACTGGCTTTAAAAATTTAAGTATTTGCCTTTCCACACAAACTATCTTACAAATAACTTGTGAGAGAGTGTTCTTTAAAATTCTAAAGTAATTATAGACTTAGAAAATCAATTATCTTGAAACCCATGAAATAAATAATAGACATAGACAACAGTTGTCATAAAGATGAAAAATACTAGGTACAGATGGAGAAATGGTTCAGCAGTTAAGGCACTTGCCTGTAAAGCCCAATGAAGCAGGTTCATTTCCCAATACTCATGTAAGCCAGATACACAGATGGCACATGCATCTGGAATTTGCAGTGGCTAGAGGTCCTTGGTACACCCATATGCTCTCTGTCTCTCTCTGTCTCTGTCTCTCTCTCTCTCCTTGGAAATAAATAAAAAATAGTTTAAATAAATTACTGGGTAAACTTGACAACAGATGGATGAACTGGAAGAAGTTGAGCCCACTAATTCCTCTTAGCGTCACTGAGAAGGCCATACACTGATTTTACATGTCAGTTTGTAACATGGTAGAAATGACAACTCACCTTATGAAATAGTTATCTAAACAAGAACCACATATGAACAGAACAAGCCTCTAGACTGTGTTACCAACATGAAAGAAACATAGAGGATAGGTGAACAAGCTCAAGTTCTTTTATTAAAAGAAAACACTGACTAGAATCCAGAGTGAGGAAAGAACTGGCTTCTAGAACAAACTAAGGAAAAATGATGGGAGTGGTGGTGGAGGACTAGAGCAAAAGAGCAAAGACAACCAAACAGAAGACACGTCTTGCTTGGATCTTAATTCAAGCGACCTTAAAAACATGCACGAGGGCCAGCTGGTTCCACATCTACTCTTGACCTAGGAGTTTAAGGTACCTTTTGACTTCTCTCCACCCATCACTGGAAATAAAGACCTCTCACAGAGCATTTCTAAAGCCTTAAATCTTCAGTCCCATGGATTCTAATCATTTATGACTACACGACTTCTTTGAGTATCTTCCTCAGTTTTATTAATTTCCTATGCTTAATGTTCTTCCTCCCCAAGGTAAAAGACTAAATTTCGTATCTTTAGGGACTCAAGTAGTGAGAATTCTAGCACTGAGGCATACGTGTTTTCAGTTTGAAAATGAGAGATAGGAAGAGCATATGATAGAAGAGGAGATGCACACTAGCAGTGGTGGAACTCGTCTCGAGCATGCGTGTGCACTCATGCGTGTGTATATGAGAGAGACAGAGAGAGTGAGAGAGAGAGAGTGAGAGAGAGATCTAGTCATGTCAGTTGTAGAATTGGCCTGCAGAGGGTTGAGTCTTATATCTGGATGGGTAGAGATTCGTTTCTGGCTCTCTGGAAGCTGAATCTATCTTGAAATAGTTTTCTGCTTGAGTGGATAGGGTAATATTTTTATAACTGAGACTCCTAAGTATCAGCCACCCAGAGCCACTTTGCTATTTCCTAAGACCAGTTGATGAAGTAATCTGTGCAATGAACTAAAAAAAAAAAACAAAAAAGTCAAAGGAATGAAAGACAGCATTTGAGTTACGCTTTCCCATGAGTCAGACTCAAGCGAGTACCCCCAGGTCTAGTTCCCTGCCTTGTGTGGCCTCGTGTCTCAGTCCCTATCCCAAAATGAGAATTAAATCCTCAACCCCCAGCTCCCATTCCAGGGTTTATGTGGAATTGAGCATTTACTGCAATGGGAAGCAATTTATGCCTGGCTACTTATTTTTGTCAATAAAGTTTTATTGCACTTGTCCTTTTCCATAAGGTCCCTGTACCACTAAATCATAATTTTATTTCTGTATCTGGTGCTTTTTCTTGTTTCAAGTTTAAGAAAGGAAGAGAGAGAGAGAGAGAGAAGAAGAAGAAGGAGGAGGAGGAGGAAGAGGAGACAGTAGGGGAGGAGAAGGTAGAGAAAGAGGAAGAGGAGGAAGAACAGCAGGCAAAGGAGAAGCAGAAGGTGGTAGAGAAGAAAAAACAGAGATTTTTAATTTTTATTTATTTGATTATTAGATAGAAAGAGAAGGGAGTGAGAGGGAGAGAATGGGCACACCAGGGCCTCCAGCCACTGCAGATGAACTCCAGACACATTTGCCACCTTGTGCATCTGGCTTACGTGAGTTCTGAGGAACCAAGCCTGGATCCTTAGGCTTCACAGGCAAGTGCTTTAATCACTAAGCCATCTTTCCAGCCCTAAACAGAGATATTGGATTTGTTTCTTTGATGGGGCAGCCCTTGCCTGCTCTGTCCACCAAATACTGAGGTTTCTTTGTGTAAAATTCAGGAGTCCAACATGCAATAGGAGAAAATTTAGATGTTGTCATGTTTTCTCCCCCCCCCCCAACTTTTGAGGCAGGGTCTCATTCCAGTCTTGGCTGATTTGGAACTCATTCTGTAGTCCAGGCTGTCCTTGAACTCTTGGCAATCCTTCTACCCCAGCCTCCTTAGTGCTGGGACCATAGGCATGAGCATCATGCTGAGCCTAAATTTTTCTTTAATTTGCCTCATAAATATATTGAGAAAATGAAGTTGATTGATGTTCAGCACTTGCTGTTTGCTATATCAGCAGTAGTTCATTAAACCCCAAGTGTTGTTATGTTATTATTATTGTATGTTTTTGGTAAATATTGTTATAGAAAACCAAACGCTCTTTGATGGGCATGAATTTTATTGCATAATGCCGGATGGTGGTGAAGAACTAGGAGGAAGAGGAGGAAGGAAAAGAGGAGACGAGCAAGGAGGACACTACTTTTTTTTTTTTTCTGTTTCCTGAAATCAAACTTCACGTATATAGAAACCATGCATTGGAATGGAAGTGAGTTCTAGCTTAGTCATTAGTCTTGACTCCCCTCACTCACCTTGGAGCTGTGCCCGGGTGCTGAGTCTCAATTACCTGTAGAACAGCTATCTTCAACACTTGAAATTTAAGAACTTTCAAAGGAGTTATCTCATTACTTCCATACAAACTTCCCTCAACATTCCCGGATGTGTAGGGCTTAGTTCCCCCAATACCATTCCAATATATCCCCCACTCTTGCTTCTTGGGGACCTTCACAAGGAAGCTGGGTAACTAGGCATTGGATTTGGCTTCTTCTGGGACCAGTAAGTCTGCCGGTTAACCCAGTACCCTGAAACCTCGCTTCCAAGATCCCAACCAAGTGAGCTCAGAAACCCTGAAGTTTCTCAATCCAAGGAACTGGGCACCCGGAGACTGATTTGTTCCTTTCTCAATATCCAGTTACACTGGAGATTAAGTGAACAAGTAATAAGACCCCTGTGTTAATTACCTTTCTCTTTCTCTTGCTAGGAAAGAATACCTGACAAAAATTAGTGTAAGAGAGGAAGGGTTCATTTCAGCATACAGGTCCAAGTTATAGTCCATCAGGGCGAGGAAAGCATGGCCCCAAATGCTGTTCCCATTCAGTCCACAGTGAGGAAGCAAAGAGCAATGGATGATGGTGCTCAGCCAACTCTCTCCTTTTTATTTTACTCTTTTAATTGTTTTTATTATTGACAACTTCCATAATTACACACAATAAACCATAATAATTCTCTCCCCTTCACTTTCTTCTTTACAATCCACTCTCCATCATATACCCTTCCCCTTCCAGTCAGTCTTTTATTTTGATAACATCATCTTTTTCTCCTATTATGATGGTCTTGTGTAAGTATATCCAGGCCATTTTGTGTATGGAAGAGTACATTGTAAGGAGTCCTAGCCTTATTTTGGTTCTCACATTTTCCCATCACCTCTTCTGCAATGGACCCTGAACCTTGGAAGGTTTGATAAAGATGTCTCAGTGCTGAGCACTCCTCTCTTACTTCTTCTCAGCATTGTGGTGCCTTTTGAGTCATCCCAGAGGTCACCACCATCTGAAAAGAGAAGCTTCTCTAACAAAAGTGAGAATAGCATTAATATATGGGTACATACGTTAACAAAAGTTCTTACCGGGCAGTTTAGTGAGCATAATATATACATTTAGCTAGGCATCAGCAGGTGTTACAACCCTAGGGCTCGTGACTTCCCTGTCATAGGTTTTCAGTTTCAGGCATGTATTTCCACCTGTGGAGCAGGCCTCCAGTCCAACTAGAGAGCAGTTGTTTTCCCCCATAACTGACATTCCACTATTACACCTGTTGGCTCATTTGGACTGGCTAGCTGGCCCAATTTAAGGCTTGCAGTGTCCACTGTTGTTTATCTCCACTGATGACCTCTCTCTCTCTCTCTCTTTTTTTTTTTTTTTTCAAGGTAGGGTCTCACTCTAGCCCAGGCTGACCTGGAATTCACTATGGAGTCTCAGGGTGGTCTCAAACTCATGGCAATCCTCCTACCTCTGCCTCCCGAGTGCTGGGATTAAGAGGTGCACCACCACACCCAGTTTCTCTCTCTCTTTCTTTTGGAGCTGCATGCAGCATAGCTTTTCTAGCTTTCTGACAGGTGGTGTACACGGAGCTCAATGATCTTAGCCCAAGCATGTGGAGTCTTCAGTAATAAGGTCTTACCATCTATTCCTGGTGAGAAACCAAGAGCCTCAGCAATGGCCTGTCATGTTTTAGGGCATCAGGGACCTCCCTGGCCAACAACTCACTGGACGGTTTCTCATCACTTGCACTGAAAATTTTCTAGTAACCATCTATGGCTTCTGGTTGTGCCATTGTCCAAAAAAGTAGATTTCCATATGAATTATTCATATCCTCTTAGATTGGGAGTAACCCTCCACCTACCATTCCTTTACCCAGTCTCTTCCCTTGACCTCACTCAGGCCTTTCCACTCTCAGTAATCTGTTTTTCTACCTACATATAAGCAATACCATCCCTTTAAGTCCTCACCTCCCGTCCCTCTCTTATAGCCCCTTTCTAGCTTACTGGCCTCTGCTACTGAGTTTTATTCCAACTCACATACAAGTGCAAACATTTGTAGCTAGGATCCACATATGAGAGAGAACGTGTGGCGCTTGACTTTCTGGGCCTGGGTTACCTCACTAAGTATAATCCTGTCCAGGTCCATCCATTTTCCTGCAAATTTCATAACTTCGTTTTTCTTCACCGCTGAGTAGAACTCCATTGTGTAAATGTTCCACATCTTCATTATCCACTCATCAGTTGAGGGACATCCATTCTGGTTCCATTTCCTAGCTATTGTGAATAGAATGGCAATAAACATGGTTGTGCAAATATCTCTAAGGAAGTGAGAAGAGTCATTAGGATATATGCCTAGGACTGGTATTAGCTGGATCATATGGTAAATCTAATTTTAGCTGTCTCAGGAACCTCCACACTGATTTCCACAATGGCTATACCAGACTACATTCCCACCAACAGTGTAGAATGGTTCCTCTTTTTCTGCATCCTGGCCAGCATTTATTGTCATTTGATTTATTGATAATAGCCATTCTGACACAAGTGAGATGGAATATCAAAGTAGTTTAAATTTGCATTTCCCTGATGGCTAAGGATTTTTTAGATGTTTATATGCCATCTGTATTTCTTCTTTTTATATAGTCCAAGACCCCAGCCCATGGCATGGTACTGTCCACTGTTGAGGTGGGTGTTCCCACCTCAAAGAACCTAATCAAGATAATCCCTCACAGGCATGCCCAAGGCATAGGTGACCTGATCTACATAAACCCTCACATCCAATTCAAGGGCCTGTGAATCTGGCAAGCATAACCACAATGAATGATGAAAATTGAACTATACAGGGGATAGGCAATCAGAATGGAGTATAAACAGAGGTTACAGACTGCTCTCGTACAGTATGACCCCATAGAAACATCTTGTTGTCAACATCATTGTTTTCCTATTTGGGAAAATGATGAATTAAAAAACTAGCTACAAAATCCCTAATATAAGTAATTACCTCACTGTCTCCAGGTGCTATTCTTTTTTAATCTAGGGGATTCCAACTGGTTTGTTTTCTCATATGTATTTGTGGCTGCCTCACAAACCCATGCACTGCCTCTGGGTACAAAGAGATTTTAGCCTTAGTGGCCAGAAAGGCAAACGGTCAAGTGCATCCAGTGTGACACACGGTGCAAGGAATGAGATGTCTGGTTCTTCCAAGGTAGTCTCCAATTTGCAGCTTGTTCTGCACAAAGGACCTCGGGCCAAGCCCAGGTGCCCATGCCGCCCCTCCCTGGCCCCTGCTCTACTGTCACTCAGCACTGTCCACATCATGGCCACTTTCCCCACCCCTAACAGTCATCCTCAGAAGCCTGGCATCACTTGAATCAACCTGACCTTGTGTTCAGATATAGGATTCCCCAGCCCGCTTAGTCAGCTCCAGTAGATAGATGCTGGTAGTTAATGCAGAGAAATGCAAAGGTATGATCTGCTTTAAGTCCATGCTCTATGAAACTTAGTATGGACTATAGGTCAAGCGTGGCAGTAATGATTAATTGCTAAGAGGCAAGTTGTATGTGTTTGACGTGTCCAGTTTCCGTTTACCACTGTTTGTCAAGTGCCTTAGTGCTCAGCTCAGACTAGACTGTTAGGACTTGAAGGAGAGTTAAAAATGACGTCAGGCTGGGGACATGGCTCAGAGGTTGAAGGTTGAAGGGGCTTGCTCCATGACCCTGTCGGCCCTAATTCAGTTCTCTAGATCCCACATAAACTTGGGTGCAAAGTGGCACACGTGTCTGTCTGTGATTCCAGGGTGCCTGTGGCAATGGAAAGTAGAGCCAGGAGAATGTCGAAGCTCACGGGCCAAATAGGCTGGCACCAACACAAGAGAAGTCCTGTCTCCAAAGGAACGTGGAAGGAGAGAACAAGCACTCGAGGTTTTCCTCTGACCTTCAAATGTTTACTGTGTCACGCATGCCCTCCCCCCCCACACACACAAAATGATATCGAAGTAAATAGAAAAAAATGAGAACACTGGTCTTGACTAAAATATTGGTTGGTTGAAAAGCTAATTCAGTGATACAAGACTTTTTACACTCTGTAGAATGTGCATGCAGTATGTCTTTGACCTTTTCTATTTCCCCTGGTGTTGTATATTCAACCCTCACACGTGCCAGGAAACCTCACCAGCTTTTACCTCTTATGCCTACCCACAGAATGGAAAGCAAGGGTCTCTCTGCTCCATGTAAGGAAGCTGTCCATAGGCTAATTAGCTGCAGCCACCACCCCCCCACCAAGCTCCACTGAGTCCTTCCTCCCTTCTGTACATGAAATTTGTTCCTAGTTTCAAATTCAGCATCCTTAAGTTGTTTGCGTTCAGCCTCGCCTGAGCTGGAAGCAGGTCCCTGGGAGATCAGAGGAATTGAAGAGAAAAGAGCAATAGATTGGGAATGATGTTGGGTTTGGTTGTCCAAAGACTGAGCCGATTATCTCATTACCCCAGTTTCCGGCCCACTGGCCTGTGGAATGAACGCTCCTGGGTCACCCTGGGTTCTGGGGCACCAGCTGGGCTCCAAGCGCCACCCCTTCAGCTGTTGAATTCATTTCTACTCCTGACTCAAGTCTTTCGCTTAGTAAGACGGATTATTAGGCAGTGAGCCCTTTTCATTGTATACCGCTTATTTATTTGGTAACCATCAGTGAAGTTAAAGAGAAAGTTTTGTTGCTCACAAAGGATATAACTCCCCTTTATCAATCAGTCTTCATTTACTGTATTGTAATTAGAGATTCTTCTCCCGGGTCTCCTCCCCTGGCAGCTTGGAGCTAAGGTATCCTGAGCTAATAAATGAGACAACACACAAGGTGATTTGTCATTATTGTAGGTCATTAATGCTTAGCTGCTTCAGCCTGTCCCTTCTGCAGTAGCCATCCTCACTGTAGATTCAGTCATGGAAGGCCTGAGTAGTGCTTGTTAGGAGGGAAATAACCTGCTTGTGTTTTCCAACTAAACACACACATGTTGACCGTGGTAGTTTGAATATATGGGCCCCCAATGTATTCATTGTTTTATTAGCTTGTAATTAGGATCTGCAGCCACCTGGCTGGAGGCAGTATCACTGGGTGTATCGTTGGGTCCAGCCAGCCCTAAGGTGTGGTAGTGGGTTTGAGATTCCAATCTGAAGATATGCAAAGTGTGCCTAGTTCTGCCTGGAGTTCCTAAGGTGTGCTGTGTGGATTTTGGCTTGGGGCTTGTCTCTCACTGCTTGGCCCTTCTGCCTTTATGGAACTTCCCCTGGATCAGTAAGCTTCAATAAATATCCCCTTCCTCCGACACTGTGCCAGATCTGGAAGTCCATCTCAGGGAACCTGAAACTATTGGCCACATTGACACTCACACACACAAACATGCATACAACAAATCTCAAAGAGATAAGTAATAGTGGAAAAACAAAACCAGAAAGGTTTAGTCAAGACAGAAAAAAAAGGTACTAAATTTTAATATAGTGAATTACAACTTTACACAAACTTCAAGTGTAGTCCAACATTCGTGTTTAAATAACTTGAATGTGACTGTATGTCCCCCATAGACTCAGATGTTTTATTCAGCTTGTAATTTGGGTCTGAAGTTAGCTGGTTGGAGGAGGTGTAACTGGGGACAGATCCTGGGATCCAGCCCACAGGTGTGCTTGAGGGCAGTCCCGAGTTCCAGCAGGAGGGTTTGAGCTCTGGGGGTCCTAGCCTACTGCTTTCTGTGTTTGCTGGTGTTGGTGGTTTCTCTATGCTTGGATGTATGGAACTAAGCAGTTTTTTCTGCCATTGATGGAACTTCCCCTGGTTCTGTGAACTGAAATAAATCCCATTACTCCCAGTAAACTGTGTCTGCCTGGATGCACATCCTGGCATTGTGGGCCTGACTACAACACCAACACTGCTTCATTTGTTGCTATACGTGCCTAAAGAGAGTGAAAATGTATTTTTAAAAATATAGTTTTACTTAGTTATATGACAGAGGAGAAAAAGAGAAACAGAAAGTCTCTGTCTCTCTGTCTCTCTGTCTCTCTGTCTCTCTCTCTCTCTCTCTCTCTCTCTCACACACACACACACACACACAATCAGTTTGGGGCAAATAAGGGCCTTCTGCCACTACAAATGAACTCCACATGCATACTCTACTTTGTGCATCTGGCTTTATATGGGCACTGGGGAATTGAACCTGGGCAATCAGACTTGCAAGCACTTTAATCACTGAGCAATCTCCCCAGCCCAAAAAGATATTTTTAAAGAAAAATTTAAAAGGGCTGGAGAGGGCTGGAGAGATGGCTTAGTGGTTAAGCGCTTGCCTGTGAAGCCTAAGGACCCCCGGTTCGAGGCTTCATTCTCCAGGACCCACATTAGCCAGATGCACAAGGGGGCGCACGCGTCTGGAGTTTGTTTGCAGTGGCTAGAAGCCCTGGCACGCCCATTCTCTGTCTCTCTCTCTCTATCTGCCTCTTTCTGTCTCTGTCACTCTCAAATAAATAAGCAAAAATGAACAAAAAAAAATTTTTAAAGGGCTGGAGAGATGGCTTAGCACTTAAGGCTTATGCCTGCAAAGCTAAAGGACTCCAGTTCAATTCCCCAGGACCCACATAAGCCAGATGCACAAGGTGGCACATGTGTCTGGAGTTCCCTCTCTTTCTCTCTCTCTCTGTCAGCCTCTTTTCTCTCTCACTCTCTCATAAATAAATAAATAAGTAAATAAATAAATAAATAGATTTAATACATTTTTTAAATTGCTTCTTGGCTGATAGCCCTGTCTCAGTCATTCATTCACTCCAAGAATAAATACATCCCCTTTCCTCCAATTTACTGCTAAGAAAGTGTAACCTCACTGCCCTTTAATGGCTGTTATTTCGGAGGTTCAAGGTGGTCAGGCTTGAGTTGTTGCCCACCATGGTCAGGATATCATCAAACACGAAATACAGAAGACACACTCTAAGCTACACTCACAACATCCCTTTTCACCATCAGCAGAATTTTGACTTGTCAACTTTTTAAAAAACTAATTTCTATTTTTATTTATTTGCAAGCAGAGAGAGAGAGAGAGAGAGAGAGAGAGAGAAGAGAGACAGAGAGAGTATGGGGAGCATGCCAGGGCCTGTAGCCCCTGCAAAAGAACTCCAGACACAGGTGACCCTTGTGCATCTGGCTTATGTAGGTCCTGGGGAATGGAACCTGGGTCCTTTGACTTGTCTACCTTTGTATTTGATTTGAAAATTTGTGGAGCTTGCAGAACCCTGTACCATATAGTCTCTCTTTAACAGATCACATAGGGTGGGAAGATTGTCATTGTCAGAGTCCTTGCCTAGCACATGGAGACCACATTTAATCAGACACGTTGACTTATGACTGTGAGTCCATGCTCCAGGAGACTCAGAGGCTCTTCCTCAGCTAAATAGCAAGTTGGAGACCAGCATGGGCTATATGATACTCTGTCTCAAAGTAAAGAAGATAAAGCAGCAAGGAGAAGCTTGCTTTGAGTTGTAATGGAATGCATGTTGTCACTGAGAAGAAAAGATCTTGTTCAGGAAGCAAGCACAGCCTGGACTATGCAGAGAAGCCTCTACGACTCTGGCGTTCTACCATATTCACTGTGCGTGTGTGGAGGCAAAAACACATTTCTCCCTTAAAGCTGTAGTTTCAATTGTGTATGAATCTTTCTTATTTTATTTATTTATTTGAGAGAAGAGGAAGAGGCAGATAGAGAGCGAGAGCAGGCACACCAGGGCCTCCAGCCACTGCAAACAAGCTCCATATGCACACACCACCTTGTACATCTGGCTTACGTGGGTCCTGGGGAACCGAACCCAGGTTCTCGGGCTTTACAGGCAAGTACATTAACCATTGAACAATCTCTCAGCCCAATTTATGTATCATAATCTGCTTTGTTTCTCTTCTTCCAGATTACTTGATGTCCTTTACATAGTAAATGCCACTTGCCAAAAGTTGAAACCAAAATCTGAATGTAAGATTGACAGTTTGAAGCTTCTAGCTTTTCCACTCTCAGACAGAACTTTTAATTGACTCCACAGAGCTGAAGGAGAACAGGAAGCACAATGGCTTGGATGTGTTTGACACAGTCTTCAACACAGGGCCATGACCTTCAATTACCTTCAAAGTTTGACAAAGGGAAAAAAAAGCAGCTTATAATTGCAGGACAGTGAAAATAGGAAGGCTCTTTCCGCACAGGCTAGGGAGGACCTGCATCTAAACTAGCTGATCAAGTCGCATAAATATTAATAACCCTGTTTAAAGTGGCATGTGCCTCTACTGGCCACGCCTCAGCCAGAGTTGCTTCTATAGCCCAGCTGCCAGTTGCTGTCTCCGAGATCCATTTATACATAATTGAAGTGTTTAGTGTGAAATTACCTCCCTGTGTATGAAAGAGATCATTGTGCAAGTGCCCATCAGATAGGGAATCCCAAATTACGGTTAGATTGAAGATGGGGCCAGCCATTTTATCAGGGTGTGTGTGCATGTGTGCGCACACACACACATGCATGTGCACATACACTTGCACATGTTGCCTGTACATCAGCAATCTCTTATAGAGCAGAGAAAAGGATGCTGTCCGTTCATCTCTGCACGCAAGGGTTCTAGAACAAAGCTTGTGCTTTAGCCTGAAGCTCTTAGATTTCTTCTATCTGCAAGAACTGGTAGAATAAAAGAATAAAAGAAAACTAAAGAAGGAGCCGGGCGTGGTGGCACACGCCACTAATCCCAGCACCTGGGAGGCAGAGGTAGGAGGATCGCCATGAGTTCAAGGCCACTCTGAGACTACGTAGTGAATATCAGATGAGCCTGAGCTAGAGTGAGACCCTACTTTGAAAAAGAAAAAAAAAGGAAACTAAAGAAGGGAAAAGTAAAGTGTCAGAGTGATAGCATTGCTGTTACAGCATCACAGAAGGGTGTTAGGAACAGTTAAAGAAAAATGGACTCCCACACATCAAAAGATTTGACAGTAACATCATTCTAAAAGACCCAAAGCATCCAAAACTTCATTAGACCACAAGGGAAAGCAGACCATTTTGTTAACCCCATCAAGTCAGAACAGTTTCTGGGGAATGGGAAAGAACAGCCTTGGCAAGTTCTTGATCCTACACTATATAGCTGGTTGTACTTAATAATTTTACCCTAGGATGTAAAGATAACCGGTGTCTATGGTTAACATGAGCCAAATCCGGATGAAGTCAGTTTTCTGTATATAAATTGTAAAATACTCTCCTTCTTATCTCTGCAAAACAGATTACATTAATTATGAAGAGATGTTCAATTCTGAATTTATAATCAAATAACTCCTTACAAATATTTCTAAACGATGTGATTGGAACTAATTTGAAGAGGGTGATAGAGAAGATATTCTTTAAAATAAGGATTGTATTTCAGTCTTTTCTGAAATAACTGACAGTTCAAAGTAAGAAAATATTGCTTCGAAAAATCACACTCTTTAACCAGTAGCTATTCGCTGAGAGTCTTTCCAGTTTGCTGTGTTGTGAGGAGGAGGTGGGGGGGGTCAAAGATTGATAAAGAAGGGTCTCTGCCCTCAAGAACTTCTAGCACAGAGAGATGTTCCAGCAGAGAAAATCCATGTTCCTATATTGATTTTTGGATCATATCTAATTCAAGAGATTTCTGCACAACTCTCCCCAACAAAGTCTCTTCAATTCCTACTGAATCATAAGCATGGGAAATGCAGTAGCGTTAGACACATATTATTGCTGTACAGAGAGAAGCCACTGCACAGGCGGAATTCAACTCCAGCAACATTACACCGAGATTACATTTGATCAACTTGGAAAAAATCATCTACAGTTTCTCAGAATAGTAAGAAATTCTGAGAAGGATGAGATAGAGTTCAATTGTTCTGTTTAACCTCCAGAGCCCGGGCTGTCAAAGGAGAGCCTCTTAACTGGACTGGGACCTAAGAGAAAGGGGGGAAAAAATGAGAAGAAAAGCCAGGGCGTAGTTCTGGGATGTTCAGAGGGCTTTATTACCTGGAACGGCTGAAGGAGACTGAGGCTGCGACAGCTGCTGTAATTGAAGCGAGTGTCGTTTGCTTCATCAGCTCACGTACTCGCTCTCAGCTGCACTTCGTGACTGAGCTGAACATGGGTGCTACTCAGCTGGACTGTTTAGCCGACACATTTCTAGGTTTCTGCACGTCCCTGTGTCCCATAGACAACCGTAGGCGTGGCACATCTGCTCTCATTTTCTTTAAATTCAGCTTCCCTTGGGAAGATGAGATGCATCTTTGGAGACATGAAGTTGGAGGTGGGGGAGTTACATACTCACAGGCAGCTGTTCCTACTTAGATAAATGTTACATATTTCAAGGCTATTGGCAGGAGAGAGAGAAACAGAGAGAAATCTGAAGAAATGCTAGACAGAAAAGGTTAAGCAAAAGAGAAAATACTTTTCAATGGGTTCTTGGATTGTATTTCCTCCACCGGTCTCACAATGTCACATTCAAATCCTCTGTTAGTGTTTTCTATCCAATGTCACATTTATTTCACCCTTACTCTAATACCCTGACTCTGAGAGCGTTTAAGCGTTAGATAGATCTGCATCTTTAGATGCTCCAGAGGTCATGACTTATCATAGTAAGAGGGTTGTAATGGAATTACCACTGGACTGGCAGACAGAGCCCATGTGCATTAGGGCATGTGAGCAGCTGCCACATCAATCCAGTCCTTCCTTTCCTGTCCAGTGGTTCAAAACATGTCGTGTGCAAGAACAAAATGACACCAGATTTGGGAATAAAAAACATTGAAGAGATCCAATGTCCTCTCCACTCTTGGACCTTTGTGAGTCAGCCAGGGAAACGCCCTGGAGCACAATGCTATGAAAATGATTTGATATCACAGTATAAAGCTACACACTACTTGGTTGAAGAGTGTGGACTGAAGGTGGTCATTCTATCCTTGGGGAGCTAAGCAACTGGAATGTCATTGGACCATTGACATATAATATGACGGTTTGGATTTTCAATGTTCCTCAAAGGCTCATGTGTTAAAGCCTTTGTTCCTCAATATAACAATATTCAGAGGAGATGCCTTTGGGGAGTGACTGTATCATGAGGGTTCTAACTTCACTGATAGATTAATCCACTAGTGGCAAATGAAGGACATTTTAAGAAGTAGGGGGGCTGGAGGGATGGCTTAGTGATTAAGGTGGTTGTCTACAAAGCCAAAGGACCCAGGCTCCATTCCCCAGGACCCATGTTAGCCAGATGCACAAGGGGGCGCATGCTTCTGGAGTTCATTTGAAGTGGCTGGAGGTCCTGGAGTGCCCATTCTCTCTCTCTGTCTCTGTCAAATAAACAAATAAATAAAATATTTTTTAAAAAAGAAGTAGGAGATAACTACTGGACATGGTGGCTCATGACTATAGTCCAAGCACTCAGGGCTGGGTGGCAGGAGGATCAGGAGTTCAAGATCATCCTCCACTAAATAGCAGAATTAAAAAATATATTTGCATGTATATTTTTGCTATACATACAAAGTGTCAGGCAGTCTGTGATTACTCACCACAATAAAATTGACAGAAAGAAATAAATTTCCTAGAATTTAATAAGCTATTGCCCTTGAAAATATTTTGGAAATATTAAGGACCTCTATTATATAACTTATGATAGTTATCCCTAATTTACCTCTTCAAGTCGAGCAGCTGTGTGTGATACAGTCTATCTTAGCAGAAATGGGTAAAATACTTATTTCTCCTCTTCGTAAATAAACAGCAATAATAGCCACTATTACTGTGCATAATAGTAACTACTAGTGTTATAACATATAAGCATGCTATGTGTCTTAAATGAGATTATCAATATGTCAGAAACACTAAGTCATTAGGCAAACATGTTGTTTTTATTTATTTTATGCTATCAAAATATAGTGACATATTTTAATATCAAAGCTCTTGAGATCAAGAGAAATCTCCACTTATTAAAGATGCTGAGATTTATGTTACCTACAAGGAATGGTGTTCTCCCTTTGTATGCTCTCCATATTGATACTAACTTAAATCTACCACAGGGCTGGAGAGATGGCTTAGCAGTTAGGACGTTTGCCTCCGAAACCTGACAACCAAGGTTTGATTCCCCATTACCATGTAAACCAGATGCACAAGATGCTACATGTGTCTGGAGTTCATTTGCAGTGGCTGGAGGCACTGAAAAACCCATTCCCTCTATATATATTTTCCTCTTCTTCCCTCTCTTGCTCTCTCTCTCTCTCTCTCTCCCTCCCTCTCATTAATAAATAAATAAATGCAAGCTACCACAGACTAACATCAAGGAGACACTATGAAAATCAGATACAAACAGAGAGAAGAACAGAGATAAGTGGCCAGGTTATTGCAAAGGGAAGGAAGAGAAGATACCACATTAGTTTACTTTTTGCATAAGGAATGTCTCCATGTGTTTCTTAATAATTCACTAAAAGCTTGGATCCAGCATTTATATAGAGTGACCAAGAAACATAGCTTCTTTTTATCTACCAGTTCCATGTGGGGAAAGAAAAAAAAAAAAACTAGTTCAGTATAAGTTTTCTAGGAATCACCCATGGATGGAGATATAGCATTGAACATCCCTATTCAGCACTTCCAGCACCTTTGGGGCTCAGCAAACAATGGCAGATTATGGTATAGGAAAGGGCAGCTCATGTCTACTAACATATGAAAGAGAGAGAGGTGGGTGCAGTGATTCATGCCACTAATACCAGCATTTGGGAGGCTCAGGTAGGAGAAACACCTTGCATTCAAGGCCAGCTTTGGCTACAAAGTGAGTTCCAGGTCATCTTAGGATACAGTGAGACCCTGCCTCAAAAAAATACATATACATATGAGAAAAGAAAAGAAGGAAAGAAGAAAGGAAGCAAGAAAGAAAGAAAAAATTTTAGTTAAAAAGAAATTACATTAAGAAATATAGAAAAAGGAAACTGCATTTGACAGTTGGAATTAGAACTATACATTTAGACAGCTCTTACACACTATAACTTTGCTACAATCTTGAGCTAAGTGTTCATGTTAGCCCTGAACTCAATATGCAAAAATAAATAAAAGCAGAATCTCTAATTCAGTGGGCATTGTAATCAATCAAATCATTGAATTCCTATACACAATTTAAGATGTCTCACTTCCAGTCAAGATGGTGAACTTGTAACTACACTAGAGCTCTGAGGGTGAAATCAGGCAAGAATTGTGGGGCTCCCAGTACTAACTAGTAGGTCCTAGAGGGCCTTCCCTGAGGGGTGGAGGGGTGGGAGTGTGTACTCAAGAATCTTCCCATTCCCAAGTTCTCAGGAGCCCTACTAGCCCCCTAACACTGGGGCAGTCTACCCCAGCCATCTGAGGTTAGGCAGCCAGGGCAATCCCATGATCAGCCTTTCCCCCATATCTCCTGCCCTTGGATAGGGAACCAATCTACTGAGCAGGTACACACACTGCAGAAGCCAGAGCCTACTCTACCCCCAACACTGCCCTTCCCTGCCCCAGAGGGACTGCACTGCCCCTGTGTGCTGCCCCTCTGGGTCACCCTGACCCCAGCCTGTCTGTGTCCCCTATGCATTCCCCAGACTGCACACAGTGCCCAGACTGCATTCATATCTGACAAAATAGACTTCAAACCAAAATAATCAAAAAGGTCAAAGAAGGCCACTTTTTATTCACTAAGGGAATGATCCAACAAGAGGACATCACAGTCATACATTTATAGACACCAAACACAGATGTACCATATTTAATAAAACAAAAATTACTTGACAAAAAAACAGAAACGAATTGCAATACCATCATAGTAGTGGACTTCAATACCCTGCTATCATCAATAGACAGATCATCCAAGCAGAAAATCAACAGGGAAATAATAGAGCTTAATAACACCATAGATCAACTAGACCTAACAGACATCTACCGAACTTTCCACCCCAGTTCTACAGAATACACATTCTTCTCAGCAGCCCACAGAACCTTCTCCAAAACAGATCGTATATTAGGGCACAAAGTATACCTACATAATTTCAGAAAATTGATGTCATTTCCTGCTTCATATCATACCACAAGTTGTTTAAATCTAGAAATTAACAATAGGAGAAACAATAGAAATTACACCAGCTCCTGGAGACTGAACAACATAAAATTAAATAATGAATGGTTCATGGAAGAGATCGAAAAAGAACTTGTAAAATTTCTGGAGTTGGATGATAATGAAAACAGAACATACATAAGCTTATGGGACACAGCTAAGGGAGTCGTAAGGGGAAAATTCATAGCACTATACACCTTTCTAACAAAGACAGAGAGATCTCAAATTAGTAACCTAACTGTCCACCTAAAGGTGTTGGAAAAGCAAGAACAATCCACCACTAAGAGAATAAAACAAATAGTTAAGATCAGAGCAGAAATTAATGAAGTAGAAATTAAGAAATTTGATAAAACAAAGAGCTGGTTCTTTAAAAACATAAACAAGATTAATAAACATCTGGCCAATTTGATCAAAAAAAATAGTCTCAATTAACAAAATTAGAAATGAAAAAGGAGAGGTCACAACAGACATCACTGAAATTGGGAGAATTATCAGGGCTTACTTCCCAAACCTCTACTCCACAAAATTTGATAACCTGGAAAAAATGGATGAATTCCTAGATATACACCACCTACCAAAACTACATTCAGAGCAGATACATCAACTAAACAAACCTATTACATCCATCAAGATCAAAAATTAATCATTAACCTCTCCAAAAGAAAAAGTCCAGGATCTGATGGATTCTCAGCCAAATTCTACCAAACCTTCATCATAGAACTGAAACCGCTTTTTCTCAAGCTCTTTTACATAATCAGAGAAGAGGAGAAGCTCCCAAATTGCTTCTATGAAGCCAGCATCACCCTAATACCAAAACCAGACAGAGATACCGCAAGAAAAGAAAACTATAGACCTATAACCACTGATGAACTCAGATGCAAAAATCTTGAACAAAATCCTCACAAACACAATTCAACAGCACATAAAAAGCATCATATACCTTGATGAAGAACATCTCAGGGTTGCAGAGATGGTTCAACACATGGAAGTCAATTAATGCAGTACACCATGTAAATAAACTTAAACATAAGGATCATATGATCATTTCAATAGATGGAGAGAAGGCCTTTGGCAAAATATAACAGCACTTCATGGTCAAAATGCTGGAGAGACTAGACATGGAGGGCTTATGTCTCAACATAATAAGGACTATATACAAAGCCCCTAAAACCCAAACCATATTTAATGGTGAAAGACTCAAGGAGTTCCTATAAAAGATCAGGAACAAGACAGGAGTGCCTGCTCTCACCACTGCTCTTCAACATAGTACTGGAAGACCTAGCCCAAGCAATGAGACAAGAGAAAGATATAAAAGGGATACAAATTGGAAAGGAAGAAGTCAAAATTACCCTATTTTCAGATGACATGACCTTATATACAAGTGACCCAAAAGACTTCACCGTAAAACTTCTGAAGGCTATATAAATTCCATCAGCAAAGTGGCAGGATACAAAATAAGTGCACAAAAAAAATCAGTAGCCTTCTCATATGCAAAAGACAAATAAATTCAGGGAAAGAAATCAGGAAGGTTATCTGGTTCTTGATAGACACAAAAAAATCAAATTCTTTGGAATAACACTAACCAAAGATGTGAAAGACATATATGATGAAAACATAAAAACACTCAAGAAAGAAACTGAGGAGAAGATAGAAAAATGTCCAGTGCTCCTGGGTAGGTAGAATTAACACTGTGAAATTGATAATTCTACCAATGCAATATAAAGATTTAACAAAATGCCATTAAAAATTCCAGGATGACTCTTCACAGACATAGAAAAAAAAATAACGTGAAAATTCATATGGAATGGCAGAAGGCCTCAGGCAGCCAAAAATACCCTCAGCAAAGGAAACACCTCTGGAGGTATCACTGTAACTGATCTAGAGCTATAATACAAATCCATGGTAACAAAAACAGCATGGAACTGGCATAAAAATAGAAATACAGACCAATGGAACAGAATTGAAGTCCCCGCCCACAGTTCAAGTACCTACAGCTATTTGATCTTTGACAAAGAAGCCAACATTGTGCACTGGAGATAAGACAGCATCTTCAACAAATTGTGCTGGACAAATTGGATAACCACATACAGGAAAATGAAACTAGACCCACTCCTCACACCATGCACAAAAATCAACTCCAAATAGATTAAAGGCCTCAATATAAGACCTTAAACTCCTAAACAAATGGAAGAAAAAAAATAGGGGGAGCTCTCTACAATATAGGAGTTGGAAGACTTCCTAAAAAAAAACACCCCAGTAGCCCAGGAAATTAAGCAATCACTCAACCAGTGGGATCTCATGTAGCTAAAAAGCTTTTTTTTACAGGCAAACATACCATAAACAGAGCCAACAGACTACCCGCAGAATGGGAGAAAATCTTTGCCAGCTATACCACTGACAGAGGCCTAATATCCTAATATCTAGAATATGCAAAGAACTCAAAAAAATAAGCAATAAAAAAACCAAGCAATCCACTCAAAAAAAATGGGGCAGAGAACTGAATAGCGAATTCTCACAGGAAGAAATATGAACTGCTAACATTCAAGAAAATATTCAGCATCCTTAACCATCAGGGAAATGCAGATTAAAACAGCTATGAGAGTCCACTCTAGGCAGAATGGCAATCATTAAAAAATCAAAGGACCATAAATGTTGAGCCCTCATTCACTGACGCCAGGAATGCAAACTTGTACAATCACTATGGAAATCAAAATGGAGATTCCTGAAAGATGAAAACAGAGCTACCAATTGACCCAGCAATTCCTTTACTGGGCATCTACCCTAAAGGATCCACTATTCACTGCAGAGATATTTTCTCAACCATGTTTATAGCTGTCCAATTCAAGATAGCTAAGAACTGGTATCAATTCAGATGTCCATCATTTGGCAAATGGATAATGAAGATGTGGTACATTTACACAACAGCATTCTACTCAGCAATAAGGAAAAGTGATATAAAAAAGTTTTTAGGAAAGTGGCTAGACTTGGAATAGATATGAACGCCAATGAGAAGCTCCCACTAGTTTTGGGCAATTAGAGAGGCTATGCCCATTAAAATCTCTCCAAATTAACAATGCTTACACCCTATAACGTATGCTGACCTCACTTTCCATTGGAGGATCTGTTTTTCTTTTTCAGAAGGCAGTGAGAACCAAGGACAATCAAAATCTGTCAACAAGACAAGAATAGATAGCTGACTCCCTGCCAGCAGATGACCCGCCCCTAGCACAGCAGCTAGTTCCCCGGGTGACACCACAGAGGAATTAGTAAGATGAGCAAGAGTACTGCTCCCACGGGGAGCCTGACAATATGCTCCAGGGAAATGGAAACAGACACTGAGGGTACTCAAAATGCACCAAAGCAGAAACCCAGAATCTGCTGATAGCTCAACACTCACATAGACTTAAGACATATACAGCTACGGCTCAGACAATTTTGCTGAAGAGGGCTCAGAAATATTGTAAGAGCCACAGGTTGGGAGGTAATATTCAGAGGCATTGCTTCTCCCCCCCCACACACACACACACAATGACTGGCTGCTGCTCTCACAACTCATAACTCACAACTCACAACCCCATGGTGGATACAAGCAATCCCACTGAGGAGAACCTTAGTGGAGTGGGGGTAGGGAAGAAGGAAATGATGGTATGAACACAAGATGTGTCCATACAAAGTTTCTACTTGATTAAAAAAAAGCAGAGTAATCTCCAGTTATTAGCCCAACATGGTAGTGCATGCCTATAAGCAGAAAGATCAGGAACTCAAGGTCATTCTCTGCCATATATGAAGTTCAAGGACAGAGTGAGCTATGTGGAAAGATGTCTCAGAAAACAAAAACAAATAAAAAAGAAATCTAAATTTTTGTTGTTGTTGTTTCATATAAGTGCATGTCTTATTTCACACAATCTACATAAAACTTTGTGCTTAAATCTGCAAGGTGAATTTACCTTTACACAGAGCTGTGATTATATGATAAAGATCATTTTAAAGAGAATGCAGTTCTGCACAGAAATCACAGGCCTGGCAACACAGGAAGTGTGAGCAGAAGGTCAAAAATGTCTTCTCAGCTCAGCTCCATAGTCACTGACCCAAGCTTCACTTGATAAGCGTCTATGTCTTTACTATTGTAAAACAGTTGAAAGAAACAGGCTCCAAGTCCCTTCTGCTATGACTTTTCTAAGACTTAATAAAAACTATACAGGGTCACCATTAGACTATTTTGAATTAAGGTACTAAAGACAAAGATAGACATAATTTAGTCAAAAGCAGCAAGGGCAGATTATATTTAGTAATGACTATTGTAGTAGAGAATCCGTGTAACCTGACTTTTTTGGTTTTTTTTTTTTGGTTTATTTTTATTTATTTATTTGAGAGCAACAGACAGAGAGAGAAAGAGGCAGAGAGAGAGAGAATGGGCACGCCAGGGCCTCCAGCCACTGCAAACGAACTCCAGATGCATGTGCCCCCTTATGCATCTGGCTAACGTGGGTCCTGGGGAATCATGCCTCTAACCAGGGTCCTTAGGCTTCACAGGCAAGCGCTTAACCGCTAAGTCATCTCTCCAGCCCGTAACCTGACTTTTGAATACTGAACTGTACTCATGCTTCCACTAAAAGGAAGGAAGAAGAGGCATGGCCCCAAGACAAGGCTATCTGGGTTTACTAGTCTGTCATGTGGAGGAGAGAGGATGGATGTCTCTACCTTGAAGGGAGGAGTAGTGATGTAGGCCGTGGTGAGGTCTGATCCTTACCCTCCCACAGGATCTGGGATAGAAGCAATGAGAGTAATCCCCCTGCAGGTCTGCATTTCAAAGAGATGGCTCCCAGGCCTTTGAATATGAAATTGAAGACAGTTTTGATTGGTATAAATTTTACATCTAAAAAGGTGCATAAAAGATTAAAACTTACACTGGACATGGTGACACACACCTATAATCCCAGCACTCCAAGGCTGAGGTAGAAGGATCACGGTAAGTTTGAGGACAGCCTGGGCCTACAGAGTGAATTCCAGGTCCGCCTGGTCTAGAGTGAGACCTTATCTTGAAAAAAAAAAAAAAAAAAACAATTAAAAATTGTTAGCTTTTTCAAGCGAGCATTTTAAGGATGGGTTGGTGAAGCCATCTTAGAGATTGGTTGGGTTTTGGGTTTTGAATTGGTAAGAGCCTTGTTTGGAGAGGGCCTTTGTCAGGAATGGGCCCATTTAGGGAGTTCTTAACCACTGGGTGTCTTGTAAGAGACTAAGGTTCAAATGAGAGTATTTCCTAGGTAGTTAGATTGGAGCAAGCTTAAAGATCATTGACCATAGACCCTGCCCTCAAAACCAGGAATGGAAATGGGAGGAGTTTGACTAATTTTGTCAGAAAAATTACAAGATTATTATCTAGCAGGAGGCTCTTCCAATAAATAGCAAAACAAAGCCACTGTCCCCTCTCAGCACTTTGTCCAAAGAGTTCTGTCGACCACCTGGAAAGGAAAATACCCCTTAGGAAACTTTGTGTTCTGGCAACATTAAGCCATGGTACAAAGCCTACCTAAACTCGTAAGCTGGCACAATGGTCTCCTCAGCCATTGCCTGTCCTCAAGGGTGACAGTGTCTCTTACTCTGTATTGCCCTCTGTCTGTCTTCTATAGCGTGCTCCATCCACCTCACCCGAACTCATTCAACACATGACCCAGAGATGGCAGGGAAAGAAGAGTACTTTCTACTGCAGCATAGAGTCAAACTTCAGTTGGCACAAGAAGAGTCTATTTATATAACAATTTGTTTCTGCTATGTTTGATTTAAAAAAAAAAGAAAAAGAAGAAGAAGAGGGCTGGAGAGATGGATTAGGAGTTAAGGCACCTGCCTGCAGAGCCAAAAGGCCCAGGTTTGATTCCCCAAGTGTAGCCCGCGTAGTCGTCTCGCCAGCAAGAACGCACGCGGACACCAGGATCCTTCTGCAGCAAGCGTTTATTGAACAGATGAAAGAGGAAGACCCAGAGCCCCGAAATGGCGCCGCTTATATAGCCCCTAGGTGGCGTGTACTCTGCTGATTGGCTGCGCGCTCATATGACGCTCATATGACGTTCATATGCCTGGGCTGGGCAGTGACTTGGCGCGCTTTTGCCACTTGCACATGCGCTATTCTACTTGTTCACCAGGGCCGAGGCCGGATGTCAGCGCCATCTAGTAATGGCGGTCACCTCTCTCGGCTCTCTACATCTCCCCCTTTTTGTTTTAATAAGATGACAACTGCCTCATAGCCCAGCCAGCGCAGCACCAAACAACCCTATGCTCGATCAAGCAAATTCCTTCCTTGGGGAATAAGCGATCAAGAGCTCACTCCCTCACCTTATCAGGTGCAATGGAGACAAGTCCTCTGAGTGCAAAGGCCAAGGGAGAGACAAAAAGGGGAGTTAACACCCATCCCTGTGCAATGGAATATTGTTCCTGGGGGTGCAAGGGCTGTCAATCTCATATTTTGGTGCTGCAGCCACTTAGGCAAGGGCTGATTAGACTTAGATCTCCCATCGACTCAGTGCAATGGGCTAAACCCCTGAGGTGCATCGACTGAGGGTCTCAGTCTAATTAATTAACCAAATTTCAGGAGATGATCCCTGTTCCATAGCCACAAGTGCTTGCGCAATAACAGCCTTGTCACATTGCTATTGAGCTCTGAGCTTGCAGAACAACCAAAGCAGGAACACTAAGCCACAACATAGGGCTGCACCAAACAGCGCCACTCCCACCCACTCCTTAAAGAAAGAGAAGGCTGAAGAAATCCAGGATGTCAGGCTCACAGCTAGGGAGGGGTCAACTCTAGTAGAGTAGGGTCTTCATAATGGATCTTGTCCACTTCTTCGGCTCCTGCACAGGATCTCGATGATTCGTCAGGTCTCACAAGTCTACGTGTTAGGCGTTCTGGTAGCCAGAATGGATTGTCTTCTTCCTGTGGAAAAACACAAACAGCTCCCCTGGATCTTATTAAAATAGGATCCGGGCCTCTCCGTTGACCAGTCAAAACATCTTTCCACTTAACCATCTCCTGTGGCCTGTTAGGCTCTGAGCAATGACGGTCAGCCGCCGAATGGCCCTGACTGTCCAAATTTAAAAAATTAAGAGTAAAGAGTGCTATGGATATAGTCACTCGTGGGACTGAGGGCAGAGCCTCCTCGACTCCCCCTTTTTGTTTTATTAAATAAGACTTTAGAGTGCGATGAGCCCGTTCTATAATACCCTGTCCTTGAGGATTATACGGGAGACCTGTCAAATGGGTCACTCCCATCTGGTGACAGAACTGTCCAAATTTTTGAGAAGTATAAGCTGGTCCATTGTCAGTTTTAAGAATTTTGGGCTTCCCCCAGGCACTCCACGCCTCGAGGCAGTGTTGAATAACATGGGCTGCTTTCTCCCCGGTTAATGGGGAAGCAAACATAACTCCAGAACAAGTATCAATGGAAACATGTAAATATTGTAATTTGCCAAAAGATGGGACGTGAGTAACATCCATCTGCCAAATTTGTAATGGGAGAATTCCTCTGGGATTAAAGCAAGGAGAGACTAAAACAATGCAAACACAACCACCATCAAACAAACATCAAACTTCTGCAGTTCAAGTTCAATAGCCTTGAAAAGCAGGTTCCTCCTCCAGTCAACTCTTTCCAAAAGTGTTTGCATTTCTATGATAGTCTTTCCTCAGGCATCCTTTCCATTGTTTTAATGTAAAGCAGTTGGAACATCTTCCTTAAGATTGCTAATGTGTTTGACAAGAGTAGGTTCAGTAACCTAAAACCAGTCTCAGTGCCTGTAATTTTAACTTGTTTAAGGTTTTCCAGCTTAAAATCTTAAATCTCTCAGTCCAATATCTCTAGCCAAGCACATCAGTCCATTACAAATTTAACCTTGATCAAACACTCTGGACCTCAGCAGCAGAACGCAGCCAGCCCTTATTCCAATAGTCCAGTTCCAACAAAGTCCTCTGCAGTCTTTCCTTCATTGCCATAGTGGCGAGTCTCTCAAGCTGCATGACTGTAAAATTAGCATCTACTCCATACTTATTAACTGATTTAGCAAGTTCCTTAATGAGGGCATACTCTACCGGCACATGGACGCGGTCTCCATCCGCAGCCTCAAACACCGGGAAGGCTTGTAAGCACCTCCTTCTGTCCCCCTCTGAAAGGAAGGAATCTGAACAATGCTTGCCGGCATAAGGCGGAGGAGCACTGGGAATGGCAGGGGCGGCAGATTGAAAAGCCGCGCGGTTCTTATCTCCTATCTTCTTTTGTTTTCGATTTTGCGGTAGCTCATCAAAATAATATCTCTCCTCCCCATAGCGAGCCGCTTCACCATCTAATTCTTCCTCGTCGGAGGGACTAAGATCCTCAGACTCTGAGCTATCAATTCCTAAAGCCTCCAATTCTTTTATCGGATAAAGAGGCCTCCTTTTTGGACTTCTCTTTTCCCTCTCATGTTTCTCTCCCAGGGCGTCTTTTCCCTTGTCTTTTCTTTCTGTGGACTTAGTGTCCGCGGAAAGGCCTTTTTTCTTAGAGACGTCTTTTTCTTTTTCCTCAAGGGCCCCTAACCTTTTATCCCGTTCTGTTTCTGACATGCTGTCTTGTAGCTCCGAATGTGAGGCTCCCATGTTCACAAAGAAGAGAACGAGAGCCACCATCACAATAGGGAGAGCAAAAATTGCTCCTACCAACTTGGATGAAAGATGAGACAAGTCAAGACCAAACATGCCTCTCAGAACCTACCTCAGTCCTGCAGTTCTGAATCCTTCCCCGTGAATGGGGGGTCTCCTCGGCGCCGGCGATGACAGGCACCCAGCGTCCCGGGTTTTTCGGCACCAGTTGTAGCCCGCGTAGTCGTCTCGCCAGCAAGAACGCACGCGGACACCAGGATCCTTCTGCAGCAAGCGTTTATTGAACAGATGAAAGAGGAAGACCCAGAGCCCCGAAATGGCGCCGCTTATATAGCCCCTAGGTGGCGTGTACTCTGCTGATTGACTGCGCGCTCATATGACGCTCATATGACGTTCATATGCCTGGGCTGGGCAGTGACTTGGCGCGCTTTTGCCACTTGCACATGCGCTATTCTACTTGTTCACCAGGGCCGAGGCCGGATGTCAGCGCCATCTAGTAATGGCGGTCACCTCTCTCGGCTCTCTACACCCAAGACCCACTTAAGCAAGATGCACAAGATGGTGCCTGCATCTGGAGTTCATTTGCAGTGGCTGGAGGCCCTGGCTAGCCCATTTTCTCTCTCTCTCTCTCTCTCTCTCTCTCTCTCTCCAGCCATATATATAAATTTTGTGATTTTGAAGTTGCATTGTTCAAAGGATTTCTAAAATGCTTTCTATTTTCTTACTGAATAAGATTATTGGTTGATTCCTGAAGAGAGGTAGATAGGATTATGGTCCGATAGGATAAAACCTCAGGTTGGAAGGGTTGAAGCAATCCTTACTACAAGGAAGTGGGGTGTGTGTTTTAATTATCACCAAAGTTCAAAATGATTGTCAGAATCTCAGAAATTCATAGGTTTGCCTGAAGGAAAGAAGTTAGAATAAACTCAGAGGTCACACACACTTAAGTATGGTTTATTGTTATTTTAACATTATTTTAAATAGCTCTATTAAAAAGGGATATTGCCTGTATAAAAGCAATCTCCGCAGCAAAACTGAGTTAGCTGTGTCTGGAGAGATGGCTCAGTGACAAAGAGCACTTCCTGTGCAAGCACGAAAGCCTAGGAGCCTGCCAGAGTTTGTTCCCTAGGACCCACAGAAATAGCTGAGCATAGCCAAGCGTGTTGGTGACCCCAGTATGGTAGGGGTACAGAGACCAAGAGTCACAAGAGCGCATGGAAAGGAATGGTAAGCTCCAGGGTCAGTGAGAGACTCTGGGCAGAAGAGAGATGGAGCAGAACACCTGATGTTCCACTCCAACCACTGCAGGTGCACACACAGGGTGCCGCAAATTTGAGGAAGTGTTATCAGGGTGTCAAGTTCTAAAAAAAAAAAAAGTGAAACATTCAGCAGAAATTTCTTTATTTTTGCTAGATGCTGGGTTGCTCTCTGATAACACGCATATACCACACACACACACACACACACACACACTTAGACACGTACACACCCAAACATTAAAAAAAAATTAGTTGGTTTTGTCAAAATTCTTCACTCTTTTAAACCAGCTAGAATGAGGGGCTGGCTTTTATTTCCAGATCCCCTTAACTTTCTCTGTCATTCTATCCTGCCTCTTCATTGTGTTGTCTAAAATGAGGAATTTCTAACTGAAAGCCCTTGAGAGGGTATTTCTTTGTAAAGTCTTATTTGGCTTTCATGAAATATTTAAAAGTGAATATTTGTAAATGCAAATGAAAATATTAAAGGTGCTCAGTATATCCAAAGAGCAGGTTGATATTTTTCATGCAATAATGTTAATGTGTGTACCTTCTTATAGAACTACCATAATTAAGCCCGTTGGCATTTCCATTTTAAGCCCAGTCATAAAAAAATAAAGTCCCTCTGAGCAATAATGTGCCATTCTAGGACTCAAACCAGTAGTTTCCACTGTTTGGGAACAATATTTGAGGAAGTGTTAGCAGGGTGTCTAGTTCTGAAAAGGTAAGACATTTAGCAGAATTTTCTGTATTTCGCCCTAGATGCTGGGTTGCTCTCTGAAAGCTAATTTCACTCTGATATTTGGTGTTTATAAATAGGACAGACACATCGCACAAGAACTGCATTCAGGCTGCATTCAAGTTGAATTCAAGGTACAGAACTGGCATTTAGCATATATGGTATATCCACTTCTGCAGCTTAAGAATTTGGGAGGGCAATTAAGAAAAAGAGACACTTACCAACACAAAATTAGAAATGAACGTGCATACGTAGAATGAGGAATTTAATCACAAGTTGAAAAGTTTGAAAGGCTGACAGGCACTATAAAGTAGGATTCAGATGGGTCCCAAGACCTCCTAAGACAACCACCTGTTCACTGGTTTTCATTGTCATACTTTTTTCTCATGTACTTTCACAGTGTGTTCATGGAATACTAATACATGTAACAAAGAATTTAGAATCTTGTGCATCATGAGGAGAACTATCTGATCTTAACTATCAGGTTGGAAAACATTTTTAATAAAAGACTCACCAGGAACTGTTTTAGGATTTGAAGGCCATATATTCTCCATCTCAACTATTTACTATTCTGTTGTAGCAGAACAAAAGTACCCACAGCCATGAATATGCATGATTGCATCCTAATAAAATAGATTCTGGTCCTTGGATTTTAAAACTTGATGTAAATTTCACACATAATGTAATACTTGCTTTTCCCAAATTATTAAAAATATGAAGATAATTCTAAGTTTAGGGATCATACAAAAAACATATACTGTTTGATAATTTTTGTTTCATTCAAGTGATAGTAACTTAGTCCTTAATTAATTTTGATTTCAGTAATTGTTGTTAATAATGTGTACATGTTTTAATTTTTTTGTGGGGGAGTGAAAGAGTATGGGCATACCAGGTCCAGTCACATGTTCCACTTGTGCATCTGGCTTTATGTGAGCACTGTAGAATCGAAACTGGGCCAACAGGCTTTGCAAGAAAGTGCTTTTAATGACTGAGCAATTTTCCCAGCTCCAATGTATATTTTATGATAGTCATCAGATTTGAAAAGATATTCTTATACATCAAGAGATTTTCCTTTTCTTATATGACTTATTTGTATTTTTCAAGTTGATGATATTTATTAATCATTTGGTAACTTCAGTGCAATGTTATAAGATGAATTTTGTTATTTTTTCTTAACTATTTACATTTTGCATTGAACAACCAAGAAACTTTTCTATATTTTTTACCTGTACACTTCAATCCATTTTTCTATTTTCTACATCTATTATAAATGTATCAACTCCCTCCTATGACTCTTTCCTGTGCTTTCAATAGTTTTTGGTTGTAATTTTACATTCAATGTTAGAGTTATTTGTATTGAGTTGTTTACTTATTTTGCTCATTTTGCTTTGGAGATATATATATATTTCATTCAAAAATTGGTATGTGCTCTTTAATAAGTGTCAATGACAAAAGAAGGGATGCATCATTGGTCTCTAACCTGAGTCTGACTTCTCACTTTCTTCTGGAAGCGTTCCAGCACATTTTTCAAACCATCTGATAGGGCACCTTTGTGTCAGGACATCAGAGGATTTAAAGGACTGTCCCAGAAGCCATCTCTCAGAGAAGTAACTGAGCTTTCAGTAACACACCTCCATTAGCAACAACATGTACACTCTTAACTCATGTTCACTCTTAACTCATGTTCACCTAAGCTAGACTCCAAATATTACTACAGCCACACTGGTCTGCCCAACGTGAGGAAAAGATGTGGAAAGGGGGAAGGAGACTGGAAATAGACAGCACTTTTCACTGACCATAAATCTACGCTAAGTCTTTGGTGGCATTCCCCAGCCCTGAAAGGCATTTGTACACTTAAAAGTTTGAGAAAGAATTAAAAAGGGCTGGAGAGATGGCTGAGTAGTTAAGGTGCTTGTCTGTGAAGCCTAAGGACCCGTGTTCTACTCTCCAGATCCCACATAAGCCAGACACGCATAGGTGAGGCAAGTGCAAGGTTGCATATGCCCACTAGATGGCACAAGCATCTGGAGATCAATTATTTTCTTAAAGAACAGATTAGAATGATTCCTCCTGAGAATTTTTGAAAATATGATTTGTGTGTTTTGGACATTTCACTCAACAAAGCTTAGCTGATAATTTTATATGACAGCATCACAATTACAGATCCTAATTTAATTATGTGATCCCTCATATTTACTCTGAGAACTATAACAAATATACAGCAAGCAAGAAGCATAACAAGGAATCATGACATCTCTTGCAGGAAAAATACTTACAGCTCACAAAAGCAGGACCTATTCTGACGTGAGGTCACCACAGTAAACCTGTTCCTTCTCTCACATCGTAGACTGATCTCCAGAGCTCCGAGGGAGGGAGAAGTTGATGAGCATTCAAGTTCGAGTATCTTCACTGCATCTAACACAACGTCCATGGTCCTGAAAATTTCCATAAAATTACCTTTGTGTAAATAGAATCATTTCAGGGTTAATTAATCTGTAGCTCATCCATCTCTCTTGTCCATTCTGTGTTTCTTTTAGCCTTAGGGTCTTCTGAACATGTTTCTAGTGCTAAACCCACAAGGTTTTGAATGTCTATTGTTTTCCTAATATAAACCTAATAGCTTTTTTCCCCAGTATTTTCATTATCCATGTAAAGGACAATTAACTCTAAGAAATTACTATTTAAAAAAAAAAAAAAAGACTTAAATACTATAGCAACAGTGCAGGTACCCTGAGGTTTATTTTCCAAACTATTAAGCTAAATACTATATTGAACTTTAAAATACATTTCCAAAATTCTGCCTTTCCTTGGGGGAGGGGACTCAATTCAAGGCATGAAATAAATACAAACAAAATCAAATAATTTAGAATAATGAAAATATCCATATTACACAAAATCACTTTAACTATATTCTTCAAGTTTTGGTCCTATTAAGTTAGAAACTGTGTTATTTTAAGTAACAGGTAAACTATGGCATTTAAGATATGTTTTGTGTTTTAAATTTCAATGTATATGCAGTGTTTTATGTTATTAAAGCATCATTTTTACAGGCTTTATGTGTTCCTTGATGAAATGATGTCAGTATTAGTTATCAGACTTCATTAAGAAACAGAAAAAATGATATTTTCATAATTTTACCTCCCATTATTCTCATCTCTCATTGTTATGTTAACTCACTAATTTCATGTGAAATTCTATTGTCTATAATAACAGACATTTTACGAGTGCTGTATTGCTGCAGGAAATATGAATAAAATGCTTAATTTGGCAATGGTGTGAATTTTGACATCTTCATGGTTCACAAAATGCTCTCTTGCTGACACATAAACTTCAACAATTTGATTAACAATCCTATTTTTTTTTTCCAATATTAAAAACAGTACCACAGGGTCACAATATGATAAGAAACCAACTTAAATTTTTTTCCTTATTTTTAAAAACCGTTATTGCAGTGACCTTTACGTTGCTGGCACAAAGCACTGGACCAAATGCAGCTTATGGAAGGAAAGGGTTTATTTTGGTTCACAGACTGGAGGGGAAGCTCCATGATGACAGTGGAAAACATGCCATGAGCAGAAGCTGGACGACACCTCCTGACCAACAACAGGTGTAAAATCAGCAGAAGAGTGTTCTAAACACTGGCCAGGGGGAGCTGATATAATACCTATAAACCTGTGCCCATTAACACACCTCCTCCTGCAAGGCTCCAATTCCCAAATTGCCATCACCTGGGGACCCGGCATTCAGAGTTGACAGAAGACACCTAATCCAAACCACCATAAGTGGCTCAACAAGCTAAAATTAGCTAATAGTATATAGAAATAAAATTTTCATTAAATTGTACCCCTCAGAAAATGTGGCAGACAGGAGATGGATGATGACCATTTTGAGTCCCCAAAGTCTTCCCTTTAGTTGGGAATGAGCTTACTGCACCAACACTATGCTTTTGGATGTCTGAAGTAAGTATCCCATTGCTCTGCTGATATCATCAGCACCAGCATTTATTTTGTGGGCTGTAAGTCACTTTCCTGCCTAAAAAACGTTCTGTGCTGAATTTGTATCCTTGTTAGGTACACCCAAAAACGTCATCAGATAAAATTTACACTACATGATTGTATTTCTTTCTTTCTTTATTTTTTTTTTCAAGGAGAGAGAGAGACAGAGAATGGGCACACCAGGGCCTCTAGCCTCTGGAAACAAACTCTAGATGCATGTACCCCTTCATGCATCTGGCTTAACGTGGGTCCTGAGGAATTTAAGGCAGGATATTAGGCTTTACAGACAAGCACCTCATCTACTAAGCCATCTTTGCAGAACATGATTGTCTTTCTTTTCAGTTTTTTCTCTGTGTGAGTCACATGGTTCTGACAATACAGGTGTCCATGGAAACCACTGGTAGGCTTCGTATTCCTCTGGTTTCTGTACTCTGAAATATTGTCCGATTTTTTGCATTGACTCACTGATCTTTGTGGTTCAATTCTGCAACAACATATGTCCTTCTTATATTATGCTATTCAATGAGTTCACAGTTTCAAATGTGTGCATGCCTGTGAGGTTATTCTCTGAGTTCTGCCCTGGGACAACACATCAAAATACACCATGGTCAGTGGTCTCTGTCAGCCATATTGGCCAAGAGAACTTTCCAAATCTAAACCAAATCTAAATGTAGTATGCTGTAAGACATCTGCTCTCATGAACATATATTCTTATAAACAAAGGACATAGGTCTCTATGTGTTTGGAAAGGAAATAGTATACTGAAAGACTTTTAGGACCCAAACATATATTTTCTCTGAGAATCAAAGCCATTCAAGAATTAATGAATTCTGCAGAAACAGAAACACATTATTGTTCTCTAGGAAATATATAATTTTCCAAATTTATCATTTTCAACTGATCATTCCACACAAGGTGCTGATACCAAGGAAGCAGATGGAACAATTGTTCTTGTAGCCAATTGTCAACATCCTATAGTTTAGGGATGTTGTATGTAGTTCGTAATAACCTTGACCAAAAAATGACATTATAGAAAATGCTCTGGAAATAAGACCCATGCACAATCTTTAGAAGGAAACTAAAAGTGTCAAAGTTTTGTGAGTTTCGCTGTATTTTCTTCTGACTGACCTGTATAGTTCCTCAACCAAAGGTGCAGGCCATGGCCCAGTCTTCATGTCACATGCCATTTTTCAGTTCCTTTCCCACCACTCTGCTTTGGGTATGAAGTATCGCTGTGAATGGTCATGGTTTGGGGGTAGATGGACCTTAGCTGCTGGGACTAGTTTGGTGAAGGCACTTAGAATTCTAGGAGGTAGCACACATCTGGGAATGGCTTCTGGGAATATCTTGTCCCTTGTCCCTTCCTGTCTTGGGTTCTGCTTCCTGTTTGCCATGAAGCATCCAGCTGCATCCAGCGTAGAATGTTCTTCCTTACCACAGCCCAGCTGAAGCACAAATGCACTGGACCCTCCACAACTGCGAGCCAAAATACATCTTTCCTCCTTTCAAGTGTTTCTCTCTTTTTTTTTTTTTTACCATAGAGAAAAAATAAAAGAGTAACAAATATACCTAATGATGGACTATGAGTATTCTGGAGGATACCAACATTCACCATGTCAAGTAACAGTTATAAGTGTCATCAGGTAAGCGTGGTTTTAATCCGCTTCAATATTGTGAAAGGATTCTAGTAGCAACAAACTGAGTGACCTGCATGTTCTCTCTATATGCTCTCTATAATGTCAAATCAACACACTTGTGCTGATTTGTTGAGTTTTTGTTTATTTAGTTGATGTTTGTTAATTCTGCTTTTTGAGAGTGTTGTTGCTATATATCCTGTTGGGCCTTGAGAGGCCCGGACACGAGGCCTAGTGGAACTTCCTGAGCCTAGCTAAAGTTTGGCGACCTGTCTCTGGCCAGCTAGGACTCAGCAGGGCACCAAATTGCCTCTGGCCTGCTACTTCCGCGTAGGAAGTTAGAGTTCCCACACGCGCTTACAATCATTCCCGCCCGCGCACACTTAGAACCAATCATTTCAATAGTCACGGTATGCTATTGGCCCTTACACCTCACCCCATCCTGAGATCCCCACCCTTGTTCTCAACGCTATATAAACACCTGCCTGTTACAATAAAGTGAGATCCTGCTTCGACAAGTCTCCCGACTCAGTGTGGTTTCTCTCCGGTGACTAGGAGGGGTTCTGGGTCGTCGACACTCACCATCCCGCTCAGCCCCAAGGAGAGATGGGTGGGACTGGCTCTCCCACAGCCCTACCTGCCGGAGAACCTGGCAATATCCAAGACTGGCTCCAAAGCTTGAGATCCTCCTGCTCCCACCTTACGCGTGCTAAGATTATAGGTGTATATCCCCATACCCAATGTGAGTTTATTTTTTGGGGGGGGGGGTGCCCAGGCCATGATATGGGTGTGTGGAGGTCAGAAGACAACCTCACGGTATCATTTCTCCTTTGCCACTGTGAAGGCCAGACTAGCTGGCCCATGAGCTTCAAATTCTCCTGACCCTGCCTGCATTTGCTATGGGCACACAGGGAAGACATTAAGTGCAGTTTGCTGCTTGTGTCCAGCTTCATAAGGGTTCCAGAGATCAAACTCCAGTACTTGGGTTTCCCCCACAAGCATTTTGAACCACTGAGCCATCTCCCCAACCCTTGTTTTCATCCCTTCATTGTCATTACTGTAAATGTCTCAACATTATGTGCATATTTGTAAACCCTTGTCCTGATTCGTTGTCTCTTATCATGTATCCTAAGTAAAACCATGTACGCCCTGTTCAAATGCAGCTTTACCTTTTCAAACACCTCTTGGCAAGAAAAACTAAAGAGGTTGTCATCTTTTTAAATCACTTTGGTAAAGGAATACAGAAGAGACCCATTCAAGCTTGTCATTCATGCTCTGTTATGCTGTCAAAGCTGCATATGGGTGCCCATTGCAGTCAGACAAGAGTTATCACAGTGTGTTTCAGAGCATCCAGAGACTTCATGGAGACACCCACAAGACTGTGACAGATGAAACATTTCACTTATTACTATCCTATATAAATGAGTTTGAATTGGTGGTCATAAGAGGAAATAGTGTGCTATGTATTGTATACTTGAAATAAGGAGGATTTATTTGCCTCATCTAAAGTTCACCCTAGAAGCATAATGGACACAGTGCTTCTCTTATAGGTGGTAAAAGGGCGATGAAGACGTTGCCCTCACTTAATATATTTTGTATAAAAAAAACATAAAGCAATAAGCAATTCAGTCTTCTCAAAGGACTAGTAAGAATTTTTTATTATGATAATTACTCAAATTAGCCTAAAAATATTCACCTGAAATCAACTTGCTGCTTTCAATAATCAGAAAGGTTATTTCACTTCACCATCAAATAATAAAACCCACAGTAGTTTTGAGTACAAATCCTACTTAGGCCTATGGATTTTAATGCTTACAGCATAGATTTACATCTGCCTGTGTAGTTCCTATAACTTTATTTTTAATTTTATATATTCTATTTATTTGAGAGAGAAGAAGCAGAGAGAGAGAGAGAGAGCAAGAGAGAGAGAATATGGGTGCACCAGGGCCTTCAGCCACTACAAAAAACTCCAGACAAATGTGCCACCTTGTGCAATTGGCTTATGTGGGTCCTGAGGAGCAGAACTCGGGTCCTTTGGCTTTGTAGGCAAGCACCTTAACCACTACGCTATCTCCCCCTATAAGTTGTAATACACTAAGATGTCAAGTTACCTGTGGGTGATAGCCTTCCCCTGAAGCATTTCATTCAAACAATGGCAAGAGTTTCAAAACATCATTCTTAGGGAAAAAGAGATATTAAAAATTCTCATTTTCTTTCTCCATCACTGAAATGAACAGTGCAAATCAATTATTTAGATTCCAAGTGTTATAGAAGCCTTTATCATATTACCTGAATTAAATATAGATTCTAGGCATTTGGGTGGTTTATACAGTTATAATGCTCTTCTGCATTATCTTTGAAATGCAGGCTTTCTCATGTGGATCTATGTTTAAAAGATTCACAAAAGGGAACTGGCATGCAGCTCAGTTGGTAGAGTGCTTGTGTAGTATGCATGGTGTACTAGGTTCAATCCTCACCACTGCATAAACTGGAGGTGGGAGTATACACCCATAACTCCAGCACTCTGGGGATGGAAGGGGCAGCATCAGAACTTCAAGGTCATCCTCAGCTCCACAGTGACCTGTGATCTGATTTTGGATACCCAGTCCCCATAAAGATGGTGGGCATGGTGGTTTGTGCTTGTAATACCAACACTCCCTACGTGGAGACAGGGAATGTCTGAGTCTCACTGCCTAGTTCTTCTAGACAAATTGGTGAGCTCTAGGTTCAACAAAAAAAAAACCTCTCTCAAAAAATAAGGCGGAGTGCCAGGCATGGCGGCTCACACCTTTAATCCCAGCACTCAGGAGGCAGGGGTAGGAGGATCACCATGAGTTCGAGGCCACCCTGAGACTACATAGTGAATTCCAGGTCAGCCTGGGCCACAGTGAGACCCTACCTCGAAAAACCAAAAAAAAAAAAAAAAAAAAAAATTAAGGTGGAGAACAAGTGAGGAAGACCATTTCAATGTTGACCTCAGGCCTACACACACACACACACACACAATATGCATATACAAAAGTATGCACACTACATACACAATCAAACATAGTATAAAATTCCATAAAATCCTATCAATCTGAAGTCACGAAAATTATTTCTAATCTCTCATCATTATTTTTTTCTCTTCCAGATGACAAAGTTCTGACACCTCTAGATGAAGTTCCATTGTCTTGTATTGCTCAGTACACAGTGAACAGCAGTCTTTGCCCGGCCACCCAATTCACATCCAATTCACTTTACATAAAAAGCTCAAGTTAATGTTCAAGTGTAGGTTCAGTGTTTTTACTCTGAGGCTGGTACCTTTATGTTCATTCAAACTGTGTGTGTTAGAAAACTGGCACAAGGACCATGTGACTGGCCATCTGGGTTACATCCTGGGCACCCAGTATATGCTTCTGATAGCTAGTGACAGAGGACTGTGCCGTCCCCAGTGATGTCGTGTTCTAACATGAGCAATGCAGAAGAGCATGACCATCAAGCAGTTCACAGAGCATCAGTCTCCAGTCCTGAGTATCTGTCTGTTCCTTAAAATGCTCCCCAGGTGGTCCTGATACTGGTGATTCACAGCTAGGCATCTGGAGACATTACATTGGAGCAGCAACATGGGTGGTCTAGCCTGATGTGTGAGCTTTGCGCATTGTTTCTGACACAGTAAGCTTGATATTATATTCTTCCTTCTAAAAGGGATTTAGCAACCTGTCCTCTGGGAGAGTCACACAGCAGCGTCCCGGAATACGAAGTTAGCTTCTATTGCTGCTGAGTAGCATCAAAGAAATGCTCCATATGATTCCAAATGTGTAAGAAGAATGAATGCAGAAGGTCTCTCCAGGGACTTACAACTCTTTTCTGCTTTAATCAAAGAGCTGAATGTATGAGGCACATAGCTTTCCAAGAACAACTTTGGGCTGGATCGTGCTTGAACTGCTTGAATAGACTGCAGAGAATGGTGTCCACCTTCCCTGACAATATGGACTTTAGCATCTTTCTGGCTAGTGGGTGCCTATCACACGGCCTCTCTTAGAAACATGTAAAGAAATGCCTGTTCACTCCAGGTAGAGAAGGCACAAACACACCAAGCCTAGCTTCATAAACCAGTGTCTTTATTGGGGTTTCTCACAGGTGTGTGGGTGACTTGGAAATCTGGCCAACTGCAACACTGAAGAGTCCCACCTTCAAAGTGTATGTCTTAGAAACAAGCTGCACCAGTGAATAGTCCCCTGGGAATCTTTTTTTTTTATTATTCTTTTTTTTTTTTTTTTTTTTTTTTGAGGTAGGGTCTCACTCTAGCCCAGGCTGACCTGGAATTCACTATGGAGTCTCAGGGTGGCCTCGAACTCACGGCGATCCTCCTACCTCTGCCTTCCGAGTGCTGGGATTAAAGGCGTGCGCCACCACGCCCGGCTGTCCCCTGGGAATCTTATGGGCAGCTACATTGCTAAAGAGTGTCCCCACATCAAGTGTTTACCTCTTGTATGCCCCTGGAGAGTAGGAAGGCCTTGTGAGGATCTCATGAGCTTTCCTGTTCTTCCACAAGGGGGTGTTAATGGGCCCCACCTTGTGAGGTGATCACAGTTGCTCTGATTCCAGTCGGCAACGGTCATGTCCGTCCTGAGGACAAAGCAACAGAAAAGTGCCTCATCCATTCAGGCTGCTGTAGCCAAACATTCTAAGTGGGAAAAGTGGGGCTGGGCACGACTATGCTGGGCATTGCCATGCGGGTTGTCTTACTAGTGGCATCCATTTAAATGTCAGGATCAGTAAGTTTCCATTCATGCCAGATCTGTCACAGTTGCCACCCAGCTTGTACGGGGTGGCAGGTGGTTGTAAGCCAAAGTCCATGGGATTTAGAAACCTACGCACTGAATTGTGAAGGCAGCTCCAGAGCCGCCTACTTTGAATCTCAGATAGCTCAGGATCAACATGCGTGGTGGGACGGGAACATCTTAATTCTTCCGTGATCAGGGATTTGCAAGCGCTGAGATGCCTGCCTACGGATACCTCACCGCACACTCTTCAACAGAGCAAAGGACCCTGCCTGTCCCCTCAGCTTGACATTTCAGAAATTCCTGCTGTTTGTTTCCGTCTATATATAGGCAGGTCCAGCCCGGGGCAGGTGCGGGATGCAGAAGAAATCTCGGCGTCTCTCCTCTCTGCTAACGCCCTCCAGCATATGGTACGTGGGTGGAATTAGGTTAAAAAGAACATCAAGGACATCCTTGGAGGAGAAATTAAATCATCACCAAAAGGAAACATGCGATGGAATAAAGAAGGGGGTGCAGAATGAGAACGAAGGTGTGAGAGCGCCGATTATTTATACAAGCAATCCACAGCTGACCATCTGTCTATTGTTTTTCAAAAGTTTCTACACAGACTATTAAGTTTCAGGAAGAGGGAGGAAAAGGACACACACACACACACACACACACACTGATTGTCTACTATGAACCAGGCACTGGATGTATTAATTTTTTTTTTTCTTTTTTGGGTTGTTATGACCAAATACCTGACAAAAGGCAACGTAAGGGAAGAAGGGTGAACTTTGTGTTACAACTGTATCATGGTGGGGCAGGGGGAATAATGCCAGAGCATGTGACATCTCACCACTTTGTACCCATAGTCAGAAAGAGAAAGATATGGATACTGCTCAGCTCTCTCTCTCTCCTCTCTCTCTCTCTAGTTTATTATTTATTTATTTATTTTTTATTTTGTTTTTCTTTTTTTTTCGAGGTAGGTTCTCTCAGTAGCCCAGGCTAACCTGGAATTCACTATGTCGACTCAGGGTGGCCTTGAACTCACAGCAATCCTCCTACCTCTGCCTCCTGAGCGCTGGGATTTAAAAGTGTGTGCCACCAAGCCCGGCTCTCCTTTCATTTAACATGAGTCCCCAGCCCTCAGTAAACCCAATCTAGAAACTTCCTTACTGCCACGCCCAGAGGTTTGACTGCATGATGATTCTAGATCCAACCCAATTAACAACGGTGATTAACCATCGCACTAGGCTAGATGCTCTGCAGAAATTTTCCCATCACCACGTGGCAACATCAATGTCGCTACCTGTTTTACATAGATGAAATCCCTCTAGCAGAGTCCAGCTTGACTCTGTTGTATTTGGCCAATCTGCAAACTCCGAGTTGCTAATCCCATTCCACCAGCAGCAGCTGATGGGAGGAGAGTTGTTTAATCTGATTAACAGTCTTGAGGGTCTGGGGGGAAGATCCATGATGGCGTGGGGACGGGGGGGGGGGGGGGGGGGGATGGGTGTGTGGAAACATGGCAGAAGCAGAAGTTGGACATCACCTCTGTCATGACAGATGGAAAACTGCAGCTGGGGAATGAGCCGGAACACCGGGACTAATAAACCTCAAGGTCCGCCCCCAGTGACACATCTCCTCCAGCAAGGCTCCACCTCGCAAACTGCTACCAGCTGGAGGTTCAAGCATTCCGAACACAGTGTTGGTGGGGAACATCTGATTCCAACCACCACACTCCAGGAAGGCAGGAATCTCTTGCCAGGTTTGGGCTAGATTCCCCCAATGCCTAATGCTACACCTGGGCACTCAGCAGTGCCCACCCTTCCTTGGTGACTCAATGCCTCTTTCTTCCTACTTCCCGAGCCAGCACATGTCTCTTTCCACGAGGAGAGGAAGGACTTTGACCCCATGGCTGCTTCTGCTCTCCATATGGGCCCTGGCACCGGATGTGAGCTTGGCACAACTCCACAAGTCAGCAGGACCATCCTCCAGTGGGGAGGGTTCCGCACAAAGTCAGTTAAGAAAGAAGTAGGAGGACCAGGCAGGCCTTCCTGGGTGGATACACAGGCAGCCCACTCCAACTTCGCACAGGAAGAGGGACATACCTTTCAAGACCGTTCATGTGTTCACATAGATGACTTCAGGGAAGGGATTCCTCCCCAGGAATTCTGCTTTGGATTTCGCCTCGGGATAGACACCTCCCACACACAGGTTCTGTTTCATGGGGCCCCTCTTCCTCCTGTTCTCTGCCACCTGCCTTTCTGAGTCATACCCTCTAACTTGCTGAAGTACACGCAGACCTCCTAATGACCTCAATCCATTGATTCTCTCGATTGCCACCTATCCTTAGCAGATGCGCTAATCTAAAAAAATTGAAATACAGCATAACACAGTACACTTAGTGAACTGTGTAAAAGTGTATGCGTGGACATAATTTGTAAAATGGGCCAAGAATTTGTTATTTTTATTCTGCATTTGCATCCCCATGCAAACAATTAAAATGCGAGGGGAGTTAGGAAAAAAAGAAAATAGCCAAAAAAGTGCTAAGGAAATGTGTCAGCTTACAGTAACCCAAAATGTCACTGCTCGAGCCCAGTGACAGTTTCAGTCAGGTGCAATGTAGTTGAAATCAGTTTTCATAATTTTTAATTTTAGGGCAATCATTCAAATCAAGACTTTTCCATGATGTGTTCAAAAGTAAAGGAAAATACAACCTTTTCCTTTTTTTTTTTTTTTTTGAACTCCCTACTAAATACTACTGCTCTTACTTAAGAGATGCTTATTATCTAAAAATTTTAAAGTATAGCTTATAATAATTACATTTTTTTAAATGTTCTTTTGCAGCTGGGAGTTATTCTTTGATATATCTGTGGCCTGCTCTGATCTTCAGACAGAATTTAATATTAGCAAGAGAAAAAAGTATGCACAGGACTGCATTTGATACCGAGGTGTGTGTGTGTGTGTGTGTGTGTGGGTGGGTGTGGGTGTGTGTGGGTGTGTGTGTTATGCTATATTCCAGAAAACATTAAGAATGTCTCCTTTACAGAACCTCTCCTCCTCCCTCCCTGGATGCACTCTACTTTTCATGAATTTATTTCAGTTACAGGCACTGTATTTTCAAATCCCAACTACAAGAAGTGGAAGAGGGTAACAAGAATTTATATTATTAGACTACAAGAAAGGGCAAGATGTATTTGAAAGAGAGAAACTATACACACTACTTCTCTCTCTCTCTGAAAATTATCTCACCACAATTTCTGACTTTCTTAATGACTAGGAGAATTGTTTATGGTCTGAGAAAGTCAGAGCCTACTTTGGTCAGCTCTGATTTGGTTCCCTTGTCAACACAGTACCAACATGAACGTATTTCTTTTTTTTAATTTTTAAATATTTTGTTTTCACTTATTTATTTGATAGAGAAAGAGGGGGAGAGAGAGAGAGAGAGAGAGAGAGAGAGAGAATGGGCACACCAGGGCCTTCAGCCACTGCAAACGAACTCCAGACACATGCACCCCTTTGTACATCTGGCTAACATGGGTCCTGGAGAATTGAATATGGGTCCTTTGGCTTTGCAGGCAAACGCCTTAACTGCTAAGCCATCTCTCCAGCCTGTGAACATATTTCTAAGCCAGCATCTCCATAAAGGAGCAGATCTTCCCTCTTCCTTTACCCAGTGGGCCTTATTTCTCAGTATGAAAATTTCCAGCTTAGTCTTATATATTCTCTGATCTGTCTTTATTTAACAGATGTCTCCAATCCCATGTTTTCCTCTGTAGTACATAATAGAAAAGAGAGTCACAGCTGTGCTGTATTTGGTTTTAACCCTTTTACAATACTTCATTTCAGAATGCACTGTGCTATTAGACCAAGACCAAATTTACTATAATTGGGGAAAATCATACAAAACCTGCCATGTTTGGAACCCTTTTCTGCCAATCCATCTTACCTACATCCTCCTGTATTCAACGTGTGTTCATCACAACTTCCATCAGAACGTCAGAGGTATCAACACAAGCACCAGAGAGTGCTACTCAGCTAGGTGACCCAACCTCAAGTTTCTCACTTTGAAAAAATACTATTCTTGTGATGCCACAAAAAAAAAGTAACATTGATGCCCCCAATAAATGTAACACTCACTGTTCTGAGTAGAAAGAGGGAAAAAATAACATGCTCAAAGCACCTACATGAAACAAATGCTTTCTGGAAGAAAATGTGAAAATTAGATATGGAGAATCCTTGAGATACGTTTTCACAACAATTAAATGTGAGATAGTAAAGAAGCACCGGTTCGCACTGAACCACAGACACATGAGTTTTATTTATCAGAAAGGAAAGAATTACTTCTGCATTAGAATGATAAACTATGGCCACAAGAAGAGAGGGGCGAACCCTTCTCTCGGGAGGGTCCCAGGGCTGCCATCGTTTGGCCGAGTACAGAGACTAAGGTCACCTCAACCTCTCTCCGACAGAGGTGGGCTGCTCCCTGTGCAGTGGGCCAAGGGCATCTCCTTTACTTCTTGGGGAATTACGAATAACAAATCACACATTGTGTTCACAGCCAGCTAAAGAGGGGAAAAAAAAATTCAACAACATGTGTCTCTGTTGAAATAGAAAATGATATGGGATGACTATTGAAATTCAAATTCCTTTCTCATTTTCCAGCACGCCTATCTGCTTTGGAGGGAATGCCGTTGTAAAACAAGGGTTTCAGAGCCTTGCTCTCATACACACGCACCCACGCACGCACGCCCACACACTCACACACACACTGGCAGAAGAGCAGTGTATGTTCTCATACCAAAAACAAGTGTGCGGCTGGTACTCACTTGTCCTTTCCGAAGCACTGATTACTACTAATTTTACAATTAAATTTATTTTAGCTAATAAATGAAAACAAAATCTGGCTTTGAGATATGCATTTATTATATTAATTCTTTTTTCTTTATGTTAGTACAAAAAGGAGAGAGAAAAAGAAATTAGACAAATGAGTTCCTGTATGTTTGCCCATGCTGGTGAAAGAAGAGATCCATCCCCAAATCCACTCAAGTACAAACTTTTATTTTCATCAGAGGGCAGTTAAAAGTAATGGATGTAACAGTTGACTCGTCAGATTAAATGTTATTGAAATCATTTTTATATTTTGTTTCAGGTTCATCTGGTACTAGAACTCAGGTTTGGAGGCCATTCTTCTTTTTTTTAATTTTTAATTATTTATGTGAGAGCGACAGACACAGAGAGAAGAGGGAGAAAGAGAGAGAGAGAGAAAGAGGCAGAGAGAGAGAATGGGCGCGCCAGGGCCTCCAGCCACTGCAAACGAACTCCAGATGCGTACGCCCCTTGTGCATCTGGCTGACGTGGGTCCTGGGGAATCGAGCCTCGAACCAGGGTCCTTAGGCTTCACAGGCAAGCGCTTAACCGCTAAGCCATCTCTCCAGCCCTAGAGGCACCTCTGCAAACTACTTTCCAGTACTGGAAGTCTTTACAATGGAACTTGACTGCCAGGCAATGAAGAAGTTGCTGTTAATAAAAAAAAAAAAAGTAAAAGTAAAAGTAAATAAATAAAAATAATTGAAAAATATGTAAAGACAGTATTTGGTGAACAGAAACCAAAACAAATATGTCTCTTCTCCATTCCCTCTTCTTTCTCAAATCAGAAAACAGCCTAATACAGCCTCCAACTTATCTCTTACCTTCCCTCCATATCTTGTGATAAAAAGTAAATGTTTTCTTTTGTAAATTTAATGACAATAGTTGTTCCATGTCAACAATAATCTGATAAAAAACTGAGACCAAAAGAAAAGATCACTGAGATCTTTAAAGTTGGTTTTATCTGATACATACTCTATGACTGCTTCTTGTGGGTAGGACCCTGGAGAAGACAAATCTATGAAATTCCACTGGACCTGATGTTGGTGAGATTTCTTACTACTATTTCTGAATAAAATGAAAGCATTCCAATTCTAAAAAAAAAAAAAAAAAAAAAACTATTCATAGCTAAAAGGGCCTTAAAACTATTTCTTCACAAGTGTTCCTAAAGTTTTGCAAAATTGAAAAAAGTTCATCAAGATATGCTGAACAAACACCCAACCAGAAGCAGCTTATGGGAGGAAAGGGTTTATTTCAGGCTCATGAAACCCAGGGGAGCATCATCAGTGGTGGAAGAAGCTGGCTCATTTCCACAGATTACTGAAGAGACATCACCAAACAGCCAGCACCGTACCAACGCATGAGCAGCCAGAGCTCAGACTGCTCTTAGGGCTGGACTTAAGATCTTCACTCTAACACACCTTAGGGCTGGTCTCCAAGATCTGTCTCCAGCGATGTACCTCTTCCCCGGCAAGGCCCTGCCCCCTGGAGACTCAAGATTCAAGCCTAAGGCTATGGGGCCACACATGGAAACTACTACATTCCCGGTGTGCTAGCTATGATTGAAGTAAGGTAGAGAGAGGGCAATCTGGCTCAGAGGTGGTAGTCCACCTACAAGAAGTAAAATTGTCAGATGACAGATTCAGCACTGGGTCACATGGGCCCTCCTTGGGCAAGACTGGCTGGGGTTGAAGGTGACAGGAAGAACACTTGTCTGACACACGAGGGGAAATAAAAGAGAAACTCAGCATCAGGAGAACCCTGCTCTGTCTCCCTCCTTTTGTTAAGAGAAAGGATCTCCAAGCTCAAAATATAATGTACCTGAAAAAAGATCGCATTATGCTTGTAGAGAAAGAATCCAGTTGTGGAGCTGGGGAGATGGCTGAGCTGTTACAAGCTGTTACTTGCTTCTAAGCCTGCCAACTCAAATTCAGTCTTCCCCAGCACCAACAGAGAAGCTGGACACAAAGTGGCATGCATGTTTATAACCCTAAGGCAATGGGAGGAAGAGCAGAGAATCTGGAAGCTCGGGGATCAGACTGGCACATAGTCGCCAAACAAGAAGAAAGACACTCTCACAAATAGAAGGCAGAAGTAAGGGACAAGCACCCACGGTTGTCTTCTGATCTCCACACACATGCCATAGCACATACATGCCAACACACACACACCATATTACACACACACACACACACACACACACACGCACACTCACTCACTTAAAAAACAATCCAGTTGCTCTGAGTCAAACAAATAATTTTGCTGAGGATTAAGCCATCTTATAAATCCCAAGAATCATTTGTGATCATCTTTGTGTAATAAGAAGGCTTAGAAGAAATTAAAGATACTGCACATGGGCAAAATCTTGGCCTAATTTCAAAAATATTAATTCTAGGAACTATGTAGAGTTGAATTTGATTATAAAATTCTGTAACAGAACCATTAACAAGTGACCCAGAAGTGAACAAATAACCTAACACAGTGCTCTTCACACAAAGTCTAAAGAAACTTGGTTTTCACCTTCAATTTATACACTGGAGAAACAGCATGTGAGTAAGGAAAGACACTGACCATTCTTTACACAGTTTAGCTGCCAGAGTCTACGTCCATATTACCCTGAATGCACCTGATGTACTGAGCAGTTTCTCTTCATATTTTTTCTCTGAACAATATAGAAAGAATGTGGTTTGGAGATCAATGCAGTTAAAAGGATTGTTTATTAGTTAACCAAAGTCCATTGGAAATCCAGAATAAAATATGAACTCTAATTAATGGTCTATAATGTCCTGTTTCATCTTCCCCGTCGGCTTCGCTCTTGCTCACAGACTGTCAGTGCATTCAAGCTAGTGACTGCATTTTTTACCATGCCCTGCTCCTCTCTTGCTGCATACATTTGCTGTCCCCTTCTGCCTGGAGCTATCATTCTAGCTCTTTGAGCAGGCGGATCTCTTTCAAGTTGTAGGCATTAGTTTAAATGTCGCACATGTCTAAATTAGATAGCCACCTATAACAGCTACGTTCTCATTGCGAGGACCAAACACCTGACAAAAGGCAGCTGACAGAAGGGAGTTGTTCTTTAATTTCCAGCTTACAGCTCCAAGCGGAAGTTTTCTCGTGGCGAGGAAAGCCAGGCCAGAGCAGACAGCTGGGTGTTACTACTCCATGCTGTCAGCAGAGCAGAGGTAAAAAGGGAGTTCAGCATGGCAAGCAAGACGGGCCCATTATACCCAAAGCTCACCCCCAGCGACATACCTCCCTCCCACAAGACTTGACCTCCTAAAGGCTCCACCACCTATGGATACTTTACATTCAAAGCACCATAACACCTATTCATTCCCTATGAGACAGCAGAGGGATGGCAGGACCCCAAAGTGAATAGTTTTTGCCTTGAGTAATGTGGGAATTGTCCTTAGGCCTGTGGCGGTGGGAGGGGGGGACGGAATCTAGGTCTTCATACTTTAATACATGTTGGAAACAAAACTAGACTGACCAGGTCAGCTACCCATCCATAGCACTCTCATTAAAACCCCAACCTGAGTCTGTAGATGGCGTCTCAAACGCCCCTTTTGCCTCTCTGGGCAAGAGCTCTGCCTTGCATCCTTCTCTTAAGCTTCTCAAACTCCATCTTGCTTCTTTGGGCAAGAGCTGTCTTCCTTCCTTCTGCTGAGCTTCACTTCTCTTAAAACTCTCCCCTCAGTAAAGTTCTAAGCTATAATAAAATCTTCTTTTTCTTTTTTTTTTTTTTTTTTTTTTTTTTTGGTTTTCCAAGGTAGGGTCTCACGCTAGCTCAGGCTGACCTGGAAAATTCACTATGTAGTCTCACTCACAGTAATCCTCCTACCTCTGCCTCCCAAGTGCTGGGATTAAATGTGTGTGCCACCACGCCCAGCTTTACGTATAATAAAATCTTCCTGAACCTTATCTTCCGGTCTGTGGATTTCATTCTTTGAATTCATAAGACAAGAATCCAGAGACACACCAAGATTATTTGCACATTTATATATCATATAAACTCCTGCATCAGTAGCCTATTTCTATTGCCTATCATATTGTGCTTATTTTCCATCTCTTCCACTAAAGCATCAAACACAGCCTTGTTTGTCTACTCAACAAGTATCCCCAAAGCCTAGCGCAGTGTTTGGCATGTAGTATTTGAATGAATCAATAAGTGAGTCTGAAAAAATTAATTTATGCATCCCTAAATTGTGAAACAATTGCCACTATCTTGCCTTTTAGAACACACTTTTTTAATTAATGCCTTGTGTGGAGGTTTAAATGACTTGCTGAATTCTGACTAGCTATAGTTTTTCTCATTATGTTATCCTGGATAAATATGCTACATGATGAAATAGGAACTGAAAAGGGCCTTGAGGGGGTGAAAAGCCAAACCAATGAATCAAAATGCCAGAAGCAAGTGGACATGGAAAGTTCTGCACTTGTAATCAAAGAGAGTTTCTGTGTGATCATGGAATGGGGAAAGTTCATTTATCATCAAGACTTGTAAAATGTGCTTTGGGTTTCAGTTTATTACAATCTTTTTATGAGTCAACAGTATAAAATGAACATTAAAAAGCATTTGAATCTTTAAATCAAAACATGATATGTCCCAACTAAGTCCATATATTTATCTAGTTTCACTCATTAATATCTAAAGAAACGTGAGTGTAGGAGATATAGCTCAGTGGGCAGAGCGTTTCCTAGCATAGGCATACACAACGCCCTGGCTTCTCTTTCTAGCACTGCATTAACTAGGACTGATGCTGCACGCCTGTCATCTCGGCAGATGGAGACAGGAGGATCAGAGGTTCAAGGTCAGCTACATAGAAAACTTGAGAGCAGCTGGAATCATTGGCTGGCTAGAAACAATGCAAATGCCAAAGGCAGCTGAGAGGAAGAGAATCATATGAGAGACATGGAAACCCTATTTAAAATGAATGGAAAACATTTACCAGTGATCTTAACAAGAAGGAAGAGTTTTTGAACAGTTCAGAATCATCCTGAAATCCACTAGATCATTCCATGGAATAGTTTGTTCCTTGTTGATGGAGATTCCTACAGCGTGGTTAAAATACAAGAGAGAAAGAGAGTAAGAGAGAGAGAGAGAGAGAGAGAGAGAGGATTCTCACTCAATACAAACTTACTTCACTAATGACTGATTATATAATTATAGCTGCACTTCTATTCTCTCCCAACTTCACTACTGTATTTTCATTAAATACTTGACTTTTTGTTTCTTTTTTTTAATATTTTATTTATCTATCTTATTTATTTGAGATAGAGAGAGGAAGAGAAAGAGGGAGAGGGAGAGAGAGAGAGAGAGTGATAATGGAGAGAGAGTGATAATGGGTGCACCAGGGCCTCCAGCCACTGCAAACAAACTCCAGACGCATGTGCCACCATGTGCATCTGGGTTACTTGGGACCTGGAGAATCAAACCTGGGTCCTTAGGCTTCACAGGCATACATCTCAACCCCCTAAGTCATCTCTCCAGCGTGACTTTTTGTTTCTTAACATACTTGCACATGGAGAAATTGGTTGGAAGGTACACATAATTTGGTATTATTAGTCTCTACAAATAATAAAAGAACAATGATAGAAAGTATTTTATTATAGGTCGGTACATAACAAAAATGTCAAGAAAAGGTCATTGACCCACATGTAAGCTAAATATTAAAAGTAAACTAATAAAATTCACACAAAATGGATGAGAATGGACTTTATAGCAGTAATCCAAAAGCGCATCTCTGAATCTGAATCTCAAAAAAAACTACAATTTGGGCTGGAGAGGTGGCTTAGTGGTTAAGCGCTTGCCTGTGAAGCCTAAGGAGCCCAGTTCAAGGCTTGATTCCCCAGGATGCACGTTAGCCAGATGCACAAGGGGGCACATGCATCTGGAGTTCGTTTGCAGTGGCTGGAGGCCCTGGTGCATCCATTCTCTCTCTCTCTCTCCCTCCCACTTTCTCTGTCTGTCGCTCTCAAATAAATAAATAAAAATAAAGTTAAAAACTACAATTTCGCTGGGTATGGTGGCACATGCCTTTGAATCCAAGCATATGGGAAGCTGAGGTAGGAGGATCAAGGCCAGCCTCAGAGTACACAGTGAATACCAGGTCAGCCTGGGCTAGAACAAGACTTCTACCTCCTACCTCAAATAGAGAGAGACAGCAAGAGAAAGAGAGAGACAGAGAGAGAGAAAAAAAAGATAAAGGAAAGAATGACAATTTAAGCCAGGTGTAGAGGTGCATGCCTTTAATCCCAGGACTTGGAAGGCAGAGGTAGGAGGATTGTTGTAAGTTCAAGGCCACCCTGAAACTACATAGTGAATTTCAGGTCAGTCTGGGGTAGAGCAAGACTCTTCCTCAAAAAAAAAAAAAGGCAAGAGAAGAAAAGAATATCTTGAATTTTCAAAACTGGGAAATAGGGCTGGAAAAGTGGCTTAGCAGTTAAGGCACTTGCCTGTGAAGACTACTCTTCAGATCCCACATTAGCCGGATACACAAAAGGCGAGACAAGTACAAAAGTTCACACATGCCCACTTGGTAGCACAAGTGTCTGGAGTTCATTGCAGTGGCTGAGGCCCTGGCGCTCCAATTCTCTGTCTCTTCTCTCTCTCTCTCTCTCTAAGAAAAAAAAAAAGGAACATAAATATAAATATGCCCAGATTAGAGAAAAAAATGTGGGAAACATCTAAACACAGTCAACCTCAAAACTGGCTCAAGACCAGGAGTCAGAAGTGGACCTATTTATCATCTCCCATTTACAAATAAAATAAAATTAAATACCTGGGGGCTCATAAGATGATTTAGTCTAGAGAGATGGACTGTGATGGTTAATCTCTGATGGCCAACTCGATATGGTTTACAATTAGCATGTAAACAAATCCCTGGCCACGTCCTTGTTGGTAAGGAATGTTGTGGGTTAGATCAGCGGAAGTGGAAGAACCCACCCTCCAAGTGTGGGCAGCTCCATCTCAAGGGCTGAGATCCTGCACTGTATACAAAGGAGCAAGCTAGCTGAGCACCCAGCACCCAGTGCCCGGCTCCACTTCTGCCTGGCTGATGTGATGATGCAACATTGACTTCCTGCTTCCGCCTCCCTTTCTCGGCCATGGTGGGAACTATAAGCTGAAAATAAACTCTTTCCTTCCTTCCAGATGCTTCTATCACAACAACAACACGTGGATGATTCAGCAAGCTCAATCCAGCCTTGGGCAATATCCACCCAGGGTGCCCTCTGCCCATGGGACAACTCCAGTTACATCCGTGTCGGGATTCTGAACGTTAATCTCAGCTTCATTCATCCTGAGAAAAATATAAACCCTTCTACGTGGTCACTAGGATGTATGCATGCTAGCATCATTCTCATTAACCTAAGTCCGTAAGAGTCATAATGAAGATAGGAACCGTGGCCATGTAACATAGAACCATCAGAACACTGGCCGCTTGGGTAGCTCCTTGGCGCATAGCATATGGCCGTCCTCTGACCACACTGTTGCTCCCTTTCAAAGTCTCTTCTTTCTGCAGTGACTCTATGCACACATATGGGCTATTAAGCTGTGGTAGAATCGACATAAAGAGATTTAATTTTTGAGTATGAATATCTATATAATTTAAAAAATTATTAAGAATCCTAAAACGTTTGGGGGGGGGTAATTTAGAGTACCATGCACCATGGGATATGATTTGGTCAGGAAATACTCAAAGAGCAAGAAAAGTGTGAGTTTTCATTGCTTTATTTTATTTTTTATTTTTTATTTATTTATTTTTTTCAAAGAGATTTCTGTTCTTTTTTATAAATTTTTTATTTATTTATTTGAAAGTGACACAGAGAGAGAGATAGAGAGGGAGAGAGAGAGAGAGAGAGAATGGGCACGCCAGGGCCTCCAGCCACTGTAAACGAACTCCAGATGCGTGTGCCCCCTTGTGCATCTGGCTAACGTGGGTCCTGGGGAATCGAGCCTCGAACCGGGGTCCTTAGGCTTCACAGGCAAGCGCTTAACCGTTAAGCCATCTCTCCAGCCCTATTTTTTATTTATTATTATCTTTTTTTTTTTTCTTTTGGTTTTTCAAGGTAGGGTCTCACTCTACCCCAGGCTGACATAGAATTCACGATGGAGTCTCAGGGTGGCTTTTGAACTCACGGCGATCCTCCTACCTCTGCCTCCCGAGTGCTGGGATTAAAGGCGTGCGCCACCAGGACCAGCACAGCTAATTATTTTAAACCTTCAAAGTAGTCCAGGAAGCCTGACCTTCACAGGGAAGTGACCAAGAAGGGACATGAAAGTCGGTCTGAGGCGCGATGTTTGGAAGACGCCTATGCCATGTCTGCACTCACGGACTATCACAGGTTCCGCAGACCAAGGCTCCCAAATGATGCAGAGGCACTGGAGAAAAAGATGCTAAAAGCAGTTCGTACATCTCACCAAGAAGGTGACACTTCCTGCATTTTATCAGAAACGTAGCAACGACTCAGCTGTCCCTTGTGCACACTTGGTAGCACAGAAGCTGCACTTACCTCTGTCAGCTCTCTGCATGTCCTCAGGGAGGAACTGGGCCTGGCGCGTACCTCCCCCTAGCAATCACTACCTGCCTGTAAGTACTGGGGCCGTGGGGGTCTGCCAGCCTATACCCAACAGCAAGAATTAACTGTTTATAAATCCTCAGGGCAAGGCGGGGACTTAGGAGTCCTCTGCTGGTGAACCTTCTCCACAGTGTTAACTATCTATAAATCCTGAGGGAGGGCGGGGACCACATAAGTCCATCTGTCCTTTCAGGGCAAAAAGTTAATAGGCTCAATCTTGTGCTTGTGTCCCTGGATAATCTTAGCTGCTAATAGTTCAAGGCGGCAGCAGTGAATGCCAGAGAACGGGGCACCACCACAAACTGATAGAGGAAACAGCATTTACTTACAGTTTGGCCAAGCTGAAGAGAAATCTAATGTCTTCTGCCACCATGCCTGTGGCCATTTCACAATTTATGGTAAGTCATGGCACAAAGCATAGAACATGTACAAAATTAATTTCCTTTTCCTGGGGACCAGGGAACCTGCGTCTCAAGTTGTCTTCAGACAATTCCCTCTCTCTCTCTCTCTCTCTCACTCTCGTTTTAAATTTAAGTATAATTGGAGGAAAATGGGGTTTGAAGGACTCCCTCACTTTGAAGGAGGAAAGAGTTGGGTTTGTGAGTGGGTAGGAGTCCCACCCATTCTGGGCCTCAGCAAGCTTTTCATCCTGTCTCCACTTCTGCAACAGGAGAACAGTGCAAACCTTTTGTGTCTTTTCTTTCGAGGGACAGTCTCGTGATCTAGATTCCTGCATTCCTGCATTCCTACATAACACACTAATTTTGAATTAAAAAGAAAAGAAAAAAGGTGGTAAGCCTGATAACTGAAGACAAGGGCACAGGTGTGGCATTAATGCTTCTTAGGGAAAACAGCATCTAAGTGCTGGCTTCAAGGAGAAATCATTCTCAGAGTGGCTTCGGAAAAGACTGAGAAATGCACTAACTGTACCATGGGACACTTCACATGAAGCTTTGGGTTACTGTTCTCTTTGTTGTGAGGGATCTTTCGCCCCCACCCCACTCAGACACGGTGTGTCCCAGAATATCAGCATTCTACAAGGAAACATTGGGGATGTGTCCTCTTATATTTCTTTCTGCTGAAATTGTGCTTGGAACTGAGTTTGTGACATCATACCAGAGAGTTTACGAGGGACACATGAAACAAAATGCCATTACCCAGTGCACACGGCAAGTATCGCTGATTCCCGGAATGTGACCCTTATCTCTATGAATTCAGCTCATACAGAACTCTGGAGTACCCACACTCAGAGCTCCCCATGCAGTATTACCTCGAACCCCCCTCCAAATGTTCCAGTGGAATGTGTTCTCTGTTTGAGCCCATCATTCCATAGACAGGCCTCCCAACATGTTGAGCCATACCTGTGAGAAGAAAATTCATGCTCACTGTATTGGGTTTTATAGATTTCACAAATAATATTTTCCTTTATTGAACCTTACTTTTTCCCTTTCAGGAAAAAGTTTTCTGAAATGGAAGATGAGCAAAGAATAGAAAGAGCAGGGCCACTTGGCCTTTGCAGTTGGTGCGTTTGGTGGGCAAATTGAAATTCTCACTCTCATGGTGATTTCACCCAGAGACTCCTCAGGTTTAATGAAACCTGCAGCCAACCTGCAATGAACGGGATGTGCACCTGGCACCTGGAGACCAGGAAGGAAAGCGGCAGGGACCTGTAATTCATATCAGCTACGCCAGCCAGTCAGCGCTGCAAGCAAGAATTAGGACCCGCTGTACATGTGACATGTGACAAAAGAAACACAGATTTGTTACATTTCTAAACAAATAGGCCCATAAACACTTCAACATCTGGAAATGCCTAAAGGCATAATTTTATATGGCAAATAAAACCTATGTACTCTTTTTATTATACTAGTTTTCTCTCTTAATTTAAAGACAGTTTTTTTTATTAGTTATGAACACAGTATATACAGTCATGTTGGTACCATTGTTAGCCTCTTCCCTGCACTACCCACTCTACAGGAACCCTCCTTGTTGGGGAATATGGGTCGTTCATTGTGTGGTTAGCCATCAGTTATGGGTAAGAGGCAATGTCTGTGTGCATAGTGACCCAACATGTGGCTCCGACATTCTTTCCGCCCCCTCTTCTGCAAATTTTCCTGGGCCATGTTGGGTTCATCTTAGTTCTGCTTCAGTGATAAGGTCTTGGGAGCCTCGGTGTCTCTGGATATCTGGTTTGGTAGGAGTTGAGTATTCTCTATGTCTGATCTCCTTCACCCTTGTGCTGGTACCAGGTTCACCAAGAAGGTAGCACTCTTGCTTATTTCCCCAATTATTCTTAGTTTCAGGTGGGGCCCTTTTGAGGGATGATGGGGTGGTTCTCTCCTTAGGATCTGCATCTATCTGAAAAAGAGAAGCAAATTCTCCAATGGACAGTAAAATTAGCACCAGATAAGTGGGATAACCATTTTTCAGAGAGAATTTAGCAGGTGTAGGCCCTCTTGTAGCCCATAGCAGGTGGGAGCTTGATAATGGGAAGTGGGCTCATTTTTGGATATGGTTCTGACTAGTTTCCCAGCTCCAGCTATGGGTCCAGTTCCACTGAGCAGATCAGTTAGCCAAATCAAGAGCAGTTTGATTTCCCACCATGGCTGTGTGCCACTATTGCACTTGTGTGAGCATCACGCCAGGTTGTTGCTGCTGAGTAGCTTAGGTCACGAGTTGCTTTGACAGATGCTGATTATTTTCCCCCAGTCATTCCTGTAGCACCTTCTGGCACTACATGAGCTAACTGTCTGGGGACTGACTCTCTTCCAGCTTCCAGCCATATCATTTCATTTTATGTGTCAACCATATATGGTGTCTTCAGCACTACCACTACTTACCACTAACCTTTGGTGGGTCATCAAGTACTCTGACAGAAATCTGTCTTCTTTTGGGAAACCTTTCAGGTCTCTCTAATCAACAGCTCATTGTGGATGATAGCCACATGCTGGTACTGGGAGTAACAGGTCAGTGCCGAAGAAGAAGGAAGAAAAAGATATTTAACATGAAAGAGATAGAGAGAAAAGAGAGGAGAGAGAGAGAGAGAGAAAAAAAACAGGAGAGATTAAGAGATTAAGGTCAGTCTTCATCATACCCTCTCCAGGGCCTTGTGATTCAGGTGTTCCCAGAGGTTCAACCATTTGGTCTGTCTGTTAGGATGTAGAATTTTATGGTACCATTGCCATTTAGGTCCAGTGTTGTGTCCCCCACCCTCACCCTTGCCCTCCCCTCCCACTTCACCCTCTTTCTTAAAAATTATTTTATTTATTTTTATTTGAGAGAGAGAGGGAGAGAGAGAAAGAGGGACAGGCAGACAGAGAGAATGGGTGTGCCAGGGTGTCCAACCACTGCAAGTGAACTCCAGACGCATGTGCCACCTTGTGCTTCTGGCTTACTTGGGTCCTGGGGAATTGAACCTGGGTCCTTAGGCTTTGCATGCAAATGTCTTAACCCCTGAGCCATCCTGCTAGCCCAAAATCTATAAACTCTAAATGTAGGGTATGAGTTGTATGTAAGCAGTGCTACAGGCAGAAAAGTAATAAAGCTTGATTCCAAGAATCTGTTGAAATGTAATCAGGATATGTGAAGGTATCTGTTTGCTTGCTCTCTTTTTGCATGTGTATGAGTGTTTGATGTGTACATGTGTGGTAGTTTGAATAGATGACCCCCAATATATTCAGTGTTTAATTAGTTTGTAGTTTGCAACTGCAGCCACCTGGCTGGAGGCGGCGTTACTGGGTGGATCTCAAGGTGTGGTGGTGGGTTTGGGATTTCAATCTAAAGATATGAAAAGTGTGCCTAGCTGGAGTTCCTGAAGTGTGCTGTGCTGTGTGGCTTTCGGCTTTTAGGCTTCTGCTTCTCTCTCTGTGTGTTTGGTCCTGTGAAAGCAGGCCAGCTTCTTCTGCCATTATGGAACTTCCCCTGGATCTGTAAGCTTCAATAAATCCCTTCCTCCATTACAGTGTCTGGTCTGGAAGTTCACCTCAGCGAACCTGAAGCTGTCTGCTACAACATGTGTATATGAGTATTTGCGTGTGGGTGCACATGGGTATGTTGGTGGGTGTGCACTTGTGAGGACATGCTGAGGCCAGACATATGGGAATTTGGTGTGTCTTTCAGAACAATGGAGCCATCCTTGGTTGAGCTTTAACCTGGAGTTAGGTTGTCAGAGAGTCACTGTTCCACAAAGCTTTCACTGAGTCACTGGCCTTCAGGTTCTTGTCTTATGAGTTCAATGAATGCAAACCATGGACCATGGAGCATAAAGTTTAGGAAGATGTTATTACAGAGTTCAAAAGAAGGAAAGAAGACGGAGCTCCTGTAAAACAGGAGGGGGTCCCCAGAGATGAGAAAACCTGCTAAGGTAACTGCCTTGGAGTTAATAATGCTTTCCTGGATGGAGACAAGCTGACCTGTCCAGTTCCCATGCCAGGTGTCTAAGTCCCTTGCAGTCCTTAGGCCTGGTTTCTAGGAAAGGAGAACTCCTTGAAGGAAGAAGAGTTAAGGAAAGATCAGACCCTTCTTCTGACATTTCTGACTTCTGGCAAGGTGGAGACTGCAAGGACTCCTTTAGGGAAAAAGAGATATGGAAGAATGAAATTGTCCCTTACTGACTTAAGGACGCTTCTCACTTTTAGACATTTTTGAGTTTACTTTGGGCAGGGGCCCCCTGCAAAGCCTACATCCCTGCATAACCTTACTAGGTCAATGCTGAGTATCTTTATTAGTCATTCTCCACCTGATTTTTTTAAAATTTATTTATTTGTTTATTTGAGCAAGAAAGAGAGAATGGGCATGTCAGGGCCTCCAGCCACTGCAAACGAACTCAAGACGCATGAGCCACCTTGTGCATCTGGCTTACATGGGTCCTGGGGAATTGAACCTGGGTCCTTTGGCTTTGCAGGCAAATGCCTTAACCACTGAGCCGTCTCTCCAGCCCTCTACCTGGTTGTTTGAGACAGAGTCCCATGCCAGGGATCCTCTTGGCTGCCTCTTCAGTGCTGGGAGTCCAAATGTGTACTGCCACAGTCAGCTTGGGCGTGAGTTCTGGGGATCTGAACTCTTGCCCTCATGCCCTCACGCTCGTGTGGCAAGCACCTTATACGCTAAGTCATCTTCCCAGCTCTGTTTGCTTATTTTTAATCATTGAACTTGCTTTTGACAAGAGCCATTTGCAAACTACCGCAGCCCTCGGTTAGCCTCAAACCAAGCAGACTATGCAATTCCTCAGTGGCCTCTCTACTTCACCAATGGCAAGACTTCTTTCCAGCAGCCGTGGCTATTACCTGGTTCTCCTATGCAGTTGAAGGTGAGATTCAACCAAGTGAAATCTGCTCTCAATGCCCCAAAGTACCCCAGCAACACTAAAGCACGCAAGTCATGGAACCTACTGTGTGTAAAAGACCAATTTCCAGCGAGAAGTAATGAGAAAGCTAAGCGAGGAAGCCAATTTACAGAAGCTATATTCACCTGTTTCTGAAAACGCACCTGCTGAGAAGCCATCACTTCATCCTGCCAAAAGAACGGGGTGACCTTTATCTACGGAGATGCTAACAGCCGTGTGTTTGGTAATTCTTTCAAAGACGATGAGCAGTAGTCACATTGCTTCAGGTCTCCATCATCCTGCCTGCTTATCTCAAGATGCATGGGTGTGGTGAACTCTGTCCCTTAACTGAGTACCATATCCCGATTCAGTGCTGCTTTCCCATCAACTTGCAGAAATAACTGAACCCATGCAGTGGATTCTGCCATCTCCGTGCAAGGAGATCTTCTAGCCTATGTCAGAAGTATGCTGCACACACTTAAGAGAGCTTGGCTTTGATCACTAAATTTCAGTAAATATCCCTTCCTCCATAACTGTGCCAGGTCTGGAAGTTCACCGCGGCAAACCTGAAGCTGTCTGCTACAACATGTGTATACGAGTATTTGCGTGTGAGTGCACATGGGTAGGTTGGTGGATGTGTACTTAGGCCAGTCATATGGGAATTTGGGGTGTCTTTCAGAACAATGGAGCCATCCTTGGTTGAGCTTTAACCTGGGAGTTAGGTTGTCAGAGAGTCACTGTTCCACAAAGCTTTCACTGAGTCACTGGCCTTCAGGTTCTTGTCTTATGAGTTCAATGAATGCAAACCACAGACCATGGAACATAAAGTTTAGGAAGATCTTATTACAGAGTTCAAAAGAAGTAAAGAAGGTGGAACTCCTGTAAAGCAGGAGGGGGTCCCCAGAGATGAGAAAACCCACTAACGTAACTGCCTTGGAGTTAATAATGCTTTCCTGGATGGAGACAAGCTGACCTGTCCAGTTCCCATGCCAGGTGTCTAGGTGCCTTACAGTCTGGTTTCTAGGAAAGGAGAACTCCTTGAAGGAGAAAGAGTTAAGGAAAGATCAGACCCTTCTTCTGACATTTCTGGCTTCTGGCAAGGTGGAGACTGCAAGGACTCCTTTAGGGAAAAAGAGATAAGGAAGAATGAGATTGTCCCTTACTGACTTAAGGACGCTTCTCACTTTTAGACATTTTTGAGTTTACTTTGGGCTGGGGGCCCTTGAAAAGCCTACATAACCTTACCAGGTCAATGCTGAGTATCTTTATTAGTCATTCTGCACCAGATTTTTAAAAATATATATTATTTTTTTATTTGAGAGAACTTGGTTAGGCCCAAGACACATAATTGTAGCAGAAACTTCATTCCTCCTTTATTTCAGTTCAATTCATTGCAGGGTCAGGAGTCCAGAGTTGTTACTTAGGTATTCTCTAATTATATAATGTTTACGGAAGGTAGACAAACCGAGGAGACCAAGAATTTCTTCCTAGCATAAAGACCCATATAGTTCTGAATTCAAAGGCTCTATTCTACTCATTTTCTTGAGGTAAATTTGCAATGGTGTTTTAACATCTGAAACTACCATCCATGAATTTAAATTTCTGCATCATTAAATGGGCAACAAACTAGTGTTGGTTGATGAAAATATGAGCTGGGAGATAACAGCACCATATGGAATGATGATCACATAATGAACCAGGAAACCAAAAACGAAATGAGTCAGGCTGCTTAGAAATACAAAACAAGGTTATAGCTCTCTTCTGAAATTACCCACACATACAAATAGTGAAAAAAATGCTACTTTCTAAACTTGCCATGGTCTCCTCAGCTCAATGAGTCTCATAATGTCTCTAAATTGTCCTTAAAAATGTAGCTAGCTCTCATGAACTTCAAAGAAAACCAGAATGAAATTCTGACCCTTTCTTTTTAATAAAACTTTAGAACATATTTTTGATTCACTCTATGATTTTTCCCATCACAACTAAAAATGCGATAATTGGCAATATTCCTTTAAACTGGAACGCTCTGGACCTCCAGTGACAGTAATGGCTGGGATTTATTTACCAAATTATTTTACTAACAGCATGGCATTGTGCCCTGAGTTTTGGGATGCACTCGCAGACAGGGCTCTCTAGAGGAATAAAGCCAATAGGATGAGTATATATTATAAGAAGATCTATTACATAGCTTACATGATCTGGGCTGGGAAGTCCAACAGTGGTTGGGTTGTCTGCATGCTAGTGACTGTGAGAATTCAGTAGCTGCCCAGCTCATGATGCTGGATGCCTCAGAAGTCCCGATCCTGTGCTGGAGACCTGGATGAACTCTGGAGAGGTGCAGGTTTTCAGTCCATGCTGGAAGGCTAAAGCAGCCGGTTGTCACTGCCCACGAAGGGCAGTGGCAGCAGGGCAGATGCAGTCCCCAGCCAGAAAGAGCCACCAAGAAAAGAGGCAATGTCTCTTCTGAAGTCTTTTATAGGTAGACCATGGCTGAAAGATCTGTTTGCTCCGGGGAAAGGCTTTGCTCCTCCAGTTAATCCTTCCTGGAAACGTTGTCTTGAACCTGAGGCGTGTTTTTCACTTGACTCCTGATCTGACCAACTTGACTATAGACATGAACTATTACAGATGCAGATATAGAAGCAATGAACAAGGTGTGCTACCTGGATTAGTACTCAAGGTACTTTGACATACCACACGTTGACCTGCTTCTCAGCACATCAATATTACATATACTGCAGTATTCCATATTTCATATTATCAAATAATCTGTCCAAAATAATGTTACAATGAGAGAGAGGCTGAGGCGATAACTCAGTGCCTAGAGTGATTGCCATAAACTCTGAGTACATGAATTCAGATCCCCAGACTCCATGTAAAAGCCAGATTCTGTGGCAGGTTTCTGTAACCTCAGGGCACCAATGGTGACAAGTGAAGCATAGAGAGGAGAATGTTCCAGAAGCTTGAAGGATGGAGTAGTGAAAAATGAAATACCCTGACTCAAGCGAGGTTGAAGGCAAAAACCCGCACCACACCGGAAGAAGCTAGGTACCACTGCCTGATATCCATATGAGCACCAGTGTGCCTGAGCTCACACACATGAACACACACACTTACACACATCAAATATGGTTTAAAATATTTATTTTTATTTATTTATTTATTAGAGACAGAGAGAAGGAGAGGGAGAGAGAGAGAGAGAGAGTGAGAATAGGCAATCCAGGGCCTTTAGCCACTGCAAATGAACTCCAGACGCATGCGCCACCATGTGTATCTCGCTTAATGGGCCCTGGGGAATCAAACCTGGGTCCTTAGGCTTCACAGGTATGTGCCTTAACTGCTAAACCATCTCTCCAACCCATGAGGGCGATAATTTTTCTAAATTATGGTTGTCTATGTGTAAAAAGCTCTCAGAAAATAGTGTGTCTTAACAGACTGAAGACATTTATCATTTTGGTCACCAGAATTCCTTGAATAATACACAGTATTTAGAACGACAGGATGAGTCAATAGCAACAAGCTATACATATACTATGTTTCTCTATAAAATATATAATTTAATCTCATGAAAGGTATGAGTTGAATTTTCTCATTCACATTTTGTGTACGAAGTTTAAAGAAATTGCCCACGATCACCAGCTAATTTAAATCAAAGTAATTGTGGAATACTAGTGGTAACATTTGTGTGGGGAGTGTACAAGAAAATAGGCACTGTTGAGAACATCACAGACTCAATCTCCTTCTCCGGAGGGGAAATCAAGACTTACTCACGTCGTTTGTGGCTCTAGAGGGGAGCCATTACTTGGTTCCTTCTCTTCCATTGTGCAAGAGACCGGACGAACAGAAGAAATACTGCAGCGGAGTATTTTAAGCTGCAGGCTCAGTGTTACATAGTGCAAATAGACAGACTGATAATACCTAGAAAAGATAGCCAAATGTTCTGAAATTAAAGATGACTAAAGGAAATGCTTTCTAAAAAAAAAAAAAAAAAAAATTCCATGTCATTTTCTTGACTTCAACTTTTGAAGATACCAATCTTGCTGCGATGGCTAACCTTGACTGTCAACCTTATAAGATTTAAAATCATCTGAGAGACATAGCTCTGTGCGAGTCTTCAAGGTGTATCCAGAAATGTTGGATTAAAGACAGAAGACACGTCATAAATGTAAGTGGCACCCACAGGCTGGATTCCTGGACTAAGTGAACAGCAGAAACTGACATGAGCAGCAGCATCCCTTTCTCTGCTTCCTGACTGTGGACATCAGGGGGACAGATTCCTCACATTGCTGCCACCACACCCTCCGCACTTTGAGGGACTGTACCCTCTACCTGTGAACCAAAACAAGCCCTTCCTTAAGTTATTTTTGGCATGTATTTTGTCAGAGCAATGAGAAAGTAAGTAATACACTTTCTCTAAACCACCTAAAGTTATGTCGGAAAAGGCAGACTCTTCATCTCTAATACTCCTAAAAAGACTGCTACAATGCACTGTGACACTTCATTCTCACATCAGGAGACCATTTAGTCACACAGGGGGAGAGAAAAAGAAAAGTCATGAAATTGGGTTAAGGTAAAATATCTGACATTTGTCTGACTGTGAGTGCAATGCCTTAGGATAAGAAGAGAGAGGACACACAGCACCCATGAGGAATAGAAGCCACTATAGAATCAATTGTTTTAATGTAGTTCTGTCAAATAAAAAATAGTCTAGATTTCACACACTTGTTTCAAAGAGTCATAGCCAAATATTGAGCTGTTTAGCAAGCAGATCAGTAGAAAATTTAATGGACTTGAACATATTCTATGTCAGTATCTCTAGGAATTATTTGTAACAGATCCTGTACAAAATAAATGAGAATATGTTCTTAGGTGCTGTGTATAAAAATTACACTTGTATGTGATGATTAAATGTATATTGAGAGTGACAGGTAAACCAAGTGTATTAGACATGATTCTTGTCTAGTAAGATATAATTTCAAATTCAACATGGCAAGAAGTCACATGGGATAGTTTACAAAATGTATTTAGAGGGAAGCAGAATTTTAAAAAGCCAATGAACTCTCTATGACACAGAGAATGCTCATAACATGATGTGTACAAAATGGTTTTCAGCTGATCATGGAGGCTCATGCCAATAATCATAGCACTTGGGAAGTGCATGAGGTAGTATGGTCATAGTGAATTCAAGACCAGCCTGGGCTGCAGAGTGAATTCAAAGTGACAAAAAGAACTGGTTTTCATAACAGCATTGCATCATAGAAAATATATTTAAATAAGATCTCCATAGATAATCAGCAAGGTAGAAGTGAGTGGGATATCTGAATTCACAAAGAAATCCAGAGAACACAAGATTGGATTCATTTAGGTGTTGTAGAAAAATAAAGCAAAATAATAGTAGATTATACTATTCACCATTTTTAGCCTTCATGACCGAAAAATCTCTGTTTGCCCTCCATAAAATATGAACTGGAAGAAAGAAAAAGAAAGAAAGAAAGAAAGAAAGAAAGAAAGAAAGAAAGAAAGAAAGAAAGAAAGAAAGAAAAAAAGAAAGAGAGAGAGAGAGAAAGAAAGAAAGAGAGTGAGAAAGGCAAAAAGAAAGAGGAAACAAAGAGTGAGAGAGAAAGGAGGGAAGAATGGAAGGAAGGAAGGAAGGGAGGGAGGGAGGAAGGAAGGAAGGAAGGAAGGAAGGAAGGAAGGAAGGAAGGAAGGAAAGAAGACAGAAATAAAGGGTCAATAGTTGCTTTCATGTCACTGGATAAAAGCACCCTACCCAAAGCAGCTGATGGGACAGAGAGTTTGTTTTGGCTTAAGAAGAAGTTTCTGTATGGTAGGGAAAGGATGGAGGAGCAGAGGCTGGACATCATATCTCGCTACAGCAGCTGGCAGAAAGCAGTGAGAGAGTAAGCTGACCTCTCTGTCAGTAGGGAAGCTGGGCTCTGATACCTCAAAACCCTTTCCCAGCGACACACCTCCTCCAGCAAGGCTCCCCCTCCCAAACTGCTACCAGCTGGGGACCAACCAAGCATTCAGAACACATGAGGTACACCTCATTCAAACTATCACAGAAAGGAAAGAATAAAGGAAGAAAGGAAGAGAGTGAAGGAGAGAAAAAAAGAGCAAAGAAAACATCAAGAACAGAAAAGTTAGGCAAAACAGTGCAAAGGTCTAGACTATACCCTCTGAAGCCGTCTAAATTCAATCCTAGCCACCACCCCATGCAAGTCACTGTTCAAGAACAATGAAGATGAGCCAGGCGTGGTGGCGCAAGCCTTTAATCCCAGCACTTGGGAGGCAGAGGCAGGAGGATCACCGTGAGTTTGAGGCCACCCTGAGACCTCATAGTGAATTCCAGGTCAGCCTGAGCCAGAGTGAAACCCTACCTCGAAAAACCAAAAAAGAAAAAAAAAAAAAAAAGAAAAAGAAAGAAATAAAAAGAGAAAGAAAAAGAAAAAAAAAAAGGACAATGAAGTTGTCAGTTTGAGAACTTTCTCATTTGCAGTTGTACTAGGATGTGAATATTATGACCCCCACTAGGACTGTTTGGGACTAACATTTTTATACATTAAAACACACTATTACTCTAACATGAAGTGCATTAACAAGAGCCAAATTTCAGAGTAGGAAACACTTTGTTAGACAAAAGTCTCCATCAAGTTACTGTCCCTGTGCCTACTACATCCCTGAGACACCAGAGCCACTACTGTGCATGGCGCTGCATGCACCCCATCCGAAATACTGAAATTCTAATTATCTTCCAGTGTCTCTGAATTCATACGCTTCTTAGAAACAGACCTGCTGCAGATGTGTTAGCTAAACTAACAGTGTTGCACTGGACTAAGGTGGCCCCTACAATGGTTTGAACACAAGATGTTTTGAAGGCTTGGTCCACAGTGAAGTGTTCAGAGGTGAGACTTTGTGAGAGTCATTGGAGCAAAAGGGCTCTGGCCTAATTCATAGACATTATTGGAATTTGTTTAGAAAAAAAAAAAAAACTAGGAGGTGGTTCTGGCTGGAGGAATTAGATCAAGGAAGTATGGCCCTCTTGTATGTTATTCCTTTTCTCTGATTCATTCTCTTATTCTCTCTCTCTCTCTCTCTCTCTCTCTCTCTCCTCCCTGATTCTCAAGAGCTAAGCTTATGCTTCCATTAGATTCTGCCTGTCTTGGGCACAAAGCAATAGAATCAACTGAGCTGATCTTGTACTGAAACTTATGAAATCGTGAGCCAAAAAAAGAACTTTATTTCTTTTAAATTGTTTATGTCAGGAAGTTTGTCACATTGATCATCAGCTGGCTAATAACCCCTAATTTGCCATGACTGTGGTCACTACAAAAATAAAAATTGGCAGTGACTATTTTTAAATAGGGAAAATGCCATGTGTATGTGAAGAAAAGTGAGGACATGGTTGTCTCTGCAGCCACTGAGGAAAGCTTATCAAAGCTTATCAGCAAACTGCAAACTACCAGATGGTCTAGGAGGCAAGGAAGGAGTCCACTGCAGGTTTCAGACCTCACGTCAGCATAAATATGAGTAAAAATGCCTGTTGCTTTAAGCTACCAGTTTGAATGTGTAGCACACTGTCACAAGGTCCCAGGAAAAGGTTACTATAGAAGCTGTATTGTCCTTTCTTCTTTGACCCTTTTCTGGTTTTACAGAGCACATGATGGAAGGCAAGGTGACAAGTGTGAATTTGAATCCGGGTGCCACTGTTTGCTGGTGGACTTCAGCAACGCACTACCTTTTCCACGCTGCAGGCTACTTGTCTGGTAAAAGAAGAAAAAGCTTCCATTTAGTACTAAGCACTCAATGTGATAATGCATATGAAATGCCTGATACCTACTAGGCAAGCATAAATATTAATTCCATTTTTTTTCTTTCCCCTTCACATTGTAATAAGAACAACTGATACTAAGTAATAAAGTGCTGTTATTATAGGAACTCACTGTACATTCTCATTACTCTGAAGTGGCCGATAGCATAAGCATCTCTCAAAAGGTCCAGAGAACCCCATCTGAGAAGTTGCTGAGATCCCCGGAGTCAAGGAACAGAACCTGGGAGGGGCTGGAGTTGAGTTCTGCTGGATATGAGCTTGTGATGGTTAATGTTGATCATCTACTTGATTGAAGCTAGACTCACATGTGAGGGGCTACTTAGGTTGGGTTAGCATCTGTGTATGTCTGTGAGGGATTGTCTTGATGAGGGTAGCATTCTGACATGGACTGTGGTCCCGGGTTATATAAAAAGGAGAGAGCTGGCTGACAGTAACATTCATCACTCCCTGCTTCCTCACTGTGGACTGAAGTGACCAGCTGCCTCAAGTTCCTGTCTCCATGCCTTCCCTATCAGGGTGGACTGTAACCTGGAAATGTAAGCTGAAATAACCCTTTCCTCTCTTAAGCTAATCTTGCCCAGGTATTTTGTCCCAGCAGTGGAGAAACACTGAGATAGTAACTCTCGAAACTCCAACTCATGATACCTACCCCCTTTAATTGAAAAGACTCAGTCGAGTAGAACCCCTTTCAAACCAGTGAAAATGCTGATGAAGTTTGAGAGAGGACCCTCAGGTGCTTTCTAGAGAACAGTTCCCCAAGGGTGGGCCCAGAGTGTGCAGGAAAGGGAAGCATTCAACTTGAAAAGGTAAAATCATTTCAGTTGTAAGGGAAGCTATAAAAGACAAAGGACGAAAGCCCCTGTTGGCTGCAACACTTGCTCCGTGGAAGACCGGGGCACACCAGCCATGGGCGTAAGATGGCTCCAAAGGGTGAGTGACTGCGATGAGCAAGTTCAATGCCGATATCAAAGGAAACCCTGGTTTCTGACAGTCCTACAGCACAAGGGGACTTGGAGAATGTACAGAAGGTGTCATGTCCCTAGAGTCTACTCTGCCAGAATCCTGGCCCACTCTGAATAAACACCAGCAATCTACGAGGTGCAGACAATGGGGGGATCCTGTCAAGACCAGTTGATGAGAAAAGATGGGAAGGAAAACAATCAAGCACTCTGACCAAACGCTTCTGCAACCTAAGACCATACTTGTGAAGAGCCCTGTAATTGACTGCTCAAGGGCTCTGACGGAGGAACAAGGGAGCCGGGGAAGTTGTTCAGGAGTAAGACACCAGCCTGGCATGCTCAAGACTCTGGGTTTGATCTCCACCACAGCAACGAATGAATGAATGAATGAATGAATGAAAATAATGAAAGGAGTCACTCTGCCACTCCTTTCTTTAGTCCTAACTAAAGTTCTAACTTTCTTAGCCCAGCATAAGAACAAAGCAATCAAATGTATTGCCAGCTATGTATCCCAAACCACATTGCTAATCTATTTTTAAGTAGAGAAAATTCTCAGTTGCTTATTTCCAAAAAAAAAAAAAAAAAAAAGGATGACCCCAATAATGTTCAAATATTTCCAACAAAGTATTTGCGCACTTGGACGTCCACCTGATATGGGGACGACCTGACAGGGAGGGTTTCTAGAGCTTTGAAAAAGCTTAGAGCTCCCTTCAGGGCTGTATCCAGAGGGAAACCTCACCCTGTCCCATTACACAGGGGGATTTTGTGGTATGCTGAGCCCCACTGATGATCTCAGCAATTGAACGCAAGGAGGTGGAGGAAGGGAAGAGGAGGATTAGAAGGAGGGGGAAGAAGAGGAAGAGGAGAAGGGTGGGGTGAGCCCTCTAAGACCATTCCTGCCATTTTAAGCTTTGCTCAGGGCCCAAACCCAGCGGAGCTGGAGCCCAGGAGGAGAGAAGCGACGGTGGCACAGAGCACACCCCCTTTCCAGGACAGACGGGGTTCCAGAGCGCCACAGATCAAGCCCGCACCGGTGGGGAAGGCGTGACACCCACCGGAGCCCAGACTCAGGCTGGTTCCGCATTTCAATAGCTCCACGTGAACGCGCTGCTGCTTCTGATCTCAAGGAACAAAAGGGCGAGTCAACAGGACGTGGTTGAAAGCGAGGACGACTGAACAAAAATGAAACGTTTTCATGTTGGCGCCCCGCAGCGCGCGCTGACCACTTCACTGAACGCAGAGGTGCAGAGATGAGCTGGCGGAGAGCTGCGGGGGGCCCCAGGCCCACTGGGCACAGGTGAGGAGTGGGCACGAGCGGGCGACGGGGCCCGGGGGGCTCAGAGGAGAGACGGGAGGTGGTCAGCGGTCGCCATGTGACAGGCAGTCGAAGGCAACGAAGTAGGGGCCTTAACCTGACATTTTACGAAGCCAGTTCTGACAGTGGGCCACGGGGAGAGAGAGAGAGAGAGAGAGAGAGAGAGAGAGAGAGAGGAGAGAGAGAGAGAGAGAGAGAACGGGCGTTTTCACACAGCCGGGAGGGTAACTCACACTCCAGGAAACCAATCTTTCACTGGTCCTTCCCAGTCTCATGCAGGGGGTCAAGGTCATAGTGGGACCAAAAGGGCAAAGAGTGGGCTTGCTTTGGTAGGTAGAGAAACTGAAGGCATGGAGGATTCAAAATTACCTTTTAAGCCGGGTGTGGGGCCCTACATTCCAATACCGGAGGCAGAGGTAGGAGGATTGCCATGAATTCAAGGCCAGCCTGGAACTATAGAGTGAGTTCCAGGTCAGCCTGGGTTAGTGAGACCCTACTTTAAAAAAAGACAGGGGGTGTTGGAGGGATGACTTAGAGGTTAAGCCGTTTGCCTGCAAAGCCAAAGGACCCAGGTTTGATTCCCCAGGACCCACATTAGCCAGATGCACAAGGGGGCGCAAGCGTCTGGAGTTCGTTTGCAGTGGCTGGAGGCCCTGGTGTGCCCATTCTAACTCTCTCTCTCTCTCTCTCTCTCTCTCTCTCTCTCTCTGTATTCCTCTCTCTCTCCTTTTCTGTCAAATAAACGATATCTTAAAAATACTTATAATTAATTTTACACATGTTTCAGTTTCATTGATTAGTAAAGGAATGTCTGGAATTCCTTTTGCTTAAAAGCCCAATTGCCCTGCTGGCTCAGCAGTTAAAGGCACTTGCTTGCAATGATTGGGGTTCAATTCCCAAGCACCCGCATAAAGCCAGATGCAAAAGGTGATGCAAGAGTCTCATTTGTTTGCAGAGGCAAGAGACCATAGTATGTACACACACACACACACACACACACACACACTCACGCATGCTTGAATAAATAAATTTGCAAAAGCTCTAAGCCACACAGGTTAAGGTTCTTGGAAGGAAATATTGGATTATGTGTCTAAGAGTCCCCAGTTTCCAGAGAGTAAGGTTCAGTGGTTTTCTAAACTCACACACAGCCCAGCTCTGTTCCCAGGGAATCCCTGGAGCAGGGCTGGTGATGTATTGAAGCTCGGTCTCTAATTAGTGATAAGGAGCACACGGGCTCTGGGGCGCCTCTTCCCTGTGTGCTGTCCTCTTCAGAATCGGTGGTTGCTGGCAGATGCATGGAAATGTAGGAATTTGGGAGCCTGTATGAGTGTAATTCTCTCTTCTTTTTCTTTTCATTGACAATGTTCATAGACTTGCAGAATGTATTTTGATCGTAATCTCCTCTTGTTACCTTCTCTCCTCCCCACCTCTCAGTGCCCCCTTTTTCTTTCCAACATGTCCCCCTTCTTCTTTGATAGCTTTGATGATTTTGTTTTGCCCTCCTCCACCATCCACTACTGGATTGTTGATGGGCCCAATATTGTGCCAGTCTTATTCAGGTAATGACAGCCTACAGCAGTTATGACGTCATGTATACAATGAATGCAATAGTCATTATGTGTTGCAAAGCACTCCTCTCCATCCTCTGGCTCTCCCATTCTTTCTGCCTGCTTTTCCACAACATTCCCTGAGCCTTAGAAGGGGTGGTATACATGTCTCATTTAATACTGAGCTCTGAGTATAGAATGATGGAGTGGAATGATGACAAGGGAAAGGGCTGTGAGCATTGTTCTATAACTGAGCATGTGTTTGCCATCCATGAGGCCCTAGGTTCAATTCCCAGCACCGCTACACACACACACACACACACACACACATGCACACACACACACATGCACACACACACACATGCACAAAAGAAGAGAACTGTAAGAGGTAAATTGATAGAAATTAGCAAGGCTGATAATCAACTAGATATCAACATGAAGACAGGGAAAATAGGTTCAGATTTTGATAATGAATTAATGGAGAAACAGGTTAAGTGAGTAAGGACAGAGAAAATGAGGGAAGATTAAGAGACAAAGGAAGAGAAGTGAGTTTTGCTTTGAAACACAAGGAAACAAGACTGCCTGCATGATAGTCACATGTCCCTTGAAGATAAGAGGCCAGAGCACTATGTCTCCCTCCCCTCCAGAAACACTGGGTTCTATATTCCCCTGCCAGGAAGAATAGCTCCGCCCCAGCTTCAGCACACACTGTGGCCACAAGAAATAAACAACAAACGTGGTTTTTCCATGACTGATATTACTCCCCAAAGTTTGGCAGAGTCTTCGTGTGTTAGGAGCGAAGTCCCAGCATGAGTAATTGCTAATCTAACAGCTAAGGACTACAACTGTAGACCCTGTGACGTTTCTGACAAGCAGTAATGAAAATGTCAGGTGCCACATATGGAAGAGGAACCGGGCACATAAGAAACACATGTTATTTAACAATCTTCCACTGAGTGAACAAAAGCAAGCTTAAATCAAGCTGGAGGCAGCCAAGAACACACCACTGAAGTCATTACCGAGCAATACTAGGATTGGCTCGGGGACAGCAGAGCTGTGATTCTTACTCTGCCAGAAGCCTAGATCAAGAAGGGATGCATGGGCCCCCGCCGCGGGTCCTAGCAGTTCGGGCGGGCGGCGGGAGGCGGAGCGGCGGCGGCGGGCAGGCAGCGTAGCTTCGGGAAGGTTCTCGCGCGCCTCGGCCCGCAGCATCCGCACGCGCCGCCAAGATGCCCAAGAGGAAGGTGAGCTCGGCCGACGGCGCGGCGAAGGACGAGCCCAAGCGCAGGTCGGCCAGGCTGTCCGCGAAGCCGGCTCCTGCGAAAGTGGAAGCGAAGCCAAAAAAAGCAGCGGGAAAGGATAAACCTTCAGACAAAAAAGTGCAAGCAAAAGGGAAGAGGGGAGCAAAGGGCAAGCAGGCTGAAGGGACTAAGCCAGAGACTAAAGAAGACCTACCTGCAGAAAACGGAGAAGCAAAGAGTGAGGAGAGTCCAGCCTCTGAGGAAGCGGGAGAAGAAGACGCCAAGGCTGAGTAGTCATCCACCGTGTCCATCAGCATCCCTGTCTCCTTCTTGTACAATCCAGAGGAATATTTTTTATCAACTATTTTGTAAATGCAAGTTTTTTAGTAGCTCTAGAAACATTTTTTAAAAGGAGGGAATCCCACCTCATCCCATTTTTTAAGTGTAAATGATTTTTTTTAAGAGGTGAAATCATTTGCTGGTTGTTTATTTTTTGGTACAACCAGAAAATAGTGGGATATTGAATTATGGGAAGCTTTGACTGTCTTGGGTGTCAGCTTAACATTCCATAGGTGGGGGGTTAGTTTTATATCCTACAATACAAAGTATACTAAATGGCAATTTGGAGTCACATTTGTGCATTTAATATGTCTTGAATATTTTCAATTACTCCTAGTCTGTGTTTTTAGTAGAGCTGTTTCCTAAGAAAAAAAAAACAAAAAACCACTCCTTGGTCACTGCCCTGTTGTCAGCACTGTGTGCCTCTGTGACATCTCTAGTTGTGGTAGTCCAGTGTTCCTAATAATTTTGATAACGTACTGTGAAAGATGAAAAATTTGCGTTTGCAGTGTATATGATACTAAAATTGTGAACCAGTGGGAGTTGAGTAGAGATTGTGAGCATTTGAAGATGTTTGTACACGAGAGCCTATTAAGGGAAAATGCCTTTCTAAGATTGAAGCTGGGTGTCACTGGAATAACTTCTAAAGAAACAATACATGGTCTTTAGATTTTCGGTACGTGTGTTAAGACTTGTGTACAATTGAAATGTTTGTGTACTGTTCCTCAGCACCAATAAAAGTATGAAAATAAAAAAAAAATAAAAAAAAAGAAGGGATGCATGGAGGATGCAGGAAAACTGGTAATGAGAGAGAGAGAGAGAAGAGTCATTTGAAGCCAGTTATTCTGTTGCATAGCAATGCAAAGAAGAAGACGTCCCTCTCTAAAACCAGCTTGTGTCTAAACTGATCCTTCTGATGACTTTATTCGGTCAGCGAGTTCTTCATGCCTGTCCCCCAAAGGGATGATAAACCCCAAAACAACAGTGCCCCAAGTACCTTTAAGAGCACAAACCAACTCTCCTTTGAAGTGAATGTAAAGACCAGGGACTCTGCTGAACTGTTGAGAGTGAGATTCAGGGACACCAAGGGCAAGGAGGCTGGTCTACTACAGAGGACAATCAGCTCAAGCAATCACACACTTTAAAGCTAGAAGGCAATAGTGGACACCACGGAACACGGGCTGATTCAACAGAAAACGCTTTACTACAACTGTTATATTGATGGAATGAATTTAAACATTGTGGCTTAGAAGCTGACTTTTTACTTTTTTACTTGAATCTAACTGTAGCTTGTGAGTGTTCCCCAAAGACTCCTATGTTAAAGGCCCATGGTACTAGACGGGGTAGTAAACTTTTAAGAGGTGAGGCTTAATGGAAAGAAGTTAGGTCATTAGGGGTATGTTCTGGAAGGGAATAGTGGGTGGCCAGATCATTCTTGTTTCTCTGCTTTCTGGCCACCATAAGAACAGCTCTCTTCAGACACATACTCTTGCCATGATGCACAGTGTTATAACAGATCAAAAGTGACAGGGTCAAGACTAAGGTCTCTAAAATTATGAGCCAAATTAGCTTTGCCTCCTTATAAGTTGATTAGATGCTTTGTCATAGTAATGGAAATCTAACACAGATATCCACACCAAAAGTCATGCTGAAATTTAATCTCTATTGTGAGGTACTAAGAAGAGGGAAATTTAATATGATGATGATATTTGCAGTTGGGGCTTGGGAGAGGTATTTGAAGCTAATTGAAAGATATAGGGTAGGGCCCCAATCCAATATAACTATGCTTTTATAAGATAGACAAACCCAGTTACAGTACTTAATCCCTCTGGATAGAAAGAACTTGCCAAATGGAACTACCTGGTCATGAACTTCCCTGCCTTCAGAACTGTGAGCCATATAAATCTTTATTCGTATTAAATTACTCCCCATGATATTTAGTTATAGCAGCCAAAATGGCCTGAGACAGTTTTTTGAAGGAACTGCATGCAAATGAAATTTTTATCTGAAGACCAATTGAATAAATTGGCTCTACCGTCAAAAGAATAACTATGCTTAAACAGTTATAAAATGGTAAGCTCACTTTCCCTGAGAAGCAGGACCGTAGAACAGCTAAGAATCTCTGTGTTAGTGTCCTGCTTGTTCAGTTAGCTGGATAACCCAAATAACATAGTTGCTCTCAGTCTCACATTTTTCTTCTAAAAATGGTATCTGATAAGAATACCTTATTTAGTAACTGGAGAGATAGCTTAGTGGTTAAGGCACTTGCCAGCAAAGCCAAAGGACCCAGTTTCAATTCCCCAGTGCCCAAGTAAGCCATATGCACAAGGTGGTGCATATATTTGGACTTCGTTTGCAGTAGCTAGAACCCTGGTGTATCCATCCTCTCTCTCTCTCTCTCTCTCTCTCTCTCTCTTTCTCTCTCTCTTTGTCTCTCTCTCTCTCTCTCTTTCTCTCTCTTCCCCCCTCTATTCCATAAATAAATAAAATATTTAAAATAAATTAATTAAAACCTTATTTTAGGTCTGCTTAGTATTAAATAAGAAATATGAATAATATACTGCTAGGCACACAAAACATGTTCATTAAATGTAACCTTGAGCCAGGCGTGGTGGCACATGCCTTTAATCCCAGCACTCGGGAAGAAGAGGTAGAAGGATCACTGTGAGTTCAAGGCCACCCTGAGACTACACAGTGAATTCCAGGTCAGCCTGGACCAAAGTGAGACCCTACCTCAAAAAACAAACAAACAAAAAAAGTAAACTTGGCTCTTTCACAATAGAGAAGAAAGTCAACTAGACATCTATACACTCAAATCTGCTCATTTGTGGGCAGGGATTATTTGAATAACCAGTGTTTTCTAAATTAGTCTCCATAGAGTTAACTCTATCTAGTTATCACTCTATATATTATCACATATATAACATACATATATATTATTATAAAATATCTCACAGACAATTAAAATCAGAAACTGCCTAACTGATGCATTGTTTTCTTTTGGTGGCACCTGGCAAACTTTCTACCTAATGAAAGTGTCTCACATGTTTTAGTACAACCACCCCCTCTTAATTAAGAATAACTGTGAAGAAAAATTCTTGTAAGGAAGATCTCATTAGCCTGAGCACTAGCATAAAGCCAATGGAAGACATTCAAAGTCTGCTTTAAAATCCAGACCTGAAGATTTGAACAGTCACTAACCTAATCTCTACTGAAAGTTTTTCTTTTAGAGCTTATGCTTATACTTTTCAAAAGTTTACATTATGTGCTATCCCAACACTAAGAAAGTAAGCCCCCAAATTCTCTCCACCAGATTCTATCAAGGTACCTGTAAATATTGGTGAACTCCTCTGTCTTACTGCGGCTTTCTTTCCCATCTGCATGCCGTACCCCTCCGTGCTAGGCTCCACCCCAGTGCTCCGGGAGCGGGGGGCTACATAAGAAACCCATACAGTCAAGCCAGCCAAATTTAGATCCTTAGAAGTAACTGTCACACCAGATTAAATAAAACCCATTCTCAAATATGATATTTGTTACAGTCAGGTTCACATTGCTGGTAGAAATCACCCAACCAAGAGCAGCTTGTGGGAAAAAGAGGGTTATTTTGGCTTACAGGCATGAGGGGAAGCTCCACGATGGCAGGAGAAAATGATGGCATGAGCAGAGGGTGGATATCATCCCCTGGCCCACATAAGGTGGACAACAGGAACAGGAGAGTGTGCCAAACACTGGCATAGGGAAATTGTCTATAACACCCATAAGCCCACCCCCCAACAATACACTCCCTCTAGGAGGCATTAATTGCCAAATCTCCATCAGATGGGAACCTAGCATCCAGAACACCTAAGTTTATGGGGGACACCTGAATCAAACCACCACAATATTCTAAGCAACTACCTAGTTATTTAGCTAATTTTATAAACTGTTTACTGGTACAGCCTCTTGAAATATATACTTGTGAGATGTCACATATATATCATAATATATTTTAAATATGCAAAGAATATCAAGAAATCCACCTGCTCAGCAAAGGACCCTAACACCTATATTTGCATCAGTCTATGCACAAAACTGATAGACATTTCCAATTTGGAACTATTGGTCAGATAAACCATTCAAAGTTTTTATTTAATTCCAAGTCAGCATTTAAAAAATAATAACCAAAATTGACGGACAGAACTGTAATATTTTCTTGCTGTTCCCAGCAATCCACCAGGGATTCTGATCAATGGAAGCATATTATGGGTGATGAGGACATCCACGAATCTCCAGGAGTTTCCCAAGAAAACACAAAACTGATAAACTATTTTCATAAATTCTATGAATTCAGGTATAACCTTGGGAAATCTAAGGACCTCTTCTGATTTGGCAACTCATGAAACAACTTTATTTCTCACATCATTTTTATAAGAACTACTCACTGTAATTTTTCAAAGGTTTGTTAAACTCAGGCAGTTTTATGCACGAAACATAGACCAAAAGTTTCATCTTTTAAAATACGTATCCTTAGACTATGATTTTTTTTTTTGAAGAATAGTCAAAAAGGCTACCAGAGGCAATTTGGACACATCTTTAAGATAAGACCTCATATGGGTTCCCAAAAAATAACACTTCATTATTCACTTAATAAAAATTACAACTCAGTATTTGAAAGTGAACATAAAGGTGACACAACTCAAAGAGCCTTAGTCTTTCATGAGAGAGAAAGCTTTGTTCTTTATTATTTGTCTCTAATCTTAAATCATCTTTGAAGAAGACCTTTACAACTATTTAAGGATATTTTTTTCAAGAAAAAAAAAATGTTAAATCATGACTTTCATGCAGACATAAAATGAACATGTGTTAAAGAGTTTATTTAACTCATTAATTAATGAGGAAACCAAAAAAAAGGTGCTGTATCCAGTTCAAAGGAAAATTCAAAGGCCAGACAAATATATAAGCCCATCACAAATGTTGACATTGCTAGTTCCAACAGTGTCATTTTCCACTGCAGGGGCTGGAAGTCATTTGAACATCCACCAGACAATATCTCTTTGCATGTCTATCTACAAGAAATAACTACATGCTGTCAGCTCTCTTCTAGCCAACTTCCCTCTTTATCATATTGTGAGACAGCTAACAGAAAAGGAAGGGCCAAACTCCACAAGAGACTCCCCGCAAAATATATGTGACACCTTGCATGATTGTCCCACTGAAGATGGCTACTAGTCATTTAGTCCATTTAAGAGTCTTGTGATATCTGCTTACATCCTGACACAACAGGGGGCCTTAGGAACCCTAGTCTATCAGTTAGCCAGGCTCGGGACAGTTATAGCTGATCGCTTGTTGAAGACTTCTGCTATCACTGCTGTACACAGTGGAGAAAAAGACAGCTTCTGCCCTTGATGTGCTTTTAGTCCAGTGGGAAACGGGGACTATGAATGGAACAAAGATATTCTCAGCAGTTCAACTAACACCTGATCCGATTTCAGGGCTGGGAAAGGCTCTCAAGAGGAATGGTAGGAACTAGTGAAGATGGGGAAGAGCGGCTATAAAAAGCCCAAGAAGGAAAAGACTCTCACAGGGAGAAATAGTGGCAGCTATCACCTAGAGGCAAATCAGACACCACTTATTTCGAAGCACCATAGTATTTGTTTTAATTTGCGGGGGGCAAAGTGTTGACCTCCACCCATGACTTGACTCAGACACCGTGAGTAAGCAGGGGTATCGCACTGCATCAGAGGATTTTAAGAAAATAAAAACTAACTCATAGAGAACCAACAATAGCAAAATGTACGAGCAGGGCATTTGAAATAATTCTTGGCCAACCCTATGAATGGTTTTCAGCCATGCTAAATATTGCCTAGGAATTATTTGTAATGCCAGATATAAACATTCATGATAACACAAACACACACAATTGAAAGTTTGTTAAATTTTAAATCTAATTTAAAAGGTAGACACGGGGGGAGGTTCAACACCAGAATAAGCAAAGGATTTCTTTTCTAATCAAGAACATCTTATTTAAGTGAAACTTAAAAAAAGACTCAAAACTCAAAAAGTTAAAATTATTTCTTTCCAGAGTTAGTAAATTCTTAAATTGGTAGATTTCCTTCCTGCATTTGCTGCCATATTAAATACAGAAGTAGGTTTTTATCAGTCACATTGAGAAGGGCTACTGAGAATAAATGTGACTGGGTAAATTTGTCCCCAGCCTCTCCTAACTCCAAAATTACATCTGGAAAAATGAAACTGCAATCAATCGGCAGATGGCTTCTACAGGGTAGAACATGTCATAAAAATGGTAGTTGCCATTTACTTATTTATTTACTATGTACTAGGCTTTTTAAGTACATTACTGTGTTTTTAGATGGTAAATTACCATCCTCATTTCACAGACTGAATAAATTAAGAATGAGGTGAGATAAAGTGAATTGCTCCAATTATCATATGTTGAAGTCGAGGAATTGGCATACAAATCCACATTTACTGGTGCTAAAAACTAGGGCCTTGCAAATATAGGTCCTCTAGGCAAAGATGGACTGCTCCCAGAGAATTTTAAATGATGACATTTATTAACAGTAGCCAAGTATGTAAAAGAGGATGTTGTTATGTGGCAAGTAGACTTCTGGACCACCACCAGGATTTCCTTGACTATTTGTAGGGTCCTGGACAAGAATGCAAATGAAAATCCACATGCTTAATATTTAAAGTAATAAATGCATGTGACAAGTTGCTGAATAAAATATGACCCACTCTGCTGTCTGGATACACACACTGTATAATGTGTACGAGGCCAAGTTCAAATAACAAGTCCTCAGCTCATAGCAGAGCATCCTGTCTCTCTCCTCCCCTCCCCTCAGTGTTCTTCCCCGCCCTGGCTGTCCCACACTGCGAGGGACCTGGCATACATGTAAATTATTACCCATCTGTCTCAGCTACCTCCGTGTTGCTTGTGGGAGGAGAGGGTATATTTTAGCTTACAGACTAGAGAGGAAGCTCTATGATGGCAGAGAAAATATGGCTTAAGGAGAGGCTGGACAATATCTCCTGGCTAACATCAAATAGACAACAGCAGCAGAAAAAAAAAAAAATGTGCCAAATACAGAGAGACCCGGCTGGAACTCAGAAGAAAGCCAGTCCCCAGACAGTTAGCCTGTCTAGTGCTGGAAAGCTCTACATGAGCTACTGGGGGAAAATGACCAACAACAATGTGAGCAAACAGAGGTCTAAGGTACTAAGAAGTAAACACCCTGACAGGATGTACATGCCAGTGCAATAGTGGCACACAACCTCAGTGGGTAACCAGTAGCTTTCTGCTTGGCTAAGAGATTGTCTCAGTGTAAAGGAGCCCATATCTGGAATTGGGAACTGGATCAGAATCCTATGGAGACAAAGATTATGTTCTCCAGTGTCAAGCGTTCACTAGTCTTTGGCTAAAAGAGGGGTTACCTACATCAAATTCTCTTCTAAATTAATAATGCTTATCCCATTTAAACTTTGCTGACTTCACACTCTGTTGGAGAATTTGTTCCTCTTTTTCAGAAGATACTGAAACCGGAGGAGATAAACTACCCCTCACACTTCAGCCAAGCTACAGGTGAATCCACAGAGGATTGGGGAGATGAGCAAGAGTGCTGCTTCCATGCTGAACTTGACAATCAGCACCAGGGTGTAGGAGACAGACCCGGAGAACACTCAATACCTACCAAAGCAGAGATCCAGAGGCTCCTAAGAGCTCATCACTGAAGCAGACTTAAAACTCACCCACCACAGCTCAGGGAATTTTGCGGAAGAGGGGGCTGAAAGATGGTAAGAACCACAGGTTGACACATCATGCCCAGAGGCATTCCCTCCCCCACTCCAAAAAATAACTGGCTATTGCTCCCACAACACATAAACTACAGCCACATGGGGAATACCTGCAACCTTAATGAGGAGCGTCCCCAATGGAACGGGGGCAGGGATGCAGGAAAAGAGGGTACCAACACATGATGTATCCATATGAAACATCTTGTTAGTAATAATAATAACAGTAAACATTAAAAAAAGAAAATGTGCCAAATACCATGTGCAAACAGAGGGTTAATAGACCTCAGGGTCCACCACTAATGACACACGTCCTCCAACAAAGCTCTACCTCCCAAATTGCCAGCAGCTGGAAATGAAGTTTACTGAGGAACATCTAATTCAAACTGCCACACCATCGCACACACCGCTGCTCCTTGTCCTGTGACACAGGCGTCTATCTCCAGAATGTAGATTTAAGGAAAAGTCCCACATAAATCCCAATGGTCAGCTCAGGTTCTTTGGACACGGAATTCTGGTCAACAGACCATGTGCTAAACATGTAACTCTCAGAGGACTGCCATTGAGCCAGTCCTGGCCCTGGAACTATTTGTTTCCATCTCTCACAACTGCAATGCTTTTTTCTGCCTTTGCAGTCTAATTTCACAGATCTGCACGGCTGGTCCCTTGGGCCCTGGTGAAGCTGAGGGAATTGTGAGGGCAAGCTCTGACATTCCGTTGTGGGCTTTGGGGGCCCCACATGACAATAAGCAGATACATCACTACTAACTGGCTACCAGGAAACTGCTGAGCCTGTGAAACTCCTGCTACCAGCATTCCACTGATTAGTTCTGACAGGAAAATCAGTCAACACCAATAAAAATCAGCTCCCATTAATTCAGGACTATTTTTATAGTTCAATGGAAAGATTTTTAGATCTGTATTTTTTTGGTCCCAAACCTCACTCTCTGCTGAAGACATGATACTCCCCAGACACACTTAAAAAATAACTATTAAGAAAGAAATTTTAAAATAAAGGGAAGGAAGTTTGATATTTTGAAATGTTTCAAGGAAAACCAATTTTTAAGAGAAAAAAAAAAGTCTCAAAATACTGCTTACAGCCAACCTGATATTATGAACCATCTTGATCGCATTGCCTCCATGTTTTCACCAGGAGGAAAGATTCATGGGCTGGAGAGATGGCCTAGCAGTTAAGCGCTTGCCTGTGAAGCCTAAGGACCCCAGTTTGAGGCTCAATTCCCCAGGACCCACGTTAGCCAGATGCACAAGGGGGCGCACGCATCTGGAGTTCCTTTGCGGTGGCTGGAGGCCCTGGCGTGCCCATTCTCTCTCTCTCTCTCTCTCTCTCTCTCTCTCTCTCTCTCTCTCTCTCTCTCTTTCCCCCTCTTTCTCTGTCTGTCACTCTCAAATAAATAAATTTTTAAAAATGAAAAAAAAAAGAGTAAGATTCATGTAGAGATTGCTTAGTGGTTAAGGTGCAGTTAAGGTGCTGGCCTGCAAAGGCTAATGACCTGAGTTCCATTGTCCACTATCCACGTAAAGCCAGATGTACAAAGTGGCACATACACCTCAAGTTCGTGTGCAGCTGCTGGAGGCACTGGTGCCCCGATTCTCTCTCTCTCTCTTTCTGCTTCCAAATGAAAGAAAGAAAGAAAGAAAGAAAGAAAGAAAGAAAGAAAGAAAGAAAGAAAGAAAGAAAGAAAGAAAGAAAGAGAGGGAAGAAGGGAGGGAGGGAGGGAGAGAGAGAGAGAGAGAGAAAGAAAGAAAGAAAAAAAGAAAGATAGATAGATATATAGATAGAAAGAAATGTAAAAAGAATAAGATTCACACCATGTTTTTCTCTTTGGAATTCATTTGTTCAGTATTTAGCATGCATTTCCTCCCTCACTTTTCACTTCCCCTTCCTTCTGTTGCCTCCCCATATGCACACATGCATACCAACACCAGCAACCCAAGAGCTGAGGAGAATGGTAATGGCTCCCTTTTGTTTAAACACTCTGTTTAACTATTAATAAATAATATGCTTAGCAAATACGTATTTTGATACAGATCACATAATGAGAATATGCCTTAAAGTAATAAATGCCTAGCTACTATAGACTTACCTTTATTAAAATAGCACCTTTTATTCAATTTTAGTATAACTTCTGGAAATTTTCCATCAAAACTTAAGACTTTAATGCTCCAGATTTTATGCAGGCAAAAGCCATAGATAGTAAACTGAAAGGAATGTGTTTCTCTCACTGTCTCCAAGGGCGCATATGTATTTTGTGACAGAATGACAGCTTTGACTTCAAGGCCATGGTTTCTTTCAGCAGCAAAGAGCACCATTAACTTTACATGAAGGTTAAATTAAAGATTTTAAGCCAACAGAAATTTTCAATATCCCACTCAAAATTATGTAAACACTGCTCAGTACCACCAATGCCATAGTGCAGAAGAGTTCCACTAAGTCTGTCCAGGATTTTAACCTCAGAACTGTCTGCCAACAATGACCCCTTTTTTGCTCAAATAGTGGCTTGGTCTCTGGAGGCACAAGAGGCATGATTTTCCTGGTATTCTCTTATTTTGGGGCATTTCTTCTCTTGGACAAGTGACTCTAAGCTTCAGTGTATGCATAATTTGTAATCCTTTACAAAATTCAGATTCCCAGGCCACATCCGTAGACAGGTCAACTTCATAGAGCTGAGATCTTGCCAGGAATCTGCATTTTTAGCAAGTCTCCAGGGTCATTCTGAAGCAAATGTTGCATGAATCTGCCTTAGAGAAATGCCACGCATGTTATGTGTGCTGGCAAATTGAGTGCACTTGATTGTTTGTGTGTGTGTGTGTGTGTGTGTGTATGTGTGTAAGAGAGCAAACGAGGCAGAAACACAGGTGTACATGTGTGCATGCGTGTCTATAACTGTGTGTAGCACATATGTGGTGGCAGGGGACCATACAAATGGGAGTGAATGCAGGTGGAGGCCAGAGGTCACTGCCAGGTGTCTTGCTCAACGTCTCTCTACCTTAAATCTTGTAACAGGGTCTCTCACTGAACCTAGAGATCACCAATTAAGCTAGAGTAACCAACCAGTGAGCCCCACGGGTTCTCCTGTCTTGGCCTCCCTAGTGGTGGAATCACAGGCATGAACCACCCATGCCCACGTTTTTATGTGGGTGCTGGGCACCAGAAGTCAGGTCCTTATGCTTACACAGCAAACATTCTATGGACTTAGCCATCTCCCTGGTTTCCACATTTAATTTTGATGAGTAAGACATCATGATAGGCAAAAGTACAGATCACAGTGCTGTGCAAACCATTATGCGTAGTGCTCCCTGGAGTATGCACCGGGGATTAGTGCCAAAATCACCACTGTGTGCTGAGGATGTTCCAATCTCTTACATAAAATGACAGTGTTTTTACATTCTACCTACTTTAGATGATCTTTTGATTAGTTAGTAAACTTACTGTAAAAAGTTACTGGACTATATTATTCAGGGAATTTTGACAAAAACACCTATGTATGTTTACTATGGATACAACTTAAAAACCATATTTTCCATCCATGTTTGGTTGAATCAATAGATGCAGGACCCATAAATTCAAAGGGTAAACTCTGATATAAATAGATTGAATATGCTATTAATTGTAACCAAAATTGCCAAAGTAATAAAGATTAATGGTCTCTTATCAAAACAGTTTTTCTAAAGTTAACATCACATATAAATAAAACAAAAGGATGACTACACGTTGTTTCAATTCTGTTGTTTAACAGGCTCCAGGCAAGATATATTTAACTAATAAAGGAAACTATCTGCTATTTAATATATAATTAATCAGACATTGTAAATTTATATAAAAACTGGAGCTACGCATAGGAAAGATAATTTCAATGACAGAGTTTCTCTGTAAGGCATTGACCAAATTTTCATTTATGAGCAAATATTTCAGTGCTTTTTTAAAAAAAAAATATGACTACATTTAAATTTCTCTTCCTCAAATTCCCCTTCAAATTGATTTCAACATCAGATTGATTTATTAATCAATGGATTGGATAAATGCATTGACGTGTTCATTTTATGTATGTCTGAGACCCATGTTTAGTATTTGTGAAAGGTGTGTATGAGTGGAGTGTCCACTGAGATGCTCAAAGGTACTCACCGGCCAGAGCCAGTGAGTGTGTGTTGGGAGGAAGCCTACTGTCCTACCTTGTTGAGACACTTCCTGCCTTAGCTCCTGGGTGAATCTCTACAGCGGGAGCCCTCCCGCCAACTCTGTCCCTCTGCTGACTCTCCGGCCGGGTTTGTGTTTTGCTTCTGGTTCTGGGCCACATCCAGTTTGGATTCAGATCTGTGCATAGACAATGTATTTTCTCCCCTTAGGCAACTATAAAATCTGGTTTCATAGCTGGATGGCATGACTCTCTGTTTGAAGATGATACACATCTGCCTTCTTCAGGAAAAAGACCAAAACGACTTTTCTCTCTTGTCTTTTTTTTTATGTGCTCAACCCAATTATGAAATATTTAGACACATTAGAAAGAAAACTTCTCTTTGAGATAGAAACTCAGGAGGTTTTGTTCTTGTGTTTATTTTCCCACTTGGCTCATATTATATATTGTATGTACATAATTGAGAAAATTTTAATTTCTCTTTGTGAATTTCAAAATTGTTGTAATGCTGAGGAGCATTAAGTTTAGATGATATTTCTAAACATAAGGGGCTGTTTTGTATTGGTTTTCAATGGTTAATAAGTGTACATGTTATGAATCAATCTTAAAATTCCTCAGAAAAGAAATTATATTTTTATTACATAAGATAGCCTTTTAAAACAAAATAATTAGATGGCTACCCCAGAATACTTGACTAATAAGGCAAAGTATCTGCTATTTAATATTTACCTAAAGATAGATATTGTGGGGCTGGAGAGATGGCTTAGGGGTTAAGCGCTTGCCTGTGAAGCCTAAGGAACCCAGTTTGAGGGTCATTTCCCCAGGACCCACGTTAGGCAGACACACAAGGGGGCACACGCATCTGGAGTTCATTTGCAGCAGCTGGAGGCCCTGGCGCGCCCATTCTTTCTATTTCTAGCTGCCTCTTTCTTTGTCTGTTGCTGTCAAATAAATAAACAAAAATTTAAAAAATATAGATATTGTGAAGTTATAGAATGGTATATCTGTACAAATATATGACAGAATATTCAAGAGGAGCCATGGGATAAATAAAACTGGCTTGATAATTGGGGTAAGAAAACTATTTCTGTTTCTCTTGTTTATATGAGAATATGATGTTATTTTAGAATATTATTTTAAAATTTATTTCCATGAGTTTTCAAAAGATCTTATGCTATTTAATTGGCCAATAGGATAACATGATAAAGAATAATTATAGGACTGTAAAAGATATAAACCTGTATTCAATTAAAATTAACTATAGTTCTGAAAATCGTTTTTATATAAACAGCTATCATGTTCTCAAGAGTTTCAGTTTAAACATGACTTCCAATATCTTCGGTTAATTTTTTAAAATGCGGGCTAATTATAAATAGTTAATTATTGATCTTCAGATACTTGGATTATTTCTAAGTGAAACATTATAAATATTCCTTGACTCACCACAGAGTTAGATCTCAGCCCATCACAAGCTTGAAAGGCGCTAGCCCACCTCACCTATTGAACCTCACAGCACAGTGACGCCCTACGTGTGAACTGCTGCTGTGGATGAGCCACAGGAGAGGACTGGACTGTGTAGCACTACCTGGGAACACATCAAAGCTCAAAATTCTAGCACAGCTTTATTGAATATTTATTGCTGTGTGCAGCCGCCAGTTTCTCATTGCTGGGGGGAAAAAAAATACCAAACCAGAAGCGGCTTATGGCAAGAAAGGACTTATTTCCAGCTTACAGTTTTGAAGGAAAGCTTCATCACAGCAAGGAATGTGGCCAAAGGGGACGGCTGGGCGTCACAGCTCCGCATCAGCTCTGCGCGCTGGAGAGAGTGAGCGCGCCAGGCTGTGGTGGCGCCTGCTTGTAGAAGCTGCAGAAGAAGCAGAGGCTAGAAGATCAGGAAGAAGTTTGCTCAGGGAGAGTAGAAAGCGATTAAGGTGTTTGCCTGCAAAGCCAAAGTACCCAGGTTCGATTCCCCAGGACCCACGTTAGCCAGATGGACAAGGGGGCGCCTGGAGTTCGTTTGCACTGGCTAGAGGCCCTGGCCTGCCCATTCTCTCTCTCTCTCTCTCTCTCTCTCTCTGTGTGTGTGTGTGTGTGTGTGTGTGTGTGTCTCCCTCTTTCTCTGTCAAATAAATAAAAATCAAATATATTTTTTTTAAAAAAGAAAGTGGGCCTGGGCTTTAACCCTCCAAGGCCCACACCCAGTAACACACCTTCTTCGGTAAGATTTCACCTCTCAAAGGGCCCACCAGCTGGGGATTAACTATGGAGCTTACTTACAAACACATGAGTTTATAGGAGAGATTTTGCATTCAAACTATATTATGACATCATTAGAAAGATGAAAAGCTTAAATGGAGCCATCACAGATAAATCAAGGGCCATCTCTCTACGTTGCTTACCTTGCTCTACAATGCCCAAGTCTATAAAAAGCAATGTGGAAATGATGACCAATTGTATAGTGACGCAATGAGTTTGTTCTTAATTTACTGTAAAGGAACTTGAAAATCCTACTGCCAAATGTGGTATTAATGCAAGTTCAAACTTGGCATTCTCTGAGTTGAAATGATGACTGGTCGCAAAGTGTTTAGTCTTAACAATGAGTAAGTGCATAGTCATTAGGATCCTTGCTCATTTGTGTGTTTTTAGTTGTTTTATGATGTCCTGGTTCATTATTGTAACTTTTAATAAAGTGAATAAAAGTTTGCTGCCTTTACAAAATGCTAAGGTCATAGGTAAGGTTCTGCAGGAGGAACTGTTGATACAATTTGACACTCAAGGCTCAGTATTCATAGAAAATAAGTAGAGTAAGGCATTGGAAAGATTTGAAAACTGCTCCCCTCCTGTACCACCCAATACACACTTACATATGCACACACACACACGTGTGTGCACACATACATGCATATACTTTATGCACTTATACATACACACTGCTGTCTGCCTCATAGAGGACCTAGATCACATATGACTCAGAGGGTTCACCATTGCATCAAAATGGCCAGGACTTTGCATCCAGGATTTTACTGGCCACTGGATACTAGTCACTCTGTAGAGAACTGTACTTGGATAAGGCAGCTCTCTTTAGCTGAGCTGAGCAGCTTAAGGCTGCCTGGTGAGTCCTGCATGAACCAGAACCTGGGTTATCAGCTCCATATCAGCCACAACTTCTGACAGACATATTACCCTCTATTGCAAGCATGTCACGATACTCTGTCAGTGGCTTGCTCCAAATAGCAAAAAAAAAAAAAAAAAAAAAAAAATCTGTGGATTCTGTCTTAAAGGGGAGAAATGCCTTTGAACGCCCCTTGATTTTCCTATCTAAGACCAGAACCCAGATTTAGAAAAGAACAGCTACCTGATATATTTTTATCATCTATAACTGATGAGATTTTCCATGCAGCCCTTGGATAATCACAAATATGACTTCTTTGGCCTTACAGAAAGAAGGATGATACGATGGCCTTTATTTGTCATGGTGCATATTTCCCAATCAGCTTGCCATTATTGTAGGAATGCTAGAATACATTGCCAATCCAAATAACAAATGTATATGTGTTAAGCATTGTAATGAAATGATTTCAGAAATAACACCGGAAATGGTGATGGTCACCAACAGCATGAATAAGCAGGAGATCCTACAAGCTATTCAATCGACCAGCTGGGCAAAACATACATACCTGTTGTGATAGTTAAGGTGTTGTCAACTTGATCTGTTTAGTAATCCATAGGTTGCTTCTAGGAAGGATCAACTAAAGGAGGAAGTCTTTCCCCCAGGGTGAGCCCTTCCCCCAGAATGGGCGGCCCTGCCCAGAGGGGCACTTGATACAAGGAAGCTCTGGGTAAAAAGAGTCCCTTCCTTCCTTCCTTCCTGCCTTCCTTCCATTTTTGGCTGCCGGAGCTGCTTGCTACCTTCCAGCATGGATTGAAGACCAGTGCGGACGAAAGACCAGCATCAACTGAAGACCCCCGTGGATTGAAACCCAGCGGCTCCTCAGGAAGCCTCCAGGCTTTCCAGCACCATCTGCAGTGCCGGGTTGGGACTGCTGAGGCATCTGGCCACGAGGACTGAGCAACTACCAGGTTCGGTGATTCTCGGGCCTGCAACTGCTACTGGACTACTGTAAGCTGACCCAATAAATCCCCTTTTAAAATAATTCATTCTAGCAGTTCTGTTCCTCTAGAGAACCCTGACTAATACACCTGTGCAATAGTGGCACACAGACCTGGTGGATAAACAACTGCCCTCTGCTCGAACATGAGGCGTGCTCAGTGGAAGAGAACTCATATCTGGTACTTGGGACCAAGTCAGGACCCCATGTCCAGGAAATGCACAAACTCTGGAGAGAAAGCCCATTGCTCTTTGGATAAGCAGCCTGGGCATACAGAGCAAAACGTTTCCCAAAAATTCAGTGCCTATCCCCCTTATTCAAATCTGCTTTCACTCTTAGTTGAAGAATCTGTTTTATTTTACAGATTCAGGAAATACTAGGAAGATCCAAACGTCATCAATATGACAAGAAAAGATAGCATACTGCTCACCAAATTTACAGGGTCCAGGAGACCTGGAAGAAGATGCAGAGACATGAGTTTTGCTCCCAAGGCTAGCCCAACAACCACATCCAGAGAAACAGCAACGAACTCTGTGGTGAATCAAAACACATGATAGCAGGGGGAAAAAAAAAATGAAACAAAGTCTGCAGAGAACTCAACCCTAAAACTACTAGCATACCTGCCAAGGCTCAGGGATTGTTGTGGAAGACGGGGCAGGAAGAGTGTAAGAGCCACATGGTGGGTAGAAATGTCCTAAGGCATAGACCCCTTCCCCAGACACTGACTGAGACCCTATTGACCGCTGAGGAGGGCACCCAGAGAAATGGGGACTGAGTGAGAGGGGATATATGACTATAACCTATGTAGAAAAAATAAATATTTAAAAAAAAAAGAAAGAAAACCTTACAGCAGTGTCTCTCATACTGGAGTCTTTGACCTCATTGTTTAGGTCCTGGTTAGAAATGCAAATTCCAGGCTGGGGGGGGGGAGGGGTGGGAGTAGGTCATTAGTTGTAGGCATATGCAAGGCTGAGACTCCCATCTAAAGAAGGGAAGGCAGGAGGGAGGAAGAGGAAGTGAGGACAAAGGAAAGGAAAATTCTAAAGACCTATCCCAGGTTTATTGAATGAGAAATAAAGGCATTTGTGCTGGACAATCTCTATTTAACATGTTTTCTAGTGATCTTGGTTCCTGCAAAGCTTGATACTCACTGCTATACAGAACAGAGAGAAAGACCATGGAATTACACTAATACGCTCAATGTCCATTAGACAACCTTACCCTCAGGAGAAGCATCGGTCAAATTCTCATGAAAGATTTATGTATGTTATTACAATAATGAGCTTTACACTCCTGCATTTTTATATTATTGGTGACTACAATAAATTAATCTTAGCATTTAGTCTCATTGTCAAGCGGGTTTCCGTCTGTGATGATTAAACTTGGTTGTCAACTTGACAAGATTTAGAATAACCATAGAAACAATTACTCTGAGCACGTCTAGATTTTCTAGATTAGGTTAATTGAGGTGGGGATACTCACCCTAAATGTTGGTAAGCACCACTCCATGGCCTGTGATTTTGAACTGCATTAAAAGAAGTGAGGGCTGGAGAGATGGCTTAGCGGTTAAGCGCTTGCCTGTGAAGCCTAAGGACCCCAGTTCGAGGCTCGATTTCCCAGGACCCACGTTAGCCAAATGCACAAGGGGGAACATGAGTCTGGAGTTCGTTTGCAGTGGCTGGAGGCCCTGGCGCGCCCATTCTCTCTCTCTCTCTAACTCCCTCTTTCTCTCTCTCACTCTCAAATAAATAAATATAAATAAATAAATAAAAGAAGTGAGCTAGCTGAGCACTACTACTTGTAGTTTTCTGTCTCCAGGTTGCAAATGCCATGTGACCATATGTTTCATTCTCCTGCTACCATGCCTGCCCTGTCGTGCTGTACAATAACACTTTGAACTGTAAACCAAAGTCAGTTCTTCCTTGTTTAAGTTTCTGATGTTGAAACAATGAAAAGGTAAGACAATGCTCTATCCCAAAGCTTGCTTGAAGGCTCCATCAACTATAGACTTGAATTTGTGTTCTCCATTAAATATGGTCATCTCATGGAAAGACTGATACTGGAAATTTCAGAATAGACTCACAGGTCAGAATTTGGAGTTCAAAGATAACAAGGCTTAGATAACAAACTCCCTCAAGGCAGAATCAGGATTAACACAAATTATCACTCTAGAAGCACACAATTTCATGAAAGTAGAAAAAAATTAATTCACTAATTAACAACCACTGCCACGTGTGTGGAGTGTTGCAATTTGGAGCAATTCTTATGGGATGCAGTGTAACAAACCCAACTTTAAAGAATAAAGATGAGGGGCTGGAGAGATGGCTTGACAGTTAAGCACTTGCCTGTGAAGCCTAAAGACCCTGGTTCAAGGCTTGATTCCCCAGAATCCACATAAGTCAGATGCACAAGGTGGCGCATGCATCTGGAGTTCGTTTGCAGTGGCTGGAGGCCCTGGCAGGCCCATTCTCTCTCTCTCTCTCTCTCTCTCTCTCTCTCTCTCTCTCTCTCTGTCGCTCTCAAATAAATAAATAAAAATAAACAAAAAACTTTAAAAAAAAAAGAATAAAGATGAGGTTATGCATGTTAGCTCATGCCTACAACCCTAGAACTAGGGAGACTGAGGCAGGAAAATTTCCAGCCTTGGCTGTAGACTCAGACCCCATTGCAAACAAAGTAAACTAAAATAAAGTGGAGCAAAAATCATACTTGATAGCCAGGGCCAATTCCAACAAGACTCTTCTGGTCTAAAATCTGTTTTGTTGTTTGCAATGTCTTATACACACACCAATAAGGAAAGTCATTTATTGGTAGATATACCTTATAAAACATTGAACACAGGATTTTGCCTTCACATATAGGCACGTGTTGCAGTTACCTTAGCATTTCTGGACAAACATCCAACCAGAAGCAGCTCATAGGAGAAAAGGATTTATTTCAGGCTCACAGAATCCAGAGGAGGTTCCATCATTGCAGAAGAAGCAGGCTCACTCCACCAAGCGTCCACAGCAGAGAGAACAGGACCAGCACCAGCAAGCTCAGACAGCAAGAGCTCAAACTGGCTCTGTCCACACTTCAGGGCTGGACTAAACCATCCACTCCCAGTGGCACCTTGTCCAGCAGGCTGCTGGACACTTAAGTAGGAATCTTAATCTTAATGAGAAATTCTTGAGACAACAGGGGACATACATTTACATACAAACCATCAGGTACGAAGGTAAATGTTCAAGGAGTAAGTTTCTTGCCCTTGGCTTTCTAGAATAATGACAGAAGATTGGATCAGAGAACTTTCCAAATCCTAAATCTGGGATGAAGCAATATTGTAGGTTCATGTCCAGCCAGGATCTTGACTCAAGGGTAGGGGAAAATCCAAGCCATGATTTTTTATTTTTTATTTTTTTAGGAAATTTCACGTAGAAGGTAATTTTCTCATCATAGTGTGCAAAATAGTGTGTATTCTCAATGTGTTCATCTGTTCATCTCAATGCTTTCACTTTTAAATGATTATTTGTATTTTAATTTTTTGAGAAAGAACTCCTATAGCCCAAGCTACTCTTAAGCCCACTATGGTGCTGGGGCTGCCCTTAAACTCCTCAACCTTCTGACTCTGCTATATAGTTGCTGTGATTATAAACATATATCACAATCTATCCACTTTTGTCATCCTATTAAATATTCAATTAAAATTAAGTGAGTCAACCCTTTTTTTGTTATCAAGAATGGGATTTGAAGAGTATGTGTGGTCATGGGGGTAGAGGAACACTTGGAAAAGGAAAACTATTCAAAACAGAATAAAGTTTAGAGTTGTCTTTACATGACCTTTCACTGTCATTGTTTAACTAAAGATTATAGATAGTATCTAGGAGAATATGCCTATATCTGACTTTTTACTCAGTATTTTATTCAAGGACTCTGGAATTACTAATAATGTATAGGCTCAGAACGGGTAAAAACGACTCTGTTTTCTTACTTGTTATGCAAGTAGCCATTCCTTTTTCACTTCATTCACCCAAATTTAGTTAAATATTCCTTTGACTAACCGATTGTCCAAATTTTTATGTCATAAATTCTCTTTTAAACCAACACTTCCTTCTCTCTGGTTTTATCAACTGATGAATTGAATTACATTTCTGATATATGTTCATTGTATATTTATATGAAAGTCATATTTTTTTTTTTTTTTTTGGTTTTTCGAGGTAGGGTCTCACTCTAGCCCAGGCAGACCTGGAATTCACTATGGAGTCTCAGGGTGGCCTTGAACTCATGGCAATCCTCCTACCTCTGCCTCCCGAGTGCTGGGATTAAAGGCGTGCGCCACCACGCCCGGCGAAAGTCATATTTTTTACTTGGAGAATTCTGCTTTGAGAATTGGAACCAGATATGTTTTGAAATTCCATATTCATCACATTTTAGGAAGGCCAGAGATGTATATTTTCTATATACATCACAAACATCTTAATATTTCTTCAGTAAATATGAATGTTCAGTGTGATGAAATGATAGAAAATAATCTCATTTCATTCCACTTTGGGTTTTACCATATTATACTACACATGCTCATAATAGGTCAAGATATTACCAAATTAGTTATGAAAAGTTTTTCCCTTTTCATATCTTGGATTTTAGTAGGCAGTTAACCTTCAGCTATGTTTACTTTGCTTTAGAGGAGCTATATTCAAAACAATAAGAAAGAGAGGAACTGTGATTACATGTGATCTCAGGAGTAATAATTTAATATATTAGAGTGCAATTAAATGGGGGCCATCTTTATCATCTTTCTTAAGTTTAATATTTAACATATATATATTATATTTCATATATATGCATGTGTGTGTGTGTGTGTAAAACATATATTATACTCTTATGTATTCTTATCCATTTGCCTAGCGCCCATTTCCCCAGGACTATCCTCAGCTCCTCAGTGGGGTTAAATTATTCACTGTGTGTCATGAAGGCCTCAGTCAGTCCCTGTGGCATAGTGGGTGAAATGTGGCCTCACTCTGTGGCTTTTACAGTCTTCTGCTTCATCTTCCACAATGTTCAATGAGCCATGGCAGGCTTGTTGGCAGTCTGATTTAGTGTTGAGTCTTCTGTAGCCTCTGGATTTCTGCTTTTATGGGTTTTGAATGATCACTGTGTCTGTCACCATAACCTTGGAGCTGGTTGTCAGGCCAGTAGTAAGAGCAGTATTCTTGTCATGACTTCTCTGGTGGTTTGATTCAGGTGAGCCCCATAAACTTTTGCTGTGACATAACCCTCTGCCCATGCCATCGTTTTGCCTGCAATCATGGAGTTTCCCCTTGAGTCTGTAAGCCAAAATAAACCTTCTTCGCACAAGCATCTCTGGTCGGGTGTTTTCTGCCAGCAATGCACACCTGACTGCAACAGTAGAGTTGACACCAGAGGATTGGGATTGCTGCTTGAGACCTGACTGAGGAATGTGGATGAATTTGAAATCTTGGCTTAAGTGATGCCTTGCAGTGCTGTATGTACAGCTTGATGGAATATTCTGGTCACAGTTGGAAGACATAAATATAGTAAGAACTATGGTCTGTGAGGTTTGGCGTTTGAAGATGAGAAAGAGCTTCACCTGGACTGGGCTAGAAGCAGATTGTGGGAGAGGCTTGCTGTTGTGCCCATGTCCTGAGAGCTTATGCAGGAATGCTTTGTTTCCCATGTTGTCTCTCAGCGTTCTGAGATGCAGCCCACAGTATCTTCAGCAATGGGGACTTACCTTTCTGCTCTGTCAGGTAACCAAGTCTTTGGCAAAAGCATGCGTTGCCTAGGGGGATCAAGTAGATCACTCTGGCCAACTGCTTGCTGTGAAGGTGAACCCCGATCTGGCCCAGGCATCCACAACCAGAGCCCATGTTTAAAGGATTAAAGTTTCTCTACCTTCTACTGGACATTCCCATCTGGCCCATCCAACACACTTCATATACTGATTTCCAGGAGGAAGGTTCCTAGTGTGCTATTTGCTTTAGTCTTTGGTTTTTCATAGTTCCCTTCCTCACCCTTCCTTTTCCTGACTTCCCCCCCCCCCCCCCCGCAACATCCCACCCCAATACACTTTCCCTCTACTGGTATCCCCTCCTCTCCTCCCTCCCTGGTTCCTTTTCCTGGCCCCATTCTGGTTACATACCCATAGTCTTAATGCTCATTCCCTTTTGCACTCCTCTTCCACTGGTTCAGTTTAGGAGATACACATGAGAGAAAATGTGTCTTAGTCTGTGTGTCCTCACTTAGCACATACCTATAATCCCTTCAGTTCAAAGGCTGAGGTGGGAGGACTGTAAACTTAAATCTAGCCTAGGCTTGACAGCAAAACCTTGTCTCAAAAAAATAAGGATGACTAAGTTAAAGGAAGAAATGAATAAGCAAGAAACATAGGACCAAAATGTTTAAAAGCTTTACTGCACAAAAGTATTATGTATAACTTTTTTTTCCATAATTGTATACCATATTTTGAATCCTGCTGACTGATTTGAATTCCAAAAGTGTAAGCACTCAACTATCTCTTTAGCAAAGAATCCGTGTTAGTTCTCTTTAAGGACAAGGAAAAGGGAAAGAAGCATGTTCTCTGATTTTTAAATTGATGCTTATTGTTATTTTCCCTTCTATGTCACCCAAATTTACCAGAGGACAGAGTGAAATAGAAAGAGGAAGACAAAGAGAAGGAAGCTCAAGAAAGCAGGGGTCAGCAGAGGACAAGGTGTCTATTATCATTCCTGATTCTTCTCTTTGAGTGACCACGAGGTGTACAGGGCACAACATGAATGGAGAACAACAGACTGTCACTGTGGTCCCAGATGTTGGAAGCTGTTCCCAGAGGAGCTTTATCTTGTTCATGTCTCACTGGTGCTATTCCACTTCTATTTGCTATACTCTAGGCAACCTGCCTTGATAAATAGACATCCAGAGAAAATTTGTATCCAGAGAAAATTCCCTATGGTACTATCTCAACTGACCCTCAGCTGGCACTAACCTGAGGAGTTATAACTATTCACATTTACAAATGATTCGTTCAGGGGCTGGGAAGAGAGCTCAGTCCATGAAGCACTTGCCTCACACACATTAGGATCTGAGTTTAATTCCCATGACCCATGTAGAAATGCTGGGTGTGGTGAGTTACATCTATAATTCCAGAGCTGGGGGTGGGGCAGAGACAGGTAGATCCCTAGGAAATTCTGGTCAGCCAAAGTAGCCTAACTAGAGAGCTCCAGGTTAGTGAAAGACCATGTATCAGAGGAAATGGATGAGATCCCTTAACATGACACCCAGGGTTGTCTTCTGGCCTCCACAAGCATGTATACACTTATGTGCAAGCACATCTTCCCACATCCATGAACCTCACCAAGAACATGCATATTTACTTACATGCACTAAAATAGTAATTTATTCATAGTACTCAAACATAATTTGATTCAATACCAAGTGCAAAGCAAGCAAAAAAGAAAGGCTTTTACTATTAAAAATTGCCCTTCAAAGCCATCTCTCCTAAAACTGATTCCATCAAAAATCATAACAGACTATTGTGATTTTTTAACTATAGTGAGAAAAATTTATGTAATATATGATTTCTTATGTGCAGATTCCTATATTGCCAGCATTTTTAACTGGCAAAAACTTTTATAGATAAGCATTAATCTTTCATATCTATTAATTTAAAAGTTAGTTCTTTTGCATGTGTTGCAATTTTCCTTTCCTTTAGAAATAGATTAAGAAATCCGTGGCTTTAGAATATATTTAACATTTACTGCATGCACACAGTATATTTTAAAAAGAAACATTCTCATCAGTCTCTTACTTGCAGATTTGTGTATGATCTCCCTCAACCCTTAATATTCCCACACACTACATTTTAATTCATCTTCTGCAACTAGAACACTTCTCTTTATAACCCCCCCATCCTGTATTCTGTTATTAACATAAGGCTTAGCATTTAACTAGCTCATTATCCCAGCTAAGTTGTTACATATAACCCCTCACTGGACAATACATAGTTAAATAGTCTGGGGAGAGGATTAGAGAAGATGGATAGTTCAAAATAACATGAAAAGTCACTGGTTTTCCCATAGTGAAAGAAGGCATTCAAGGCCCACTTACTAGGAAGCTACTCTCCTAGATGTCAAAGAACAAGATGAACTTGACCTCCATTGCTAAGAAGCCTAGAGAACACTTTTGACTACCTTCTCATGCACCTCCAGGGAACATCCAGAACAAGAGTTCAGTTCCTTTAGTCCATCCTTCTGACCTATGCATCATCAGAAAGGGGTAGGGATCATGAGACTAACAAATTCCAGCCTTCTTTAAACACTTTCAGAATTTTCTGGCTCAGGCATTTGAGAAATCTATGCAGTCACACGCCAACATACTGCATTATAATGCAAATGTTGTGGACACACACACAAAAAAAGCAGGCACTCCTTGAGAGAGTAACACTCTGCATGCAGGATGAAGAGGAAAATTCTAGGTCTAGTCAGGGTGATACTGACCTCTACTGCTTGTGGCTAGGAGATTCATTTGAAGATGCGTAGGGAGAGTGGAGATGGACCCATGGAAGGAGCATAGGTCCATTAAGCTCAGTGGCAATCTGCTTTCTAGTTCCAGAGGATGAAGTGAGAACAGGGTTGTTGCATTGAGTATCAGAGGCTGTACTGCATTGCAGTGATCTACCAAACATCACAATACCCAGGTCTCAGCTGAAACCAATTCAAATAAAATTTTCTGTGTGACACCACTTCTCAGGCGAGGACCCAGCCCTCAGTTATTTCTTTCAAATGCCCCAGATGTTTGTGTTTAACCTTACCCTTTTCCCAGCCATAAACCTGTAACATTTTGACAATCTCACAAATAAGATTATGAATTTTGATTGCAGTCAAGCACATGTTTAACTTGCTTGTGACCTAGTAGATTAGGAATTCCATGGACTCCTGTGGCCTAAGTCTTTATTTTATCAGCATATAATCCTGTTCTGTCTAGTGTTCCTTGGGAAACTCCCTATGATCTCTTTACAAAGAAAGAAAGAAAAAAGAGAGAAAAGAAAGACTCTTTGAACAACCAAAAATGATATAAGTGCCTCTCGTTAGGACCCTTAAGCATGGCTCTCCCCTAAGAAGCCCACATCCCCACATGGGTGTGTACTAACTTTTTCCTAAGTATCCTTTTCTATCTCACCTGATAAATTCTAACTTTTCTGCACACTGACTGAAATCCTTTCTGAAATTAAACCAAGAACTCCAGCCTCACTTGAGTGAAGGTCTCCAAAAAGGCTTCCTCCAGCTCCTACAGGAGACAGAGTGGAGCTCTATCTATAGCTCTCGTTCCTGAGCTGCTCATATCTTTCTTCTTGACTTGTGCAAGAACTATCACTGAAACACGGTTGGACAGTTTCCTTGACTGCCACTTAGCTCTTCCACTCTACTCTTCCTGGTTTTGTGTTACTTAGTTTCTTTACTTTTGTTTTCTGGCCAGAGATGCAGTTAATTTTTAATGAGTACCCTTGGAACTAAAGAGAGGAGTTTTTGTTTTGTTTTGTTTTGCTTTGCTTTGCTTTGTTTTGTTTTTTAGCGACACCATACCCTGTTTCTGGGACATATAGACAAGACACCACTGTGCAGAGGGACATCATGGCTATAAGGATTGATCCACTACTGTCCTAAACCACTCACTTGAGTCCTAGAGAGCATACTGAGACTTTGTTTAGGTAAACCAATTCTGGAGTGACTCCAAGATGACAGATACTCAATGAATACCATATTCTTGATCCAAAACATATTAATGCTTCTTTTATTTTGCATGATAGACTCCAGTCTGTCTGTTGATCCTGAAATTTTCCATGTGCTGATGAAAATAATATGTATTTGCAGGGGCTGAAGAGATGGCTTAGCTGTTAAGGTGCTTGCCTGCAAAGCCTAAGGACCCAGATTTTATTCTCCAGGTCCCACGTAAGCCAGATGCACATGGTGGCATATGCATCTGGAGTTCATTTGCTGTGGCTAGAGGCCCTGGTGTGCCCATTCTCTCCCCCCCTTCTCTCTCTCTCTCTCTCTCTTTCTCTCTCTCTCGATCTTTATTCCTCTCTGTCTCTAATAAATAAATACAAATAAATCTTTTTCAAAAAAGAATGTATCTTTGCAACATTTGGATGGGATGTTCTGTAGATATGTCCATTAGGTCCATTTGTTCTATGATGTCATTTAATCCAGATGCTTCTCTGTTTAATTTTTGCCTGATGACCTGCTATTTGGTGAGAGAATAGTATTGAACTCATTCACTACAATTATACTTGAGTTAATCCATAGCTTTACATTTAGTGGAATTTATTTAAAGAAATTGGGAGCACTAATGTTCACTGCATAAACTTCTAGAAAGATAAGGTCCTCTTGTTGGGTTGGTGCTGTGAAGAGTACAAAAATGACCTTCTTTATTTATGTATTTCAGACAGAGAGGGAGAGACAGAGAGAATTGGCACTCTAGGGCCTCAGCCACTGAAATCGAACTCCAGATGATGCGCCACCTAGTGGACACGTGCGACCTGTGCTTGCCTCACCTTTGTGCGTCTGGCTTATGTGGGGTCTAGAGAGTCCAACACCAGTCCTTAGGCTTCACAGGCAAGCGCCTTAGCTGCTAAGCCATCTCTTCAGCCTCCAAACTGACTTTCTTTATCAAATCTGACTAATGCTGGTTTGACATCTATCCTGTCAGATATTAGGGCAGCAGTACTTACTTGTTTCCTAGGCTCATTTACTTGAAATTCCATTTTTCATCCCCCCCTCCCCAACCAGGTAATATCTGTCTTTGATGGAGACCTAAGTGTCTTAAAGGAAATGAAGAGAATGATGTTGCCTTTTAATCCACTCTGCTAGTCTGTCTTTTGACTGAGACCATTGATAGTCTGAGCTATTATTGAAAGATATGTATTAATTTTGGTCAATCTTAATTTAGTGGTGCTTGTTGTTTTTCTATTCCTCTTTTGCATTAACTAATATTCAAGTGTGTGGTTTTTCTCCTCTTCAGTTTACTGGATTCCTTCAAGTATTTTCTGTAGAGCTGGCTTAGAGGTCATGTATTCCTTTAGCCTGTTTTTATCATGGAAAGTTCCCCTTTCTTCTTCAGTTATGACTGATAATTTTGCTGGACTAGTAGTTGTCTTTTAGAACTTGAATAGATCATTCCAAGCTTTTCTTGCTTTTAAAGTTTCCATTGAGAAATATGTTATTTTCTGATGGGTTTGCCTTTATAGATGACTAAGGGGTTCTCACTTCCTGCTTTCAAATATTTTCTTTGGTTTGTGTGTTTCGTAATATAAGTATAATATGACAAGGAGATGTTCTTTATTGGTCTTATCTGTTTGGTGTTCTAAATGTTTCCTGTATCGGTACTGGCATTCCTTTCCTTAATTTTTGGAGATTTTCTTCTATGATTTTTGTTGAAAATACTTACTATGCCTTTAGATTGAAAGTCTTCACCTTCTTTTATGCCTAGTATTCTTAGATTTGGTCTCTTCACGGTGTTCCAAATGTCTACAAATCCCCCCTCATAGCTTCTTATTGATATATCTTTCTCCTTGATGATATTTTCCTGCTGGTACTCTATACCTTGCTTAACTATTTTCTAGGAGGTTTACAGTCCTTGTGTATGATGAGCTCTGCTGACCCTTTCGGTGGTGCTGTTTAGTCAACCTGCTTTTAAAGCCTCTGCGTTCTTCCTGCTGAGGCTCCCGTTCCCATCCACTTCTCTCTTCTCCCTGGCCAATGTTTTGAGGAAGGAGCTACTAAAACTTTCCAAGGCCCCAGACAGATAAATTTTTATTCCATGGGTTCTCATTTCAAGAGAAGTTAAAACCCACATGCTCTATGTATCTAACTGTGTCTCCCAAGAATTTTAAAGAAATGCAATATGCTATACTCAGACATGTTTTCCAAGTATGCCTGGAGAAAATTAGCCACCTAAGCTAAGCAATGGGGCCAACTAACACCCATTTAATGGCAATATTGGACAGGTCAGCAATGACTATGACTAGTTGGGAACTTAGTATGAGACTCTCAGGTTGTTTTCTTCATTCTCTTTTTCTTTAGATATACAAGAAAACAAAACAATAGGCAAAACTAATAAGGCATGGTTCAGGACGGATTCCTCCCCTCCAAATCTATGAACCCAAAATTTGGGATCTGTCCTGCGTTTAATAAAGAGTTGATAAATATGGACTCAAGAAGGGTAAACTATGGATTATTAAGTTTATTGAAGGAGAAATAACAAGTTGTGGCATTTGTTTAAGGGAAATTGGTATCTGGAAAGGTTAGAGCAGAGTCATAAAGATGTGGGAAGCAGAAAATACACTCTCATGTGGAAACACTGCATAGCTCATAATGTTCATTTAAGAGAAATTGAAGCTTTTAAGGAAAGGCTGGAGTAGAGCCACAAGCACGTGGAGGATAGATTTTAGGAGCTTGTGTAGGGAGATTAAGGAGGAGTGCCCATAGTATCCACCCAGAGTTTCCCCCATGGAAGAAAGTCAAAAGAGCAAATGGTGGTGAATTGAGGGAGAATAGCAGAGAGAGACTATCAAAGCAGAGACCAAGAAATACAGATGAGACACCCTAAGGGGGAAAGAGAGAGTTAGATCCATGGTTACCCCAATTTTAAAGGATTTACACAGGCCTGGAGTTAGTGAGAGGCACCCAAGTGGTAGATCTAGAGTGTAAGGAAAATGCACACGTGGTAGACTCAGAGACCAGAGGAAGATCATGCAAAGTAAGACGTCACCTAAACTATAAAGCAGAGGCAAGCAGAAACGTTCCCCCAGAGCAAGAAGCAGGGAGATGCTTGTTGAGGGGGAAGCCAGAGCCATGTGTGTCCCTGTGACCCTGGCGAAGAGAGGCAGGCAGAAGCAGAGCCCAGCAGCAGAGAGAGGAAAGCTGAGCAGAGCAGGGCAGAGTCAGTGACCCGAAGAAGTCAGCAGCCTTTATACACGAGGGGAAGACGGGATTGTTCTGCAGATTTGGAGAGTGCACCCAGAGCCAGCCCACGTGGGCATCTATTTAGGAAGCATACCAGACTGTGGGCAGCTGGAGGTGCTGTAGGTCAGTCTCCATCAGACACAAATGCCATTTCTGCCAAGAGTTCCATTCTCTTGTCAGGGCAAGGTGTCATGTGGGGTGGAACCTCCTGGTTCTTTTGGAGCCTCAGTCTCTAACAAAGTACTTAAAAGAAGCTAGCATTTTGCCTATCTTCCTTCAATACTAGGTTTTGATCCTACTTTCGGTTGTTCTCTGGGCGCAAGAGAGAAGTCCATGCTTTTTAACACAGGCAGATTCTGAGTGCTTTTAATCATAATTTGAATTACACAATTAGTGGGGCTGGAGAGATGGCTCAGCAGTTAAAGGCACTTTAAAACCTGCCATCCTGGGTTCAATTCCCCAACCGCTCATGGAAAGCCCCACAGGCATTCTCTTTGAAGCTATGAGACCTTGACTTGCCAGTCCTACCCCCAAATACATGCGAAAATAAGTACGTATATTTTCAGTAGCTAATTCAAACGAGTAAGTAAAGAAAAAATGTTTCCAGGACTGGTAACATGTTTTGTCTATGCTTCAGCTAGAGCTTTCTAGGTTTCCATTAGATTATAAACTGAGCTTATTAAGAAAAACGTTTCTAAAAGTTTTAATGGCAAGTCAGATCAGATAGAAATGAACCATTAAATAAAAGAAGGAGATATAGGGCTGGAGAGATGGCTTAACTGTTAAGCATTTGCCTGTGAAGCCTAAGGACCCCTGTTTGAGGTTCGATTCCCCAGGACCCATGTACACCAGATGCACAAGGGGGCGCATGCGTCTGGAGTTCGTTTGCAGTGGCTGGAGGCCCTGGAGTGGCCATTCTCTCTCTCTCTCTCTCTCTCTCTCTCTCTATCTTCTTTCTCTGTCTGACTGTCTGTCGCTCTCAAATAAATAAATAAAAGTAAAAAAAAATTCTTTTTAAAAAAGAAAGAGATCTAAGGGCTGAAGAGATTGCTTAGTGGTTAAGGAACTGTTCTGCACAGCGAAAGTGGTTAAGGAACTGCACAGCGAAAGGAGCCAGGTTTGACTCCCCAGGACCCAGGTAAGACAGATGCACAAGGTGGTGCATGTGTGTGGAGTTCATTTGCAATAGCTGAAGGCTCTGGAATGCCCATCTCTCTCTCTCTCTCTCTCTCTCTCTCTCTCTCTCTTTCTGTCTCTCTCCTTCTCTCTCTCAAATTAATAAAATAAATAAACTTTTAGAAAAGAAAGATATAAAGGGTTATAGGTATGGAAATATACCTTTGGTAAAGAAGGTTAAAGAAAAAAAGGAAATGTTTTGGGATAAGGAAGAAATTTTGTATGGCGAATTAGTTTCTCCTACAATAAAGGATCTTTCCAACTTGGACATAGAAAGATGAGGACAAGCTAGAAGGCTTAAACAATTTAAGGTTTTCCCAATAAGCTGAAGAAGGACAGAACTTAGTAATGCTCTACATATATATTATTAAAGATGATTTTTAAATGCAACGTCATATTTCACAGGTAGTTATTTTACTAGTCAGCCTGGTCCAGATATTAGGAAACTACAAAAGCAGACAATGGAATCCACAAATATCTCTAAAAAAAACCTTTCAAATGATACTTTTGGAGTTTTCAATCACAGAGATAAAAGAGAGAGAGTCTAAAAGGCTGGGAGGAAGTAATTATACTCACAAGACTACACCCAACTAATAGCTTTATCCTGTGAAAGATATTTTCCCCAGACAAACCAGCCTCCTCAGAGAAATCCTAGAAAGAGGGTTCTACAGGGGCCAGTGCTTCCCACAACTACAGAGGACCTGAGTACTGGAAAAGATTTGCGCTCAGTGGGATAATAAGCAACCAGAGCTTGTTCCTCTCTGCAAAGAGGAAGACCACCATAAGGGAGGATGGGCTTTTAGTTCCAGTGACAGCTGCCTTAGACACTAACACTGCCCAAGGCTTCCTAGTCAAGACCAACTCAAGCAGCTACAGACACCATTGAGGTGCCTTGGGAAATTCTTCTTGTGGCTGATCCAGTGTTCAAAGAGAAAAAGGCCATGCTCATGGTCAACGCTGATGTGACATTTGAGTTTGACCTTATTCTTTTCTCAGCTTTAAGCCTGTATTTTTCTGATAATTTCAAAACTAAGATGATGAACTTAGTTTATAGTCAAAACACATATCTTAATTCCTTTGTGACATGATAAAGTAGGAATTCTTTGTGACCTAGCATTTTATCTTATCCAACCTATAATGTTCCTCAGGAAGAAAGAGAGAGAGAGACACAAGGAGGGGAGAGGAAGAAGGAAGAGAAAGGATAGAGGTAGGTAGACAGGGAAGGAAGAAAGGAAAGAGAAAGAAAAATAGTTCCCTAGAAACCCTTTAAATAACATTGTAACTTTAGAGGCCACCAAAATCGTATGTATGGGCTATTGTTAAAACACTTAGGTGCTGAGCTGGAGAGATGGCTCAGCGTTTCAAGGTGCTTGTATGCAAAGCCCAACAACCCAGGTTCAAATGCACAAAGTGGTACATGCATCTGGAGTCCATTACAGTGGCAAGAGGCCTTGGCACAGCAATACACTTTCTATCTCCTAAGTAGGGTCTCACTCTATTCCAGGCTGACCTGGAATTCACTATGTAATCTCAGGGTGGCCTTGAACACAAGGTGATCCTCTGCCTAATAAAAAAATATTTTTAAGGAATACTGAAGCATGACTGTGACTTTAATACCCGTGTGTAAATCTATGTTAATTCTCTGCTTAATAAATTCCAGTTTTACTTTCACACTTACTGATTCTGAAATCTGTTGCTACAACAAAGTCTATAATCTAGTCCTCACCTGTGGCAGGTCTCTGAAAAGAACTCCTGGGTCAGCCCCAGGCACAGCATGAGTCCTCCATGCCTGTTGCCCTGACAATGTGACTCAAAGACACAAGAAAAGGTATGTATTGTTATGCTTAGATTCAATAAAGAATGGGCTGTGGTATAGACAGATGATTGGACAGAAAAGAGTTATGATGTGACGGGGTGACTTACAGAGGTTTCTCCATATTCCTTTTGACCCCCCAGGCAGGTCAGAGAATCCCTTTATGACTATTCCACAGGGGAAAGGATGGAGAAGGTCAGAGCAAATTTCTTACTGTGATGGCTTCTTCAATTCCCAAAGCGCCATATTTGGGGTGTTGTGTTTGGAGCCCCAGAAGCCATTTCTTAGGACTGTGATAGGAGGGGTGGAGCCCTTTCCTGCTTAGCAGACCTCATAGCACTCAGGCTCAGCTATGACAGTGTCATGCTGAAATTTGATGTTTTCATAAACCTGATAAAATAATACTTATCTGGGGGGCAAATTTCATGAGTCAAACCAGTTATTAGTGTCTTGTGTATACGATGCAAATAGAAAGTTTTTAAATATCTTACTTTATTTCACCTGATAGCATTAACAACATGTACACATATGCTCCTGTTATAAACATGTCAGGTTGCTTTTGTTTTTTATTTATTTATTTTTTTTTTGCACTAAAACATGCCTGGATATATCAGTCAAAGAATATTTCCTCAAGTTCCAATTTTGAAAGCTATGGACACATTTTTAAAAGTAAGATTAATGGGGCCAGGGATATATAGCTCAGTGTAGAGGGCCTGCCTACCATGTATGAGGCCCCAAATTCCATCACTAGCATTACCAAAAATAAACATTTAAAATTATGATTTATGAATTGATGGTTTAAATATCAGTGATGTTGAATTTTTTTTGTTGTTGTTCTTCATAGCTGTTGACCATTTGTATGTCTTATTGGTGAAATGTCTACATAGGTGGTCTATTGCCTATGTTTTAAAAACTTTTGATACTTTACACAATATATTTTGATTACAGTACCTCCCATTACCTTCTTTGGTCCCTCTTCCCTAATCTCTCTATCATCAGCCCACCCCATTAAAACTCTTTTCCATCTAGTTCTTTTTCTACTTTGGTATCTTTTTTTTTTTTTCCTTTTTTGCCCTTCTCTATAACCCATGATATGCTGAAGGGCTCAATTCTTGCTCAGGTCATGACAACTGCTGTGGAGTCCTCAGTGCAATAGCTAGTTATATCCAAAAGGGCGTTTCAGAGAACTCCTCCCATCCTCAAGATCTTATATTCTTTCCGCTTTCTCCTCCACAATGTTCCCTAAGCTTTAGAGGGCATGATAGCGATGTCTCATTTAGTGCTAAGCACTCAGTAGTCATTTCTCAGCACTGTGGTGAGTTGTGAGTCTTCCCAGGACTTCCCACCATCTACAAAAAAAAATAGAAAAGAAAAAGAAAAAGAAAAAGAAAAGCTTCTCTGGGCTGAAGAGATAGCTTAGTGGTTAATGCGGTTGCCTGCAAAGCCTAAGGATCCATGTTTGACTCTCCAGATCCCACATAAGCCAGAGGCACAAAGGTGAGGGAAGCACAAGATCACACATGCCCACTAGGTGGCACAAGCCTCTGGAGTTTTCAGTGGCTGACGCCCTGGTGCACCAATTCTCTCTCTCTCTCTCTCTCTCTCTCTCAATCTCTCTCTCTCTTTCACTAGTTTTTTTAAAAGCTTCTCTGATGTAATTGAGATTAGCCTTCCCAAAAAAATTTTTTAAAAAATTTTCCCCTTTTTTTTAATTCCCGGTGGTTTTTTTTTAAAAAATTTTCCCCCCCCCCCCCCCCCGGGGTTTTTTTGGGGGAAAAGGGGGTTAAAAAAGGGGCCCCCAGGAAAAAAAAAAATTAAAACCCCCCCCGGGGCCCCCCAAAAAAAAAAAACCTTAAAAGGGTTTTTCCCCCCCTTTTTCCCCGGGGGGGGGTTTTAAAAAAAACCCCCCCCTTTTTTTAAAAATTTTTAAAAAATTTTAAAAAAAAAAGGGGGGGAAAGGGGAAAAAAACCTTTTAAATTTTTTTTTTTTTCCCCAAAAAAAAGGGGCCTTTTAAAAAAAAAATTTTTTTTTAAAAAATTGGGGTTTTTAAAAAAAATTTCCCGGGGCCCCCGGGAAAAACCCCTTTGGAAATTCCCCCCGGGCCTTCCCCCAAAAAAAGGGGTTTTAAAAAAAATTTTTTTTTTTCCCCCCCCCCCCAAAAATGGGGTCTTCATTAGAGAATGTCCTACCTTCCCATGGTGCCGTTCCTCCAGGAAGACAATGGGGTCTTCATTAGAGAATGTCCTACCTTCCCATGGTGCCGTTCCTCCAGGAAGACAATGGGGTCTTCATTAGAGAATGTCCTACCTTCCCATGGTGCCGTTCCTCCAGGAAGACAATGGGGTCTTCATTAGAGAATGTCCTACCTTCCCATGGTGCCGTTCCTCCAGGAAGACAATGGGGTCTTCATTAGAGAATGTCCTACCTTCCCATGGTGCCGTTCCTCCAGGAAGACAATGGGGTCTTCATTAGAGAATGTCCTACCTTCCCATGGTGCCGTTCCTCCAGGAAGACAATGGGGTCTTCATTAGAGAATGTCCTACCTTCCCATGGTGCCGTTCCTCCAGGAAGACAATGGGGTCTTCATTAGAGAATGTCCTACCTTCCCATGGTGCCGTTCCTCCAGGAAGACAATGGGGTCTTCATTAGAGAATGTCCTACCTTCCCATGGTGCCGTTCCTCCAGGAAGACAATGGGGTCTTCATTAGAGAATGTCCTACCTTCCCATGGTGCCGTTCCTCCAGGAAGACAATGGGGTCTTCATTAGAGAATGTCCTACCTTCCCATGGTGCCGTTCCTCCAGGAAGACAATGGGGTCTTCATTAGAGAATGTCCTACCTTCCCATGGTGCCGTTCCTCCAGGAAGACAATGGGGTCTTCATTAGAGAATGTCCTACCTTCCCATGGTGCCGTTCCTCCAGGAAGACAATGGGGTCTTCATTAGAGAATGTCCTACCTTCCCATGGTGCCGTTCCTCCAGGAAGACAATGGGGTCTTCATTAGAGAATGTCCTACCTTCCCATGGTGCCGTTCCTCCAGGAAGACAATGGGGTCTTCATTAGAGAATGTCCTACCTTCCCATGGTGCCGTTCCTCCAGGAAGACAATGGGGTCTTCATTAGAGAATGTCCTACCTTCCCATGGTGCCGTTCCTCCAGGAAGACAATGGGGTCTTCATTAGAGAATGTCCTACCTTCCCATGGTGCCGTTCCTCCAGGAAGACAATGGGGTCTTCATTAGAGAATGTCCTACCTTCCCATGGTGCCGTTCCTCCAGGAAGACAATGGGGTCTTCATTAGAGAATGTCCTACCTTCCCATGGTGCCGTTCCTCCAGGAAGACAATGGGGTCTTCATTAGAGAATGTCCTACCTTCCCATGGTGCCGTTCCTCCAGGAAGACAATGGGGTCTTCATTAGAGAATGTCCTACCTTCCCATGGTGCCGTTCCTCCAGGAAGACAATGGGGTCTTCATTAGAGAATGTCCTACCTTCCCATGGTGCCGTTCCTCCAGGAAGACAATGGGGTCTTCATTAGAGAATGTCCTACCTTCCCATGGTGCCGTTCCTCCAGGAAGACAATGGGGTCTTCATTAGAGAATGTCCTACCTTCCCATGGTGCCGTTCCTCCAGGAAGACAATGGGGTCTTCATTAGAGAATGTCCTACCTTCCCATGGTGCCGTTCCTCCAGGAAGACAATGGGGTCTTCATTAGAGAATGTCCTACCTTCCCATGGTGCCGTTCCTCCAGGAAGACAATGGGGTCTTCATTAGAGAATGTCCTACCTTCCCATGGTGCCGTTCCTCCAGGAAGACAATGGGGTCTTCATTAGAGAATGTCCTACCTTCCCATGGTGCCGTTCCTCCAGGAAGACAATGGGGTCTTCATTAGAGAATGTCCTACCTTCCCATGGTGCCGTTCCTCCAGGAAGACAATGGGGTCTTCATTAGAGAATGTCCTACCTTCCCATGGTGCCGTTCCTCCAGGAAGACAATGGGGTCTTCATTAGAGAATGTCCTACCTTCCCATGGTGCCATTCCTCCAGGAAGACAATGGGGTCTTCATTAGAGAATGTCCTACCTTCCCATGGTGCCGTTCCTCCAGGAAGACAATGGGGTCTTCATTAGAGAATGTCCTACCTTCCCATGGTGCCATTCCTCCAGGAAGACAATGGGGTCTTCATTAGAGAATGTCCTACCTTCCCATGGTGCCGTTCCTCCAGGAAGACAATGGGGTCTTCGTTTGCAGCAACATACCTGGAACCCTAAGTCATTATGTAAGTAAAATAGGTCAGACATAGACAGACAAGTACCACGTGATCTCACTCACATGACAAATCTAAAAATTGATCTCATAAAAGTTGGGAGTAAAATGGTGGTTACCTCAGACTGGGCAGAGTAGTAGAGAGAGAGAAAAAAAATAGCAGAAGTTGATAGATAGGTTCTCAGCTACCGCTAGATTGCAACTAGAAGTTCAAGTGGGTGACTATACTATACATATCCAAAAGCTAAAGAAATAGATTTAGAACATTTTCACCATTAAAAAAGTTATAAAATAGAAAAAAAGGGAAAAACCCCAAAATATTAAAAATAAAAAAATAAATGTTGGAGTGGATGAAAATATTACAAATATCACGTTAGTTCACTGACATGTGCATTTTTGTGTTGTTATGAATCTGTTAGAAATTAATTTAATTCAAATATCTGTGAGCACATATCCAGTGGTTAAAAGGAATAAAGTTAAGAAATCTCTTCAATATTCCGAGGAAAAGGACTTGGGCATATTATATCCAAAATGTTATCCATTATGTTAATTGTCGCCTCTGTTGAGAAAGTAAGTGGGTGTCAGTGACAGAGAATCACTTCCCTATTCACATTCTCAAAGATACTAGGCAGGTGCATTTTTCAAATAATATCTGGAAAATTAAATGGAATGTTCTATTTACTTTTTTTCAAAAAAAAAAAAAAACCAATTTGGTAAACAGCATTATCTTAAAAGCAACTGGTTCTTTTAAATGCTTATCATGCTTTCTTTGTGTTCACTTTAAATGTCACACGTCACCATCCGTAGGTGGGCTTTTGTCGGTGACCTTTATATTATGTTGAGAAAGTACCAGGATTTTTTTTTTTTTTTCTATTTTCAAAGAAAATGGGGAAAAACTTAAAGTCCCACTCTTTCACTTCCAGAACTACTGGCAATCAGACCTCAGTGGCCCCTACTTGATGGTATTGCAATTACAGTCAGTAAACACTGATGGCAAATTCAGTTTAATAGGTTTGTATGCAGCTCTGCAGAAAATGATAAGCTTAACCCAGGGCCCAGAGCATTTATCACATATATATATATATATATTCATATATATTCAAATAAAATGTATTGTTTTATAAATCAACAGCAGAAAAGGATAATTAAATTCTAATGGCACACTGGGTGCTTGTGTTCAGGATTACCTTCGTAACAGGGTGTGTTAGCATTTACAGGGTCAGCCTAGAAGTTAACAAACAGCCATTCACATGCATCAGGGGAGTTTGGGGGGTTTCTGCAGCCATTGTTTTAATCCGGCTGGCTATAGACAAAAAAATGGCAGAAATGTGACTTACATATTAAGGGCTGCTTTATTCGGTGAGCAGAATAAAACCTTTGCTTTAAAATAAATAATTAAAATGGATAGTCTTGAGACACAGGCATGTGGGAAAAATTAAATCTTCTACCCTCTCCCTGCCAGTCGAGATTCCCATTGTCAATCTCTCCTTTCTCTCCAAAGGCTTCAATGCAAATGTTTTAGTTCCCAAGCATTTGCCTTGTGTATTGCTCAGAGCATCTCGACCCCCCTATCAAAGGGTTCCTTGGATACTGAGCCAACTGTCTACAAGATTCATTATTCTGGACTTTCTGGGGTTAACACGCAAATCCCCTCCCCTGGCAGTACAAGTCAGGAAGGAATGGAGGGGGAAAATAACATGAAATTCCTAAGGGCATTGTGTATAGAAAAGAGGGCAATAATTAAGAGATAATGTGAAAGCAGAGAGAACATTCTCACAGGATAATGGTCTCCTGCTGCTGAAAGAATGCCATGGCAAAGTCCACACTATTTATGGGAAATGAATGTCATGTGAGGGCTAGGACAGTTCACTTCAAATCAGAAGGGCCTTTGGTAAAGGATGTCTTAGCAAAGTCCTGTGATTCCAGATTATCAAAGCTGACTAAATCTTTTCATCCAAGAGATGTTCATTCAGAAGGGTTCTCACTGTGTGCCATTAGCAGCCTAGAGAGTTAGAATACCTTGCAGAAAAATAATTAATGAATAAAATGCAAAATGATGATCCTGTTTGCAGCTGGCTGAGAGAAGTACAAGGAAAAGCTTTAACCAAGTCCTCACTAGGTTGCACTGTAGTAATTCCAAGTGCTCAGTACAGTATCGATATGCATTCTCTAAAGGAATTGCTTTAAAAGTAGGACCAAGTTTCAAGGGCCCGGATAAGGGTAACAGGAGGCTGTCTTTAAGGTGGGCGTGTTTTATTATTTTATTTTTGAGACAGGATCTTGTGCATCCCAGGCTAGTCTTGAACTTGTTATGTAGCCAAGAATTACCTTGGAGGATGATCCTCCTGTCTTCACATCTGAAGTGCTGTGATCGCAGACATCATGTCTCCTAACGCAGTTTATTCAGTGCTGGAGATCAAACTGAGGGCTTTGTGCATGACAGGTAGGCACTCTATCCATTGAGCTACATCCCCAGCCCCATAGGAGACACAGTTCAAAGGAAGGCGAGGCGTGGCCATCTGTGAAACAACACATCAGTTTATTGTTTTTCTTTTGTTGTTTGCTTTTTTTTTTTTTTTAACTCAAAGAAGGGGCTGGGGAGACGGCCCAGTGAATAAAGTGCTCGCTGCTCAGTTTGGAGTATTCGAGTTCAGATCCCCAGGCTCCATGTAAAAGCCTGAAGCTCTCTGGCTGGCTTCTGTAACTGCAGCATGCTAACTGTGAGCTGAGAGGGTGACCCCAGAGAATTCCCCCGAAGCTCGTAGGTGAACGTAGAAGTGAACCACAAAGAGCCTCAAATAAGGTGGAAAGCAAAAAAAAAAAAAAAAACAAAAAACAAAAAAAAAAACACGGATCCTCAGAAGCTGTCCTCTGACCTGTACGTGTGCGCAGTGACGTATTCACATGCACACTCACACAGATGATGATGCTCATTATGTGACGCCCATGCACACATCATCATACACACACACACACATACAAACCACAAATAATAAATAGTCTTCAAACAATCCAGGCATGTTTTTAAGTGGCGCTTTACTCAGTCATGTCAAAGGGCCACGCTAAGCATCACTACTCTGAAGTGTGACATTTCATGATTAAGCCATTAAGTTGAAAAATTACACAAATGCAATCAACAGTCAGTAAATACCCACTACGTACAGGGCGTACTGTGGAGATTATTGGAAACATAATAGGAACAAAGCGCCTTTGAGATCATTTAAACTCAAGGATAAGACAACTAACTATACCTATTGCTATACAAAAAATAATAAAGACATGTGGCAATCTAATATAAAGAAATACTATGAGAGCCCAGGAGGGACCAGTAAATCCCAGTTAATAAAACCATGAACAGCACATGTTCATAGTACATGGTCACCGAGTACAACAGTGAGGATGGAAACCCTCCTGAATTCAAAAACCCTAGCTGTTTTCAAATTGTCCAGGGTAAAAGAAAACACTGTTCTATGACCCATGAAGTCCTCTGCTAACCTCCTTGAGTTACGTCCTCCACCACCGATCTCAATCATCGGAGCTTCCTTGGAGGCCCCCAAAGTGTTCAGTGCTCCATTTCCTTCACGCTTGGCATGCTGGGTCCCCTCTGACTGAAATGCTGTTCCTCTTGTATGCTCAGGTCCTATTTCAAACGCTCTCCTCCTCAGCAAGGCCTTTCAAGCCCACTGCTCTTTTTATTTTAAAAAAGGAATCAATTATGTTTTGATAATTTTATACGTGCCTATGATGTATTTTAATCACATTCACCTCCCATTACCCTCTTGTGTTCCCCTCCCCTCTTGCCAACTAGTCCCCCTTCAACTTTAATGCCGTGTGTGTGTGTGTGTGTGTGTGTGTGTGTGTGTGTGTGTGTGTGTCCCACTGAGTTCATTTAGGGCTGCTTACCTCATGAACTTACATGAAGGAGTTATTGGACAGAGCACATGCAACTCACCAGTGACTACACCACTGGAGAAAAAGCCTCCTCTCCCCCAGCACACTGCCAATAGCTTCTCAGAGTGCAGTTGGCCTCAGTGAGCCTTTCCGGATCCATGACAGAATGCTGATGTAGCCCACTAACCTTAAAACAAAAAGAATTTCCTATCTCCTACCTTCGTAATAATTTTGTATGATGCTCATTTCTTCTGCTTACCACTTTTTACTGTCGATACTACTATATATTTTTGCTTCTTTTTCTAACTTACCAGTTGAAATGCAATCCCTAATCATGTGGATATTTTATAAGCTTTATACAGCTAGAATGGTGCCTAGTCCATAATAGGTACTCTGGAATGAATGAATATTATTGCTTCACCATTACAGCCTCACTAACATCATCTTTCACAAAATAGATTTCGTTGTAAAAGATGTAATTTGCTAGCCAACAATATGGCATGTGTTCATAAAATGTCTCCTTGGAATATTATATAAGTATCTTTAAATAATATGGTTTTTCTTAGGGTTAAGAAATAGCTCAGTTGGTAAAGCGCTTACTATACAAGCATGAGGACCTGAGTTCAGATTCCCAGCACCCGTGTGAAATCAAGCATGGCAGTGCATACCCGCAGTCTTAGCACTGGGGAAGCAGAGGCAGGAGGATCTTTGTCTAGACAGCTGATCTAGCTGAATAAGTGGGCTTCAGATTCAGTGAGAGACCCTGTCTCAAAAAACACACACACAAAAAAACAAAAACAAAAACAAAGGAGGGATTGCTTAGTGGTTATTTGCCTGCAAAGCCAAAGGACCCTGGTTCAATTCCCCAGGACCCACGTTAACCAGCTACACATGGGGGTGCATGCATCTGGAGGTCATTTGCAGTGGCTGGAGGCCCTGGCACACCCATTCTCTCTGCCTCTCTCCCTCTCTCTCTCTCTCTCTCTCTCAATCCCTCTATTAAAATAAATAAATAAATAAAATATTTTTTTAAAAAGGAGGGAGTGATTAAGGAAGACACCCAAATGTCAATCTATGGCATACTCGTGCATCCACACCATACAAACATGCATACACGCATGCATGTATACCATATACATGTGCAAAAAAGACAGTGAAAAAATGCTTTCTTCATAGTATTTAATCCTATCAGAATAGAAACTGCCCTAAATTACAAATCACTTTATTTTTATCTGAAAATAGCTCAAATAATTATAAAATTTGAACAACAATATTCAGATGCTTTCAGTATACACCGTATGCAAAACAGAAAGAAAATTTCTTGTTTTTGAAAGAGTCTTGCAGTGTAGCCCATACTGGCCTTGAGCTAGTGATCCTCCTAATCTTTGTACCTCACTGTCCTGAGTACTGGGATTACTGATGTGCCCTATAACATTCTATTACCCAACATTCAAATAAATATCTCCAGTGCCCCTAATAAATGCTAGGTACTGGACAGGTATAGAGAATGAAAATTAGAAATTATTTTGTTTGGTCCTTACACTCCTCCATAATCCATAGTTATTCATCGCTTACCACATGCCAGGATTGGTGAAATGAACCCTCACTGGAGAGTATTTTTTTCATATTTCTTGGTCTGTGTGATTAGGGTACTCAATGTCATTCCCACAGCTGCTCATGGTGATGTTGCTGGCAGCTCCCCTTCCCTTCCTTCCTTAAGACACTACCACTGCAGAGGTGCCCAGGGGTGGAGATTCAGACTTCCTATCACCCCAGTGCATGGCTGCCATCTAGGTAAACCTGCCCTGAACCTGACTTCTGAATTTTGTTTCTTGAGGCAAGCCCAACAGACTGCCTTGCTATTATATTTTTTTATATGAGAGGGAGAGAAAGAGAGACTTGGCCTCTCAGGGCCTCAGCCACTGCAATCGAACTCCAGACACTTATGGCCCCCTTGTGCGCATGTGCGACCTGATGCGCTTGCATCACATTGTGCATCGGGTTTACACGGGACCTGGAGAATCGAACATGAGTCCTTAGGCTTTGCAGGCAAGAGCCTTTCACCACTAAGCTATCTCTTCAGCCCTGGCTTCTGATTTTTAAAACTAAGAGGAGCTGAACAGAAATTCCAGGAAGTGACGCAACAATCAGAAGCCACAACCCCATGCCCACTTCCTCCGAACAGGCCCCCTTTCCAGTCTCTTCCATCAGATATGAATTCTGCCCCACTGAGCGGGCCTCATGTTCAATCAGAGAACAGTTGGCTATCTGCACAGGCTTTGTACTACTACGGCACATGAGTATACTTTGTGCCTGGCTGGTTGATTAAATAGTTTGCTTATATACGCTGTTGGTGACCATGTAACCCAGAAATTCCCATAGTGTTTTCCAACACTAGAAGGGCTGGCCAGGAGGGAACTGATTTTGCTCCAAGTTCCAGCATGGTATTTCCATGACCTGTGACTGAAACCTGTGGTGTCTTCAGCAGTAGGTTCTTGCCTTTTAGCACTGGCAAAGGTCTGCATTATTTGGGGACTGTTGTAGTCCGGTTCGCATTGCTGGTAGAAATCACCCAACCAAGAGCAGCTTCTGGGAAAAAGAGATTTATTTTGGCTTACAGGCTCAAGGGGAAGCTCCACGATGGCAGAGGAAAACGATGGCATGAGCAGAGGGTGGACATCACCCCCTGGCCAACATAAGGTAGACAATAGCAACAGGAGAGTATGCCAAACACTGGCAAGGGGAAACTGGCTATAACACCCATAAACCTGCCCCCAACAATACACCGCCTCCAGGGGTCGTTAATTCCCATATCTCCATCAGCTGGGGACCTAGCATTCAGAACACCTAAGTTTATGGGGGACACCTGAATCAAACCACCACAGGGACCTTGTGGGTCTACCTGACCAGCTCATTATAGAGGCTAACTCAATTCTGGGCCTGGGACTAGCCAGCCAGAACTCTTGGTTTACACCCAATTTTTTTCTTCAGTTGTTTTTAGGGTTTCTGGTTTTATACTGAGGTTTTTAATTTTTAATCCGTTTAGAGTTGACCTTTGTGCAGGGTGAGAGACGTGGATATAAATTCAGTTTTCTAAATGTGGATATTCAGTTTCTACAGCAATATTTGTGGAAGAGGCTATCTTTCCTCCAGTGTTTATTGTTTGATCCTTTGTTGAAGCAGCTATAGTTGCTTGAATTGAAAAGTGAGTCTTCTATTCCATTCCATTTGCCTACATGTCTGTTTTTGTGTCAGTACCCTGCTGTTTTAGGGGCTATGGCTTTGAAATATGTCTTGAAATCACATATGGTGATTCTACCAGATGTCTTCTACTGAGGATACTTTTAGCTGTCTGAGGCCTTTTCTGCTTCCATATGATATTTGAGATTATTCCTTCTAACTGTGAAGAATGGTGCCAAAATTTTCATTGGAATTGCATTGAATCCATACATTGCATTTGGTAAGATTACCATGTCCACAATGTTAGTTCTTCCAATTCATGGGCATGACAGTCCTTCCATCTTCTCATGTCCTCTTTGATTTTGTTTTGTGATTTTATATTTTCATTGTATAGGTCTTTTACTTCCTTGGTTAGTGAGATTCCAGAATATTTAATTTTGTGGGTGTTGTGAATGGAACAGGATATCTGATTTCTTTCTCCATACAGCACAAAGGAAGGCAACTGATCCTGCCTCTTTGCTGAAAGATTTTATCAACTTTAGAAATTTTTTGGTGGAGTCTTTCAGGTCACTCATCTATAGATACATGTCATCTGAGAAAAGGGATAATTTGACTTCTTCCTTTCCAATATGAATCCCATTATTTCTTTCTCTTGTCATATGGCTTAAGGTAAAACTTCTAGTACCATGTTAAAGCAGTGGTGAGAGTAGACACCCCTGTCTTGTTACAGAACTGAAATTCTGCTCCCCATTTATTATGATCTTGACCTTAGGTGTTTTGTATATCACCCTTATTATGTTGAGATGTGATCCCTCCATCCCAAGTCTCTCCAGTGTTTTAATAATGAAATGATATTGTATGTTGTCAAAGGCCTTCTCTGCATCTATTGAAATGATTATGTGGCTGCTGTGTTTAAGTTTGTTTATGTGGTGAACTATATTTATCTCTTTCTACATGTTGAACCATTCATGCTGGGTTGGGTTTGTGAGGATTTTATTGAGAATTTTTGCACCTAGCTTTATCAGGGGTATTGGCCCATTATATGTTTTTCTTGTGTTCTTGTTCTGATATTAGTGCATCCTTGGCTTCACAAAAGAAGTTTGGGAGCGTTCCATCTTTTTCAATTGTGTGTAATAATTTGAGAATTATATTTCGTTCTTGAATGAAGGCTTGGTAGAATTTGGAAGTCAATCTGTCTGGGCCTAGATTTTTTTTTATTGGGAGATGTTTAATTACTTTTTATGTCTCATTTGAAGTAATAGGCTTCTTCAGGTCATTTATCAATTCCTGGTTTAGTTTTGGTAGGTGATATGAATCAAAGAATTCATCCTTTTTTTCTAAATTTTCTAATTTTGTGGAATATAGGTTCTTGAAATGTGTTCTGATGATTTTCCCACTTTCATGGTGCCAGTTGTGAGGTCTCCATTTTCATTTCTAATCTTATTGATTTGGGTCTTCTCTTTTTTTTATTTTTTACTAACATGACCAGGGGTTTATCAATTTCTTTTATTTTTTTGAAGAACAAGCTCCTCCTTTCATCAATTTCCTAAATTGATTTTTTTTGTTTCCAGTTCATTAATTTTTGTATTAATCTTTGCGATTTCTTTTTTTCTGATACTTCTGGGATTAGATTGTTCTTGTTTTTCCAAAGCCTTCCGATGGTAGTTATTTATTTGTGATCTAGTTTTGTATTGTAGGTGTTTAGTGATATACATTTCCCTCTTTAAACTGCCTTCAATGTGTCCCATAAGTTTTGGTATGTTGCATTTTCATTGTCATTCAGTTCTATAAACTAATTTATTTCCTTTCTGATTTCTTCAACAACTCGTTCATTGTTTAATAGTGAGTTGTTTAGTCTCTGGGAGTTGGTGTGTTTTCTGTTGTTACTGCTGGTGACATCTAGCTTTGTTGCTTTGTGGTCAGGGAGTTATGTCAACTTTCCTAAATTTGTGAAGACATGCTTTATGACCTAATATATGATCCCACTGTACCTGACTGAGGCCTTCATGATCATATGGTAAGTCCCATAATCCCACAAAGGAGGATGCTAGGGAAAAAGGAACAGAGGAGAGGGAATAAAAGAGTATAATCTGTTAAAAAAATAACTTTTAAAAGTCTCATACTATTATTGTATTAGGATTTATATCTTTATTGTATATTATATTTTGCTTTATAAAGTTAGATACCCCTGTGTTTGGTGCATATAAGTTTATGATTGTAATATCTTCTTGTTTAGTTGTTCCTTTAATGAGTACGAAGTGGCCTTCTATATATTGTTTCAATACTTTTTGTATTGAAGTCTATTTTGTCAGGTATTAGTACAGCCACGCCTGCTTGCAATATCTTTTTCCATACTTTCACCATAACATGATAGGGTTGTTGGAATGTGAATGTATGCCCCCCACCCACAGCATCGGGTATTTTTTAAATTAAGGTTAAACTTTTTGCTTAAGTCTCCAGAAGCCTGCTGGAGAAAGTGTGTCACTGGGGATGCATCTGATGCCAGCCCAGAGGTGTGGGAAGAACAGCTTGAGTTCTGTCATTCCTACCCAGCAGGCAGGGGTGCGTGGTTGTTTCTCACTGGATCTGTGAAAAGGAGCCAGGTTCTTCTGCCGTTGATGGAATTTCCCCTGGGTCTGTGAGCTTCAAATATATCCCTTCTTCCCATAAACTGTGTCTGGTTAGATGTTCGTTCCAGCAGTGTGGAACTGACTATAGAAAGTGCTGTTTATTTTTAATTATAAGGTGGGTTTCTTATAGATAACAAGTGAGTGGCTCCAGCTCTCTGACCCAGTCTGTTAAATTTTGAATCCTACACAGAACATAATCAATTAGATTTTATCACTTGTGACCTGTCTCTAAAGTGCACCTCCCCTGCACAGACGTAGGCTTGACTCATTTCCTAGGCATCTCTCAATCCAATGAGATAGAGTTCATGATTAACCATTACAGGCTCTTGCTTTGTTCATTGGTAGAGTTTTTTTTTGGTTTTTTTTTTTTTTTTTTTTGCTAAATTCCCCAGGGGATTTTCATCCAGAGCACTGTCACCACATGAGCGAAAATAGAAACTATCTCCTTGATAAGCTCTGTAGAAATTACTAAATATATCCAAGCAACATTTCTTACCTAAAATGAGAAAGCATAAACATTATTATTCCTTTTTAAATGTCATAATTTGTGTCCTTCCAAGGAAATTAAATAATTTGCACAACTGTTTTTTTTTTTTTTTCGTCCTTTTTAGTGCCTTTTATGTTTCTGGCATACAATAATTAAACTATATGTTTCTAATTACAAGCTACCTAATGCAACTGAAAAGAGAAACTGTTTAGTTTTCAAAACATAATCAGTACCACAGAAGTGTCCCTAAGGCTGGGGGAGCAAGCAGCGGAAGTGAAGTGGCCTGACGACGGCAGCAGAGGAAGAATCATAAACATGCTGTTTCTTCTCTCCAATAGTGAGTCTCCCTTGGCTACAACTAAGGACCACTTATTAACATTAATATGATTTATGCTAAAATGTGGCTGTAGATATTTATTTATTATGCAGGACAGAAAAGTTTGGAAACCTGCCCATCAGTGGGCAGCAGCCTTGGAACACAGAGGGAGGGGAAAGTGGACTCATCGAAGAGTCTCAGCAACCAGAGGGAGTGCGTTCCTCTTCCTAGGAGGCCAGGGTGGTGCGATGTGAGAAAGCAGTGGGCCAGAGGTATGTGAACATGTGTGGGCGTGTTTTTATGTCTCCGGTAGATCAAAAGGTCACTGTTTCTTAGAAACGACCAACTCTGAGTCAGAAGAGGCCCAGCTTAGAGAACTAAACAGGAATTCCAGAGCCCAGGGACATCCATGGGAAAGCTATCCCCCCCATCTGATCATACTGGACTTTAAGTTGGCTTTTTACCATTTCACTTGCCCAGGAATGGTGGCTCGTGAGTGAAGGTGGAGATGTGTCCTTGAGGGAGTGGGGATTGCTTCTATAAACTGAGGGACTCATTCTCTCTAAGCATGATGCATGTGGATCACAACTCCATTGCAACGATTAAGTTTTAAGCTCTTGGACTTGCCTAAAACAACTTTTGGTAGAGGGTAGACTTCATAGACTATTTCCACATCTTTCTGTACCCAAGGTAAAGAGTGTTCAGAACAGAAGCCTCTGACTGGTGACAGTAAGCCAGGGCAGGTCCTACACGTTTGTGGGTATTGACCTTGAAAACATGATGATTCTGAGGTTTAGGATCATATTCCACTGCAAACAGCCCATCGCCTTAGTCTAATCAGCTCATAGTTCATCTGCCACCTCCTTACTCCCACCACGCTACCTTTGCTTGTGACTTGTGTGTAACAGCCTGTAAATGACTTAGAAAATCAATGAGCAAGTGCAACCCACAGCACCAAAAAGAAGATGGAACTACCAAAACAGAGACCTTAATCGGACACAAGTAGTTACATTGGAACTACAGTTTTGCTGTAGGCTGAGGAAATGACTCAGGCAGGTTAAGTGCTTCCACACAAGCATAAAGACCGTGAGCTGGGGACCCCAGCACCTACTTACAAGCTAGGCACAAAAGTGAGTGCCTATAATCCCAGTTCTGGGGTAGCAGAGACAAGGAGGATCCCCTGAAACTTTGCTGGCCAGCTACTCGAGTAGAATCATTCGACTTTCCAGTCCACGGAGAGACCTCTGGCCTCCACATACAGGTGGGTGCACGTGCACCTGCACCTGGGTGTCCATACAAACAAACATCCCCACAACAACAACAACTTTGCTATAAATATATTCTTCTGGAAAAATTTCTTTTTCTTTTCTTTTTACTTTTTGAGGTAGGGTTTCACTGTATCCCAGCCTGACCTGGAATTCACTATGTAGTCTCAGGGTGGCCTCAAACTTGGTGGGCTTCTCCTACCCCTGCCTCCCAGCTCTAGAAAAATTTCTTAGTTCAAAGTTTTAGAAGGAATTTTCAGAAGACTCTCACATACATGACTGAAGTCATCTTCCTCTCACAAGTTACACTGAGCCAGCTCCCGTCTACCCTTCAGCTCACACCTCCCTAGTTTACTCCTTGCTTTAGAGGATCAGCCTATGGGTATCTTACAATTTTCATAACATGTCTTATATAAGGGATTTTCTTTTTAATCCCATGTATGATGATTACTCGGCACCCGGTTATTTTCAAGTCTCAGTTCAAACATGATGATTCCAGAGAGAACGTGTGGGACATCTTTGATTACACCTCCTGCACCTACTGACGGAGGCAGACATAACCATCCTCACATTAATTACGCCTGGCACTGCATAGGTTCCCAACTAGACCATGAGGAATTTGGAGGTTCAAGTTTTTCTTCCCAAAGAACCTAGTAAACTGTCAAAAACATTGTTGATTTTCAATCAATATTTGTCAAATTGAAGTGAAAACTGAGTGACATCTAAAAGTTAAACAAACAGCCCTATTTTGGGATCTTTCGGTTGGTTCTTCACTGGCTCTTCCGCGGAGCGTATGCTGAGCCCTCACTTCCCCACGTTTGCTGGCAGTGTTCAGCACGTGTCAGCTCTGTAAACAGATCTGTCGCTTCCTCCCTCAAATATCCCCGCCCTCAGAATTTATCTTATCATCCAAGAGATGCTGCTTCGTAAATCCAGACTAAAATATCTTCTCCAAAGTACTCCACGCCCTTCCTGTGCAAACATATCATTTAAGAGCTGGAGAGATGGCATGGCTGTTAAGGCACGTGTCTGTGAAGCCAAAGGACCCAGGTTTGATTCCCCAGGACCCACATACGCCAGATGCACAAGGTGGCACATGCATCTGGAGTTCGTTTGCAGTAGCTGAAGGCCCTGGTGCACCCATTCTCTCTCTTTCTCTATCTGCATGCACTCCCTTTTCTCTCTCAAACAAATAAAATAAAGTTTAAAAAAAAAACACATTCCAGGCTCAAGAGATTGCTTAACAGGGCTTAGCAGTTAAGCGCTTGCCTGTGAAGCCTAAGGACCCCAGTTCGAGGCTCGATTCCCCAGGACCCACGTTAGCCAGATGTGCAAGGTGGTGCATGCATCTGGAATTTGTTTGCAATGGCTGGAAGCCCTGGTGCACCCATTTTCTCTCTCTCTCTCCCTCTCAAGTAAATAAATAAAAATAAACAAAACAATTTTTTAACTAGCTAAAAAAAAAAAAAAACATGCCATTTAAATGATTTTCATGACATAACACTAACTACACAACTAGCCACACACTAGATATACAGAGCGTGGAAGTATACTTTATGTCTTAGATATTTTCACAAAAATTTGCTCATAAATAAAATCAGGGGCTGGGCAGATGGCTCATTGCCTATACCTGCTTGCTGTGTAAGTTTGAGAGCCTGAGTTTGATACCCAACAGACACATAAAAATCTGAGTGTGTTGAGCTGGAGAGATGGCTTAGTGGTTAAGGTGCTTGCCTGCAAAGGCTAAGGACCAAGGTTTGATTCTCCAGAACCCATGTAAGCCAGATGCACAAGGTGGCATATGTGTCTGGAGTTCATTTGCAGTGGCTAGAGGCCCTGGTGCACCCATTCTTTCTCTATATGCCTCTCTCTCTCTCTCTCTCTCTCTCTCTCTCTCTCTCTCTCTTGTTCTCTCTAATAAATAAATGAAATTTTAAAAAAATAATAAAGACCTGGATGTGGTCCCACACATCTGTGACCCCAGCACTGACTGGGAAGCAGAGACAGGACAATCACTGAGACTATCTGGATAGCCAGTCTAACCAAAAACTAGCAAGCTCCAGACCAGTGAGAGATTCTTTCTCAAGAAAAGAAGATGGAATAATGATAATGGAGGACCTCCAAAATTGATATCCTCCTCTGGCCTGCTCATGCTTGTACACGAGGTCTTGCACATCTATATGTACACACACACACACACACACACACACACACACATCACATACTATACACATGCACCAAATTTAATAATGAAAATAAACCACATTTTGCTGTTAAATATTGTTATTTTAAGAATCATGTTTGCTTCATTTTTATTTAACTTCTGTTGGCAATAGTTCCTGCAGTTTTTGTTGCTCCAGACTTTTTTCTCTCAATTAATTAATTACACATAAACTCAGCTTCAAAGTGTTAAAGGAGTATCTATTTTAAAAACTCTGTAAATTATTCCTTTGATTTGGATGAATGACTCATTATTTAACCTTGTAATAGTAATTCATGGTGAGCCAGCCTACGCACGTCTAGCACGTAATGTGCCCCTTCTCAGAGGGCACCCCACCAATGCTTCATTTCTGCAACGATGACATTCAAATCTAGTTTTCCTTTTTTGTATTTTTTAAGTTTTTTTTTTTTCACTCTTATATTGCCAGTATTGGAAGTGCCACTAACAGATTTTTCAGGAGCGAGAATGAAATGATGTGTGTAAGGGGGAAAAAAAAAATGTGACAGGGAAGTTTGACAAAGTGTTTTCGCTATGCAATGGCTGAAATTAGAAGCAGGTTATATGAGACATAGCTAAGAAGACACGACATTAAACACGCGGTGATATGTGGAAACCGTGTTCAAATAAGAAATCATCACAAATAAAGGTATAAATAGTTATGGTTAACTATTATCATGAAGAATGAAATTATACTATCAGAAACTTTCTTAATTTAAACCTAAACAACGCAATCATGTCTGGAAGAGGAACATGAGTGGGTATTGTGCAGCCCCAATATGAAATTTACCTCTGTAAAGGTAGCAGAGGTCAACTTTTTAAAAAAGCCAAGAGGCCCTCTTGTACCCACAATTGATGGGGCCTACACCTATTAAATTCTCTATTAAAAAAAAAAAAAAGTAAGGGTTATCTCATTTGTCCTGATGCTAACTTACTCTCCGTTGGAGAATCTGCTTCTCTTTTTCAGATAGATGTAGATCCTAAGTAGAGAGCCACCCCATCATACCTCAAAAGGGCCCCGGCTGAAACTAAGAAAAATTGGAGAAACAAGCAAGGGGGCTGTTGTCCTGATGAACCGGATACCAGCACAAGGGGGAAGGAGATCAGCACAGAGAAAAATCAACTCCTACCAAATCAGAGAGCCAGAGCCTCAGAGGCCCCCAACACCTCATCACTGAAGCAGACCAAAAATGAACCCAACATGGCTCAGGGAAATTTTGCGGAAGAGGGGGCGGAAACAATGTCAGAGTCACATGTTGGGTCATGATATGCAGAGACATTTAGCTTACCCATAACTGTGGGCTAACTCCACAATGCATGACCCATATACCTCAACAAGGAGGGGCCAAGGGGAGGGGGTAGGTCACGGATGAGCCTAATAATGGTACCATACCAAACTGACTGTATTTGCTGAATACAGAACTGACTAATAAAAAAAAAAAAAAAAAAGCCAAGAGCTGGAGAGATGGCTTAGTAGTTAAGGTGCTTGCCTGCAAAGTTAAAGGACCCAGGTTCAATTTCCTGGGACCCACGCAAGCCAGATGCACACAGTGGTGCATGCATCTGGGGTTTGTTTGCAGTGGCTGGAGGCTCTAACATGCCCATTCTCTCTCTCTCCTTTGTAAATAAATAAACAAGGGCTGGAGAGATGGCTTAGTGGTTAAAGCGTTTGCCTGCAAAGCCAAAGGATCCCAGTTCGATTCTCCAGGACCCATGTAAGCCAGATGCACAGGGGGACACAGGCATCTGGAGTTCGTTTGCAGTGGCTGGAGGCCCTGGTGCACCCATTCTCTCTCTCTCTTTCTCTGCCTCTTTATCACTCTCAAATAAATAAATAAAATATATGCTTTTTAAAAAAATAAATAAATAAAAAATAAATAAATAAAAAAATAAATAAACAAGCAATTAAAAGAAAAGAATTATAAAAGAACCAAAAGGGCCATTATGGCAATATTTGCATTCTTATTGCTGTTTCAAGATTCAGTAATCAAGGTGTTTTATTACCTAGATCAAGCCAAATTTATTTACTCACCTTGAAATTCTACTGTCTCTTTAGAGAAATCAAACAAGCAAAAATTATGCTGCATTCCTATGTCCACACCAAGACAATGTGATGAAGCAATTATCTTTTGATGAGAAATGATGGTAAAAGAAAACATAACTTTTATCAAGGGAAAAAAATGATTAATTCATCCCTAAACATGGGCAAGGGCAGAAATCATTTCTGTGGACCATCTAGAAAGAAACTTTGGCAAAGAATGAGAGTGTGTAAAGAGAAAGCTGTCCCCGACATAGTTCTGATTCGTCATCAGCAGAAGGGGAGAAGGTGGCTCAGACACTCAGCACTGCATTGTGGTTCTCTGCAAGAGATAAGGAGATTCCACATCTGCCACCCAGGTGTGGGCGTGGGCTGTGTTCACTGTATTTATCAGATCCAGTGAGGTCGTAGCCAGCAGATGTGATTACAACATGACTGCCGGGACCCTAGAATCACATAGCATACACCACGTAGAGTCATCTGCTTCATCAGAGAGGGCTGGCTCAAAAGTTTAGTACTCTTCCCTCTTGTGTCCATGGCCTGGAAGCAAGTTTGAGGGAAGGGCCTGTGATGTGCTTAAAATTTGTGCAGCTTAGTTAAAATGTGTATAAGGATTGATAACCAAAGTCTATGACTCTACGGTAAGATAACTTTCCTAGCTGAAAATGGAAAAGCTAGCCAGCCTCCAATGTAATTGGCTCTCCAACAACCAGTATGAGTAATCATTGCCACAAAAATAAATGATGTCTCCAATGTCTCCTTCCTCCGCTTGGGTGAGTAAGGATGCTGAGAAAGCCTGAAATTAGCTGCCTAGTTCATAGCTGCTACAGATGTGCAGAACCTGCCCCACTCTAATGTCTAATCAGAACTGGTTCACACCTGGGAATCAGCTGACTCAAGACTTTCAAAGACAGGGCTAGGGAGACAGCCCAAGCAGTAGAGTACTTGACACACAAGCACGGGGACCTGAGCTGGGATACCCGGAACCCATGTACAGCACTGGACACAGTGTTGTGCACCTAGAATCTCGGTGCTACTGAGGCAGGGAGTGGACGATCCCTGGAGCTTGTTGGCCAGCCAGTTTGGCCAAATCATTGCTTTCCAGGTTCAGTGAGTGACCCTGTCTCAAAAAAAAAATAAATAAATAAATAAGGGATGGAGAGATGATTTAGCAGTTAAGGCTCTTGCCTGCAAGCTTAGGAACTCATGTTCGAATCTCCAGGTCCCACATAGCCAGACACACAGTGATGCAAGTGCACAATGTCACACATGCACCACGAGGTGGCAAACAAGTTTTGCAGTGGCCGGAGGCACTCATTCTCTCCTCCTGCCTCTTTCTCAATCTCTCTCTCTCTCTCTCTCTCTCTCTCTCTTTTTCTCTCAAAAAATAAAAACAAAACAAATAAGAGAGCAAACGATGAAGAATCTTGATATCAACCATTGGCCTCTACATGTGCAACTTGTCCACACACCACAAACACATCCCAGAAAAGAAAAATCATTTCAAAGACTACAGCAGAGGGAAAGCTATAGGTAACTTCATCAAGGTGATGTGAGCAGGTACACGTGAATGGCACCTGTCACACTGCCATTTAGGACCCTTTGGAGCAACAAATAGTACTTAAGCTACTTGGTTTTCCTATCAGGCTATTCTACTCTTGGTAGTCCAAACTTGGCTTTGAAAATAAAGATACCCTGGTTCACCATCTGAGCAGGACATCAATCCATTCCATCCTCAGGGGAACGTGTTGACAGTAAATAACTGTGAGCTCACTTACAGTTCCCCAAATGACCTCATACTTGCGAAAACCCGTTTGGATTCATACAAAACGAAATAGCCTTACTTTTTATGATTGCATGTTTGTGCCTCCTCTTAAAGCTCGTATGTTGAAACCAACCCCCAGTATGTGAAGGTAAGGATCTGGAGAGACAATTAGGTCAGGAGAGTAGAGCTTTGTGACACTGAGCCACCCTGCAGGCAGCTGCCTGTGTATTTTCAAAGCCACAACGTCCAACACACCCAGAGAACTGGAATTACTAGTTTTTCCAAGAATATAGTTACCTGTGAGTCCCTGTGAAATGCTCTTGCAAAGCGATATGAAAGCCCAGGAGAAGATGCTTCCATATGTCACAACAGCATACAATAATTATTTCCTCAGACTAAAGAGAGCCCAGATTCAAAGGACAGAGAGGAAGTATACAAAGTCATGAAATCACAGTCGGATCCCAACAGTGGGCTGGGGATATGGCTTAGTGGTTAAAGACAGTTGCTTACAAAGCAAGTTCCCTAGCACCCTCATAAAACCAGATGCACTAAGTGGTGCATGTGTCTGGATTACATTTGCATAGAGAAGGCCCTGGCACTTTCTCTCTCTCTCTCATAAATAACTAAGTTCTTTTAAAAAATTTAAAAGGCTGGAGAGATACCAACAGTATTTCTGGCTATTTTCCTATGTGGGCCCTTTCTCTCCCATCATCACAATGAGCCTCCGGGATAGAATTCAGGGATAGTAAAAAGGAAGCAGTGAAGAGGATTTCTTGTTATCCTTTGAGCAAGGTGAAGGAGCAGAGTTGAGAAGCCAACCCAGAGCTGTCTGCCTCCCAAGACTAGTCTTTCCATTAGCAGCTATTGTTTTTCTCATGCAAGCAAACTGTGAAATAAGACTGATGGAGATATGTTAATGGGATTATCAGATTTTCCCCCCAAGCCCCCTTGCCATTCTTCACATCACCTCTGAAATGAGGGTTCTTTTTTTGGGGGGAAAAAAAAAAGTTAAGAGCTGGGCGTGGTGGCACACACCTTTAATCCCAGCACTTGGGAGGCAGAGGTAGGAGGATCGTCGTGAGTTCGAGGCCACCCTGAGACTCCATAGTGAATTCCAGGTCAGCCTACCTCGAAAAACCAAAAAAAAAAAAGTTAAGACTCAAAGGGGGACATGATCTGACTGAATCCATGAACAAGTCATCTCTGGCAAGTCAGGTGACTTTGCACCACTAAGTGCCCCTTTGTCCTAATCTCATAGTTGGTATGTGAAGAAAATTATGACCTCTCCACCAACATCAGTGCAAGAAGGAGGTGGCAGAGAAACTCTAACATAACTGCTTTTCTTATGGACGAAGCAAAATGATATGTACTTGACCAGATTAAAGCTGGGACTAGGGGTACCCCTCCGCCCTCACGCAGAAGGGCAGGAAGGCAGGAACAAGCACCTGTGTGCTCCTTCTCAGACAAAGGAAGGAATAACATCAACTCGCAGGGAGGTGAATGTCTGAGAGCCCAAGGACCACGGCTTTGACTCTGCTTCCCACCAGGACCTGTCGGTGATGTACTCTGAGCACACAAGGTTCTGAAGACCCCAAGCAGAGACACAGCGCGGATGCATACCCTGAACCCACACAACCCCAAACCTTCAGTGACTCTCTTGTTTTCCAGTTCATGGAAAGAAATTGGCCCCCCAGCTTTGCTGATTCATTAATCTGGGGCAATATGAGCCTGTTCCTAAATTTACCTTCCTGGACCAGTCTGGAAGCTTCCGTGTCATTCACCCTCATGTTGGGGAATTGAGAACCTATAAGGAAAGTTAGAAAAGTGCTTCTCCCAGGTGTCATTAGTCTGGCATAGCAAAATAGCGTCATGACAATTGAGAATTTAAGAAAGTTTCCTAATGGGTAGATAGTAGTTGATTTGTTCTTGTTTTTCCAAGGTAGGGTCTCACTTTATCCCAGGCTGACCTGGAATTCACTCTGTAGCACCAAGCTGGCCTCACTCAAACTCATAGTGATCCACCCACCACAGCCTCCACAGTGCTTGGATTAAAGGCATGCGCCATAACACCTGGCCTACAATGTGATTTTTTTTTAAACCAAATTTTCTCATCTATAAAATATTAACACTAATATTGATATCACTATCTAATGAATTATATTTCAATATATAATGATATCATATGAACTCCTATGTCTAATCAAATAATGTATAGAAGTATATCTACATATAGATGTATGCACATATGTAGATTTAGATATAGAGATGACAGAGAGATATATGGCTTTCTTTATCTCTATTTCCATATCATTTATATCTATCTGGATTAGTCAGGGTTCTCTAGAGGAACAGAACTGCTAGAATGAATTATTTTAAAATGGGAATTTTTTGGATTATTTTACGATAGTCCAATAGCAGTTGCAGGCCCAAGAATCAAGGAACCTGGTAGCTGCTCAGTCAGGCATGGCCAGGTGCCTCAGCAGTCCGGACCCAGCACTGAAGGCCTGGAGGCTTCCTGAGGAGCCGCTGCATTTCGATCCACAGAGGTCTTCAGTTGCTGCTGGTCTTCAGTCTGCACTGGTCTTCAACCCACGCTGGAAGGCAGCTAGCAGCTCTGGCAGCCAACTGGGAAGAAGGAAGGGGCTCTTTTCATCCAGAGCTTCCTTATATAAAGTCCTCCTCTGAGAGGGACTGCCCACTCTGGGGGAAGGGCTCACTGTGGGGGAAGGACTTCCTCTTCAGTTAATCCTTCCTGGAAGCAACCTCCGAGACCCACCTGAAAGGGATTTCTGTGGATTACTAAACAGATCAAGTTGACAACACCTTAATCATCACACTATCATCTACATATGTTCCCTAGCATGAAACTACATGGTTCTGTGAGTCTAATGCAAGTCTATCAGGAGATTCTGCACTCTGGGACATTGATATTTGACCTGGCCTGGCTGCAATAGCTCCCTGGAAGGAGGAACTGGAGGCTCCACAGAGACCCACTTTGTGTTACTTTTTGTTCTTAGTGTCTGGCATTCTCGCCAAAAGAGACGTGTCACTTTTCCCTTCTGTTCCAATTCCCACTATCCCTTCTTCTCTCGCACACATCATCAAGGAATGCTTCACTTATAGAATTAGGAAATTTGAAAGCAGAAATGAATCCAGCAATGTCTTCGAGGTGACCCTTCCTCTGGGCATTTGATCTCTAATGTGAATAGAAAGAATGATGTTCTTGCAAGCAGATTTTTGCCATTAACCATGGAAAGGGAAAAAAAGCTTGTGGGTTTGTTTGTGAAGGGCATGAGAGACCAGGAAGGGTTGTGAGAAGGTGTTCAACAGCCTTGAAATCTCTATCAATACCATTTCTTTACGATGTTTCATATTATAAATAAGTCTCTCAACTAATAAAATACATCAACCTTCTTAGCAACCATAGATTGACATAGGTCCTAACAGACTGTCTTCCTTGCACAGATATATATGCACAGATACATATGCACAGAAGTTAGAATATAGAAGGTGTTACCCAATATTTGTTGAGAAACCTGAATGTGTCTCAAATTAAACTAAGGAAGAGAAACTAAAAAGAAAAACAATTCTGGCCCATGGGAGATGGGAAATATTCTTCAGACAAGATAAGGTTTATTGAGTGAAAATATATATAATCAATTAGACAGAGAAAAGCTTTCCACAAAATCAAAATCATCTCCCCAAAGATATAATGAATGTTTCCACATTTTAGTCACATCAAACTATATTGAGCAACCAAAAATATGTAATCGTAAAGTCCTGCAACTATTTAAAAAGAAAAAAAAATCTCTATGTTCTGAGGAAAGATGCTGAGCCCCTGATTTAAATCCAAGATGGATGAGTGCTCAGAGCAAGTTCATGTCTAGACGCCTCAGTTTCCACATCTGATAGCATTTACCTGTCTCCCAAGGCCTCAAGGAAGCTAGTGAGCCTGTGTCTGCAATGCACATGAGACCTTCACATGAAAGGTGTTGCATTTTGCCAAGAAACTCACCCTGGCATTTGTTTCAACTGGAAAATTCCTTCAATTATTGTAGGAAATACTCCACAAGTGACTCACCAGGTTTTGACCTTACATAAATTTTAAAATAAAAAGATATCCCAGCTTTAAAATATATAAATCTAATTATAGATAAAAGTCATAGAAAATTCTGAAGCACTACAAAAAAAACAAAGATTCCGGTAATAGCCACACGTGGACATAGATACACATAGTCTCATCGTCTGTAGAAAGAGCATAATCTGTTTATTCTCTGCAGAGGTTATGGGCAAAGAGAGCACAGCTTACATCACATCATAATAGTCACCAGTCATCCTACTGAGTCCATGAAAGACACTTCAAGAAGCATTTAATCTGATATTTGAAGCAGGTGAACTTGATATACTCTCTCCTTGATATCCTTAATTCTGTTTGACTGATGGGAATCAATCTTATCTTTAAAAGAATATTATTAAGAGAAAGTTTCTCAAGTCTTCTTTCACTTCACATTAGAAAAAAAAAAAAAAACAACAAAAAAAAAGCTCTCATCCTGTCTTCTTCTGAGCCTGCTTCTCTAGAAAGGAAAAAAAAAAAAACTGGAAACCTCTGATGCATATTTAGAGTGAAAATATATCTTTGTTCCATTCAAAGTTAAGAACAAATTTTCTAATTAACTTTTTTCTTATTTATATTAAAATACCAAATAATGTTCTTGAAAAACTTTTCAGAGTGTGTTTGTGGCAGTTTGAATGTATGTTCCCCAGTAGACTCGGGTGTTATTGAAATTGAGTTTGCATCTTTCGCCTCTAGCAGATAGACTCCTGCTAGAGGCTGCTCAAGGGGGGTGTGTCACTGAAGGTGGATCTGAATTCCAGCCCAAGGTATGCAGAGTGGTGAGAGCTCTGGGGGACCCTGCTGCCCCAGGGGTTGTGCTTGCTTGCTTGTGGTACTGGCTGGGATTTAGGAATGGGAGCCAGCTTTTTCCATCATTGATGGAACTTAGCCTGCATCTGTAAGCCTGAAATAAATCCCATTCCTCCCATAAACTGTGTCTGTTGGGAAGTTCTGCCCAGCAGCATGAAGCTGACTAGAACAGTGTTTCTCTACAGAAGAGTATGATTGCGTATAATTTGTTTTTAGTAATGGTAAAAGACAATAAAATAGTGGGGGGAAAGAGAAAGGTTCAGAATAACAAGACTTGAATTCTATTTCTGCCACATTTTATTCATGTGATTTTGACCAAACCATAATATCACTGTTTTCTCATTTGTTAAAAGAGAGAGTTGGTTGAGCTCCTTATGTTATATATTGGAACAGCATAACTTCTTTTGAGTACTGGGAATTGAACCCAGACCTTTGCATAGGCCAGGCAGCTGCCCTACCACTATGCCACATCTCCAGCCCTCCAATCCTTTTTGTATGTTTTCATTTTGAACCACAGGCTTACTAAGTTGTGCAGGGTAAACTGCAACTCACTCTGTGGCCCTGTGGGCCTTAGACTTGAGATCCTCCTGCCTCAGCCTCTTGAGTATCTGGGATTTTAAGCCTGTCCCACCAAATCCAGTAACATAAGATTCTTGAATGAACCATTGCAGTGTCATTAATACTATGAACAAGTAGATCACATAATTGAGTAATTATCATTCAGACTTAATAGTTAGAAAATGTGGATTCAATTTAAATACTTAAAGATAGGGACTTTTAAACTGCAATCACCTCCATCATATCTTACTTATTAATGGATCATATTTTAGCTGTGTCATTTTATGTGCAAATTTGACATTATTAGTCATGCTATTATCATTCTATTCAATCAGGATTGATTGGTTTGAGTTATCAAGTTTGAAATTAACTTTTCCTTTATCCTTTCCCTTTCTTTCCTCTTTCTCTTTCTTCTTCATTTTTTTTTTTTTTCTGCCAGTCTGTCTTAGTTAGTAGCACTGGGGACTCAACCCAGAACCTCACACATTCCAGGCGAATACTCTACCACTAAGCTACACTTAATTATTATAATTATTATTTTAATTTTAAATTTGAGATGGAGATTTCACGAAGTTTGCCAGGCTGGTCTTGAACTTTCTGGGTAAGCCAGACAAGTCCTGAACTTGCAATCCTTCTGTCTCAATCTCTTTGTCTTAACAGGACTGACTTCTGGGAAATAACTTTTTCCCCATCTGCCACTCTGATTATCCAACTAGACCAGCATCAGCTCCCTAGGCAGCTTGTGACAGTGCAGCTTGCTTTTAGCCCACTAGAGTTTCTGTTCCTGAGGTCTGGGGTAGAACCCTTGCCTTTCATTCCTTACATACGCCCACGTGATGTTGCTCTCACTGCTGCAGACCACCCTCTGAGTCATTAGAAGACCCTTGAGGGAGTGATGGTCATACACCTCATTTTTACTTTTTGGAACAATAACACAAGGTGTCCTCTCCTCAAAAGATCTAGGTTAATGGGTTTCTTTTCTAGATTTCTTTTCTTCAAGTCAGAAGAAAATATTATTCCCACATTCATGGGCACTGCTGGAGTCTGATATGGCTTATTTCTCTTGTTTGCATGATTTATATATATATATATATATATTAAATAATTGCTCTCCTCTTTCCCCTCCCTCCCTTCCTCACTCCATTCCTTCTTTCCTTCCCTACTTCCTTCCTATGGTTCCTTCATCCTGTGACTTCATGCCTTTCATTAGATCTGGAAAATTATCAGACATTAGGTCCTAAAACACAGATCCACTTCTTTCTGTTCTTACACATTCAAAGAGATAGTTCTTAGTTCTAAATCTATCTTCTAACTCCTTGAAGTGATGTGGGATCATCACTGGAGAGCTTAGTAGAAATGCCAACTTTGAGGCCAGACGTGGTGGCACATGCCTTTAATCCCAAGAACTCAGGAGGCAGAGGTATGAGAATCACTGAGTTTGAGGGCAGCCTGGGACTACAAAGTCAATTTCAGTTCAGCCTTGGCTAGAGTGAGACCCTACCTCAAAAGTAAATAAATAAATAAATTTTTAAAAAAGAAAAGAAGAAAATAAAAGAAATGACAAATTTGGGACTTCACTCCAGAACTATAGAATCTGCCTTTACAGAGCTCCTGACTACCATACACAGTGAAGGTTAAGAGGAAAGACTCAATTCCTAAGTCCCTCTTCAAAAGTATCCACTGTACCGCTAAACTCTACTGTTCTCACTGCAAGTCGTACATGTCTTTTTTAATCTCTAGAATTTCTGTTGATTCGTTTTCTAATTTTCATCATCCTATTCATAGCTACTTTCCCTTTGTTCCTTTTTATACTCCATTTTTTTACTTTTATACAGTTTATAAATTTAATGTTCCCTATGAAATTATTCTGATACCTAAAGATTTTGAAGTTCATAATTGTCTATTTCCTCATGTTTTCAGTGGCTCGGATGGTGGCTGTGCATTTGATCGATGTGAACCTGCACACCATGAGCGTGCTCCTCCACAGTGAGTTTCAGATCTGCTGGGTGCCCTGCACGCCAGCTGAGACACACCTCAGATTAGCTTCTCGTGTTGAGATTTTAACAATGCCTCTAAACTTGTGTGGGGAATCTCACACCTACTGTAGATCTTCTGGACAAACAGCTCTGTCATCCCCCTTTGCCAGGAAACAAATATTTTTTTTTCCTAACCAACCCCTCTTCCTGAAAAGTGCTAGCTTTGTGAAAAACTCTTATTTCTAACTTCTTATCTTGCAAGGGCCAAAGCAATCTCATCTCCTGGCCTCAAAAGCTGATAATTCTGATAAAATAGGCTGTCTTTATCCAGAAGGGATACATTCCAAGACCCCTAGTCAATGCCCAAACGAGCAGACAATAACAAAATCCATACATAGTAGATTTTTTTTCTCATACATACTTACCTATGCTGAAGTTTAATTTATGAATTGGGCACAGTAAGTGACTAACAATAACCAGTGATAATAAATCATATTAACAATGTACTACAGAAATTTCAAATCACACTGCTTCAAATAGCATGCTATTTAACTACTTATGAATTTTTTTTTCTGGACCTTTTCTATTTATTTCAGATCTGGTTGACCATAGGTAACTAAGACCACAAAAATGAAAGCATAGAGAATGAGCAACTAATACATATATAAATATATAATATCAATTATATGCTATATAATATGTTAATTATATACTATGCAATATGTTAACTGTATACTATATATTACATATATTTATTTTATATAATATAGGGTTTCTATATTAATTAATTTGATCATATCCTCCACACACACCTTGAATTTTCATTGTAGATCAATACATGTCTATTTTCAAGTTCAATGGGTCCATGGAAAAATGTTTATATTTTCTAGAATGAGACAGAAGAGAAAAAATACAATAATGTATTAAAAATTCACTAAGCCTGACACTGTGGTTAGACCTTCTATAAATTCCCTTTTTATGTTGTGGCTGTTGAGACAGATCTCCCTGTGCAGCCTAGGGTGGCCTTGAGCTGGTCAAATCACTGTATCTTTAAGTTCCTCATGCAGACAGTTGTGCTCAGGGCATCTGCAGCTTTGCCTGGAACTGTGGTCTTGAGCACATTCAGGTATTGTCCTAAGATTTGTCTTGCACTGGTCTGAGCTCAGCTTCACTGAGAACAAAACAGGACAAGGAAGAGATGGAGAGGGAGCCAGGGAAAAACAAGGGAGAGGTGGAGAAAGAACGAGGGAGGCTGATAATTGAAAGGAACTGAGAAACAGTAAGGAAGAAAGAAAGGAGGGGAAAGAAAAGGAGAAAAGAATGCATATCAACATTAGTCAGTTTGCAGCAAGCAGGATTTCAATATTTTATGAGTGAGAGAGAAAGAAAGAGAGGGAGAAAGGGAATAAGAATTGGCATGCCAGGTCCACTTCAGTAGGACTCCTGACACGTGTACCATCCTGTGCACATGTGTGACCTTGCATGCTTGGGTCACCTTGTATGTCTGGCTTACATGGGATCTGAAGAGTCAAACATGGGTCCTTAGGCTTCACAGGCCAGAATCTTAACAGCTAAGCCATCTCTCCAGCCCAGGAGTTTCAAGTTTATACTTTACCCATGTTTCTACAGCTATCACTCAGGGTCTAAATGAGCACCTATTATGTAACCATGTGCTCTTTGACTTCTGAAATGCTGTATGCTGGAAACCGACTCTCCTACTGAACACCTGCCACCATTCTTTTTTTTTTTTTTTTCCTTTTTTTTCTTTATTAGTTACTTTTGTATTCAGCAAATACAGTCAGTTTGGTACCATTATTAGGCTCATCCGTGACCTACCCCCTCCCCTTGGCCCCTCCTTGTTGAGGTATATGGGTCATGCATTCTTTACCTGGTTTATAAACGTTGTCATTCTGAATGCTTGGAGCTCCAGCTAACGACGACTTGGAAGGTGTAGCTTTGTTGGAGGAGGCGTGTTGTTGGGAGCAGACCTTAGTGTTAGTGCGGCTCACTCTCCTGTCTGCTGTGGCAGAGGTGATGTCCAGCCTCTGCTCATGCCGTGCTCCTGCCTGCCTATCCTGAAGCTGCCCATCAGCACTGTCAGCCAAAATAAATCCCTTCCTCCCTTCTGCTTCCTTTGGTTGGATCCTTTGTCCCCAGCCATGCCAGGGGTGAGTACGACAAATGTCTGCATCCACAAATAAGGAAGGAGTCAGCCATCAGTGGTTTTATGAATGAACGCATTTCATTAGCTCACGTGAGCAGATTGTTATCTGGAGTTGAACCATCCACTGGCCAGTGATATGAGGAGGTGTGGTCTTGCCCTGGACCCTGGAGCACTTCAAACTACACCCACTAGCATCTCAAGCAAGAAAAAGTGGCAGAAGAAAGCACCGGCTGTATCAGTTACTCTCTTGCTAAGACGAGATAACTGACTAGAAGCAACTTAGAGAAGGAAGAAGTAGAGCCCGTCATGGCAATGTAAGCATGGCAGGAGAAGAAAGACCATGTACCACCATCACATCCACAGGGAGGAAGTAGGGTGAAAGGATACAAGTGGGGCTGGACATAAAACCTTAAGGCCTGACCTCAGTGATACACTTTCTCAGCAAGGGTCCGTCTCCTAAACATTCCACGGTCTTCCTTTGCGGGGAAGGAAACACATCAGCCTATGGGGGAAATGTTACACTCAAACCACCACAGCAATTCTTTTTCTTAGCCACACCTGCACGGTTTGTCTTGCCCATTACAACATCCTCACCACTGCGTCCCCAGCTTTGGAGCATTAGGGCATGGCCTAGAGTATTCACTGCTAGGACTGGTTTTCTCTTAAGCTTCCTGGCTTGCCCTGCATTCAAGGTAGCTGCAGCCACCACTTAAGCAAGAGAAATGAGAATGGTTTAGAACGGATTGCTATCAAGCAGGGTACTGTGTCTGTCTCACCCTGGAAGCTCTTTGAGGTATTAGCTAAAAATGTCACTAACCCCCAAAAGTACCAGGTACGACTTGTTCAGGGAAGTTTTCTTCTCACACAGTTGTGACATTCCTCTCTTTATTTGTGCAAGATCTCCCTCCCTGCTGCATTGTAAACTCAGTGGTGGCAAAGGTCACAACTGCTTTAATGCACAGTCCATGCCATAAATGCTAAATATATTTGTTGAAAAAAAAATGTACCCAAAATAAAAGTAAATTGAAGTATTTTAAGATGAAATCTATAATTTTATCCTGAACTCTTTTCTGAGGATCAGATCCAAGATGATGGACTTACAAACATTTTCACTCAGGGATCTTACTCTAGTCCTAAAATAAACCTCTCTTACAGGGGTGTCACATTGTGGAGAGGTTAGTTTCTAAAGTACAAAGAGAAGCCACAGTCCGACAGAGACAAGCAGACCCTCTGGGGTGCACAGAACCTATGCCTGAGAACAAGGACATTGGGACAAGGGCCCCGTCCATGCAGCAGGGTCACCAACAACAAGGATTGATTGAACATAAGAAGTTATAGATTTGGATGTGCTCAGGTCACAGCAAAGCACAGGAAAGAAAAATAACTGTGGACTGGAGAGATTGCTCAGTGGTTAAGGCACTTGCCTATAAAGCCTAAGGACTCACGTTCGATTCCCTGGTATCCAAGTAAAGCCAGATGCATGAAGTGGTACATGCACCTGGAGTTTGTTTGCAGCAGCTAGAAGCTCTGGTGTGTCCATTCTCTCTCCCTCTCCCCACCCCAACTTTCTCTTCTTGGAAATAAATAAAATAAAATTTTAAAAATGAAAATGAAAAAGAATTGTGTTGTCCAAAAGGAATATTCTTAATTTCCTCATGCCTCCTAATTATGCCCGTCTAGAAAAAGCTGCCGTAAGCTCTAAAATACAGATTTAAACTAGTTATGTATTTGCTGGTCCCACAGCACAGCATGTATATTTCTTATTTTTTTTTATTTGAACATAGCAAGACAATCTCCATTAAGCAATTAGAGATACAAACCACTACAATGAGACTGCTTCCAGGCAAATAAATACATCGAGACAGCCCGTCCATTTGGAGAGTTGTATTTAACTGTGAGTGTTGCCTTCTATTACTGGAAACCACTTAGGATTCTCTAAAGCGGTCACTTAAAAAGAGGGTACTTCCTCTCAAAGGCAGTCTGCAGTTCTGAACTTCTCAAGGTTGTCTTGAAAGGCTTGGGCCAGACACCTACGATTTTGCTGGTTATGGCATAGGGCCATTAAGGGCACGGGTAATATGTTTCTGATCTGGCCTTGGAAGTAGGGACATCAGGGACAGTACATGGTAGATACTAGAAACCTAATTTATTCTAGTTTTGTTTCTTATCACAGATTCATGGGATTGTTTTATTTAATTGATTTTTTTTTTTCACCAGCATTGTTCCAGGAACTGAGCCTATAGATTTTTTTTTTAAGGACATGAATGTAAGGGTAACACTGCTCTGTAGTGAGAAACAGAGACAGCTGGGTAAATTACAGCTGCATATGAGGGATATGCTCAGATTTGCATTTAATGGGCCAGTGTTAAAAGAGGTGTGTGCATGTGTGTGTGTGTGCATTTCCAAGTATGTGCAGGTTCCTGGGTGAGCGTGTGCAGGTGCATAGTCACACATGTGCCTCTGAACATGGGAGACCAGAGAACAACCTTGAATATCACCATCCACACTGTTTTATGAGACACGGTATCTCTTTGGTTTAGAACTCACCAAGTCGGCTAGTCTGGTACACACTGAGCCACAGAGGGCAGCTTCTCTGCCTCCTCAGAGCTGGGATTACAAAGATGTGTCACCATGCCTGGCTTGGTGGGTAGTGAATGTCAAACTCACATAAAGCAAGATGAGGACTTAACTGACTAAGCTATCTCCCTGGCCCGATTTACAAAGTTTTAGGGTGGTGTAGCAGACAGCTTCAGGTTCACTCAGATGAACTTCCAGACCAGGCACAGTTATGGAGGAAGGGATATTTATTGAAGCTTACAGATCCAGGGGAAGTTCCATAATGGCAGAAAAAGCTGGCCTGCCTTCACAGGACCAAGCAGAGAGAGAGAAGAAGCACAAGCCTAAAGGTCAAAAGCCACAGCACACTTCAGGAACTCCAGCTAGGCACACTTTGCATATCTTTAGATTGAAATCTGAAACCCACCACCACACCTTAAGATCCACACAATGGCACTGACTCCAGCCAGGTGGCTACAGATGCAAACTACAAACAAACAACTGAATTGGGGGCCATCTATTCTATTCAAACCACCACAGGTGGGAACCTTGGCTCTGGCAGCCCCAACATTTTAGACTCAGCCACCTATCCTCAAGTACTTGCGCAAAGCAGAGAAAGGTGATTTATTCAACGTGGCCTCATTGGGAAGAGAGGGGGGTCCAATAACCACCGAGTCTGCCTACACTGGTGTGAGGCTTAGTGTTAGACAGAGGGTAAGATATTTGCATGATTAAACAGTCTGGGCACAGTCCTACCCATCACTGACTGATTAGTGTCTTGGCTCAGGTCTGTTAGAAGAAGGGGTCCACTGCTTTGTCAGAACTGTGAGAAATACTTTCCTCTTTTGGATGTCATGAAGCCTCAGCCTTTCCCTTCCCCTGCCATGGGATTCCTGGGGAAACTTGAATTCTTTGCAGTCTGATAGCCAAAGGGGTGGACACAAGTGTTTATCTTCTCTACCGTGAGGACAATTACCTTATCCAGAAAAGGAAACATGCCAATAACATGAAAGAAGAAATAAAAACCCTGGAATTTCCCTACTTCTGAATTCATGCTTCTTTAAAAGATACTGTATTCAGAATCATGGCTAAAAGAGAATGGGAAACATTTCAGGGTTCAATACATAACTGAGGCTGCACATCGCACAATGTGTCATGACATAGGGAAGCCATGCGCACCTCAGCCGTATTCTGACACACACGGAAGCTGAGTCCCCATCGAATTCAAGCATATCCCAAGTCCATTCTTCCCCATGATTCTGCTTGAGGAACTTGATCTCTCTTGTGAATTCGAACTCGGCCTAACACAGTTCCTCACCTGCAGTAAACCCACCCTCACCCCAGGCCTCTCCATGCAGCGGCCCCTGCTGCTCTTGCTTTGTAGAGCATATTGGGGTTGTTTGGCAGACAGGTGGATAGCCACCCGTGTGCCCAGAAAATATGACGAATGGCTAGATATTGTGTGACTTTTCCCGAGGAGATGTGCACACACATCTGTTTACCTCACATGGGTCACTGACAATGGTCCTAAGAAACGATTCCACCCACTTGTAGCTTGGTGAACAGATGACTTTGTTTGAGGTACTTACAGGAGCATGTGTGAGGAACTCCTTACAGGAACACAGTGACACTGACAATGGCCACATTCCTAAAGTGTCCCAGCAGCATACACGACCACCCAAGAAAGCGTGACTTGTATAAAGGCAGCTCTGCTAATGGGAGAGACTCCTCTCTTGAACATTTGTTACTGCTTTTATAACCGTTGGAAGAGGACTTTAAACCTTACAAATTTCAGGACCTTTCTTAGCCTGGTAATCTTTCTTTACTTCCTGGATCTTATATATTTCATTTACTTACTTAGTCTTATAACCTGGCCTCCTCCCTCCATTATTGGAATGTTTCAAATCTAAGGAAACATACAGGCAGCACTAGAGATCGGGAAATCTCACCCAAGGTCTGGTTATGCAAATGATACCAATTTTTGATGTTTACATGACATTTTTTTCTTTTTGACTTTTCATACAGATATATTACATTTTGAACTAAAGTACCCCAGACTCCCACCCCCCATCTCCCTCAGTCTCACTGACCTCTTTCATGCCTCTTACTAGTGGCTATGCCAAGGATGAGAATTAGCCCTCCCCAATTTCACTGTCATTAGCTCATTAGGGAGGGCAGTGGCCTCCACAGGCCCTGCCTTATCTATGACAATGTTGACTTGTCCTATCATGTGTGAGTCTTTTGCAGGTCACACATCTGCTGTGAGTTCTTGAGTGCAATGACCTTGTCCTGTCTGGATGCCAGAGTTCCACAGTGCTCATCACATCCCCCAGACCGTATCTTCTTTCTGCCCCGTCTCTGGTGATGTACCCTGAGCCCTGGGGGGGAAATGATGTGTGCGTCTCGCATACAGTTGAACACTCATTGGTCACTTGTTATTAACATTTCACCAGTTATGACTCTCTACACTGACTGACTCCCATTGCCAAAAATAAAAATAAAAAATAAAAAAGACCTTTATCTCTGATCAGGGCTAAGAGCAGAGCTGATATGTGGATAGACACAAAATTGAGCAATACTCACAACAGCCACTCCTCCACTCATTCTCCCTTCTCATCGTCCTCGGGGTGAGTTCAATTTGAACAGGTAAGCATGCAACAGTAAATTCTAAACCAATCAAATCTTCACGAGGGCACCAGTGGCTCCCATCATCCCTTCACGTTTGTACGAAAACTCAAGGCACGTTGCTCGTTTTCCATGTTCTTTGCCTGTGGTCCTTGAGAAAAGAGGAGAAGCTGATGGCTGAGAATTGCAACACCTCGCCCCAGTACTCAGGAGCTGCACCCCTTCAAGACTCCTGTGATCTGCAGCTGCTTTCGGCAGAGCCTGGCATTGTGCTGAGGAATTCCTGGTCAACCCAGAACTTTACCTCTTAGGAAACGGGGCCTTTCCTTCCGACAGGCCCCAGCACCTGTGAACCGGCATCCGCGTACCAGCATCTGTGGCTTCCCAGCTGCCCGCTGCTCTGATTAAAGCTTCCCTGCCCTGGGCCTTCCCAACACTATGAATCCCTCATGCTAGCTGCTGCTGGGCTGTAGTTCGCTGGAAAGTAACCCGGATGAACCATTCTTTCACTTTCTCTCTGTCTTTCTTTCTTCTTTGTTTTTTATCTTCCTCAAGGGTGTGCTAAGCCAGATCAGGTAAACATGCAAGTTTTACTTTTTTTTACAAGCATCTTTCTAGAATATACACAATTTCTCTCTCCCAAATGACCTCTGCGGACTTGTGAAATTCCTCAAACAACCACAAAGGGACCAACAGAGTTCAATTTTATTAATCCTCTAAAATCCCATCATAAAAGATCAGGAGCAAGTGACGTTTGTCACCTGAACCGGGAATAATTTTTATGGCTTGGATGACTCACCCATCCCCATCCATCCTGATCCTACAGGATTAGACATCTGCAAGCCATATACACAGCAGGGCATTGGGGGTGGAAGGTGGGAGAATAGAATGACATCTACCATCAGCCTGATCTGAAAGACCTTACACCACCTCGCTTCTGTGGCTTCGGGGTGCTGCCGCTGCACAGGTCTGCCCGCAGGAACAAAGCTGCTTGAAAAACTATCCCTTTAAGGGACAATTGATTTAGCAATAAATAAATCCTAGAGGGAACATCCTGCTCTTTGCCAGGATGGGTCTGGTGCACAATGTGTGTGCTCTTTCACGCAGCGATATTTGATAGGACCCAGTATTGGCTAGAAAATGTAATTGGCCCAGTGCAGCAATTCATCCCTTCTCCCTGATGACCCTCGGATCCATTGCTGGCCACGCCGACCCCCCCTCCACCGAGCAGCTATCAGGGCTCATCTTGGTCAGATAGAAGCGTTTAACAGATAGGTCAAGATTTTATGCTAAAGAAAGCACCAGAATGAAATGGCCACGTTGGTTCAATTAGAGAAATTATGCCTCCTCCAAGGTGATTTCTAATTGAGTAATTATGACGATTATAAGGCCCGATGAGATGTTAGTAGATACCAGTGATGTCTGCAATTTCATCCAGTGCACCCCCGTGTTTCTCCTGCGAGAGAGACCAGGTTTCTCTGTATCAGGAAGGTCTTAGAGGACCTTGGTGCCCATGCGTGTTATCACTTCCAGTGGGTCTGGTTTTCATCAAGTGCTTCAGAATAAACAGCCTCCGGGTTTTCTATAAACGCCAAAATGCACTGACAAGAAACGTCTTGTGACCTGGCCTCTCACATTTCACTTTCCGGGACTCTGCTATGCTCCTTGAATGACTGTCATTTCCTTAGGTTCACGTTCTTAAGACGTGTGTCCTGTCAGCCAAGGGAGCCAGAAGGGTTGCTGTCTGCTCAGGAATGGATTGCGGTTGGGTCCTTCCCATTGGTAACAGGAACAAATACTTATCATTTCCATAAAATAAAATTCAGCTTTGGCAAAAAAAAAGTATGTGCTCAAAAGAAAGGAAACACATGAAATAGTTTTTTGACAAAGTCCTACGAAAATGTGAATAATAAATAACGGTCTATGAGAGGCATGACTTTAACAGAGAAGATAAAAAGATATGCACTGTGACATAAAATGACCCCATATAACCATCTGAAGTTAAGTGCATCAGAGTAGGCCATTTGTTACTACTATATTCTAGGGATAGTGTGAGAGAGGTGAGAGGACTTGATCTGAAAACCTAGACACAAACTGGCCCTGCAATGCCACTCCCAGGCTTCACTGCCACTTGGAAAGCTCTTCTATTTCTATAATAGTCTGCTGAATAAGTGGAGGGGAGAATGAGGGAAGAGAGGGAAGGAGGGAGAGAGAGAATCAAGGAAGAAAGGAAAGATGGAAGATGGGAAGGAGGAAGGAAGGAATGAAGAAAGGGAGAAAAGCAGGGAGGGAGGGAGGGGAAGGAAGGAAGAAAAGGAAAAGCTGGTGTATTCATTTGCTCGTCTACCATGACAAAGCACGATGACCCAGAGGCTAAGCCACCCAAATCCACTTGTCTAAGAAGACAGGTTCTGAAGCCAAGATGACAGCAGGGTAGCTTCTTTCTGAGGGCTGTGACCTAAGGCTTGCTGTAAGCTCTCTTAGCTAGCTTGCCAATGGCTGCCTTCACCATGTGTCTCTTCCCAGTTCCTTCCATCCAGGGGTGTGTCTGTGCAGTTCTCCCTCTGTTCTTGTAGCAGGGAGTCCTGTTGGAGTAGAGCTCATTTCAAGGACCACATCTTCACTGTAGTGACTATCTCCAAACACAGTCACCTGTGAATTTCAGCATATTAATTTTAGAGGAGCACAGTTCCACCGAAAACACTTAGCTTGACAAAAATATGTTAAGTTCCCTCCCAGCCCCAACGTTTTATGGGTTTTTCTCTTATTAGTTGAGAAAAGATAGCTTAAAATTTGGGAAGCTGAAAAGTAAGGAAGGCATGTATTTGACAAAATTCTATTAATTACTCATAAAGATATAATTATCCAGTTACCACTTGTATTAGTCAGGGTTCTCTAGAGGAACAGAACCAATAGAATGAATTGTATTAAAAGGGAATCTATTAGATTAGCTTACGGCGGTCCAACAATAGCAGTTTGTAGGCCTGAGAGTCAAGGAACCTGGTAGCTGCTCCGTCCACGAGGCTGGAGGCCTCAGCAGCCCCAATCCGGGTACTGAAGGGCTGGAGACTTACTGGAGGGCCGCTGGTCTTCAGTCCATGCTGGAAAGCAGCAAGCTGTGGGAGGAGAGGATTTTTGCCTTCCCAAAGCATTTCTAGATAAAAGCGCCTGCTCTGAAAAGGGGCCGCCCAGTGTGGAGGAAGGGCTCACCCTGAGGGAGGATTCCTCCTTTAGTTAATCCTTCCTGGAAGCAACCTCAGAGACCCGCTGATGAGGAATGTCTGTGGATTCCTGGACAGATCAAGTTGACACAAAACTTAACCATCACACCACTTCTAGTCTTGGTTACTTAAGGCAAAACAAGTGACAGAGCCACACTGCAGCATGTGCTGAGCTGCCCCCTGGCATGACACAGGGGCACTTGTGCCACAAGGCTACAGCTCTGACCTTTCCCTGCCACTCTGTGCCCATCACAGAACTTGCCATGCTGCTCAAAAACATCTGAGACCTCCTTGTATTGATTTTTTTTTTTTTTGCAAGCCTAGAATCAATTTTGGATGTTTTTTATTGTGTGTGCATTTGTTCTTGACTCCTGTATTAGTCAATTTCTCATTGCTAGGGCAAAAATAACTAACAAAAATCAGTTTAAGAGAGGAGAGGTTTACTTCAGCTTACGGTTCCATGTTTCAGGCCATCACAGCATGGGGGACACGGCAGCAGGAAGATCTTGAGTCACGTGGTCACATTCACTCACACAGCGAAGAAACAGACAGCAATGGATGCTGCTGCTCAGCCAGCTCACTCCTTTCTTATGCAGTCCAAGAGCCCAGTCCATGGAAATGGTACTGCTCACAGTCAAGATATGTCTTTCAACCTCAGTCAGCCTAATAAAATCATCCCTCACAGGCATGCCCAGAGACTAACCTAGTCTAGATACTCTGTCACACACGATTCTAGGTCCTCTCAAGTTTATAGTCAACATAAACCTTCGCAAGTCTAGGAATCCTGAATCGAGCTTGCGAAGCACACAGTAGGTGGTCCAGCTCTATAATGATGACAGTAAAATGAAGCTTCATACTTACTACAGACTGCCCAAGTTAAGGATGGAGCATAGTATAGACTTTTAATATTTCTAGTTAGAAATGGTGAGAATTATCTTGAACCTGAAGTTCAGACTATCTCACAACCACAATTTTATTTTTCCTAAGAATATCAGTATCTTACTTTAAGAATAATTTTTGGTGTTATTGAAAGGACTTATCAGTAAATGGAACTTGGTACTGCATATAAGTCTTTCAACAAGAAAAATAAGCCTTCCTTGTATAGGCTGTGCCAAAATGCAAACTCTTCAATGTATATTTATTTTGTTCAGCATCTATAGCAAAGCGAGCACTGAGGAGGTGATATGCACAGACAGCCTGCAGGTATTTTGAATGCTCAATTTTCTTCATCTTTGGGAAATAGCTTTTACCCCATCAATATAGGAAAGTTACATTGACCCAGTATGAATTGGATATTCATTTTGCTTTTGGTTGAGAAATGAAACGCAGAGACATTTCATTACAGCCACAAGTTCTGGACCCATTCTTCACCTTAACTCTGATTGGTTTCTCTGCAAGCAGGAGGCCCAGGCGCCCTCCTTAGCACGTACCTGATGGGCGGCATGGCTTCTTCTGCAGAAAACTCTAGGTGTCCTTGATGATCTGAGGATGACTGTTATTGAGGCACAGCTTTTGGAGTGTCTGAGAAAGAGTTGCTCTCATGACAACTAGGCAGTATCTTTTAAGTCTGTAGGCATTGCTACTTGGCAGGTTTCTAGGCATGTCCCTCAGTGGTGGACAAGGCTAAAGAACCGGAAAGGAAGGCTGGAGAGATTGTTTAGGGGTTAAGGTGCTTGCCTGCAAAGCCTAAGGATGTATGTTTGACTCTCCAGGTCCCACGTAAGTATAAGGTGATGCAAGCGCACAAGGTTGCACATGTGCACAAGGGGGTGCATGTGTCTGGAGTTTGATTTCAGTGGCTAGAGGCCCTAGAGTGCCAATTCTCTCTCTCTCTTTCTCTCTCTCCCTCTCTTCTTTCCTTCTTTCTTTCTTTCTTTCTTTCTTTCTCTCTCTCTCTCTGTCTGTCTTTCTCTGTCTCACTCCCTTGCTCTCATAAAAAAAAAAAAATACAAAAAAGAAGAAGAAGAAGAACCAGAGGGGACTGAACTGTTTTCTTCCTGCTTAAGGAACAATTAAATATAAATGCCATAAACAGGGCTGTCTTTAAAAGAACAAGTATGGATTCACATGCTTAATCTTAAGGCCTATGAATGCTGAATATGGCTTGGTTAAAAAGTGAGAATAAGTAACGATATATCAATGATAATAGTTATTTCTGAATTCATTTGAATGCACATCTTTTTGTTTGTTTGGTTATTTATTACTGCTTTGTTCTGCTTTTATACACATGGTTTCACAAAGTTGAACAGATTGTCCTCAACCTCCCACTCCTCCTACCTCAACTTCTGAAGTTGGGATTATAGACATGTGCCACCACGTGCAGCTATAAATTATTTTTAATTAACCTATCAAAAGCCCAGAGAGATAATATTTCAGCTACCATTCAATTACTGAAACAAGTAATGTAAAAGGCATAGCAAAGAAAAATCTACTTGAAAAGACCACATGTTTCAGTGGCAGGACACTGAGAAATCAACTTGGAACTGAGCTGGGAAGCTTCCTCCCTGCCCAATAGCTGTCATAATCTTGAAAAGTGCTATTCAGGCTGTGAGGAGAAAAGGTCATCTGCAGTCTTATCTTAAAATGGGGCTACACAACAAGCTTCATAACTAACTAGCCAGACAAGATATGCCTACTGATGCAATAGTGGCATGTCTGCTATCATAGTAACCAAGTACTCTCTGATTGAATTTGAGGCATGCTCCATGGGAAGGAATTCATTCCTGGTACCAAAATCCTATTCAAAAACTATGGGAAGGCCATAGGTCCCATTGGGAAAGCTATTACCATAGCTTGGCTAAATGACTATGTTGTGCCCCTCAAATTGCCCTCTAAATATTTACATTTATGCTCATAAATTAGGACTGCTGTCAGGTTTGGTCAGAGAAACTTGTTTCTGCAGATGTTGGTGACTAATGGGAAGCCACAAAACTCATCAAATTGCTCAGCACTAGGTACCACACCCTTTTAGCTCAGGAAAGAGGGGATGGAAAGTGTGTGAGAGCCAGAGCATGTGGAGGAGTGCTCTGGAAAGCTGTCTTCTGGACACGAAGTGGCCACTGAATTCATGACTTCACACTGGCCATTGTCACCTGAAGTAAACCTGCACAATGCTGGACCCATGAACATGCCATCACGATGACGAAGAAGGGCAAAGGCAAGTAAATGAATTAATTAAATTAATAACATCAAAAAAGCAGAGCAGCTAGTCAACTAGCTGAAAAGAAGAAGCAGTTCAGTGGAAGGGGGGTTTCAGAGCACAGCAGATAGCAATGGAGGGGATTGTGATCAAAATACATCATGTTCATGTATGAAAATTTAAAAAGTTAGAAAACAAAGTCATCTTCTTGATTGCTGCTTTTGTTTATGAAATAAAATATTACTTTATAACTACTATAATCACATTGTCTAAGTTTCAAATTAATGCTTTAAAAACTTCAGTGATCTCTGAATCCTACTCTTTTATTTTATAAATAATCAGAATTAATTAATCAACAATTGTAAATTTAAATGTAACAGAAACATATAAATGTGTTTAGTGAAATGAACTTTTTAATCTAGTAAAGTAATAAAACTTTAGATAGAGATACATTATTCACAAGCATATAAATTTAATTAAACTCATTTTAAAGTTAAAAAATAGAAGTAGGATAGTGATTATTTTGACAAAAAAAGAAATGGTGATAAAATAGTGCCAGTAGTATTATTAGAGATTATCTTTATACAGTTTTAAAATTTAAGCAAATGGATTCGTATGAATAATAATTTTTGTCTGTATTCTTGAGCTCAAAATATCTTTATTTTTTATTTATATTGTTGCACTGAGCAATAATCTATTCTAATTCTATGTAGTATTTTCTTTTGTAGCATTTTCTTCTTTACCTACTTATTTATCTATTCTATATTTGATAGACATTAGGTTGTTTTATTTTCATGTTTATTTAAAAATGTTGGTCTGGAGAGGTGGCTTAGCAGTTAAGGCATTTGCCTGCAAAGCCAGAGGACCCCGGTTTGACTCTCCAAGACCGACGTAATCCAGATGCACAAGGGGGTGCATGCATCTGGAGTTCGTTTACAGAGGCTGGAGGCTGTGGCATGCCCATTCTCATTCACTCTCTTTCTCTCCCTCTCTCTCTCTCTCTCTTCTTTCTCCCTCTCAAATATACATATATATATATATATAATTTAAAAGTAAAATATGAATTATTGTGAGCCTACTGTGTGCATGTCTGTTGTGTACACGCTTAGAATTGGAAGCACTAGTTTTTGGAGAATACATGCAAGTTTAATAGAAAAGGGCATACTTCTACAGTAAACATATAGGAGCTCTACTTGGCTCTAGTGTTATCAAGAATGCAGTTAAAATTATATTTAGGGCTGGAGAGGTGGCTTAGCAGTTAAGAGCTTGCCTGTGAAGCCTAAGGACTCCGGTTCGAGGCTCGATTGCCCAGGACCCACGTTAGCCAGATGCACAAGGGGGGCGCACGCGTCTGGAGTTCATTTGCAGTGGCTAGAGGCCCTGGAATGCCCATTCTCTCTCTCTCTCTATCTATCTGCCTTTCTCTCTGTCGTTCTCAAATAAATAAGCAAAAATAAACAAAAAGTTTATGAAATTATATTTAGAGGCAAGTTTATAATTGAATACATTATTTAGAATAAAAGATAGGTTGAAGATTAATTATTTAAAATCCGTGTTAAGAAATACCAAAATTAAATTCCATGTTAATCCCAAAGAAAATTGAAGGAAGGAAACAAACATGTAGACAAGAAGGTGACTAAAGGGCAGAACAAAAGTGAACCCTGGCTTGGAGAGATAGCTTAGTGGTTAAGGCGTCTGCCTGCAAAGCCAAAGGATCCCGGTTCAACTCTCCAGGACCCATGTAAGACAGATGCACAAGGGGGCGCATGCCTCTGGAGTTCATTTGCAGTGGCTGGAGACCCTGGTGTGCCTATTCTTTGTCTCTGTCTGTCTCTCTCAAGAAAGAAAGAAAGAAGGGAGGGAAGGAGGGAGGGAGGAGGGAGGGAGGGAGGGAGGGAGGCAGGAGGAAGGAAGGGAGGAAGGAAGGAAGGAAGGAAGGAAGGAAGGAAGGAAGGAAGGAAGGAAGGAAGGAAGGAAGGAAACATACCCCAAGGAATCAATATGTAACCAATATAATCAAAATGTAAACTAACTGAGGAGCAAAACAAAAGCACGCCCCTAGGAATCAATATGTAAGACATTCATAAGACCAGCCAAGATAACAAAGGGCAGGCCCAGAGTCCCATACGAAAGATGCGGCCTTATTGCATTCTCTATTCTCTACAGGTATTTTGAGTGATCATTTTATGCCAATACGTTCAAATGGTCAACACAATGTCAACATGCTTTGGAAACACAGCTTACCAAAAAAAGATGCAAAAAAATGTTTGTTTGTTTGTTTTTAATTTGAATAAACTTAAATCTACTACCTACTGGTTAATAGTACCATGGATTTTAAGATAGCTTATCCACAATAAGCAACTTTCATAACTCCTTTTTAATTTTCCTCTGTAAGAAAATTTGTGTGTCTCTCATTTTATTTGCTTTATTTTCTCTCTCTCTCTCTTTTCTTCTTTTCTTTTTTTTTTTTTTTTATTTTTCGAGGTAGGACCTCACTCTACTCCAAGCTGACCTGGAATTCACTATGCAGTCTCAGGATGTCCTTGAACTCACAGCGATCCACCTACCTCTGTCTCCCAAATGCTGGGATTAAAGGCGTGCGCCACCACGCCTGGCAATTTTCTCTTTTCTTAATGCATTTTATTTTGTTTCCAGTCACCAGCACAGATCCTGGGTCAAATTAAATTAAATATGTTCAATGATACTTAAATGTTATAAAAATTATTCTACCACTCTAGAAATTGCATAGGAATTCCAGAACTTTCCAAAAATAACTGCATAAAATTTATGTTTCTTAAAATATAAATCAGTAACAACAAATCCTTAAAATAGATCCAATAGACATTCTTCTTATAGAAGAGAATTGTTTGTACAAGTTCTTTTGGATCTAAAACTCTATACCCTCATGAGAAAATTTTGGCTATCTAAGCTGATATCTGGAAACGAAAGACTTTTATTACATTTCAGTGAAATTAATTTATGTTGTTACAGAAGTGCTACAAAACCACTGAAGCATGAAATCTTTCATAAATTGGGGTGTTGTTACCCTGGCCATCAAGTGTTGCTTCTAAAATGCATGTTTCTTTCTACTTACTCTACTTCTGTGTGATTTGAGTAAGTAAATACACTGCATTTGTTTTAGTCAAGGTGAAGTAAGATATGATTAAGGGAGAATGACAAAAGCACTACAATTATGAGCTTTGTCTATGTAAATTAATAGCCTAAATAATCTGTACTATCATTTGGACACTGAAAACTACATCTTCAGAATTGTAGTTTACCATAACCATAACAAAAATGTAACTTCTTTGTTTGTTTTTCACTTTTTGACTAATACACGAACACAATGTACTTTGATCATAATCTTCCCTCATTACTTTCTTTTATCCATCTACCCCGTCTTCCTCTTCTGGACCTACTTCCTATTTCAAGCTAATCCCTCTTCTATTTTAATGTCTTTAAAAAAAAAAAAAAAAACAAGCAAGACCTTGATGCCTTTTTTTCCCCTTGGTCTGCTCCATCATCCCTGACAAAATAATGATTGGTCCAATATTTGCAAATTTTGTGCAGGTAGTGACGGAATGACAATCACTGTGAGGTCACAAATGCAACAGCAACTTTGGGTCAGAAGACAGTCCCCAAAGCGCTGCTCCCCACGCTCTGGCTCTTAAGTTCTTCCTGCTGCCCTTCTTTCCCCACATACACGTAACTTCCACGGGCATCAGAAGGAACGGCTACAATGCTCAAAGGATAATTATTTTGGAAAGATGTTAAAAATGCAATTCTTGATCTTTATTCAACAAAATATTTAATATAGTAAAGATGTCAAAAATGTAGAGAGGCTTTAAAATTCACCTATAGGGCTGGAGACGTGTTTTAGTGGTTAAGGCACTTGCCTGTGAAGCCTAAGGACCCAGGTTCTGTTCCTCAGTACCCACGTAAGTCAGACGCATAAGGTGACACCTTTCTCGAGTTCGTTTTAAGTGGTTACAGGCTCTGATGTGCCCATTCTCTCCCTCTCCTTCTCACTCTCTCATAACTAACTAAATAAATAAAATATTAACAGATAAAATAAAATTCGCATATAATTACTATACAAACATGCACATATTAACTTGTTAGTTATTGAAAAGAGGCGTCAAATTTACAGTGACAAAATGACGATGTGTACTTCCTACATAAAGTTAGGAGTTGGGTGTTCCTAAAGGGATACTGTCAGTACCAATTTTCATAGCCCTGAACAAAAAGTCAATATCAGTATTCAAATGATGACTTCATTATTTCTCTGTCAAAAAGAGCTCTCTAGGAACGACGGTGTTGTTTTCAATATGCATGGTGAGTGGTCTATAACTTTTCTTTCAGATACTCATAATTCTTCTTCATGATGCTCAGCATAATCTTGGCAGGGGAAAAGTCTTCCAGGTGCACCTGCTGCGTGCAGATGGTGCTCGGCTCCTCCGCTCAGGGTAGGTCGCAGTTCTCGGCGTGGTGCCGCTCTTTCCTGGGAGCGGAGCACCAGGTGTTTCCCAGCCTTTGTTCCTATTCCACGCACAGCTCCTGCACTTTTGCTTCCAAATTTGCACAAAAGTATTCCTTACTCATTTTAGCATTGATGATATTTGTTGCTGTTTTTCTTCTGTGAATGAAATATGTGACTGAGAGAAAAGTTAATAGGTAGGGATGACATAAAGTTCTGATATTGTTCAAAGAACATAATTAACAGCAATAGGAATGAAGAGGTGGCTAGCGTTTTATTCCATAACAGATGGCATTAAAGAAAAGTTTCAAAAGGAAAAATATCAAAGAAAATTGATGTTTTCATAGTCCCTGTTATGTGTCTCCTTGGTATTCTTATAAGGCAAGGTCGTGCTAAGCAATAACATCACTGCTGCTAAACTGAGAAAGGGTGTGGTGGGATTCTTTCCAAAGAGTGGAGACAAGGATTATAAGCAAACCTAGACAAGACCCCCTACTTTAACCAATACATGAAGATCAAATTGCATATAAGTGTTTGTGTTAAGTTACCAATCTTAAAATTGTTCCCACCCAAAATAATGTTCTCATGCACTTCTAGTAGTGATAACTTTAGTAAGCAAATTTATTTTATAATGTGTAGGACGCATTGTACAGTAAGTAAATTTTGATGTGTCTACCGCTTTCTCAAGGCATTGAAGTCACTACATATTTAAAAATATGCAAATAGATGGGCATGATGGCACATGACTTTAATCCCAGCACTCCAGAGGCCGAGGTAGGAGGATAACTGTGAGTTCAAGGCCACCCTGAGACTACATAATGAATTCCAGGTCAGCCTGAGCTAGAGTGAGACCCTACCTAAAATAAACAAAAAAAAATATGCAAATAATATTACTAATACGTATGGAGACTTTTTCAGTGCATCTTGATTATATCAGGATTAAAAAATTAAAATTGGGCAAAGGTGATGGCTCAGTAGTTAAAGGTACTTGCTTGCAAAGCCTGCTGTTGTGGGTTAGGCTCCCCAGTACACACATAAATCTTGGCACCCTAGGAGGTACATGCAGCTGAAGTTCCTTTCCAACCTCAAGAGGCCTTGGCAGATCCATTCTCTCTCTCAAGTAAATAACTTTTTAAACAAAGAAAAAAAAATTAAAACCTATACATCTAATAAGTGTATAGTTAAATCCTTCATAAGTCACCAACTTAATAGAATAAAACATTATGAAAATAATTCATTAGCATAATGTAGCAACAGTGAAGCACACTTATTAATGTTGCAAAACAACAATTACCTCCTTGTTCTGATTATATCGATAAAAATATTATATAAAATATGGATAAATTAAAGTAGTTCAGAGACTAGGGGGATGTGATTTGGGATGTTTTACTTTTCATTTCTCTCTTTACATAGAATTAATTAATGAACTGAATAATCTGTTAAATAATTTTGAGTAGAGTTTATTGAGAAAGTTATTTTTAAAATATTTTTATTTACTTATTTATTGGCAACAAAGAAAGATAGAGACAAGCAAGACAGAAAGAATGGGCATGCCAGGGCCGCTAGCCATTGCAAACGAGCTCTAGATGCATATGTCACTTTGAGCGTCTGGCTTTACATGGGTATTGGGGAATCAAACCCAGGTCCTTAGGCTTTGATGGCAAGCACCCTAACTGCTGAACCATCTCTCCAGCTCAAGACAGTTATTTGCATTTACTTTATGCTGCTATTATCCTCATTCCATGAGGTGTTGTTTCTTAAGTTTCTTCTGGGGCGTCTGAGCTTCCTGTGCCACGTCCCCTTTGAGCTCAGGGGCGGTTGGTTCGTGTTCACTGAAGATCATTTCTATGCAGCAGGGAGCACACGTGTTAGGACCAGAGCTCTTTAGGTGGACAGACTTTGGGGTGCTTTTATCAGCTGGGTGTCTCCAGTGATGAGAAAAACCATATCCCAATTTTGAAGTTCATCATCACTCTCTTCCCCTTTAAGCTCGGGTAGGAAGAAGTCTTCAAAACTCTATTTGGGTAACTGACTCCGCCCTAGGCTCATCTGCTGACTCCACATTGTACTCCTGGGGTGACACACATTGCTTTTCTACAGTGATATCTTTCAGATACTTGGTGAATCTTTGAATATAAGTAAGTTGGTTTCACAGGTGCTGCTAAACTGAACATGAGCCCATGATTTGCATAGCTTTGTGGGGTTTTCTGGGTCAAGAGACTAGCAAACTTTTTTCATAGGTCACCTCAGGCCACTTACAGCAGAGAAGAGATGTTTCATTGTGGATTTGAGGGGACGGGATAAAAAGGAAAGTCTTTCACACCCTATAGTGGGTGTGGTCTTCTCAAAGAAGAGAGAGTGGCCTTTGTTTTAAATATATGCATGTATGTATGTATGTATATGGTGTTGGTGGCTTTTGCAATTACATTGTTCAAAGAGTTTAAAAGAATACATAGGGCTGCGGAGATGGCTTAGTGGTTAAGGCACTTGCCTGCAAAGCCAAAGGACCTAGGTTCAATTCCCCAGGACCCACATAAGCCAGATGCACAAGGTGGCACATGTCTCTGGAGTTTGTTGGCAGTGGCTGGAGGCCCTGACATGCCCATTCTCTTTCTCTCTTTCTCTCTCTCCCTCCCTCCTTCACAAATAATTAAATAAAAATTTTAAAAAGAATACATAAATAGGTTTTGTTTACTTACTTTATCTAAGTAACTTTTCTGTAGAAGTGACAATAAAACAGTGTGGTGTATGGTTCAGTGTGCAAGCATACAGGCTGAAGGAATGTGGTCAGGTCAAAGGAATCCTCATCATACGTGAGTCACAAGGAACTCAATGCATGTTTTGATTATAACTATGGTTTGTAATCTTGCTTGTAAGAGTCTCTGGATTTTCAGCCAGCAAGGGTGAGGACCTGCTTTATTTTCCATGACCCCTGAATTTTTTCCATCCTCCTCAGTTTCCTGTCTGCCTCCATTTCTCTCCAGAGACTTTTATCCCTTAGTTTTAAGGGTTGATGTTAGTCATTTCTAGAGCTTCTGAATGTTAAATGGCAAAGATATGTTTTCCATATTTGTCTGAAAGAGAGAGATAGATCCACTTGAGACGCTCCCTCTGAACAGAGTTCCCCTCATCAAGCAGACATCACTGACCTGTGCTATATTTAGACCTGCACAGAGTTCCCTAGCTGGACGAGCCCTTGCTGGTCTTTTCTATGTTGCCTCCGGGCAGTCCCAGGTAGGTTTTCTGAGGATGGCATTCGACTCACTCTTGGGTTCCCAGACTTTCTGCTTTCCATCCAAAGAATTTGAATAAGATGTACAGAGTTAAGTACAGAGAACAGGTAGTTTGTTACAGAGTGAAGAACACTCAAGGTTCAAGCATGGACAGTGTCCAAAGGGACCACCATGCCACGTACACTTTGGGCAGGCATTGTATATTTCTAAAATCTCTCCAACAGACAGCTTCTCCTGAAGGGTTTTTTTATTTGTGTGTTTGTTTTTTCTTCCCAGGTGATTGACAGGCCTACTTAGAGTAACATTTAAGGGAAGGGACAATAGTATACCTTTCTCAGGAACTCCTGCAAAATAGTTATCTTATGACCTTCAGGGCACTTCAGAATTTCATGTCTCCTATCTATGGCAAGAGATTCCATTCAAATCGCATACTTTTGACCAACTAGGTGAGTCCTGCAGTTTCAGTTCTTATCTGAAGATCACCATCTATAATGGTGTTCAAGCTTGCTGATATCTAAAGAGCTTCCTAACATAAACCATAGTGTCTCTTTACAAGTGCATGTGTGTGCACGCGTGTGCGCCTGCATGAGTGTGCGTGCATGTGTGTATGTAAGTGTTCAGGTTTGTCTGTGTGAAGGTGGACTCGTGGGGACACAGGCTCAGGCGTCAATCCTCACCTTCCACGTTGTTTCTGAGGCAGGGTCTCTTGTTGTACACTACTGCGTTGACCAGGGTACCTGCCCTCTCATCTTCCAGGGGATTATCCAGTATATGCTTCCCTTCTCGTGGAAGGAATGATAGAATAACAAATATTCACACTATATCCTCCAGTTTACATGGGTTCTGGGCATTAGAACTCAGGGACTTACACTTGGGGCGACAAGTGCTCTATCCACTGAGTCATGTCCCCATCCCTCTATAGGAATTTTTAAAAGACCTTATTAGATACAGAAAACTTTTGTTTGTTTTGTTTTGTTTTTTGAGATAGGATCTTGCTTTAGTCAAGGCTGACCTGGAATCCACTATGTAGTCTCAGGGTGACCTTGAATTCATGGAAATCCTCCTACCTCTGCCTCCCGAGTGCTGGGATTAAAGGTGTGTGCCAGCACACAAGGCTGTTGATTTTTTGTTGTTGTTGTTTTGTTTTGTTTTATCTTTATGATACAAGAACTCGTAGAATAGGTAGTCATTTTTATTTGCCTCGGGAAGTTTTTGAGGCTGATTTCTCAAAGCATCATTCAGTAAGAATCCAGATATGGACAGGACGAAAGTCCTGTCAGGATGACAGTCCTGTCAATTTGCCCTCATGTTGGCGAAGAGGTCAGCAGCACTTACTGTAGAGGAAACCTTGGGCTGCACAAAAAGCAGTTAAGTAGGAGAAGCAGGGCTGGTGACAGGAAAGTTTCAGGATCAGGTGACCAGGAACTAGAGCATATAGTGTGTGCATTAAGATGCCATTCCTAATATGTCTTGGATCCAGAATATACTTAATGTAGTTCACTTCTTTGGGTATCACCTTAGAATTGACTCACCTCAACAATGTCCAGAGACTTTTCTTGAAGTCAAAAGAGTAGCTTAGGATATTGGGGGGATCAATTGTTATAGTGAAGCCCTGGAAGACTAGCATGAGCCAGGAATGGGGTTGGAAAACTGTAGAGCCATCTCCTACATTCAGGCCAGGTGGTGCTAATTAAACATTAAATGGGGCTCTCGTTAGAAAACAAAACTGGGGAATAAAAGAGTTATGTGCACTCCAAAAGACTCGAGTTGAGTGGAAGAGTAGCAGCTATGGGATCTGCAGAACACTGTTTCAGAGAATCCTCAGTGGGCACCACGAACGAAAAGCAGCAGCCGCTGGGGCAGCCTGGGGGACTTTTTACAGTGACTCTATTCAGCAGAAATGAGGGTTCTTGACTTAAGCCATAGAAAAGAATATCGGCATGAGTGAGTATGATGTAAAGTTGGAGTTTGATAGGAGGTTTTCATACAGAGGGGAGGGGAAGGGAGGATAAGAAAGGGGAGTAGCACACACCTGAGAGCAGTCGCAGGACCCTTGAGAGTCCCCTCCATGTCATTTGTTATAACACCATGTAGTGTCCGAAAATCTATGATACTAATATTTCTCTCTTGTAAAGCCACAACTGAACTCAGTCAATACCTCCTGAACACCACCAAAATTCAATAGGATAGCAGTTGAAATAACGACCGGTGCTGTTCTTTAAGGAAAATTCCCTCTCCTGCTGCCCGTGGTTTCAGTAATAATTTTATGTTTGGATGTTGCTCTTGGTAGTTAAGCTGAAATAATATAGCATGGGCAGTAGGCACAATTTAAAATTCAATTTGGCTTATCTTCTTGGGAAGTTTCGGTTTACTGACTCTGGCAATTTCCCAGATTTCAGTGTACCATTAAAAACGTTAAGAAAGGGGCTGGAGAGATGGCTTAGTGGTTAAGGTGCTTGCCTGAAAAGCCTAAGGACCCAGGTTTGATTCTCCAGGTCCCAGGTAAGCAAGACGCACACAATGGCACATGCGTCTGGGGTTCGTTTGTAGTAGCCGGAGGCCCTGGTGTGCCCATTCTCTCTCTCCATCTCTTTCTCTCTCTGTCTCTATTTCTCTCTCCCTCTCTCTGTCTCTAATAAATAAATAATCTTTAAAAAAGAACCCTAAAAAAGAGGAAAAGCTATGCATGCCAGGCAGAACTTCATCAAAATTAAGCTGAAATTCCATCTGGCTCCACTGTCTTCTTGAATTTGTCACATTTTATAGATAGTTGAGTTTCTTTCCTAATAATCAATCTCTCCAAAGGATGACAGGAGTAACTTCCTCATATCTGCAAGCTGCTACCATTGGTTTCTTCAACAAGATATTTCTCTCCCAAAATTTCACTGCTTAGATAAATTTCCAATTTTTTATATTTTTCAAAAAAAAATATTTTTATTTATTAGAAAGTGATGCAGTCAGGTTCACACTGCTGTTAGAAATCACCCAACCAAGAGCAGCTTGTAGGGAAAAAAAGAGGTTTTTTGGCTTACAGACTTGAGGAGGAAGCTCCATGATGACAAGGAAAACGATGGCATGAGCAAAGAGGGTGGACATCACCCCCTGGCCAACATAAGGTGGACAATAGCAACAAGACAGTGTACCAAACACTGGCAAGGGGAAACTGGCTATCACACCCATAAGCCCGCCCCCAACAATACACCGCCTCCAGGAGGATTTAATTTCCAATTGCCATCAGCTGGAGAGGCTAGCATTCAGAACACCTAAGTTTATGGAGGGAACATCTGAATCAAACCACCACAGAGAGAAACAGAGAATAAATACAGGTGCACCAGGGCCTCCACCCACTGCAAATGAACTCCAGATGCATGCACCACCTTGCACATCTGGCTTAGTGGGTGCTGGGGAATCAAACCTGGGTCCTTAGGTGTCTTAGGCAAGAACTTTCTCTCCAGTCCAATTTCTACATTTTCTTTTGAGGATCCAACATTTAAGTCCTCAGCACCCCTCCAGTGGGTCCTGACATCCATGGCCATCATAGGTCACCCTGAATATTAAATAGCTCCCTAACTTATCACTTCACATAAACCACTGCCCACCTCACCTGTTCACATTGGAGCCACATGTTCAAAACACGACTGGTTCAGCCACCCTCCCGATTGTCTCTCTGTTCTTCCCGCCTCCTACCCATTGCCTCTTAAACACCCCACTTCGTGTCTACGGTCCCTTCCACCTCCCTCTGCAGTGTTTCCTCACACCACCCTGCCACTTCCCTTGTTGCTTTGACCAATTTCCACACTGACCCCCTTCTTCCCTCCCTCTGCTTTCGCACTCAGCGTCGCGACAGTCACTCCTGCTGTTCATAGTTTTCGGCCTCACTATTCCCTTTTGTGGCCCTGGCTGCAACCTCCACTCACCCTCCCAAGCTCTCTGCAAGGAAGGTTTTCCTCCGCCCAGAGTCCGCCAGGTCTGAGCCCGTCCGCGGTTCCCTCACTCTGCACGCTAGCTTGCGCGCACACCTGACGACTGTCCTCCCGCATACTCGTCTCTGATCTACAGCAAAGCAGAAGCAGCGTTTGATTTTTCTCACGACTTGAGCACTTCCTCAGACTTGACTGCTCCCTTGGCACTCCGCAGAGTGCTTGCTGCTAAGTGGGCTCTCAATGAGTGAGTGAGAAAATGAATGTGGAGAAAAGATTTTCTCTCTCCCTGCTTCTTTCTTTCCTTTCTCCCAAAGTCCAAACAATGTTCCTATCCACCTAACACAAGTTTTCAGGGTAACCTGGGTCATATGTAAACTAGTGAATGCTGACACTGTATGCTCATTTAACTCTTTGGTATGTTAGGTCTTCATGATACGAAAGTCCTCTGCTGAGTAACAGCAATGTCTCGGGGCATATTGGTTGCAGCGAGAAGGCCACACAGAGCAAAGGGGCTCGTTTGCTTCTCGCCTTTGACTATTCCTGGGCGCCCAGCCGAGCGTAACTCGAACACGGGCAGAAACATCTCACTCCTGCTCTGGAGACCTCCCTCTGCTGCACAGCTCCTCAACCCGAGGAGACCTCGCTAAACGTGTCGTCTCACACCACAAAGAACCAGGCATGAAGCTCTTTCTCCTCCAATACATTCTTCCACATGTGAGTTCACATTTTACAAATAGCCTGGGGACTTTTTTTTTTTTTTTCTATCAAGACATTTTAAAAATAGCCGTAACAAGTGCTCATTAAATGTGTACTGAACAGATTGGGTTTTCTGATTATGTTTTGTGGTAGTAACTTTAACTTCAAGACAGAATTATACTCTCTCTCTCTCTCTTTCACTCTCCACAGTTCCCCCTAAAGATCCCATAGGAAAAGAGCAGATGATGTGGTCGAGGATGGGTTTCTCATATTCTCTCTCTCTCTCTCTCTCTCTCTCTCTCTTTCTGCTTCCTCTCCTCTCCTCAGCTGTTTCACTGTAGTTTTGAGAAGCATGGGACACAGATGAGAATATCTGAGTAGAAGACCTCCCACCGCCTTCATCCCAAGCCTTCCTCAAACTCAAGATGTCTTGAAATACGTAACAGGGACAGGCAACTTCACTCCTGGAAGAGGATTATAGCGGGAATGCTAGCCAATGAGCTAGGTGTGAATTCCTGGTGGATTCTAGCAATCTGTGATCTGTGAGGGATTTTTCTAGATTAGATCAGTTGAAGTGGGGTGACCCAACCTAACTCTGCTGCACCACCCCATGTTTAGGTTCCTGGACTGTATGAAAAGCAGAAAGCCGGCTATGCACCCAGCATTCATTGCTCTGCTCTGCTCCTTCCTGATGGCCTGAGTGAGAGCAGCTCCCTTCACCATGCCCTCTGGCCGTGATGGACTGCCTCTACCCTCTGGGACTGTAAGCTGAAATAAACCCTTCCTTAAAATGATTTTTTCCAGGTATTTTGTCTTTGCAATGAGAAGTTGACTAATACAAAATCCATGAATGGAAACCACTGAAAGACGTGTTTTTCATTATAAAATAGGTGAATATTGCTGTGCTTTTATTCAAAGGTTTTCATTAGCATTGGGAAGTACTTTAATCTGGTATTAAAAAGATGTTTGAGAAGAAAAAAAAATGTGTGAAGAAGCACAGTGTGGATGTGGGTGGTATATGTTGCTTGTGTTCAACAAGCATTCAGTCATAGCTTTTCAAGAAAGTGATGATTTAAAGGGATTTTATTTTCAAAGCTTATGAAAAAAAAAGTGAGAAAGACTGCATGATTATGTTTTTTAATATAAGATTTCTTGAGCTATTTATCAAGTCACAGAATTGAAGAAACATGATAACAGATGGCTCTGGGTAGGAATTAGTGTACTTAATTAAAAATTAGATGTAGATACTGGCAGCTTGGTTTCACTCAAGATACCTGTCCTATCCACTGAGGGGAATTTCAATCCACTTAGTACAGTCTGCACATCAGCACACAGAAGGCAAGCAGTAAGCACATACTCTCCAGGGAGGAGGGAGACCAGCTACAAGTGTCCAGAAAAGGAACAAAGACCTATAATGATTTTTGGTTAACATTATTTTAAATATTTAAATTATGTAAATTCTGACTTATTACCAAAATATTTACTCATTTTTTACATTTAGAACATTGAGGAAAGTATAGGAAATAAATGAAATTATGACATTGAAGCTATAAATCATGTAACAGAACACTGTGAAAATGTTAATGCATTCCTTCCTGTTTGGAAATTGTGATTATGTAATTATATTGTATATTCAGTTTGAGGTGATAAATTTAGAATTTGATTTATAGACAGATTCAATGTCAAGGTCATGTCTCTGAAGCAATTTCATTAAATTGTTTTCCAGCATATTTCTAAAAGCTGTATAATGTTCAATTATGCCTTTATGATATTTAGCCATTCATTCATTGCAGACACTGAAGAAGTTTTCTTTTTTAGGGCATTTCTCTTGTACATTACTGGGGCTCCCTAATGATTACATCTCTAAAAGTAAACGTTTAAATACCATAATGCTTAAATATGTTTAGTATAGAATTGTTTTCCAGAATATTTTTATTCCTATCAACAGTGTGCCAAGGTGTCTATTTCATCACAAACAACACAAGTAAACGATAAACATTTTATATTTGATCAATCCATGAAAAACTATAAAATTTCATTTTTATAAGTCGCATTTTATTAATAATGTGATGTGGATTTGTGCATTTATCTTATTTATGTGTTACTTTTTAATGTACAAATTTCAGAGCGATGTTAGTATTTCATGGATCCATAAATACACATAGTAACAAATATATTGACAAATAACTTTTCAAATGTTTCTTCTATTTTACTTTAGGGTGCTTTTGTTTGTATTATAGAGTGAATTTATTGGACTACCTTATAGGACAGGAGCTGAGCAGTCCAACGACAGCTGTCTGCAGGCATGAACATCAAAGAACCTAGTCGCTGCTCAGTCCATGTAATTGGATACAGGCTGCGGAGCTGCAGGACCTGGTAGCTGCTCAGGCTACAAGACTGGATGCCACAGAAGTCCCAATCTGACACTGAAGACCTGGAGGATTCCTAAAGATCCTCTGGTATTCAACCCATGCTGGAAGGCTAATGAAGCTCCATTCCAATGTTCACGAAGGATAGCCGGAGCAGGGTGGGTAGATGCACTCACAAGTGAGCAACAAGGGCAGCCGGGTAACACGCACACACCAGACAGTAGCACCAGCCAGGCAGAAAGGCCTAGAGCACTCTTCCACATTCACTCATGAAACACTTACTGAAACCTTACTGTGGGCTACACACTGTTCTGAGCCCCAGTGATGCAGCCACGAATGTAACCACCTTATCAGGAGACAATATTCTAAAAGAGGTATTTGTTCCCCACCCTTTGGCTATCAGATTATTGAAACAATTAGAACCTAAACATTTAAAAGTTCTCTGAGAATCCCATGCCGGGAGTAAGGGAAAGAATGAAGTCCGGCAGCTAGCCAGAAAAAGAACTTGCCTCCCAGGAAGATATTTCACCCAATCCTGACCACGTATCAGACCACCTTGTAGGAATGGACTGGAGCTGAGAAAATGATGGAATATTGATCAATCAGGTCGCTTAATTGTCCATACTTGTAATATAGAAATCCTGGGGTTCCAATGGACCGATAATTTGGGGTGTTTCCAGATTCGTATGAATTCATAGAATGAAATCCACAGACCAGAGGATAAGGCTCATAATGATTTTAGCTATTTCTTTTTTTCAAGGTAGAGTCTCACTCTAGCCCAGGCTGACCTGGAATTCACTATGTAGTCTCAGGGTGGCCTCGAACTCACCTCAATTCTCCTACATCTGCCTCCTGAGCGCTGGGATTAAAGGTGTGCGTCACCACACCCAGCTCAGAATGGTTTTATTATAGCTTAAAACTTTAGGAGGGAGAAGAGAAGGAGGCTTCCACCTAGAAGATAAGAGAAGGAAGCAAGGTGGAGCTCTTACCCAGGGAAGTGAGAGGGGAGTTGAGAATCCCCTTGAAACTCAGAACTGGATTGTTCTGGGGAGTGGCTATATAAGGAAGGCCAGGATTGCAGTTTTTTTTTTGTTTTTTTTTTTTCAAGCCCCAGGTATAGGTGGCTGGTTCAGCCAATTTACTCCTGATGCCAGGAGTCTGGGGTCAGGAATTTTGGTATTCTCTAGGAAGGGAGTAGAAGGCTCCTTAAGGGAGCAGAGATAAGGAACGGCCAGATCCTTCTTACTTTTCTGACCTATACTGATGTGTAATGATCTGGATTATTCCCACAGGCCAAAGGACAATTCCTGAGGGAAAGTCATGCACTTTGGGGTCAGTCAACCCTATGCTACCTAGCCAATTTCTGTCTCCTACCACTTGTTGCCCGCCACTTAAAACTAGACCCATGTCAGTATCCCCAAAGACAGGCTTGGTCACCGGAACCCTCTATTCATTCCCTTTACCAAAATGTGGCGACATTGAATGAATCTCCTTTTTCTGCTTTTCACTATTTTTTTTTATGTTCTATTCATTTTTTTTTGAGAGAAAGAGGGAGAAAGAGAATAACAATGGGCATGCCAGGACCTCTAGCCATTGCAAACAAACTCCATGTGTGGACGACCTTGTTCATCTGGTTTAGGTGGGAACTGGGGAATCGAACTTGGATCCTTAGGCTTCACAGGCAAGTGCCTTAACGGCTAAGCCCTTTCTCCAGCCCCACTTTTCACCATTGGTTGTCACTTTAATTGCCATAGTGGCATGGGTGTCCAACCCTGATTTGTTGGGACTGCCAGAGCCTAAATCTCCAGTAACATAAAGAAAGTGATTCTCGTTTTCATGAATCATGTTTTCTAGCTGAGGGAAGACACAACAAACAAGAATTTTAAAATTACATCAAATCATCAGGTATAAATGCTTATCAGGTGTAAAAAATGATCATGATGGGGTTGCAATGACTTGAGGGAGGATAATATTTCTGCAAAAACTCAAAGAAGGTGTGGGAGCAAGACAGGCAGAAAATCTAGCAGATGTAAAAGCTTATGGGTGAGACATACCAGTCATGTTGAAGGAAGAGGAAAAATAAAATAAAAAGTCAGGGTGAGTGAAATCACCACATGAGGTTGGAATGCCGTCAGAGAGGTGACAAGGACCCACATCAAGAACAGCCTTGTGTGCTGCTGTCAGTCTTTGACATGTACTTTGAGGAAGAAATGGGACCCTAGAGAAAAATCTCATAGAAACTCATATAGATAAGTGCTATGATTTGATTTAAAAGCTCATTCCAGGTACTGCATTGAGAATAGAATAGAGGCTATCATAGCCATTCTGGTAAAAGGTATAGCAGGGTGATAGTCACAGGCTGATCAGAGCCCCGGATGCACTAGCAGAGAGCTGAAAGGACCTACTTGATCAAGGTGCGGGAGATGAAAACCAGATCACTGATGGGGCTGTGGTTTCTGACCTGCAGCCCGAAGGAAGATGTTTCTTGTTTAGACGGGAATGACTTTGAGTAGGAATAGCTCTTCAGAGAAAACGAGAAATACACTGTGGACATGTGGGGTCTTTGTTGTGTTAGAAACCCATGAGGTTGGCCGGTACTCATTTTGGGGGAAAAGTAATAACTTTAAGAAATTCAGAGCTAGACACATTCCGGTGGGCATTATCAGTATTTAGGTAATATTTCAACCCATAAGAGAAGATGAGGTCACTACACAAATGATTATAGACATATAAGGAAGAGGAACAAAGACTGAGCTCTGAAACACCCCACCCAGTAGATGAGTCTGAGAAAATATACAGGAAAATCTGTCTCAAACAAAGGCATATTCTATGTGGACAAATGCTTGAGACAGAATGAGTAGGAGGAGCACTGAGGTTTAGACGTGTCCTGAGTGAAACAACAATATGGAGGTTTTCAGAGACCTGGACAAGAAATACTGCACACTCTAAATTCTTGGGATCTCAAAAGTGATGAGTATCCATTGTGTGCTGAGGTAACTGCCTGTGGGTTTGTAGGTAGCCTCAAGATAAGAGCTGATTTCCAGGGGCACTAACCATGTGACTAAAGGGTTGGAACATCTGGTGTACCCCTAGTGCTCTATAGAGGTACTAAAGGTTGAGTTGATCACCCCTGGCCAAACACAAAATAAATCACACCTACATAGTGAAGCTTCCATAAAGATCCAAGGGACTTTGCAGATAGTTGAGCACATGGAGTCATCTAGAAGGTGCCACTACCAGAGAGGGTGTAGTAGTTCCCTACCCTTCTCTAATACCTCATCTTATACATTTTCATCTGTCTGTTCCTATGTTCCCGTCTTACATAGCCTAAAAAAAACCAGTAAACATAAGAATCTCTTAGTCCTATGTGGCACTCTGACAAAGTAATGGAACATGACAAAAAGTTTGTGTGAACCCTAAACTTAGAGCAAGTCACATGTGTAGGTGGCAACCTAACACAGGAGGCATTTGCAGTAGGGGTCGACTGCCCCTCAACCCAGGGAATCTGATGTTATGTCGAGCTAGGAAGCACGAGGAGTCCAGAGAATTAGAGGACATGTAACTGATTTGCTAGGGGATCATGTGTAGAATAGAAAAGTCCCTCAGACATGTACAGTCACAGAGGTCCTCTGTGCTGTGAGAGAAGATTAGAATAGACTGAGTTTAGTTATTGTATGCTTTTACAGAGCCTCTCGAACCCATTTGATAGGAAACAAGAGGAGAAATCTGAAGACAGTGAGCAAAGACAAACCTGGAGGGGGCCGGGGGTGGGGGAGGAGGGGGCTGCTCTGGAGGGAGGAATGGTGGTATCCAGGGCCGAAGTGAAGGGACACAGGGACCTCCTCCAAATAGGAGTCCTATGGCACATTCCTATGCTAATGAGATCTGAGCAGGGGGAAGATTCCAAGTCGAAAAATATTTGGTGGAGGAAAGAGACCCTGGGTCTTCCACGTCATTAAAGAACGTTGCTTTAAGAGAAGCATGGACTGTTTGTTTAAAGTAGAACGAGGCAGCACGAGCAGATACGCAAATAGATGCTATGTTGTGGACGACGTGATAAGGACTGGAAGCATCTTTCTGATTGCTTCTGTTTCCTTAGAAACCTTCATCAGCTGAGGATGACACAGGTTGCATTTTTTTTTAATTTTTTTGTTTGTTCATTTATTTATTTGAGAGAGAGAGAGAATGGGCGCGCCAGAGCTTCCAGCCTCTGTAAACGAACTCCAGATGCGTGTGCCCCCTTGTGCATCTGGCTAATGTGGGTCCTGGGGAATTGAGCCTTGAACCGGGGTCCTTAGGCTTCACAGGCAAGCGCTTAACCGCTAAGCCATCTCTCCAGCCCACGGGTTGCATTTTTTTACTTTTACCTTCTATGCGTGAGCGTGTGCATGTTTATGTGAGTGTGGGTACATGTGTTGGGGAGGGGGTGTTTTTGTCGATGTAATATGAGGAGAACAGAAGCCAAGCTCAAACGCCATTCTTCACAAACGCATAACACCTTTTCTTTTGAGACAGGGTCTCCTCTTTGGTACTCACCCATTAGGCTAGCCTTGCTTGTCAGCAAGCCCCAGAGATCCTCCTGCCTCCACTTTCCCAGCTCTGGGATTACAGGCATGCCCCACAGTCCCCAGCATCTTTACATGGGTTCCGGGGATTGAACTCTAAGCCTCATGCTAGTGAGACAATCGCTTTAGCAGCTAAGCTAACTCTCTAGCCTTTATTTTTTTTTCTTTAATTAAATATGGACACATCTAGTATGTAAACAACACATGTTGGTACCATCCCTATCCTTTATTATTATTAATGCTTTATTTTTAAAGGGGAAATGAAAAATTTGTTCTGTAATTTATTCTACTGCTTTTCAGTTTAAGGATTCCCCCCCCCACACACACACACACATACACACCATGAATCCAGCTTTAAAAAGTTGCCACACTTTCTTCAAGATTTTCATTTGTTTTGTTTTGTTTCTCAAGGTAGGGCCTCTCTCTAGCCCAGGCTGACCTGGAATTCACTATGTAGTCTCAGGGTGGCCTCGAACTCATGGTGATCTTCCTACCTCTGCCTCCCAAGTGCTGGGATTAAAGGCATGCATCACCACACCCGGCTTTTTCAAGATTTTTAATGTGTAACTATTTTTTTAAATTTTATTTATTTATTTGTTTGAGAGTGACAGACAGACAGAGAGACAGAGAGAGAAAGAGACAGATACAGAATGGGTGTGCCAGGGCCTCCAGCCACTGCAAACGAACTCCAGATGCATGCGCCCCCTTGTGCATCTGGCTTACGTGGGTCCTGGGGAATCGAGCCTTGAACCGGGGTCCTTAGGTTTCGCAGGCAAGCGCTTAACCACTAAGTCATCTCCCCAGCCCTAATGTGTAACTTTTATGCTTTGATTATTTCTTGTTAATTTCTGAATAGACATTATATAAGCAAGTCTAAGTAAGACATAAAATTTAAAACCTGGAAGTCTGCAATTAATCAGTTTTACTATTTAAACATCTTTCTCTCTCTCTCTCTTTCTCTCTCTCTCTCTCCATATGTATGTATATTATAAATTGATGATAAACAAAATTAAAAGCCCAACCCTAAAATAGAACTGGGTCAGCTGGGCTATATGCCTAACCTGATTTGGCCAGCAGACTGACATGGCAGGCTGGTTCTAACCCTAAGTTTCTAAGCCTTCCTTGTGTGCTCCCAGGCTGCCTCCTGACATCTGATACTACCATGTAAACAAGCCCATGTTAGACCCTAAAGAATGAGATCACAGGAAGGAGAGAGCAAATGCCATATCTGGGGCTCCAGACATGTGAGGGAGCCTACCCTCCCATGCAATCATAGGAGTCACCCCAACAGACATCAGAAAAATCACCCACTTGAGCTCAGTCTGACTCATCAATCTGACGGACAATGAGCCACGAGAAAGGTTTCTGCTCTCTAAGGCTAACAGAGTTTGGTGGGCTAGGAATACAAACACAGTTCATTCAAATACTTGTCAAGAGTATTTCCAAGAGTAGATGAGAGAACAGAGGAGGCGGCACAGAATCCTCCTGAGCCCCCAGGAAGAATTAACTCTACATCATAAACAACCTGAGCATTAGGGTTCTCTAGAGGACAGAACTGACAGAATGAATCTATATTATGAAAAGGGATGTATCAGAGTGGCTTATACAATAGAGGCTGGGCAGTCCCACAGTGGTTGTCTGCATGTTGGATACACTAAGTACCTGGTAGCTGCTCAGTCCATGAGAATGGATACTTCAGTAGTCCCAAAGTGGCATGGAAGGCCTGTGAATATTAGCATACTTCATTCTACTATTAAACTTCCCCATGTACATACAGAGCCCTGGCAGTTGTTAGTGCACACGCTGACCTCCAGTAAATTCTCCACCACTGCTCAAGATCGCAGTGTGTTCATCTCTAGTATTATCATCAGAGCCACTTTCTATTATGTGCTGCCTATAGATTAAATATCTCTCTTCAGAAACGCAAACTTCATAGGTCCTTCCTGGCAACTGATTTTATTTCTGAGCACATACTTTTAGATTTCAAAACAATAATTTCATAAAGTTCTTAGAATGTTTGATTTCATAATATTGAATTTTGTAAAAATAGATTCCTTTCAGGTGTGGCATGAGTGCATAGTCCTACGGCTCAGAAGTAAGTTGAAGGTTCTCTGATGCAGGTTACTAAGAGAACCTATGGGACTAGAATTTTGTGAAACACTGAGAGTCACTATTCTTGAGGTGGTGATGGCTAAATGGAAAATGTCACAAGTGAAATACTCTCTGTGCTTTTAAAGACTGCACAAGTAAAAGGCGGGCGGAAGTTAATTATCTCACTTCTCACCCAAGAAATAAAGGAGCATGAAACGAAGTTTTAAAGTTAACTGTGGAAAGTCCCCTTGAAAGCCAGCTGTGATGGATGCTGGTGGTCCTGAATCGCACTAATGAATCCTCACAGGGCAAAGGAAGGGAAGCAGGCTTTCTCAGAGGTCAAATTAATCGATAGTGGTGCTGAAACACCTTCATCTCCTGTCTTCTCACTGAGCATTTCTCATGCATTAAATTCTGCTTTTTTAGAATTTTATTCTCACTCACAATTCTATGCCTATGTTTTATTTCCTCCGTATTTTCATTTGGTAATCAATTGTTACAAATCCATTAATTTTGACCTTACACCCACTTTCTTATTTGATTGAAACACCAAAACCCTCTATAGTCCTTTCAGGTTAACAAACATCCAGACACTCCATAGTCCTTTCAGGTTAACAGAAATGAGAAGTACTCTAGATTTTGGTGTTTATATCTCTTTCCTTCATAAAGCTGTAAGAGCTTGGAAAACAAAAGTTTTATGATGTCTGGATAATAGTAGTTCAAGTTAGGTATAACTTCCCTGCAAAGCCAGTCAAAAAGACTGTGAAAGGAGTTGGTTCCATTGTTGCCCTAAAATTTATTTTAGCAAACCATTTTAACTTGGTATTACTTTATTACTTTTCTATGGTTACTATGGCAAAAAAAAATTTAAAGATTGCTTAAAAACAGAAATTTATATTCTCACCCATCGGGAGGCTCAGTCTAAGGACATTCTTCCAGCCAGGGTAGTTTCTGGGTCCTGGCACGTTGGCGTGTAGTAGACACTTTCGCCATGCCTTTCCATCATCTTTCCTGTGCACTTGTCTATGTGCAAATCTTCTCTTCTTAGAAGCACAGAAGCCAGACTAGAGCAAGGCCAACCCCAATGACCTTATTTTAACTACCTCTTTAAAGATAGCTTGAAACTATATCACATTTTGAATTACTGGCCTAAACAGCTTCAACTTGTGACTATTGGGAGTGGTATGTAGGACTTTGTGACAGACAGCTTCAGATTTGCTGAGATGAACTTCCAAACCAGACACTGTTATGAAGGAAGGGATTTATTGAAGGTTACAGATTCAGGGGAAGTTCCATACTGCCAGAAGAAGCTGGCCTGCTTTCACAGGTCCAAGCACAGAGAGAAGCCAAAAGCCAAAAGCCACACAGCACACTTCAGGAACTCCAGGTGGAACTCAAGCACTTCGCATATCTTTAGATTGGAATCTCAAACCCACCACCACACCTTAGGGCTGGACCCTAAATTCCATCCAGTGACACCTCCTCCAGCCAGGAGGCTGCAGATCCAAACCACAAATAAAACACTGAATATATTGGGGGTCATCTATTCAAACTACCACATTCTGCCACTGGCCTCCAATAGATTCAAAAGCATCACACATTGTAAACTGTATTCAGTCCAATTTCAAAGGTCCCCACAGTCTTTACCAATTTAAGATACTTCTAAAGTCCCAAGTCTCATCTGAGACTTAAGATTGCTTCATAGCTGTGAGTCCTGCAATATCAAACAAGTTATGTACTTTCAACATATAAAGGTGCAGAGTACACATTTTCAACTGGTTTAAACCATAGCAAGGAGAGACTAGAACAATGTAAACTCAACAACCATCAAGCAAACATCAAACTTCTGCGGTTCAAGTCCAGTGACTGGCAGTCTCCAGATTTTCCAGTTCCATCCCTCCAGCTGGGCTGAGTAGCCAGGGAAATCATCCATCCCTACCTAATAGCCTCTGTGGTAACTCTTGCACAGTCCTGGTATATCCAAAACATCTTCAAGTCTTCATGCAAACCACAGTCCATCTTCCAAAGGCTCTTCCAGCCTATCAAGGTCATCATGCCCTGCTTCATTCCTCATCTCAGCAGCTGCTCTTGGAACCATGTGTGCACTTCTTGACCTACTCCATGCATTTTTCATGCTCCCAAAACTAGTATCAGGTATGCGGGACTCGGCCATATTTTTAACTCAGGGACAAAATAAATCATGACCTTGAAGGGCAGGTTCTTTCTCTAGTCAACGCTTTTCCAAAAGACTTTGCATTTCTATCACAGTCTTTCCTCAGGCATCCTCTCTGTCCATTGATTTCATGTAAAGCAGTTGGGCCATCTTCCTTAAGATTGCTAATGTGTTGACATTAGCAGTTTCAGTTTCCTAAAACCAGTCTCAGTGCCTGTAATTTTAACTTGCTGGAAGTTTTTCAAGTTAAAATCTTAAATCTCTCAGTCCTCCTATACCTTTAGCCAAGCACATCAGTACAAATTTAACCTTGATCAAACTCTCAGGGCTTGGGTAGCAGAACACAGCCAGCCCTTTTGCAAGTAGCCCAGTTCCAACAAAGTCCTCTACAGTCTTTCCTTCCCCTTAGAAAGCTCATAAGCCAAGCCTAGAAGTTCAATATTGTCTGCACTTAGAATTCTCAAGCTCTCATCATAATAGTCCATAAAACTTGGCTTACCACTCCAGAAGACATCTTCATTTGCAAGCACCAAGTCCATGCCTGTTGCTCTAAAACAAAAGATCCAAAAGTCCAAAATCCACATGGTCAGGTTCATCTCACTCTACTTCTGGTACCACTTTCTGTAGCAGACAGCTTCAGGTTCACTGAGATGAACTTCCAAATAAGACACAGTAATGTTGGAAGGGATTTATTGAAGCTTACAGATCCAGGGGAAGTTTCATAATGGCAGAAGAAGCTGGCCTGCTTTCATAGGTCCAAGCAGAGAGAGAAGCCAAAAGCCACACAGCACAGAAAACTCTAGGTGGAACTCAAGCACTCTGTATATCTTTAGATTGAAATCTCAAATCCACCACACCTTAGGGCTGGACCCTAAATTCCATCCAGTGATACGTCCTCTAGCCAGGTAGCTGCAGATCCAAACTACATATAAAACGCTGAATATATTGGGGGCCATCTAGTCAAAGTACCCCAGACTTCATGCAACAGCTTCCTTCTTATCCTTGTTCTATAGACAAAGTATGTGACCTCACCACTACTAAGTAAGGACACCAAAGCATTTAAAGCAATGCAGACAGTGTCATAAATATTCTGTAAGGGTTGGTTGATATTATCATAGATGTCTATTATTGTACTATGACTTTTTGAAGGTTAATCATTGCATAGGTTTGAAGGATATAGAACAAAGTAAAGGGGTCAAGCAAATGTCTGGAAATGAAGACTAGCCCACAGACATTAGAATGGGTCCTAGGATCAGATTAAAATAAAACAAATAACTTTCCCAACTGCCTAACACTTCATGATTCTTTTTGTTTTTCATCTCGTTTTATTTTTCAGTGCTAAGGATGGAGCTTGGGGTCTTGAACATGCTAGGCCAGCACTTTACCAATGAGCTGCATCCACAATACACATTTTATATTCTTTATGGCCCACATTCTTCATAAAGTCACCACAAGGTATGAATAGTTGATGTAAGGCAAGCACCATGGAGGTCAATGGATCCTGAAAAACCTGGACACCAGCAGATATAATCACTACTAATGCCTTCAGAATCTTAAAGAACTCATTGTACATTCAACATTCATATTTTTTTTGTATTCATCCAAAGAAATAAATGTGACTATCTATTAAATCAAATGCTGTCTTAGTTTCATTAAGAATGATTTAATAAGAAATATATTCATTTGTTTAGAAGAAGGAAATGATAAGCATGCAGTTAGAAAAGAGCACTTCAGTTAAGGTGCTTTTCTGCAAATCCTAAGGATCCATGTTCAATTTTCCAGTACCTGTGTAAAGCCAGATGCAAAAGGTGGCACTGGCACATGTGTCTGGAGTTTGTTTGCAGTGGCTGGAGGACCTGCCACTCCTATTCTCTCTGTCTGCTTCTCTCTCTCTCTCTCAATCTCTCTCTTTCTCTCAAATAAGTTAATGAAATATTCATAAAAAGAACCGAGTACTTCAGTTTATAGACCAACCCCTACCTTGTGTGGGCTAATTATTAAATTACACACCTAATTACGGAGAATCCAGTAAGAAACTCCTTGAGTAAATCATGATCCAAAACAAGTTGGTTGCTAGAGAGTGTTTTCACTAGCTTGCATGGTAACAAACACTCATCTCATCTCAGCACTTGGAAAGCTGAGGCAGAAAGATTTCAGGCCAGCCTGGACTACATTAGGGAGATCTTGCCTCAAAAATCAAAAGCAGGGCTGGAGAGATGGCCCAGCATTTAAGGCGCTTTCCTATAAAGCATAGTGACCCAGGTTCAATTCCCCAGCACCCACATAATTGGAGGATGAAATTTGCTCCAGTTTACAGCTTGGCCTAAGTTTCAGTTTCCCGGAGAGGCAGGCAAGACTTCTGGGAAAAACCACGAACAAAGGGCTGTTAATCAACAGTGACCCTGACATGCGGCCGGGGAAGATAGCCACCCAGGGGCCTGAGTCAGTTCCTGCAATACCTCTGGACTATGACCACAAAAAAGGACTTGCCAGAGATAGCGAACTCCAGGGCTGAGTCAGTTCCTGCGAAGTCTTTAAAACATGTCTAAACATGTCCAAGGATGGTAAAATCTGGGCCACAGCAATTAAAGGTGTACAAATGTAACTGTTGCTTGCTTAGCCAATCACATTAGAAGATGACCTAACCCTCCTAAAATTCCCCTAGCTGGGCTTAACAGGGGCCTGCATGCTCCTCTCAGGGTCGCCATTATGTATGAATGGTTGACCCCTGCATGCTGGCTGATTCTGAAGAATAAACTCTCTTTGCTTTTACATATATTTGAGTCCGAGGTCTTTCTTCAGTGATTCTCAGACCCTTACAATAAAGCCAGATACATAAAGAGGCACATGCATCTGGAGTTCATGTGAATGCACCTGGAGGCACTGGTATGCTCATTTTCTGTCTGTCTCTCTTCTACCTCTCTCTGCTTGTAATTAAATAAATAAAAACTATTTTAAAAACAAAATAAAAGGAAATAAACTTTTAAAAATCAAAACTGCGCTAAGGAGGTGGCTCAGTGATTAAGGTGCTTGCCTGCAACACCTACTGACCTAGGTTTGGTTCCCCAGTCCCCACATAAAGCCAGATGCACAAAGAGGTGCAAGCATCTGGAATTTGTTTGCAGTGGCTAGAGGGAGTTGACACATCCATTCTCTCTCTCCCTCTCTCTCCTTTTCTCTGTCTCTCTCCCTCTCTGCTTGCAAATAAATAAATAAAATATTAAAAAATTAAAACTAAAAAACAAGAGTGTTTCCGCAAATTATATGTGTTCAATATCATAAGATATTTTAAAATAAATTATTTGTATTAAACTGCATCTATTGAGAACTACATATAAATAGATATAATTAATGGGCAATGTGTACAAATCTAAACATTATAAAAATATAACTTGTAATCAAATTCTCTTTGGAAGATATTTTGGCAAGCTTTCAGGTGCCAGTGTGATACCTATAAACCTGGAATTTGATGTCCATTACTATAATAAATAAAAAGCTGAACAAATGGGAACAATCAAGAGCCCTTCTTAGATCCTTTGGCGATGTGAGGTTATTGGGCAATGTGCTGCCCCCCACAAGTTAGAGATAGAAAGCAAACTATAATTAAAGCTTGCCTTTGTACAATCCTGAACATGAGCTAGAACCAGGGGAGGAGACTCTCACATGTATCTGACAAATGGCTACAGAATCCATGTAAATATTTCTCAGAGAGAAAAACTTCAGTGAGACCAGCCTCGGGGGCGCCGTATGCTTTTGTGAATTCTTCCTCTGGGAGTATCACCCTGGTCTCATAGTAAAATTTTTGTTTTCAGTAGAGGGAAGAAAAAGTTAACGATTTTGAAATACACCAGGGTGCTCTGCTTAATTCATAAAGCCAGCCCTCAGGAAAGACTGCCTTAAACTAGAGCTTAATCTATTGGTGTGATCAGAGCCTCACTGACCTGGTAGAAAAGAAATGCCTAACTCCACCTTCCTCTAGTGATCCTGCCCATTTGAGTAAGGGTAAAATTGAGAAACACTGATATGGTTCACACAGGGACACACAGGCTCACAGGGACAGAGATCTAGTCACAGACTATAAAGTGTCTTTCCCCTCTCCACATACTACCATCACAACACTACAGTCTGTTCAATGAATTCTTTAACTTTTCTCCATCATGCCTTGCTTTCAACAACTACAGCAAAGGAAACAGTCACAATGCACACTAAAAGGCAAAACTATGGTCTAAATATCAAGAGAAAGCATTAGGAGCAGTCCCACACACGAACGTGATGCTGGCATTATCCGAGAGGACATGTAAATTAGCAGCATGCAAAAACAGGTGTGTAAGACAAACAGAAAGGTGGTCATCCTGTGAGAAAAGAAATGCTCAAAACAATGTGTGTGTGTGTTTGGAGAACGCCTTAGATGGATTCATTAACAGACTGACTATGTCAACACACACTCCCGAAGTTTTTTTTTTTTTTTAATAAGACATTTTTTTCAGTCTTTTTGACTGAAATAAAAAGTACCCAAACATATAAGAGCTTCAGGGCCACAATAGAAGTTGTAACTTAGGTGGGATAGATGGCTTAGCAGTTAAGATGCCTGTCTGTGAAGTCTAGGAACCCAGATTCGACTCCCCAGAACCCATGTAAGCCAGATGCACAAGGGGGCACATGCATCTGGTGTTCGTTTGCAGTGGCTGGAGGCCCTGGTGTGCCCATTCTCTCTCTCTCTCCCTCTCTCTCTCTCTCTCTCTCTCTCTCTCTCTCTTTCTCTCTTTCTGTCTCTCATAAATAAACAATAAAATATTTTTTTAAGTTGTAACTTACATACAATAAGAATACCAAGAGAAAAAGGAACTGGTGATATTTAAAGCAGCAACAATGGACAATCTCTCCCAAGCCAATGCCAGAGCACCTGCCACTCAATAATAACAAGTGAGCAACTGAATTATGAAAACTAGGTGAAAGATCTTAATTTTAATTTATTTATTTGCAAGCAGAGAGTGAGAGAGATAGAGATAAGAGAGACAGACAGAGAGAGAATGGGCACTCCAGGGCCTGTAGCCAATGCAAATGAACTCCAGATGCATGTGCCCCTTGTGCATCTGGCTTACATGGGTCCTGGGGAAATGAACCTGGGTCCTTTGGCTTCACAGGCAAATGCCTTAACCACTAAGCCATCTTTCCAGCCCTAGGTGAAAGATCTTAAAAGACATTTCACAAAAGAAGATTTCATCAGGTTACTATGTGTAAGAAAAGGCACTGGATACTTACCTGCCATAGGAGACTCCATGATCAAGAAAAGACACTCCACATTATATGGTGTCTCCTGGTTTGAATGTAAAATGTGCTCATTGGTCTCATGTGTTTGTGACTAAGCCTCATTTACTTTTTAAAAATGTTTTTATTATTTGCTTGTAAGTAGAGAGATGAGACAGAGACAGAGAGAATGGACCCATTAGGGGTTCCTGCCACTGCAAACGAATTCCAGATGCATGTGCTCCTTTGTGCGTCTGACTTTACATGGGCACTGGGGACTGGGACTTAGGTCATTAGGCTTTGTAGGCAAGTGCCTTAACTGCTGAGCCATCTCTCTAGCTGCAAGCCTCATTCTTGATCCCCAGCCAGTGCAGCCTTTGGGGAGTGCACCCTTGCTAGAGAAGGTATGTTGCTGGGGAATTGGCCTTGGGATAACATAGTCCAGCCCTGCTCACAGTTCTAGCTAGCTCACGCTTGCTGCTTCTTTCCAGCTAATAAGACAAGATGTGATACCCTACTGTCTACCCTTACCCCCATCACAATGAAATTCCTCTGGAAATTGTAAGCCAGACATACACCCCTTTCCTCCATAAGCTATTTCTGGTCATGTGTTCTGTCAGAAGCAAGAAGGTAACTGCCACAGATGGTATTGGCATTGTATGGACCGCATCACTATTTAATTTTCTACTAAGGAGTTGCAAATTAAACAATATTTAACTACCACTATAGTAAATAAAATCTAAACCACTGACAGAAACGTATACTGGCAAGGATGTGGGACTACAAAAACCAGTTTTATTTTGTTGTTGTTATTTCTGGTGGGAATGCCATGTGATACATCCACTGTTGAAGATAATGTAACAATTTCTTCCAAAACTATGCATCCTCTTCTCATATGATCCAGCAATCATAATTCTTGAGAAATTTACTCAAATAAGATGAATGCTTAAGCACAATAAAACCGTGCATGTGTGGGTTGGAGAGGTAGCCTAATTAGCAGTTAAGGCACTTGCCTGCAAAGCCTATGGACCCAGGTTCGATTCCCCAGTACCCATATACCTACATAACACAAAAGCACATGATAAAGTATATACCTGGAGTCCATTTGCAATGTCTAGAAGCTCTGGCATGCCCATTTTCTCTCTCCCTCTTCCTCTCTCTCTCTCTCTCTCTCTCTCTCTCTCTCTCAATTAAATAAATAAAAATAAAGTGTTTATTTAATTAAAAAATTCCTGCATGTGAATGTTTCATGAAGCTTCATAATTGCCCAAACTTGGAGGCACCTATGATGTCCTTTGATAGGGGAATAAATAAACTGTGGTACTTCTAGTCCACAGAATAGCATTTATCTCTACAAAATTTTCATGAGACAGAGGAAATTTAAATGAACATTAAGCATTCCTAAGTGAAAGCAGCCATTCTGAAAAGGCAACATACTACATAGTTCTAACTATGTGATGTAGTGGAGAAGTTAACACTGTAGGGAGAGGAAAGGAATAGTGGTTTCCAAGTGGGAAGGTTAATCTTCTCAACTTCATTAGATCAAGGAATGTGTAGGAGATCCATAGAGCAAACCCGTAGGTGAGTCTGTGTTTCCAGAGACAATTAGATCATAGGACTCTGGCCTAATGATGAGACTAATTCTGTGATGAATTAAAAATGTGATGGCTTTTTGGGGAAGGGTAGGAGGTAGGGACTAGCTGGAGGTAACCAGGATTTGTCCTTGGGAGAAACAGCTTACCTAGAATTCTTCCTATATTCCAAGATGTGAGCTCTTTGACATGTTTTCTTCACCATGATGGACCAAAACCATAAGCCAAAATAAGTATAATCCCTCCCTTTAAGTTGTTTCATCTCAGTCATTTGTCCCAATAACAGTAAGCTAAAGTAGGGAGGAAGGTATGAATGGGAGAAGCAAAAAAAGGACTTGTGCACAGGATTCCCTGTGAGACTATAGTAATTGATACAAGTCATTATGGGTTTGTTAATAACCACTGAGTGAACTCCAATGCAAACTATGAACTCTGAGTGACAAGGGGCCACAGAGTATCTATTGTAGTAAATACAACACTTTAGGGACCTGGAGAGATGGCTTAGTGGTTAAGGCACTTGCCTTCAATGCCAAAGGACCTCGGTTCAATTCCCCAGTACCCACGTAAGCCAGATGCACAAGGTGGCACATGCATCTGGATTTCTTTTGCAGTGGCTGGAAGTCCTGGCTGGCTTGCCCATTCTCTCTCTCTCTCTCTCTCTCTCTCTCTCTCTCTCTCTCTCTCTCCTCCTTCCCTCTCTCAAATAAATAAATAAAAAATAAATTAAATACATCACTTTAGGGTGAGGTGTTGATAGTAGGAAAGGCTGTCAGCAAGTAGGGATTTGTGATGATTATGTAGCACTAGATCAATTTTTCTAAGATGCTAAAAAATGCAATCTATTCTGGAATCACTCTTTATTCATTTGATAATACAAAAGGAGGGGGGAAAGATTTCTGAACTTTAATAAAGAAAGCTACTAAAATTAACTGCCTTCAAAATCAAGGGGATAACATTTGAATGTATAGTTCAGATGTTTTACTTGTCTCTATATTTCTAAACACTGTAATGTAATTTATTTTTACCTTACTTCTATTGAATTGAAATGATAAGTATAACTCACTCGAGGCAACATAATAGTTCTCAACAAAAGTGAAATTATTTCTTTTCATTGTGCTGTATATCCGTCTAATAAGATCCAAATTTCAGTTTATTCAAATCTTTACAAGCAAAGATGTTAGGGGATGAATGAGCATAGACAATGAAAGAAAAGTTGGGCTAGAGATATTAAATAATCATATTTTCTTCATTCAGCTAAATACACAATTCCCTTTATCAAAAAAAAATCTCCAAGAAATGCAGAGGAGCTACAATGGCTATCCAATCTATTTTCCATGACCCTCCCAGCGATCTTTGTCAGTCAGTAAAGAAATGTCAAAACATATCTTAAAGATCCTAAGAAAAGAGTATGGAGTATGTGCGAAATGAGTAAAATGACTCCAAAGTTATATTTGACCTTCTGTCTGTATCAGAGTCTCTATTACTTCCATTATCATAAATAGCATTCTTTGTCATTGAGTGAAAAGAAGCCAATGTCGCTTTTCTGAAGGCAAAAGAGACACAATAACATTCACTTCAATTCTCTCTCTCTGTAATACCTGTTTAAATGAGCTTTGTAGAAAACAATGCTGGCATGTTATTTTTTAAAAAATAAAATCACACTACCTCTTTACTGAATTATTAATGGCATTAATTTCTCCAAATCCACTCTTGATTTAAGGGTCATAATCAGAAGTATGTGTACAACTGACAGTAGCAGAAATCGAGGAATTTTCCAACACCATTCAGTATCCGTGTTATTTCAGCCTTTTCGGTCCCAGGATCTGTGAGAAACAATGTGGAAAAGGGAAGATTTATTTTGGCTCAGGGTTCCAGTCAATCATGATGATGGAGAGAGGAGAGTGCACAGTAGAGCAGCTCACCTCATGAAGGCCAGGAAGGAGGGAGAGAGAGAATGCTTTTGATACCTGGCTCCCTCTCCTGCTAAACTAAGGATGGTACCTCCCATGTCCACACAGGGAAACACATTCACAGACATACCCAGAAGCCTGCTTTACTTATCTTTAGGCTTTTCTCCATCCAAAGATATTGAAAATCCACACTGTCCATCACAATTTCAAAACACAAGTAAGGAGGTTACTCGTAAGGACTTGGATATATGAAGAGAAGTTGAATTTTAAATGAAGAGTTATGAAGAAGAAAGTTTGAGGACACTAAAAACCTGGAGCAAAACCTCAAAGAGTTCAGTCAATTCCAGTTACACATACACTCATCATCCCAGAGTTTACCAGAAAGAGTCATCAAAATATTAAGAGGAATTTCTATTTATGCATTCAAAATGCTTATCACAATGTTTTCCCAAAGTGACCAAAGGCACTGCTTCTATTTCTACAGTGGATTGATTTTAAGTAGGAAGAAAATACAGTGTCCCTATTAAAATGTAAACACATAACGTGAATAGCTGAATAGTCGAACTGTCTCTTTAATTGTAACTTTCCACAAAAATATCAGTGGCTGTGTAACTTTGATCTTTCTAGTTTTGCCAGATTGTATATGCAACATTGCTCTATTGTTTTTGTTTCATTTCATTTTGTTTTATTTTATTTATCTCATTAGACAGAGAGAGAAAGAGTCAGAGAGAGAGAAAAAGAGAGAGAGAGAAAATGGGCATGCCAAGGTCTGTAGCCACTGCAAATGAACTTCAGACACATGCGCTAACTTGTGCATCTGGCTTATGTGGGTTCTGGGGAATTGAACCTGGATCTCTTGGCTTCATAGGCAAGCACCTTAGTCTCTAAGCCATCTTTCCAGCCCTGTTGTTTAATTTCTTTTTTTTGAGACAGTTTCATGTAGCCCAGGCTGACTGCAAACTTGCTATGTTTTCTTGCTTTGTATCCTTGAACTCTGGATATCTCCACCTCCCAAGAGTGCTGGGTTTATAAACACGTACCACCACCACAACCCAGTTTAACCAGCACTGGGGACCCAAGATCCCAGCTCAGGGCTTTGTGCATGCCAGGCAAGCACTCTGTCAAACTAAACCACATCCCCAGCTCTGAAGCAATTTTTTTAAGAAGCCTTTTGTGATAATTTTCATACACATACATAATTGCCTTCCTTTGTCCCTCGCCCTCTTAATCTGGCCTTCTTTCCAACTAGTTCCTTTTCTGTTCTGTTGCCTTTTTTGTTTTGTTTTGTTTTTCCTCCTCCATCATCAATAACAAAATGTCTGTGATGGTCCCTGATAATGTGCATGCTTGTGCAGGTCACAAGAGCCTCTGTGAGGTATAATGTTCACCTTGTGTCGGGAACACAGTGTTCTACAGCTCTCTTCCCAATTTTAATTTTTTTATCCCCTCTTGCAATGTTCCCTGAGCCCTGGAGGACATGGTAAAGAATACCTTACTTAGTGCTGGGCACTCAATAATCATTCTCAGCATTTGGATGAGTTTTGAGTCTCCCCCACCTCTATAATCTGCAAAAAGAAGCTTTCCTGACCAAAGATGAAAGCAACACCAAGCTAAGGGCATAAACATAAACAAATGGAGGGCAATTTAATGGGCATAGCATGCATTAAACCAAGCAACAGTAGGAGCTTTCTCCGTAAGGCCTGTGACCTCCATAGCCACAGGCTTTTGACTTAGTTTTCAGTATCAGGCATGGATTTCCTTATACCCGGTCAAAGAGCAGTTGGTTGTCCCCATAACAGTCATGAGTTCTAGGCCACCCTGAGACTACATAGTGAATTCCAGGTCAGCCTGAGCTAGAGTGAGACCCTACCTCTAAAAAATAAAACAAACCAAAACAAAACAAAAACTGTTGTAAGTATTTTGATCTAAATTACCATTTTGTTTTCTTATGATTTTGGGCAATGGTATTGTTCTCTCCAGCCCAAACTTGAAATATGGTAAGGGCTTCCTTCCAAGCATGTTCAAAGTTAGCTGAAATACCCTGGATGTGGAGTTTGGCTACAAGTACACAAACCTCACAGAATTCTTCTAGAGTCTTCCCACCCTCCAAGGGAATCCCCCTTGGCTACTCTACCCTCATAGCCAGTAGGAACATCCCCATCTAAATCCCTCCAGGGTGTTTTCCCTCTGTTGATGTTTCAATGTGACCAAGAATGAGGAAGAATGGAAGTCTTCCCAAAGGAAGAGGATTAGGCAGGTGTTGGGTCGTGCTTGTCCTATGCTGGACGGTCACCATTCGAGAGAGAAAAAATGTTAGGGGACATCAAACACATTGACACAGATAGGAACCTGTGGGTTCAGGGTTGACTTGGCTGAGCAGAAGGCTAACACACCTTGTGTGAATTTTCCGCCTCCAGTCCCCGAGAAGCTACGAAGTACACCAATTGCCAAACCAAGGTTTGAACACGGTGGATGCTGAAGACTGAACTCAGGTTCTCATTCTTGCTCGACAAATACTCTTAGAACCTGCTGGGTAGTGTCCTCCCCCTTTCCACCAGCCCCTTACAGATTTTTTTTTTTTTTTTTTTTTTTTTTTGGTTTTTCAAGGTAGGGTCTCACTTTGGTTCAGGCTGACCTGGAATTCACTATGCAGTCTCAGGGTGGCCTCGAACTCTCGGTGATCCTCCTACCTCTGCCTCCCAAGTGCTGGGATTAAAGGCATGCGCCACCACGCCCGGCTCCCTTACAGATTTTAAAGAGCTACTCTTGTAGGAAAAGAAAATATTTATTAATGTATTTATTTATTTTTTTTTATTTTGTGGTTTTTCCAGGTAGTGTCTCACTCTAGCCCAGACTGACCTCAAATTCACTATTCTCAGGGTTGCCTCAAACTCATGGTGATCCTCCTACGTTTGCCTCCTGAGTGCTGGGATTAAAGTCATGTGCCACCATGCTTGGCTTAATAAGATCTAAACACACACACACACACACACACACACACACACACTAGGTGTTCAAAGAAAAGCTTCCTTTTAAAAAGCTTTTTTCTTTTTTCCAAAAAACTCTTCTTATTTACTTGAGACAGGGAGAGACAGAGAGAAAGAGGCAGAGAGAGTGAGTATGGGTGGGCCAGGGTTTCCTGCCACTGTAAATGAACTCCAGATTCACACACCACTTTGCACATCTGGCTTGACATAGGTACTGGACAATCAAACCCAGGTAGTCAGTCTTTGCAAGCAAGCTACTTTAACCACTGAGTCATCCCTCCAGTCCTAAATATCTTGCAATGGACAATGCTCATACATGTACATAAGGAATTTTGATCATAATCCCTTCCTGTTCCTTCTCTTGTTCCCTCTTCCCCATCCTCCTTCTATTAAACTTCTTTCCAACCAGTTCCTCTTTGAGATCTTTTTTTGTTGTTTAATTCCTTCCACAAAAATGTTGATAGGGCCAGGTGTGGGGATGCACGCCATTAATCCCAGCACTGGGGAGGCAGAGGTAGGAGGATCACCATAAGTTTGAGGCCACCCTGAGACTACATAGTGAATTCCAGGTCAGCCTGAGCTAGAGTGAAACCCTACCTCGGAAAAAAAAACAAAAAAACAACAACAACAAAAAAAAAACCAAAGTTGATGAGCTCAATATTGTGCAGGTCTTGTGTCAATAATGGCAGCCACTGTGATGGCGTGAGCTCAGCAGCAAGGAAAAGGTTTCTCAGCCAGGTTGTTGTTTCTTACAATACACCCACTGGGATTTTGATTTTCCTTGAACTTACTTCCAGGAAGATAACCCCAAGCATGAGGAGTAACAGTCCTCCTTAAGTCCTCCTCTGCCACTGTGTGCTGACTCCCTTTCTCTTCTACTACAGCCTGGGCCCTAGAGCAGGCTTCCATGGAGACCTGTGCACTAGTGATGATCGTAGCCTGACAACACCTCCCTGTGGACCCCTGTCCTTCACATATGGCTTAGCCACTGCTGGCTTGAAATCAGGGCAGTTGTGAATCCCGGCATGAAGCCCTCACAAGATTCTCTGCCTTTCCTTCACGGGAGTGGGGAGGGCTCATGAAGCTCACAAGGTAAGGCAGCCCAGGAGACAACACCCAGTGAGCTTCAGAGGCAGACACAGGCAGCTCAGGAGGTGCACAAGGCCCACCCCTCCCAGGCCCTGCAAACAGTAACACTTGCTGGGGAGGAAGACTCTCCCATGGGGGAGCTGCCTATAAGTTGCCCCTGCTCCCATAAGGAACTCCAACTCAGTGATCCACCAAGCTAGACTTCATGGAATCATTTCTTTGATGCCCTATTTGGGATGGATACACATATTTTCCTGTCTTGCCAGGAAAAAATAAAATCACAAAGCTCCCTTGTCCCTTACTCTAAACTATTTTTATTGTTATTATTATTATTTTTCTTTTTTGAGGTAGGGTTTCACTCTAGCTCAGGCTGACCTGGATGTAGTCTCAGGGTGGCCTCGAACTCTTGGTGATCCTCCTACCTCTGCCTCCTGAGTGCTGGGATTAAAAGCGTGCACCACCACACCCGGCTCTTTATTTTTTTTAAATATTTTTATTTACTTATTTATTTGATGGAGAAAGAGGGAGGGAGAGAGAGAGAGAGAGAGAGAGAGAGGCATGGCATGCCAGGGCTCCAGCCACTGCAAGTGAACTCCACATGCATGTGCCCCTTGTGCATCTGGCTTATGTGGGTCCTGGAGAATTGAACCTGGGTCCTTTGGCTTTGCAGGCAAACACCTTAACTGCTAAGCCATCCCTCCAGCCCTAAAGTACTTTTTAAAGGACTCCCAATGACAGAATGAGTTAGTTCTTTGGCGACTCCATAGTTTCCCCATAAAGACCGAATTCTAGATTCGTGCTTTGCAGCTGAGAAACTGCCATATAATTTACACCAAAAATTTAAAAAATTCTAGAGTTTTTTAAACTTTATTTACTTGTGAGACAGGGAGAGAGAGAGGGTGGGGGAGAGATAGATGGACCACGACCTTTTACTGTTGTAAATGAACTCCATATGCATACCTCATTTTGAGCATCTGGTTAACATGAATACTAGGGAATTGAACCCTGGATGTTATATTTTCAAGAAGCAACTTAAGCCACTGAGCCATCTTCCCAGGCCCAAAAGTTTTTAGATTTTCATAACATAAAATTAAATTAAAAAAAAGAACATAGTATGATCCAATTTAATCTCCTTCTAATGCCTTATTTCTGAAGGATAGTTTTCAAGACCCCTGGTGGATGTCTGAAACCTCAGGTGATACCAAACCCTACCTATACTATCTTTTTCCCCTTATACATGTACACCAATAATAAAGTATAATTTGAAAATGAGAGATAGTAAGAGATTAACAAGATATGAACAACAGTTAATAAAGTAAAATTATTATAAAATAATGCTATTAAGTTATGTGAACATGCACTCTCTCAATCGTGTGGTTTTTAATCCTTCATTCTGTTAATATGATGTGTCATGTTGATTGATTTGTGTATTTTAAAACAACATTGCATTTGAGGGTAGGTCCCAGTTATTCATAATGGATAATCTTTTGGATGTGCTATTGAATTCCCTTTGCAAATTTTACATTTATGATCTTTTTGCATCTCTGTTCATCAGAGGCAGTGGCATGTTTCTTCTCTTCTGTTGTCTTTGTCTAGCTTGAGCTTCACAGTGATGCTAAGCTCAGATAATAAAGGTTAAAGCTTTCTTCATATTTCTATTATTTGAAAATTTAAAGAAGATTTAGTATTAATTCTTCTTTGAATGTTTTGTGGAAGTCAGCATTCAAGCCATCCCATTCAGACTTCTCTTTGTTGTAGATTTAAAATTTTTTTATTCATTTATTTCTTTTTAAGCAGAGGGAGACAGATAAAAGTGAGGCAGAGATATTGTGTACCCCAGAGCCTCCAGGTGCTGAAAATGAGCTCCAGATACATGCACCACTTTGTGTATCTGGCTTTATGTGATACTGAGGAATCAAACCTGGGTAATTAGGCATTGCAGACAAGTGAGTTAACTGCTAAACCATATCCCCAGCTCCTTCCCTGGAGTTTTTTTTTTTTTTAAATTTTTTTTTACCTCACTGAAAGCTACAAAGCACTAATAAAAGAAACTACAAATGTCACAAATGAATGGGGATGGTCCGTGTTCATAGAGCAGAATGATTAACATTGGTAAAATGTCCATACTAATTTACAAAGCAACACAAAAGTTCAGCAAAGCTCTTGTCAAAATTCCAATGATGTTTTCCACAGAAATAGAAAAAAGTTCTAAAGCCTATGTGGAACAAAAGAGTGCAAGTAGTGCAATATTGAGGGAAAAAATAAAACTAGGGGCTGGAGAGATGGCTTAGCAGTTAAGGACCCAGGTTCGATTCCCAGGATCCACGTTAGCCAGATGCACAAGGGGGCGTATACATCTGGAGTTCGTTTGCAGTGGCTGGAAGCCCTGACCTGCCCATTCTCTCCCTCTCTCTCTCTCTCTCTCTCTCTCTCACCCTCTTTCTCTGTCAAATAAAAATATTTAAAAAAAATAAAAATAAAACTAGAGGCATCATACTTCTTTATATTAAATAGAATATACTGCAAAATTATAGCGATCAAAACAGCATTTACATTGAAAAGACACATAGAGAAATGGACCAGAACACAGAACACTGAAACAAGCCTAAGTACATGCAATCAAGTCACTTTCAACAAATCCCCCAGAAGACCCAGTAAGAAAAGGATAATCTCTTCAACAGGAGGCACTGAGAAAACTAGATAGCAACACGCAAAAGAAGACAAGTGATTGCTCAGCTCTGTACTCCATGGATTCATGGCTTAAAGGCCACTGAAACATGAAGACTCCTTAGGACAAAGCCATGAAGACAGCCCTCGCACTTTGGGCTGGGCAATGGCACTGGCACACCATGGCATAAACAGTCAACAGAAGCAAAAATAAACATGAAGGATTCCAAACTGAAAATGTCTAGTCAAATAAAAGAAGCAATCAGCAAAATGAAAAAGGTAGCCTACAGATTGGGAAAAAATATCGCAAGCCATGCATCTAGTAAGTGGTTAATGTCCAAAGTACAGGGATGCCAACAGCTCAATGGTAAACAAGCAAGTAACATGAAACATGAGCACAAGACCTAGACAGACAGTGTTACAGGTAAGACATAAACACAGTAAGAAAATGTGCAGCAGGAAACTCAACCTCACTCACCATCCGGGAAATGCCAATCAAATCACCAGCTCTCACTTTACACTACTTAGGATGGCTACTTTCAAAAAGACAAGGGATACACGTTGTTGAGAAAGGGGAACCTTTCTATTCTGTCATTGGACATGTAAATTTGCATAGTCGTATAGAAACCAGTAGGCAGGTCCGCCTTCCAGATTACAAGTAGAGCCACCATTTAATCTTTAATCAATTCCTCTGTTAGGTACACCCACAGAAAAAATGTTAGCACCTTGTAGAACCTTGTATTTTCATGCCTTAGTGAATAAAGTAAGTAAGCTGTCAACGAATGAACAGAGGAGAGTTATTATATGAAAATTATTGATGTTAAACATAGTTTTGACATGCATTTTTATATCTCTTTATATCATATATAATACATTATACTATGTCACTGTTATATAATATATATGATGCCTTCAAACAAGAGATAAGTCTTGACATTTATGGAATCAGAATACGTAAGTGAAATAAACCAGACACAGAAAGAAAAAGTTGGCATCATCTCATTTACATGTGGAAGGAATCTATTGCAGTAGGTGTTCACTTATGAAGTAGAATAAATGTCAAGGGAAGCGTGTGTCTCATTTTGGTTGTTTGTGTGTGGTTATATATTATAGTTATGTCTTACAGTATAGCATGTACTTAGACACAAAGACTTGCATCTGTTCTCTGAAGGGTTCATAAAGCCCAAAAGTCCAAATTGTGGTGCTGTGACAAAAATATATTTTAAAAGTCTGCCATCCTTCCTATTTGGGAAAACTACCGGCTTGGACTAGCTGGCTTCTGCATGATTATAGCGTACTCTTCAATACACTACTTGTATCCTCTGCATTTAAGACATCGTCAGTAAATTAAGGAGGAAACATTGGCTACTCATTTATTTCCAGTGTGGAGGAACAGGCTCATTAGGTCACTTCTATATCATGTTTTGAGCAATGTAGTAACCAAAAATGATTGTTACAGTTTCATTAGTCATACATCATTGTCTCCATTTGAATGGGCATGTCAACTTGGCATCCATGATAGAAGCTGATGTTGGTACAATTCTGTCAGCCCTCAGATTCACATGGAGTCGTACCCTTTTAGTAGTGCGTCTAGTACAAATTCTGCTCTCACATTCTGATTCACAGCACATTAAATTGATCACAGTAGCATAACTTAAAAAAATACAGAATTCCACAGAAGTCTTTCTCTCAAATTCATTTTTGGGCCAAAGCTAAGCAAGATAAATTATATAGCCAGAGTTTTGTTTGTTTGTTTGTTTTCTAGAGAATATTATTAGGGGATGAAAAATAGATGTTAGCCTGTCCTGGCTTCAGTAACCTGTGGCAGAGCACTACTGCTATTCCTTATATTAGATTTTGAGTGAGATCTGCTGCTTAGCCTTGGAACAGCATGTGCTACAAGCTCGTGGACAGCAGAATGGGCAATTAGATCAGCTCAGGTTTGTGCAGCTTTGCTCTGAATGTGATAAGGGCTTAGGTTACAAGTAATATGAAACAACAAAACACCAGTTGATCCTAAACTCCCAGTCTCTGAGGTGCTCTTATTTTAATAGTAAGGCAATGTGACATCTCAGGAACTGGGTCAAATAAGAGTCTCTAGGGAGGCTGGGGAGGTGGCTCAGGGGATAAAGTATTTGCCATGCAAGTGTGAGTACATGAGTTTGGATCCCCGGAACCTATGTAAAAGCAAGACTCCTTAGTGCAAGCATCTGTACTCCCCGATGCCTATGCTTAGCTGGGAGACAGAGATAGGAGAATCCCATAGGAGTTCACTGGCCAGCTAGACTGGTGAACACAAGAAAAATTACTTCAGAAAAGTTGAAAGCAAGGACCAGTATTTGAGATTGTCCATAGACCGCTGCATCAAGACTGTGGTATGCAGGTGCCTACACTCACACAAAACACACACACAACAAAACAAAGATAATAATAATAATAAAAGATCCACTTGGGGAGCTATTAAAGCAGTTAACTATTCATACTCTTCTGTTTGTTTTGGTTTGTTCTGTTTTTTTTTTTTTTTTTGGTTTGGCTTCTTCGAGATAGGGTAGTACTGTAGCCCAGGCTGAACTGGAATTCACTCTGTAGTCCCAGAGTGACCTCGAACTCACACTTGAGTGCACAGGTGGTGATCCTCCCACCTCTGCCTCCCAAGTGCTGGGACTAAAGGTGTGTGCCACCACATCAGGGTGTTAATTTTCCTGATTCAGTCCCCCATTTCAGTTTCATATATCTTTACATGTGTGCAATTTGAAACATAAAGAAAACCAGGATCTGATATATTCTATAAGCATCACCTTCTAATATCACAAATTACAGCTTCTGGAGTTGTGTTTTATGATGCCAAGCTTGGAGCTACAATAAGGGCTTTACTTTTGGCCAGAAATAAAATTTAAAAATAGAAAGGAAGTCTTTTGGCTCCTGATGATAGAAGAGAAAATGAGAAGGATGTGGGACACCAAAAATGCAGGACATTTGATGTCACAGAAACAGTGCTTGCTGGCCACAGCAGGACCCATGCCCTAAGGGTGGCCTGGAGATGGGCATGCCTGCAAGCACAGACGGTATCCTTTGATTTCTATACACTCCAATTGTGCAGTTCTCTGAAATGCAATTCAAGACAACTAGCACAAGAAATACTATTATCCAAAAACTTCTCCTGACTGCCTCACAGTCGTGCATTGCTTAATGAAGGAAATGTTTTGAGAAATGTGCTGTGGACCAGTTGCATCAACATGTAAAATTAGAGCTGTAAAGATGGCTTAAAGCTTACGGCACTGGCCTGCAAAGCCTGAGGACCTAGGTTCAATTCCCCAGAACCCACATAAGCCAGATGCACATGGTGGCACATTCATCTGGAGTTTGTTTGCAGTGGCTAGAGGCCCTGGCATGCCCCCCCTCTCTCTTTATAATAAATAACTTATTTCTAAAAAATATGTAAAATCATACTGTACTTACACTGACTTGGACAGGTACAGACCAAGTACCTGACATGGTCTCTTCATGCAATAAAAACACTGGTGACCATGAGATGCGGAGGGGCCTACTGGCACAACATGGTATATTGTTGCTCTATAAACTTCCTTTTTTATAAGTGGAAGGAATACACTTTAAAGTAATAGTTAATAGCATAACATAATAAAGGCCCAAACCAGAAGCACTGTTTATACTGTCTTATTATGTTATGTACATAATGGTATGTGTCATACTTTTATACAATTAATAGCTTTGTTTACACCAGCATCACCAAAAACACATGAGCAGGTGACTGTACAAGGACATTAGAAAAGTCAAAGTATGGGCTGGATATATGGCTTACTGTTTAAGGCAGTTGCCTGCAAAGCCCAAGGACCCAGGTTTGGTTCCCCAGTACCCACATTAAGCCAGACACACCAGGTAGTGCATATGTGTGGAATTCATTTGCAGTGGCTAGAGCCCTTTAGCACCCATTCTTTCTATCTGCCTCGTCCTCTCTCTCTCTCTCTCTCCCTCTTTCTTTCAAGGAAATAAATAAAATAAAATAGAACTAAAAAAAAAGAGAAGTTGGGTGTGGTGGCACACGCCTTTAATCCCAGCACTAGGGAGGCAGAGGTAGGAGGATCACTGTGAGTTCAAGTCTACCCTGAGACTACATAGTGAATTCCAGGTCAGTCTGAGCTAGAGTGAGACCCTACCTCAAAAAACCAAAAGAGAAGTCGTAGTGTTACAAGGTAACAGGTATTTCCAGCTCCATTGTAATCTCATGAAACCCTGTATCATACATAAGGTCTATGGTTCACTGAAAATATGGCCGATGACAGCATGCCATTGGATTCTTTAATGCTGGCAAAAAATAAATGTGAATATATATATATATATATATATATATATAATGTAATATAATATAATACATATACATTATACACACATATGTTATATATAACATATATATATGTATATATACATATATATATATTCATATATATATGTATATATACATATATATATATACATATATATGTTATTTGCAAGTAGAGAGAGAAAATTAGAATAGGTGTACGAGGGCCTCTTTCTACTACAAATGAACTCCAGACATATGTACTGTTTTGTGCATCAGGCTTTATGTGGGTTCTGTAGAATTGAACTCAGGCCTTTATGTTTTGCAAGCAAATGTCTTTAACCACTAAATCATCTCTCCAGCCCTATATATACTCTAGTGTGTGGCCCAAGATAATTCTTCTTTGTCCAACATGGCCCAAAAAAACAAAAGTTTGGGTACCCTATGTTAGATAAATATTACTATGAAGATATATTTTTATAAATATATATTCAAATTTATTATAATGCTCTTAAAAGATTATTTACCAAAAGAAGGAAAGACTAGAAAATCACCAGACCCTAAATGCCTATATAAAACTTTTCCAGATACCAAAATCTGACATTTTATTTTACTTAAGTTTATAAATTCGTGACAGTAGCTGTCACTGATATTTTTTAATATACCCAGATATTTTGGACACAGTTTAACAATGAGAAGTGGACAAAGGTTATCATTAATCCCTGAAGTCATGGATGGGAGGAAGAAGAGGTGCTAACAGAAGGCATTATTGGTTCTTTCCAACCAAAGACCACCGGAATAGAAGTCAACCAGCTTGGGTTTAGGACTTATTGTAGCAAAGATGTACAGCTGTAGGAAGTGGGAAAGACCATCTCAGTAAGATGGTACTTGAAAGGATTGGGACTCAAGTTTAGGGATTCAGAGTTTTTCTCTAAATTGTGTGATCTTAGAAAGTAGGGTGAATGTCATGTTTGGACCAGTAAATAGATCTTTAGAAAGAGAATGTTAGAGTGTGGTTGTAATTTTAAATAGAGATTGAACAACCACTTGTGTTGGCTGGGAGAGGATGGTGTAGGGCTGTTTCTGTTTGGTTAATATTCATGTTTTCTTCTGCATTGACATGTGACGAAGGCTTGCTTCTGTCCTGCTCCATCATGGTCACAGTATCTGCGTCTGGACTTGGAGCTCCATTAAATTTTCTTCTACTCAGCAGGAGTAAGCTGAGTTCCAAGTGCCAAGCTAGCTCCCAGGAGACTGACTGCTTTTATACATTGCATTACAAAGTCACATGATCAGAAGTGGTCATTTGGAGCTGAAATTGTAGCTCAAATGGTAGAGTGCTTGCCTAGCATCCATGAAGCCACAGGTTAAATCCCTAGCACTGTATAGGATGGCATGGTGGCATATACCTCTTGTCTCTACACTTGAGAGCTTGAGGCAGAAGCTTCAAGTTCAGAGGCATTCTTAGGTATATAGCGAGATTGAGGAAAGCATGAAATACATGAGACTGTCATTCATAAAGGCAAAATAAAGTAAGAACAGAAGTGGCAGTTGGTTCCATCTCAACAATGGTAGCTTAAAAGTTAAACTTTAACACAAATACAGTGCACATCATACAGCAGGAGCTGCTAATTTTCTACAAGTTCCTTTAATGTTTCAAATAACTCTGTGGATCATATTCAACCTGTCCTTATTTGCCACAGAGAGAAACTGAACAACAGAAAGCTTGACCAGAGCCCTGGGCTCCTATGACATAGATCTGTCCTGCCTGACTCCAGAGCCTAGGTTGGTCCTAAAACCATGTCATGTTCCCTCCAACTAGTGGATAAATACTCCTGTTCATGCATGTGGAAGAATTACTTTTTAAAGCCAAGTATCTTATCATTGTGGTAGTTTGAATGGATGTCCCCCTGTAGATTCGGGAGCTTGTGCCTTAGCTCTCAGAGGTGTCACTGTGAGCGGATCCTGGGGTGCAGCCCTAAGGTGTTCCTGGGGGTGGATCTGAATGCCAGTATAAGGTATGAAAAGAGCAGTCTGAGTTCTTCTGGGTTCCTGGAGTATGCTTGCTTGGGGACTGGTGATGGATGTCTGTGTGGACCTGTAAAAGGAGGCCAGCTTCTTCTGCCATTATGGAACTTCCCCTGGATCTATAAGTTTCAACAAATCATGTTCCTCCCTTAAACTGTGCCTGGTTTGGAAGTTCATCCCAGCAATGTGAAGTTGTCTATGACGACCATTGATCAGCCTTTCTCTCTGCCTTGATACTTTTCTAAGTTCCTCATAAATGTTCATTTACAACTTGTTTGGGAAATTCTATATGAAATTAGACTCAAAGCTGGTATATTTAGTGAAGAGAGAGAGAGAGAAAGAGAGAATGTCTGGCTCAATTTGAATTTCAGATAAACTTTATATATTGTTGCAGTTAGGTTCACATTGCTGGCAGAAAGCATCTGACCAAGAGGAGCTTCTGGGAAAAAGTGATTTATTTTAGCTTATATACTCAAGGGGAAGCTCCATGATGGCAGGGGGAAATGATGGCTTGAGCAGAGGGTGGACATTACCCCCTGACCAACATAAAGTATACAATAGCAACAGGAGAGTTTTCCAAACACTGGCAAGGGAAACTTGCTATAATACCCATAAGCCCACCCCCAACAGTACACTCCCCTCCTGGAGGTGTTAATTCCCAAATCTCCATCAGCTGGGGACCTAGCACTCAGAACACCTAAGTTTATGGTGGACACCTGAATCAAACCACCACATTCCTCCCCTGGCCCCCATAAACTGATAACCACCCATGATGTAAAATGCAATGCATTCAGTCCAACTTTAAAAGTCCCCACAGCTTTTATCAATCCTAATGAAGTTCAAACATCTCCATAATCCAAGGTCTTTTAACTGAACTATAATACCCAAAAACTCCTCCCCTAAACCTATAATGACACAGAATAAACACTCACACTGCAAAAGATGGCATTGGGCATAACAAAGAAATATCCAACCAATACAAGACTTAAAACAATGCAAACATCAAACTCTGTAGCTCCAAGTCCAACAACTGTAGTCAGTGACAAGTCTCCAAGTCCAATAGTTCTAACCAGCAACAAGTCTCTGGAGTTCCATTTCTGCCCCTCCAGCTAGGCTACTCACAGTACTGGAAAATTTCATCTGGGGCCATCAGTTTTCCTTAGCAGCCATATAGTGGTCCCAGCATCTCCACTGAGTCTCCACTGCAATCCATGGTTCATCCTCATGGCTCCATTGGGCCTCCATGCAGGCAATCCTGCTTCACACAAGACCACATTGCAAACTCAGTAACTTTCTCTTTCCTGTATTTATTATACTCCACAATACCAAGTAGGGTGCCAGTTTGTTAATCCAGGGAGGAATGAAGCAGATTTTGAAGACCAGGACCCTCCTTGAGCACTCAGTCCCCATCAAAAGAGTCTATATTCTTCCTGTTGCCCCAGTGCAGGTCAGCTGGCTCAATCTCAAAGTTGGTAATTTCTCAATTGTAGCTTAACAGGCAGCAATTCACCCAAAGATTTCATTTTATCTGTGCCATACCCCCCTGCTCATGCCAGTCTGTTTATACTCAAAGCAACCCTGCACAACTTCTCAGGACACAGGCATAGCAGTAAGCTTCTCACACAAACTTCTTCTAGCCCAGTCCAGACAAAGCTCCTTTTCAACCTCATAAGCCAAACTTCACAGTCCATAGTTCTTAGTGCATTCAGGTCTTGCAACTCTGACCAGAATAGTCCATCAAGCTGCAAGGGGTCTCTTAGGCCAATGTTTCAAATCCTTCCACATTCCTCTTGAAAATCTGCTCCAAAAGGCCAAAACTACACAGTCAGATGTCTAGCAGAAACCCCACTCCTGGCACCAATATTACTGTTGCAGTCAGGTTGCCATTGCTGGCAGGAATCACCCAAACAAGAGCAGTTTTGGGGGACAAAAGGAGTTTACTTTGACTTACAGACTCAAGGGGAAGCTTCCAAGAGGGCAGGAGAAAATGATGGCATGAGCAGAAGGTGGAAATCACCCCTGGTCAACATAAAGTGGTCAATAGCAACTGAAGAGTGTGCCAAACGCTGTCAAGGGGAAACTGGCTATAACACCTATAAACCCACCCCCAACAATACATTGCCTCCTACAAGTTTTAAACCCCAAATCTTCATCAGCTGAGAAACTACTATTCAGAACACTTACTTTTATGATGGACACCTGAAACAAACCACCACATGTATTTATAACCTTTGTTGTTACTGGGGCAAAACATTTGATAAAAACCTATTTACAGGAAGAAGGGTTAATTTCAATTTACAGTTCATTGTAATTGTCCATTGTGATCTTCCTGGCTATGAGAATAACGAGAACAGTTACCTAAATTTTGAAGTCCGAATACTCTAGAGTACTGATTTCTGTCAACCTCAAGATTAGCATGGGGAACCAGTGGAGATTTTTGAAGTGAAAGAATCCATTTGGAGTTTTTATCCACATACATATCAACATACTCATCTGATGGTTGAAGATGGCCATATAACTTACATAAAAACCCAGCATTACACTTGTTTAACGTTAAACGCGTGGGCTTTGTCATTCTCTAATTTACTTCACACTCATAGTAAGCCCCTATGTCCTTGGCACTTGGGATCAAAAGATAATCCCCCAGTTTAATAAAAACTAAATAAAGGGAGAAATTATTGGCTAATGTAGGAGACATTTTCTCATGCTCTTTATTTATCTTTCACATCCTTTAATAGGACATCCCCCCCCCCACTTTGGATTTGTGAGATAAATCTGCTTTTGCAGTTTGTTTAGCAGAATGTGTAATTAATTTTCTCCTTGGCCTCTACTAAACTCATCCAATCTCTGAGTTATTGACTGCTGCCTGTGTGGGAGTTTGGTACTAATTTACCAAGCAAGCTTTCCCCAATTATTATTGCAATTCACATAGATGTGAGTCACAGTGAGGTATATAAAAAACATAGGTTCTCTCTATCACCTGAGATCATTTCCTGTAACAAGTAATTCTTTAAGCTGTGGTCATCACAGGATACACCAATAGGTTTAATAATGACAGAGCAGATAATGTGAAGTGGTCAGGAAAAGAATAGACAGACATGCTTTGTAAGGAATATGCTCATTAGCACCTTTGTGATTAAAAACAAAAGCCATTACAAAGGTACAATAGAAAAATAAATGTACTAATAGCCCACTACTGGTTCCCAGAAAGCAATAAGTGGACATAGTAGAATCTGTAAACAGGTTTATTTTCCCAGTTCATGGTACATTTATACAACACATGCTCTGAATACTGAATACAGTTCGATCACCTGTAACATCTTTGATTAATTAAAGAACAAAAGTGTGTGACAACTGGCTTCTGTTGAAATTCAAGGAATATATAAGACATTCCCCAGAGCAGTAAATGCATGAGTCAATGATGTGAAATATCTTGGGTTAAAACACAGATGGAGTTAGTTAGCTAGCACTGGGCAGTGTGCCTGGCATGTAAAACAAGAAGAAATACTAAGTGAACTTTATGATTGTATAAGAAGATTATAATAGATATCTAGTATTTTTCAGAAATCTCAAATAATCTGATTTTAAACATTTTCACTAAAATGGATGGTGAACATGGCTTGAGGCTGAATTAAGCAAAGGACACATTTGAATTATTTGTCATAGATATAGGGTTTGTTTACAGCTGGGAGAGGAACCAGAGTCCTACAATAATCTAACTATGCCTACTCGTGTCCCCTTTGATTGTCCTCCAAGGTCTGAAATTCAACAAGAGTGGATAGACCCTAAGAACCCCTGTAAGCCTCACTTCAGACTGAAGTAGAAAGATGGAGTTGAAACCCATTTTCTAATGATTTTTCTAAATGATTTTAAGGTCTTAACTGTTGAGGGGCAATAAAGGTTATTGAAGGACAGCCCCCAACTCCGGTTTCTCTAGCAACATTAGAAAGGCAAAAGCCACTTCCTCCTGATCAAGAGTAAGTGGGACCTGTCAATCGCTCACCTGGCCAAAACAACACCCCTCACCTACAGACATGCTACGGAGATGGGAGTAATGGTCATCCCCTTAATGAGATCGTGTACTTAAGCCTCCAGAAACCCCTTCCTTGGGGCACTTACTCACAGACGCTCGCTGCTGGAGCCTGCCTTCCTGCCTGAGTTCTAACTCCAAAAACTGAACTTAATTTTCCCCTGTCTTTACCTTCTTTGGATCTGACACTGTAGATGGACCTTTTCCACCTTTATATTCTCCGCCTGAAGCCTGTGATCTCCTGAACCCCTTTCTTTCAGGAACCCCAGACCACTTTCTTAGGAATAGTTTTCTAACTTTTTTTTCAAAAAATCAATAAATCTCACACCGGGCATGATGGCACATGCTTTTTTAATTCCAGCACTTGGGAGGCAGAGGTAGGAGGATCACCACTAGTTCAAGGCCACCCTGAAACTACATAGTGAATTCCAGGTCAGCCTGAGCTAGAGTGAGACCCTACCTCGGAAAAAAAAAAAAAAAAAAAAAAAAACCGTCAATAATTCTCCTGTGTTTTAAAGGAAGAGTCCACACTTGGTATTTTATGGTGAATGCTACATGTTGAAAAAATTGTGGATAAATAGTCTTGAAATTAGAATACGACGCTTATTAGATCTGCTATGCTATTTGAGTTCTAGGCAATTTACACTCACACTGACTCGATAAGGGGAAAGAGTGACTGCTGTATATTTCTATCTTTTCAACTTATATAATCTATTGTGAACTTTCATTTTTCAGCATAGTTTCACTCAGGAATGGTGTGTGGTGCCTCCCAGTGATGGCCACAGTCACTCCCAGATAAGGACTGTTGTCTCTTTGAAAATGCATAGAGTTTGGAGCAGACAAATGCCTTAACCACTGAGCAATCTCTCCCAGCCTGAGTCTGGAGTTTAGAAGACACATGCCTGGGTCTTTGGACCATTTGGTGAACAAACTAAACCAGAATTGTAAAATACAGTTACCTTGAAAAAAACAGAGCTTCTCACCATAGTAGAATCACATGGAGGAACTAGAAAAATTAATGTCACAATGTGGTGTGGCCTTTGGACCCCTTCAGGTCAGTGAAATAACCTTGGCCAAAGGTTGCCAAGTCTCATCACCCACCTCCATGAAGCAGATGAAGGAGGAAGTATGGTCTCTCCCCAGAAGCAAACCCTCCAAACCTCACTGTATGCGGGCACTGTGCAGACTCTCCGTGTGCTCCCCCGTGAGCTTCTCAGTATCTTCCCATTGTTCCTCAGGCCTTCATCTCACAATAATTCTAAAGCAGGCAGTAAAAATCGTTCCAGTTTTTCAGTAAACTGTAGCACAAATATATAAATGCAGACTATAATTTATATGTCAGAGCCATTCTTTGCCTCTAATATGCCTACCAGCCAAAAAAGTTAGACATTATTATATCTGCTTTAAACAAGAAAAAAACTTAGTCCCAAAGGAGGCTATGTAATTTTCCCCAAGTAACACAGTTGGAAATTATACTTGGAAATTTTTTTTAACAATCATGACCCAAAAAGAATTGCTCTATACAATCCTCTTTGAAACTGTAACTAGGGCAGACACTATTTTGTTTGTGTTCTGTAGCTGTTGGTGGCAATGACGACAGGGTGGTGGGGTTGATTTTGTGTGGCTTCTATTCCGAGTTCGGATATCTACCTATGTTACATGTTTTAGGTGTATATGCTTCACCCCAAATTGATTGAAAACCCCTGTAAGAGCAAACCTAGGGGTAACACTGCAAATCAATTTGCTTTTTAACAAATGCAACAAAAATTATACTTTATTGGAAAAGTTCAGTCAGTAGTTTGGCTTCACAACAGTAGCTCCAGGAACATTTCTGGGATCTTTCGCTAGGAGTCAAGGTCTGCACCATTGGAAAATGACACAAAGTAGCTCTAACCAGGAAGGTATAAGTGAACCAAGTTACCTAACAGCCTGAGGACAGAGTTTGGTTTTCTTTTTTTTTTTTTTGGTTTTTCGAGGTAGGGTTTCACTCTAGCCCAGGCTGACCTGGAATTCACTATGGCATCTCAGGGTGGCCTCGAACTCAAGGCGATCCTCCTACCTCTGCCTCCCGAGTGCTGGGATTAAAGGCGTGCGCCACCACGCCCGGCTCAGAGTTTGGTTTTCTATAGGACAATGTCATCCACACCCTGGAGGAAGTGAATAGAGTACTCTTCTTTTTCTCCTTTTAGGAACTTATCTCTTGAAAAGTATAATTTCTTGATAGAACCCAATACTCTGCTATCCAATGTCTTTTCTCCTGTTCGGTTAAAATAAGAATGAAGAAAATCTCATCACATTCTTCTTATCATAGTAATGAAGTTGGTCGTATTCTGAGCAGAGGGCTAGCTGGTGTGGTCGTATTCAGAATGGCTCACTGCCCCCAGAGGAAGAGATTACATATCAATTTCATAGGAAACTCTTCACCTTTCCCCCCCTTTTTTTTTCTTGGATGGGAGAAATCAATTTCAGTGAACTATTTCAGCTCATCTGTCCCGTGTAACTGGCTTTGTTATAGGAAGTTCATCTTCCTAGGTCAATCTCCAAGTGCTCGGAGACTCTTACGCACTCTACCATGCTGCCTGACGTGACTCGCCCTGTTAAGATTACACAAGCCAGAGCCTAAACCTAGAGTGGATGTGCCCTGTCCTAAAGTAGCATTCTATTCTTTCACACCGCTTTTCTTTTTCATTCTCCAATAAAATTGCTGTGGCTAATTACTGGAAGAGAGAGCTTAAGCGCAGGAAAACTCCCCAGTAGCAGCAAAGGTTAAAGGGGAAGAGAGTGGGATACATTTGTGTCCTGATTACCAGCGGGGACAAAGGTCTCTTTGAAAATCACTTCTTTCCTCGAATTAAGCTGTTATAATAGATCCCCACCCTTAGAGATTAAAGAGTTTCCGGGCTTATCAAATAACAATAATCAGGACAAAAAGGGGGGTAAGGTAGATAAACCCAATGAGAAGGCTTTGAGGGAATGAGATAAGCGGAGTAGCTGAGATGAAATCTCAGAGACCATCACTCCCTGGATGCCATGGCTTCTTTTGTTTTTTATTCTTTTCTTGTCTTCTCTCTCTCTCCCTCTCTCTCTCTTTATCTCCCCTCCCACCCCCCACACCCCCTTTTTTTGAGGAGAGGAGAAAGCACTCATTTGAAAGAGAAGATATGTATGGTGACAAAGATGAGCCTCTTCTAAGGGTTCCTGCCTGGCTTCCTCAGTATGCATCCTCCGTTATCACAAGGCTGCCTCCTGCCCTTATCTCTCTTAAAAAAAAGTAGGGACCCAAAAATATGTCTGTCAGGTAGAAAAGTAAATGTTAAACACATGAGTAAATTTCAAATGAGGGAAAAAGCAAGAAGCAACGTTGACACACACTCAGATTCAAAATTGGGCTGCCAGACATCACCAGATAAAACACTGATTTATTACATATTACTGCACCCAGGTCAAAGAGGGTACTAAACATTAAAAGAGTAGTAATGCCAAGCATTTTTCGTCAGCAAGCACCACCTATCCCAGGCCCCACTATAATTTGGCCTTTAAAAAAATTATTCATTTATTTATTTATTGAGACAGAGACAGAGAGAGAGAGAGGCTGATAGACAAAGAATGGGTGTACCAAGGCCTCTCATCACTACAAACAAACTCTAGACACATGCACCATCTTCTGTATCTGGCTTACATGGGTACTGGGGAATTGAACCTGCGTCCTTAGGCTTTGCAGGCAAGCGCCGTAACTGCTTCAGCCATCTCTCCAGCCCATCTTGGCCTTTTTATTATTATTATTAATAGTTCTTTAAAATATTTTTTATTGACAACTTCCATAATTATAAACAACACTGGTTACTGGTATTCATCATGGAGAACAATGGGGATGAGGCAATGCAATGCCTCAGGCTATCCCCACTCATATTCCTGTGGCTCTTACAATCTTCTCACCCCCAAGTCCATAGTTCACTAAGTCTTACTCACCTCCACAGAGTATGGGTTGCAGAGGAAAAAATATGAAATGATTTCTGATGTAGATAAATTTTATTCTCCTACTTTGGCACTAACAATTGCTTTAATAACTTTCAGGGTCACTGAATCTTTTCTTAAATAGCTTTATTGAAGTAAAATTTTTATATAAAATTTACCTATTCCAATTGGACAATTCAAGGACACTGGAGTTAAATACCCATCACCATCACATTTCCTTTGGCATTTGGCTTTTGGCAGCTTGAAAATCCTCGTGCCCACGCGTATTTATTTGGCGTTAATCAGGCTCGCTGCTCTGAGTTGCCTACGTGCTTTCCTGTCTGCCATGAACTCTGGAACTTTCTTCTCCTTATTCTGTCAATTATTTCTTCCCCTCAGTTCTTTCTGATTTGGACATTCCAGTTACATGCACTACTCTCTCTGGAATTGGTCCACAGCTCTTTGGTTTTCTACTCTGGTGTTTTCTGGTTTCATTCTGCAGTGTACATGTAAATTTGGGACATTTCTACTGACCAATAGCTCCTACCATGGGACTCTATCAAGTTTTGTTTTTCAATTTTTATTTATTTATTTATTTAAGAGAGAATGAGGCTGGGGGTGGGGGATGGAGAGAGAGAGTTGTTGGACCAGGCCCTCCAGCCACTTCAAACAAACTCCAGACCCATGCGCCACCTTGTGCATCTGGCTTATATGGGTCCTGGGGAGTTGCCCCTGGGTCCTTTGGGCTTTGTAAGCAAACACCTTAACTGCTAAGCCATCTCTCCAGCCCTAGGTTGGTTTTGGTTTTTTTTTGTTTTTGTTTTTGTTTTTGTTTTGTTTTGTTTGGTTTAGTTTGGTTTGGTTTGGTTTGGTTTGGTTTGGTTTGGTTTGGTTTTTCGAGGTAGGGTCTCACTCTAGCCCAGGCTGACCTGGAATTCACTATGGAGTCTCAGGGTGGCCTCGAACTCATTGTGATCCTCCTACCTCTGCCTCCCAAGTGCTGGGATTAAAGGCGTGAGCCACCACGCCCGGCTTTGTTTTGTTTTGTTTTTGATAGGGTCTCACATAGTCCACACTATCTCCAAAGTCCCTATATAGCTAAGGATGACCTTGAAATTCTGATCCTTTTGCCTCTACCTCCTAAATTCTGGGATTATTGGGTGTTTTCCACCAAGGCTAGTTCATGCAGTGATGAGGCTGGAACCCAGAGCTTCTTGCAAGCTAGGCAAGCACACTGCCAATGTAGCTACAGTCCAAGCCCCATGTCTAATCTTAGAAATGCTCTTTTGGTTATTTCTTATATGGTTCATGTCCTACATTGTTTGTTGTTCTTACATATTTTCTTCTTAAAGACTTTAACATGTTAATAAAGGCTATTTAAAATTCTGTGATAATTCCAACATCTATGTTCTATTTCTGATATGTTACATTGATTGTCAACTTGACAGGACCTAGTATAACTCAAGAGAGATTCCACAGAGTACGTTAGGGTTGGTGAAGGATTATCTTGGTTAGGTTTTGGTTTTTTTTTCTTTTCTTTTTTTTTTTTTTTTTTGGTTTATTTTTATTTATTTATTTGAGAGCTACAGGCCGAGAGAGAAAGAGGGAGAGAGAGAGAGAATGGGGGTGCCAGGGCCTCCAGCAAGTGCAAACAAACTCCAGATGCATGCGCCCCCTTGTGCATCTGGCTAACTTGGGTCCTGGGGAATCGAACCGGGGTCTTTAGGCTTCACAGGCAAATGCTTAACCGCTAAGCCATCTTTCCAGCCCCTTGGTTAGGTAAATTAAGCATGGGTGTCGCCATTCCACGGACTGGGTCCCTGGACTATATAAAGAGGAGAGAGCCGACTGAGCATCGGTATTGTCTGCTCTTCTCTGCTTCCTCTTTGCGCTGAGTGTGACCAGCTCCTGCTGCCATGTCTTTGCCACCGTGATGGGCTGTAACCTGGAGCATTTAGTAAGCTCAAATAAACGCTGCCACCCTTAAACTGATTTTTTGTCTGGTATTTTGTCTTGGCAATGGGAAGTTGAGGCTGTATTCTAGTTTGTAATAACCTCCATTCTACTCTCAACTTCTATGGTATCAACTACACATACTTTAAAAGGAGCTGTTAGATGGCATTTGAGTTCAATACCAAAGAAATGTAGAACTCAGGATGTACAAGGTCATCAAACCTATAAAATTATATCTGAAGCTTTTTTTAAATTTTTGTTTATTTTTATTTATTTATTTGAGAGCAGCAGACAGAGAGAGAAAGAGGCAGAGAGAAAGAGAGAGAGAGAGAGAGAGAGAGAGAGAGAGAATGGGCGCACCAGGGCCTCCAGCCACTGCAAACGAACTCCAGACGCGTGCACCCCCTTGTGCATCTGGCTAACGTGGGTCCTGGGGAATCGAGCCTCGAACCAGGGTCCTCAGGCTTCACAGGCAAGCGCTTAACCGCTAAGCCATCTCTCCAGCCCTATCTGAAGCTTTTTAATTCCTGATGTTCCAAGTTGGACTCTGCTTTGCTTTGCTTTTTGCAAGAAAAAATTGTTGTGAAAAAGAAAAATAGCAATTATCGTAATGTTTCATTGTTTAAAACATCCTTATTTTACAAAAAAAAAAAAAAAATCTGACAAATACTTTGACCTGAAAAAGAGAAATCTGGAGAATTTTTTATTTTATCCATTGTAGTTTCCATTTCTAAAATTCTCATAGCTTCTCATTTATGTGTCTTCAGTTTTGCTGCTAAAGTTTTATCTGAGCTTTGGAGTAAAGGTGGTTATCATTACTCCTTGGAACACTTTTAAGTAACTGTTTCAAAAAAATCTTTCCAGGTAATGCCAACATTCATGTTAGCTGATATAGTCAGATGATTATCTTCTTATGCAAATCACAACTTCATAGTTCTTTGTGTGCCAAGTAATATTGGATTGCCTCCTGAACCTTCTGAATATTAATGTGAGCCCTGGGTCTATTTTAAATCCTATGGAGAATGATGGTACTTTGTTTTAATAGGTACTTGACATCATTAAGTGCAGGCTGCAAGTTTCAGTCTGTTATAGATAGGCTGTGGTATGAATTCTATTCTTAAATTTGATTTAATATTTAAATATTTTTATTTATGAGAGAGAGGAAAGAAGCACATCAGGGCCTTTTGCTGCTGAAAATGAACTCCAGATGCACGCACCACTTTGTGCATCTGGCATTACGTGATGTAGTAGTTTGAATGTATGTCCCCCATAGGGTCAGAGATTTTATTAAAGCTTTTAACGTGGGTCTCCAGCCTCCTGAATGGAGGAGGCATCAGTGGGGTCCAGCCCTCGGGTGTGTTTGGGGAGGATCTGGTTTTCAGCCCGAAGGTAAGCAGAGAGTTCTGAGCTCTGGTGAGGTTCCCACTCCTTTGTGTTTGCTGCTTTTGGTGTTCACTGGCTGGAGATGGACTGTTTGGATGTACAGAAGCAGTTTCTCCTGACTCTGACAGAACACCCCCCACCCCCCGTGGATCTGTAAGCTGAAATCCATCCTTTTCTCCTCTAAACTGTGACTAGTTTGGATGTTTATCCCAGTAACTGCAACTGACTGCAACACATAAATTCTGGGAAATTGAACCCAGGCTGACAGGTTTTGCAAGCAAGTGCCTTTAGCTGCTGTGCCGTCTCCCCAGCCCTACTGCTATTTCTTAGAATTTTTATTTATTTATTTATTTGCAAGCAGATAGACATAGAGAAACAGAGGGAATGGGTACGCCAGGGCCTCCAGCCACTGCAAATGTAGCCAGATGCATGTGGCATTTTGTGCATCTGGGTTTAAGTGGGTACTGGGGAATCAAATTCAGGTCATTAGCTTTTGTAGGCAAGCACCTTAACCATGACTTAACCACTAAGCAATATCTCCAGCCCCCCAGTGATATTTTTTGTTTATTTTTATTCATTTATTTGAGAGCGACACACACACACACACACACACACACACAGAGAGAGAGAGAGAGAGAGAGAGAGGGAGAGAAAGAGAGAATGGGCACGCCAGGGCCTCCAGCCACTGCAAATGAACTCCAGATCCATGCTCCCCCCCTTGTGAATCTGGCTAACATGGGTCCTGGAGAATCGAAACTCGAACTGGGGTCCTTGGGCTTCACAGGCAAGCACTTAATGGCTAAGCCATGTTTCCAGCCCCTAGTGATATATTTACAAAATGAGCAAACAACAATAGAAAATTTTAGTGATTTTCATTTATTCAAACTTCTCTAGATTAGTTCTCAAATTCATTAGGTGTCATTGAGCATCAAATTGACACATTGGGGATGGAAAGATGGTTTAGCGGTTAAGCACTTGCCTGTGAAGCCTAAGGACCCCAGTTTGAAGCTTGATTCCCCAGGACCCATGTAAGCCAGATGCACAATGGGGCACATGTATTTGGAGTTCGTTTGTAGTGTCTGGAGGTCCTGGCGTGCCCATTCTCTCTCTCTCTCTCTCTCTCTCCTTCTTACTCTCTCTGTCTGTTGCTCTCAAATAAATAAAAATAAAAAATAAATCTAAAAAAATACCTGATACACTGGCATGTTAACACAAGTCCACATCTTCATAAGTAGACTTCCTTTCTCTAATGTCTCAGTCTCAACCCTCTCTCTTGTATCCTCTGATTCACCCTGGTGTCTTTTAGTAGCCCTTAGGCCAGAAACTTGAAATTTTCACGATTTCACTATTGCAGCAGGAAAGCCAGAGAGAGAAAGAACAAACAATCAAGTCAAGATGGGGCCTGCCATCTTGCAGGTCCTGCATGGACAGCTCTTGCAGTAGAAGGAAATAATTCACTCCTCATTCAGGGTGTGGCTCTTCCTGCTCCCTTGCTGGTGTTTCACTCCTGAGGCCAAGGGAGGACAATGGGATCTGAGGAAGCCGTGGAAAAGAAGAATCTGATGGGATTTCTGCTGCCTTAGCAGCTGTAGCTCTACTTATTGCTACACAACCCGAACTAGAAGTTTTATTATTTATCTGAGTTCCCCTCTGAAAGCCTAGAAACATTAACAGCAACAAAGAAGTCTGTTATGAAGGGTCAATTCTGTGTCTTCTTTTCTTTTCTTTTTGAAATCTACCCAAGGCTGACCTGGAACGTACCCTGTAGCCCAGACTGCCCTGCCTTGGAACTCATGGTGATTCTGGTGCTGGGATTAAAGGCATGTGCACCATACCTAGGTTCAGTTCCAAACGGCTAGAAACATATATGGATCAAGTAAAATAATCACAAAAAATATACATACACATATCCCAAAATTTGTGGTATTACAATGAGAAATAGACAAATCAACAATCTTAGACGCTTAGGTTCTCCTTTTCCCTAGCAACTGAGGGGGAAAAAAGCTCAATATGAACACAGATACAGAAGATTTGGAAAGCATAATTTTAACTTTCATTACTACACTATTCTGCACACGACAACAAAAAGATGTGTTCATTTCAAAGAATATATGAAATAAATAGAAATTTCAACACATAATGATTGTAAATAAAATCCAAATCAATTCCAAAAACTTATCCTCTGACCATAATTCAATAAAAATAGAGTGTCTACAACATGCTTAGAGGCTTGGACCATACTGAACAAATAGCACACAATGAAAATAGTTGAAAATTCTATGTGGTTAATAAGTACTCTTTGTAAAAAAAAAATGCTAGAATAATTTACTGCAATGGCTCATTTGGAAAGAAAATTGGAATAATCTAATAAAGTTGAACTTGTTTATGTCCAGTGGTCCCAAAATTTCACTTGTAGACCTATATCCTGTAGTAAATATTGCATTTGTGCAATAAATATTATTTAAAACAGTGGAATAAATGATAATAAAAATTAAATATGCCAAATATCCATTGACCATAAATAGATAAATATATACACCCATATGCACACACACACAGGCACACACACACACACACACACACATGCCAAGCCTTGCTATACAAACAAAACACAACAACAAATAAAACTTAATATGCTCCTTCTTGGGCTGTAGGTCATTAGGAAATCAAGTTGTACATGAGGAGGAAGGCTCCTCCCTATTGAGCAGCTGTCAGTGTACAGGAAAGAGCTGTGTAGCCCAGTGGGGGAGAAAAATCATCAATAGTCTTAACTAGCAGTGAATCTTGCAAGCTTTAAGGCTGGGCAGCCAGGCCAAATACTCCAACTGGTGCAATGGTGGCAAGTCTGTAATGGGGGGAAACAGATGTTCTCTGATTGGTTAGAGGGGATTCACACCTGGTATTGAAAATATAATCAAAAGCCTATGGCTGGGGAGGTCAGAAGCTCTAGTATGGAAACTCCTACTGTTGTCTGGCTAAATGCTTATATTACACCCATCAAACTGCCCTCTAAGTACATATGCTTATGTCCATATATTAATGCTACTCGCACTTTTGGTTCACGAAGCTTTCTCTTTTTAGATGGTGACCACTTGGGAAACTCAAAACTCACCAAGTGCTAAGATAGCACTAAGTGAGAAATATCTATCACACCTTTCAAGGTTAAGTGAACATTTCAGAAGAGGTAGCAGAAAGAATTTAAGAGCCAAAAGAAGAGGAAGAGTGCTTTACAATACTTCTAGACACAAAGTGACTGTGGCACTCATGACTTCACAGTGTTGATGCTACCTACACAAGGTTTGCATAAAAAAGGGGGAAGTTATGACGTCCAAATAGAAAAAAAAAACTAGTTAGTTGGAAAGATGGAGGGATTTACTGGAAGGGAGATTGTGGGGGAAGGGAGGATTATGGGAAGGGATTATGATCATGGCATGTTTTCTATATGTTGGAGGTTGTCAACCTAAAGTTAAAAGAAATTAGTAGGATACTAAAGGTAATGTAGACAATAAATCTGTAAGAATAGCAACAGGAATACTGAGAAATGAAATCTATAAGGAACTCTAGCCAAAATTGAAACATACTCTAAAGGTTATATCAATAAGCCAATGTTGTACTGGGCAAATAGATAAGTAGAACCAAATATAAAGCTCTAAGATGTGAGTGCATCCGAGGTTCATAGGTGTATTAAATACTTGATGAAGAAGGCATCTCGCATCTCTGGGACAAAGATAATATCCTAATGAAAGGTACTGACACAACTGCTTATCCCCTTGGAAAAAAACGCAAAAGTTGATCTATGTTTCATCCCATACCCCAAAGTAAATTCAAATAATTTCAGAATTCTAATGTAAAACAAACCATATAAATACTAGAAGGATACGTGTGTAAGTTTTGCCTTCAAGTCCAGGATTGAAAAAAGGTTTTCTAAGCATTACTCAAAATCTAGAGGCAATAAAGGCAAAAATGTTCACCTTGGGCACAGGAAAATTCAAATTTTGTACAGCACATAAATAAGGGGAAAAGCGCACAGTGACTGACAATCTGAAGCAAACTGAGCTATCGTTTGTATTTCCTCTGCGATGTGGGGATGGAACCCAAGGGCCCCACGCATGCCACTTCTGCCATCAGACTGCGGCGTCACCCACAGCTGGGATCAAATATTTGATTGAAATGCATCCTACGGACACAAAAAATCCCTAGGATTTTATAATTTAAGAATTCTCAAAATCAAGGGGTGAAGGTAATTCTGACAGAACTTTTGTAAAAGAAACAAACAATTCCCACACCCAATGACACTGAAAGGTCCTAAGTAGACAGGAAAATGTTCACATTCAATTATAACAATGTGTGCAAATTAAAACAACCCTAAGAGTCTGTGTTTCAGTTACTGAATTTGCAAAATTACAAGTATCACAACACATTCTGTTCACTTGTTGTAGGGCATAAGACCTCGCCTATGTGGTTCGTGAAAATTCATACTACTACAGGTCTTGTGGTGAACTGTCTGGCAAATTACATGTGCACTTACCTTTGACTCAACAATTGTTTCATAAGAAGCTACTCTGAAGATACACTGCCAACAACAACAATAAATCATATATGTGGGCTAGAGAGATGGTTCAGCAGCTAAGGTGCTTGTCTGCAAAGCCTAGGGACCTGGGTTCGATACCCCAGTACCCATGTAAAGCCAGATGCACAAGGTGGATCATGCATCTGAGTGGCTAGAGGCTACAGTACATGCATTGTTTCTCTCTCTCTCTCTCTCTCTCTCTCTCTTCTATCTGCTTCTTTCTCCCTCTCTCAAATATATATATTTATTTAAAGCATATGTGGGCATGTATGGGAACTATGTATGCCAGCATGTTTGGGGCCTGTGTACTTCAGGCTGGTGAGGGGCATGGTGTTTCTTTGCTGCCAGTGAGCAGCACAGCATGCTTGCAGCCTGCGTGTTCCAACCTCAAGAGCCTACAGGATGATGAACATGATAACTAATACTAGAGCAGGCATGAAATGTACAAAGCCCAAGAAAACATCAAACCCCATAAACCTTGCAGGATGGCAAGGATTAAATCAAACCTTACAGTTATAACTTTAAATGTTAATGGACTTAACTCACTCATAAAAAGATACAAGTTAACAAGATGGATCAGAAAAATGGACCATTCCATATTCTGTCTTCAAGGAACCCACCTCACCGTTTAAGATAGACACCTTCTCAAGTGAAAGGACAGAAAACAATTTTCCAAGCAAATGGAAGTGAGAAAAAAAGCAGGTGCGGCTATATTAATGTCTGATAAAAATAGACTTAAAACCAAAAGTAATTAAAATGGACAAAAAGAGCCGGGGGTGGTGGCACATGCCTTTAATCCCAGCACTTGGGAGGCAGAGGTAAGAGGATCACCGTGAGTTTGAGGCACCCTGAGACTACATAGTGAATTCCAGGTCAGACTGGACTAGAGCAAGACCCTACATCAAAAAAAAAAAAAAAAAAAAATGGACAAAGGTTACTTTTTACTCATCAAGGGAACAAGCCAACAGGAGAATATCATCATAATAAAACTATATGTACCAAACACTGGGGCACCACCGTTTATAAAGTAAAACTTACTTGACAACATATCAGAAATAAATTCCAATGTTGTCATAGTAGGGGACTTCAATATGCCACCATCATCATTGAGGCGATCATCCAAATAGAAAATCAACAGGGAAATAATGGATCTTAACACTACCATAGATTGAACTGGACCTAACAAACATCTACAGGACATGCCACCCCAATTCTACAGAATAGACATTCTTCTCAGGAGTCCACAGAACCTTCTCCAAAATAGATCATATATTAGGACATTAAAGCATGCCTTCATCAATTCAGGACAATTGATGTAACTTCCTGCATCATATCAGACCACAGTGCTTTAAAGTTAGAAATGAACAAAAGAAACAACAGAAATTGCATCAGCTCCTGGAGACTGAACAACAAGCTATTAAACAATGAATGGGTCATGGAAGAAATCAAAAAGGAAATTGTAAAATTTCTTGAACTGAATGATAATGAAAACACATACCAAAACTTAAGGGACACAATGAAGGCAGTCCTAAGAGGAAAATTTATAGCAGTAAATGGTTTCATAACAAAGACAGAGTATCTCAAATTAATAACCTAACAATCCACCTAATGACATGGGAAAAACAAGAACACTCCAACCTTAAGAGTTCCAGATGGAAAGAAATATTTAATATCAGAACATAAATTAATGAATTGGAAAATAAGAAAATTAACAAACAAAGAGCTGGTTCTTTGAAAAATTAAACGAGATGATAAACCCTTGGCCAATTTGATCAAACCTAAAACCAGAGAAGTCTCAAATTAGCAAAATTAGAAATGAAAAGGGAGGGGTCCCAACAGACATCCAAGAAATTAGAAGAATCACCAGGACATATTTCCAAAATATGTATTCCACAAAATTGGACAACATGGAAGAAATGGATAAATTTCTAGATACATACCACTTAGCAAAACTATATGCAGAGCAGATAAATCAACTAAACAAACCTGTCACATCCATCAATGTTGAAAATGTAATCATAAACCTCCCCAAAATAAAGAGTCCAGGACCTGTTGGTTTCTCAGGCAAATTCTACCAACCCTTCATTGAAGAACTGAAACCATTTCTTCTAAAGCTTGTGCACATAATCAGAGAAAAGGGGAATGCTCCCCAACTCCTTCTAAGAAGCTAGCATCACCCTAATACCAAAACCAGTCAGGAATACAAGAAAAGGAAACTATAGATCTATATCCCTGATGAACTTGAATGCAAAGGACCTGAACAAAGTCCTCATAAACCAAACACAGCAACACATCCAAAGCATCATTCATCCTGTACAAGCAGGCTTCCTCCCAGGGATGCAGGGATGGTTCAACATGTGCAGATCAATTAACATAACACACCACATAAAATAATCTTAAACAGAGGAACCACATCATCATTGCAATACATGCAGAGAAGTCCTTCAGCAGAAGAAGACATAGGATTAGTATGCTGGAGAGAATATGCATGGATGGTTTATATCTCAATGTAATGAAGGCTATGTACAAAGCACCTAAAGCCCAAGGCGTACTTATCAGGGGAAGACCCAAGGAGTTTCCATTAAGACCAAGAACAAGAAAGGGGTGCCCACTCCCACCACTGCTCTTCAAGATGGTGCTAGTAGGCTAAGACAGGAGAAAGATATACAAGGGATACAATTGGAAAGGAAGAAGTCACACTCGCTCTGTCTGCAGATGACATGATCCTATACTTAAGTTACCTGAAAGACACCACTATGAAACTTCTAAAGGTGACAATCTCCTTCAGAAAAAGGGCAGGATGCAAAATCAACACACAAAAATCAGTAGCTTTCCTATTAACAAAAGAAAAATATATAGAGAAAAAAATCAGCGACATTATCCCATTTTTAATAGCCACACATACAAAAAAAAATCAAATATCTTGGAATAGCACTAACCAAAGATGTAAAAGACCTATATATTAAAAACATAATGACACTACAGAAGGAAACTAAGGAGGACATGAGAAGATGAAAAGACCTCCCATGCTCATGGATAGGTAGAATTAATATTGTAAAAATGGCAATTCTACCAAAAGCAACATGCAGATTCAATGCAATACCAATAAACATGCCAGCATCATTCTTCACAGAGACGAAAAAAAAATGATCTCAAAATTCACATGGAATGGCAACAGGCCTTGGATGTCTGAGCACATCCTCAGCAAAAGAAACACCTCTGGAGGTATTACCATATCTGAGCAAAAGCTACGTTACCAAACCATAGTAACAAAAAGAAAGCATGGTACTGGCATAAAAACAGACATATAGACCAGTGGAACAGAACTGAAGACCCAGCCCTCATTTCAAGAAACTACAGCTACTTGATCTTTGGAAAAGATGCCAACAATGTGCACGGGAGAAAAGATTATATCTTTATCAAATGGTGCTGGAAAAATTAGACAAATGCATGCAGAAAAATGAAATGAGACCCACTACTCTCACCATGCACAAAAATCAACTCCAAATAGATAAAAGACCTCAATATAAGATCTGAAACTCTCAAAGTACTGGATTATAAAAAATAGGTGGAACTCTCTACGATCTATGGGTGGGAAAAGACTCCCTGAACAATATTCCAGTAGCCCAGGAAATCAAACAATCACTCAACCAGTGGGATCTCATAAAGATAATAAGTTTTTGTACAGACAAACATATCATAATCAGAGCCAATAGATTACCCACAGAATGGAGAAAAAAAGTCTTTACCAGCTATGGCACTGGCAGAGGCCTAATATCTAGAATCTACAAAGAACTCAAAAGAATAAGCAGGGCTGGAGAGATGACTCAGTGATTTAGGCATTTGCTTGTGAAGCCTAAGGCCCTCAGTTCCACTCCCCAGGACTAATTCAGGGCAGATGCACATGGTAGTACATGCATCTGGAGGTCGTTTTCAGTGGCCAGAGGCCCTGTCATGCTGAATTCTCTCCCTCTGTCTCTCTCTGTCTCGTAAATAAATAAAAATTAAAACATTAAGTAATAAAATAATAAAAATAAGCAATAACAAATTAAACAATCCACTCAAAAAATAAGGCAGAGAACTGAATAGTAAACTCTCAAAGGAGGAAATACAAATAGTTAATACCTACCTAAGAAAATGTTCAGTACCCTTAACCATCAGTGAAATGAGAATTAAAATGATGGGATTCCAAATTTCTCCAGAAAGGATGGCAATCATTTAAAATATAATAGTAATAAATGATAATAAATGTTGGTGAGGATTGGGGAAAGAGGAATCTTCATTCACTGCTGGTGGGAGTGCAAACTTGTACAACCACTGTGGAAATCAGTATTAGAATTCCTGAAAAAGATGAAAACAGAGTTACCAGATAACCCAGCCATTCCTCTACTGCGCATCACCCTAAGGTCTCCACTTTCTATTGCATGGATATTTGCTAAACCATGTTTATAGCTGCTTAATTCACCATAGCTAAGAACTGGAATCCACCCAGGAGCCCACCGTTTGATGAACGGATAATGAAGATGTGGTACATATACACAATGGAATTCTACTCAGCACTAAGGAAAAACGATAGAATGAAATTTGTAGGAAAATGGACAGACTTGGAACAGATGATATTAATTGAACTCACACAAGTACAGAAAATAAACACCACATGTTCTCCCTCATTTTTAGTTCCTAAACTGGAACAGCTTGAGTTGTAGCCATTATGACAGACAACTTGAGGGACAGATAAGGGGGATGGAACAGTTTGGGAGGGAGGGGAACAGGAACAAGGGGAAAATATACACAAAGCCAAATCCAAAATGAATTGAAGCCATAGAAACCTTCTTCCTGGATAGCAGACTAAAAGCTATAACCCTCAATAGGCGCATGGAGGGATTGTCTGGTAAGAAGGACCATGGGGAGGGTGGGATGAAGCCTAACCCTAAAATATTTGGCTCTTGCTTGTAACTCCTAGGACCAAAAACTGGTTATAATCCATACTAAGGTATTAAGTGATCCTGCTGAATCTGGGAGAAAGTCAATTCCCAGATGGTTAGCCTGTATAGTGCTGGGAAGTTCTATCTGAGCTGCTGGGGGAAAATATCCAGCAATGTTGTGAGCAAGCAAGGGACACTGCTGTATTAAAACAACCAGCCTGATAAGATGTACACACCTGTGCAATAGTGGCACACAGCATAGGGAATAACTGATGGCTCTCTGGCTATGAGATCTGCTCAGTGGAAAGGAACCCATAATTGGAAGTAGGAACCAAGTCAGAATCCTATGGAGACCAAGATTAGGGACTCCAATGAGAAGCTCCCACTAATCTTTGTCCAAACGTGACACTACACTCCTCAAAATCTCTCTAATTTTACAATGCTTGCTCCCTTTAATCTATCCTGACCTTACTCTCTATTGGAGAATCTGTTTTTGTTTTCCTTTTTCAGAAAGCAGTGAGAACAGAGGTCAACCAAAATCTGTCAAGAAGATAAGGATATCTGACTCCCTGGCAGGAGTTGAACCACCCCTCACACAGCAGAGGAACTGAAGAGATGAGCAAGAGTGCTGCTTCCTTTGCAAGCCTGTCAACCTAGGCTGGTGTGATGGGGTCAGACACTGAGGATACTCAAAATGCCCTGTAGCAGACAGATTCAAGGTTCACTGAGATGAACTTCCAGACCTGGCACAGTTATGGAGGAAGGGATATTTATTGAAGCTTACAGATCCAGGGGAAGTTCCATAATGGCAGAAGAAGCTGGCCTGCCTTCACAGGACCAAGCAGACAGAGAGAGGTACAAGCCTAAAGCCAAAAACCAAAAGCCACAGCACACTTCAGGAACTCCTGCTAGGCACACTTTGCATAACTTTAGGTTGAAATTTGAAACCCACCACCACACCTTAAGATCCACCCAGTGACACTGCCTCCAGCCATGTGTCTAAAGATGCAAACTACAAACAAATAAACAACTGAATATATTGGGGGCCATCTATTCTATTCAAACCACCACATTCCGCCCCTGGCCCCCAATAGATTTATAACCATCACACATTGTAAATTGTACTCAGTTCAATTTCAAAGGTCCCCACAGTCTTAACCAATTTAAGATATTAAGACCTGTAAAATCAAACAAGTTAAACATTTATAACATATAAAGGCACAGAGTAAACATTTTCAACTTGTATAAGGCATACCAAGGAGAGACTAAAACAATGCAAACTCAACCACCATCAAACAAACATCAAACTTCTGCAGTTCAAGTTCAACATAACCAGAGACTGACAGTCTCCAGATTTTCCAACTCTGCCTCTCCAGCTGGGCAGAGTACCAGGGAACACTTCCAACCCAGGCCAACAGTGCGCTCTATGGTAGCCCTTGCAGAGTCCTGGTATATCCAAAACATCTTGAGGTCTTCATGCAAACCACGGTCAATCTTCCAAAGGCTCTTTCAGCCTATCAGGGCATCATGCCCTGCCTCATGCTGCATCTCATCAGCAGCTCCTGGAACCATGTGCAATTCATGACCATTCCTCACATTTTCCAAAGGCTCTTTCAGCCTATCAGGGCATCAGGCCCTACCTCATATGGCATCTCAGCGGCAGCTCCTGGAAGCATGTGCAATTCACAACCACTCCTCGCATTTTTCATGCTTCTGAAACCAATACCAGGTGTGCAGGACACTACCATATTCTTAATTCACAGATGAAATAAATCATAACCTTGAAAAGCAGGTTCCTTCTCCAGTCAACTCTTTCCAAAAGAGTTTGCATTTCTATGAGAGTCCTTCCTCAGGCATCCTTTCCATTGTTTTAATGCAAAGCAAGTTGTACCATCTTCTTTAAGATTGCTAATGTGTTTGACAATAGCAGGTTCAGTAACCTAAAACCAGTCTCTGTGCCAGTAAATTTAACTTCCTTAAAGTTTTCCAGCTTAAAAACCTTAAATCTCTTAGTCCAATATCTCTGGCCAAGCACAGCAGCCTATAATAAATGTAACCTTGATTAAACTCTGTGGGCCTGGGCAGCAGGACGCAGCCAACTCTTATGCCAGTAGCCTAGTTCCAACAAAGTCCTTTGCAGCCTTTCCTTCCCCTTAGAAAGCTCATAAGCCAAGTCTCAAAGTTCAATGCTGTCTGCACTTAGAATTTTCAAGCTCTCATCATAATAGTTCATAAAACTTGGCTTACCACTCCAGAAGCCATCTTCATTTGCAAGCACCAAGTCCATGCCCGTTCCTCCAAAACAAAGTTTCCAAAAGATCAACATCCACATGGTCAGGTTCACCTCAGTCCACTCCTCGGTACCAAATTCTGTAGCAGACAGATTCAAGGTTCACTGAGATGAACTTCCAGACCAGACACAGTTATGGAGAAAGGGATATTTATTGAAGCTTACAGATCCAGGGGAAGTTCCATAATGGCAGAAGAAACTGGCCTGCCTTCACAGACCCAAGCAGAGAGAGAGAGAGAGAGGCACAAGCCTAAAGCCAAAAACCAAAAGCCACAGCACACTTCAGGAACTCCTGCTAGGTATGCTTTGCATATCTTTGGATTAAAATTTGAAACCCACCACCACACCTTAAGATCCACCCAGTGACACTGCCTCCAGCCAGGTGGCTAAAGATGCAAACTACAAACAAATAAACAACTGAATATATTGGGGGCCATCTATTCTATTCAAACCACCACATGTCCCAAAGCAGAAATCCAGAAGCTGCTGACAGCTCAACACTAATGTAGACTTAAACAACACCCACTAAGCTCAAGGAATTTTGTCAAAGAAGAGGCAGAAATGTTGTAAGAGCCACAGTGTGGCAGGGAATGTCGAGGTATTGTCCCCCCACAATGAGTGACTGATTCTCTCACAACTCATAACCCATAACTCTATGGTGGATACCAGCAATTCCACTAAGAATGGCCCTCACTGGAGTGAGGATAAGGAGGAGGGAAATGATGGTACCAACACATGAAGTATCTATACAAATTTTCTGCTTAATAAGAAAATCATGTGTGCAGAGTTATTAACTGTAGCTCTGTTTGTATTTGTACACTACTGAAAACAACGTACAGGTCAATGTTTGTGAGTGTATTTGAAACCCACTACATCCATTCAAAGGAATAGTATACTGTTGTCAGCAAGTACAAGAATGCAGAGAATTGATATGAAATGATTCCCAGCTTGTATGACTAATCATGAATGTCCAAGTGCAGAAGAATTTCTGTAGAATGTTCTCTTTGATGGATAATCGAAGACAAAGTAAGAAAATATATGTATATCTTCCCCATTTTTGTTAAAAAAAATGCCTACAGGGAATGACTTGGAAAGGTGGTGTTGAAAGAGTGGGAACTGGAACTGGTGTAAGATAAGGAGGCTCTGATTCCTTCAGCCCTGTTTTGTGCAGCTTAGGCATATGAGAACTGTGTCCGTATTTCCTATGCCCCAATAAAGCAATAGAAATCATGCATGTTGTAGGAAACTCAGATGACATACAGAGAGTTACAAACGGGTAGGATAAAACTGTACGTAATTCTCCACCATGCTTGCTGTAGTTACCTTCTCGTTTCTGGGACAAAGCACCTTACCAAAAGCAACTGATCGGAGGAAAGATTTTATTTTGCCTTGGTGTCTCCAGGGGAAGCTCCATGATAGCGGGAGAAAGCATGGCATGAGCAGAAGCTGGACATCACTTCTGCCACAGCAGGTGGACAACAGCAGCAGGAGAGTGAACAAAGTTCTGGCAATGGGCAGCTAGCGATAACACCCCTCAGCCTGCACATGGAAACACACCTTTTCAAGAAAAGTTTCCACCTCCCAAAATTGCCATGAGCTGGGGACCAAGCATTCTGAGCACATGAGTTCAGGGGGGACATCTGATTCAAAGCACCACAAGAAAATTAGAAAGAAAATTAAGCTAAACTATTTCCGTCTCTCCCCATACTCAGACTATATAATGTCAATCTAAAACCAAATAGAATTGTACACAGATATTTCACTCTTATTGAAAGTTTCTCATGAAGGTAGAAATTAGGTGTTAGTAAATTACCTCATGTGTATTAGATAGGTAGACATATTGTAAATAATAAGAATAGGGTTCTTTACTTATTTGAGAATTAATCTACAAATAAGAAAAATGGGGAAGAGCAAAATGAACTCTGTGGTGTTTGATTGTGTCAGGCATGTTTGTTTGAACATGTGTGGGTGTGTTCCTGTGTTTCCTTCCTCTATTGTGGAGAAGCCTGGAAAAATAACATTCTACAGCCATGAGCGCACCCAATATCCAGATTTTAGTTCCTAAACGTCATTCCTTAATAAACAGAATGAGAGCTCCTTAGCAGAGCTCACTGTTGGCAGGAAATATGACAAAAGAGACAGGAATATTTGGCAGTGCCAAAAAGTAAAGGGTTGTTGAAAATGAGTTAGGAGAATGTTTAAGAACATGGGAAGCCAAGCAGAAGAAATTTGTAATGACCAAAGCCAAAATAACAGGAGGAGTCCAAATGAATACTGCATTGTAATGTATGCAGTACAATTAACATTTAGAGACCACATAAATATTACTGAATCCACACAGAGATGGTGAATAGAGGTCTCATTAGCAGTCTTCAAGATGGTTAACCAAGTTGGAATGCATAAGAAAACACTAAGGTATCTTAACAGGCTGGAGGCTCTATCAAGACATGAAGCCAAGTTCAGTGCACGCATTTATCATACATTCAAGTATCTTTATTGAAACCTGGATCAGAAAAAAAAAAGCACTAGTGGAAAAGATGCTGAAATTTGGAATGATCTATATTTCAGTTAATGGAACCTTTCAAATATTAATTTCCTAATTTTGATAATTAGACTATGTAAGAGGTTCACTTTGGAGGAAGCTGGGTTAATAATATACTGTACACAATATTCGTTTTGTAACATTTCAATAAGTCTAAAATAATTTCTAAATAAAAAGGTTTGCAGAAACAAGTTATTTCAGGTCATAACATTTTCAGTAACACTATTAAAAATCCTGAGGGAATGATAAGTATAAAATTCAAGCTGGAAGTGACATTTGAAGGTGACAGCATGACAAATGGATAGAGGAGGGGCACTAGGGGACTTTAAAGGTTAAATATTGTTTCTAAAATGAATGCGAATATGTGAATATTCATTGAAATGTAATTATTGTATACTTCCATATAGTGGATGATTTTTTAATCAGTGCAATACATTAACAAAGACAAATGTGTGATATTCTAGCAAAAATAGAAGTGCGCCTGAGGGAAAAGGTGCATTTGCAGCAATTTGCAGCCATTTTGCATTAAGGGAGAATCCTCCTAAGAAGACCCCATGGTGTTATAATGTAAGGTGCTCCAGTTGCTCAACCCTCCCTCTGCCTTCCTGGAGGTGAATGGGCTCGTGTGTGAGGACAACATCAGCTGGCCCACTGTGCAGCTCGGTGGTGGGTGTGCAGTCAGCAGAGAAAGAAAGCGATCAGAAGATTTGCCTGTGGATACAATTTTAAGAAGAGCAAATGGAAGAGAGTCCTTTCTGGCACACACTGAGCGGGAGAAAACAGAGAACATTCCTGCAGTGAATCTCAAGATACCCAATTAAGATAAAATTAAACCATGTAAATATTGATCTAGTTAAATTTGACAGGGGTAGACTCTTATTACTAGTCAATTTTTTTTTTAATCAAAAGGCAAGGAACAGTAGAAAAGGCAAAAATTATATGCATGTAAATCATGTGAAATTGAATGTTTTCTGTATATCAAACATTTCTCCATGACAATAGATAACACATTTCATTTTGCCTTCATTACTTGCACCATTATCAGTTTTCAATTTTGCTTATTAATGATTAATGACATTAAAATATCAGACTCCTTCCCAAGTGTTTAGGACTATCATGGATAATGGTCCACCCTCAAGACAGACTTTGTTTCATTAGGAATACACAAGTGTATGCAATTTGCACAGAGCTCAGTGCAGAAGCGGACCACAGCAAATCCAGGACAGTGGCTGCTTGTGATTTCATGCATCTGATTAGTAGTTCACTATTTTTCTTCACTGATATACGTCATTTTGGGGGGGAATTCATCCCAACTATAATAGAAGAAATAAAAAAAATGGTTAATGCTATAAGCATGCACATGTAAATCCTCTTAGGAAGTTGTTCTTTCTTTAGAGTTTGCAGAAACAAAACTTCCTATGAAAAGGTCTGCATTAAAGCACAGCCACAGAAGTTTCATTCGCAAAGGGGCTGCAATTAGCTATTGGCTTGCTCAGCATTGTCTCATTGTTTACATCACTATCCGAAAGTGTTAGTCACAAACGCCAAAGTGCCTCTGATAAAAGGTAGTGATTTCTTCCAAGTCGACCAAATCCTAGGCGCTGTGGGTGCAGGACACATCGAAGCTCTCACTGTCGGAGGCTGCATTTGCCACTAAGGCTGATTCTTGATCAAAACATTTTGGAGTTCCTTTATGGGAATTATGTTTCTGAAAGTGTTGACAGCTGTGAGAGCAAATCCTCAGTGGAGGAGAATCTTAATCCTTTCACAGCAGATTTAATTTCTTTAAAGAAAGTTATGCGCAGTTCAGTATAGACCAAAGTTAATGATGACTTAGGTGATTTTCAAGTCCGGGCTGAAATGAGTTATGATTTCACACGGCTGCAGTAGCACCACAGGACATTTCCATTGGATTGCACGCAATGCACCTTTGTTAAAATGAACACTTAAAGTTCCAAAGAACTCATTTTGCAGGGCAGTATTCATTTGTTTGTGTTATTACGCGGCTGACATTTAGGCAACGGCACTTAATGATTTCTGGCACAGCCACGCTGGAGGCTGGATGACATCTGCACACCTGGAAGCTGTCCTGGGTGCGTCTTGCATCTCTGGCCTGTACCCCGCTTTGTCCTGGGTCAGGGCCCTTTTCCAGTACTTCTGGCCGTTACAGGAGGGCACAGTGATGGGGAACCAGGAAGGCAGCTGCTGGAGCTCCATCCATCAGCTTCTCCGAGAACTGTCCCAAGTACCAAGTCTGCTCTAGCCTGGAGTTGGGTAGGGCGGGAGGCACTCAGTGTTTGAGACTCCATGTTCTTGTTTCACACCTCCACACTCCAGAGGAGCCCCGAGTCAAGACTTTCAGACAGGGGGCATGGGTAACGTGAAAGGCCCAGAGCTTCCTGTCCCCGATTTGTTGAAATGTGACACCAATGACGTGGAGACACATTTAGGAAAGGAAGAAACAACAGCGGAGGGACCGGTGGAGCACAGTAATGACTATGTCCACTCAAAGATGACCCGGTTAATCGTTGCTGCACCTCAGCTTCTGGAGAATCAGTGTGCAGAGACCTTTGTTGTCCAGGCAGCACCACCATCTTTTCTCCTAGCTCGTCCCACCCTCTTCCTCTCCTCTCCCGCCTAGCATCACTGGGACGCCACAGCTCTTACGACTGTGGATAGATCTGATGGGTCACACCCATTCTGATGCCATGCCTTCCTCTCTGCACATCCTGTGATTCTGAGGGTTAAGATAGGGCCAATGTCTCTCCTTTAGCTGTTCAAATTCCTCCTACCTGACTCTTCAGGCAGGACAATGAAGTTAGGGCACAAGTTGGAATCCCAGCCCCACACCTCTTTACTTCATAACTTTGTGATCTACCTTCCAGAAGTGTGCTGAGACTGGACTGTGTATATGCAGAAAGTGCCAACTCTCTGCTTGTTCCAAAACAGGCCCTTAATGAATGCTATTGTTGTCAAGACTTTATTTTCACCATGCTTGGCAAACATATTCTTCCCATGCCACCTGAGCATAACCCGCCTAGTGCCTATCATTCACGGTCCTCCCCTTTCTGCTTGCACTTAGCCCTGTGAGGAGGAGGAGGGCAGAGGAACGCTGTCACCTTCCAAGACTTTTATCTGGAGCAGGCTTTATCTCTTTCACTGTGGGGATTTTCCCTGGGCTCTTTTGTTCCTGATTTCAGAGCTTATTTCGCCTCCCCTTTGTGTAGCCTTTGCTTCTATAGGGGGGTAGAGTTGCCCTATTTACAAGAGTAGCTGTCACCATGGTAACTTGGTATTTTGATACAGGCACGAAACAATTCTCAGAGAGAGAGAGAGAGAAAAAAAATAAGTCCCTTAGTTTTCAACTTTGGCATGTAGCTGTGTACGAATCAAAATGCTGGCCCAATATTCTATAGCTGGTTCAAATGTCAAAGCACAGAAGCAAGTTTTGTTGATATTTTAAGTAAGTGCTGAGCAACCACAGCATGCCACTAGCATTCTCACAATTAATGCCTGCCTCCGAGAGGCTAATGCTGGAAGGCAGCATGGCATATATACTTCGGGAAACTTAGTCTGTGGATGAAAGAATAAATTGGCACTCATGGTTGGACAGACAATGGTGTTCACGCCCACTGCAAGCAGCATTGCCAAAGGATGTCCATTCAGTTCCTGGGAAATTTTGATGACTCCGTGATGGAGAAAAGGACAGAAAATCGATAAATCATCCTGTTAGTGATCAGAGAAGTGGGGTTTTCTGCCTTTGTCACTGAACACTTCACAGGACAAGGAACAGGTTGATTTGAATAGGGGACCGCCACAGTCCCGACCAAGAGCTGCCAAGACAGTTTAATGAGACCACACACTTCCGTCTGCTGGTTTTCATTTGGTAAGGAAAGAAATAATTATAATACAGTGTTTGACATCTCCTTACAGAGAGCTACGAGGATCTGAGAAAGGAGCAAGGAGAGCGGACGGCGTGCGGGGTCGGGAGATGGCCTCACTTCGGTGCTGCTGGGCAACAGGACAGCATCTCCTCAGCACAGCAGCTTTTTTTTAATTCCCTCTGCCGATGAGGGGCAAGCCTGATTTCTGCTTCGGAACATTCCAACAATCTTGAGGCTCTTTCTGAATTCCTCAGGCCCAAACTAATGCTTCTTAAACACATGTTGAAACGAATCAAAGTAAACACTGACTATGTAACTGCCCAACAATGAGGCATACTTACTACTTTGTCTCATAATATTCTCTTGGATTTGCTATATAGCACCTGCCTCCAAGGTGTAGGTGGCTAAGCTAGGTGAGAGATAAAAATTCTGATTTATTTCATTGGGAAGGCAACTTCTAATTTTTAAATATTTTGAAACACAAAACACTTGCAATATTAGTGTAAGTGGCAGCATAAAATATAGAAATAGATTTTGAAATATGGTTTACAGCTTTCCACTCTTATTTATTATTCTCTTACTGTCCCCTTTCTCTACACATACACAGTCATCCCTCCGTATCATGAAACATTGTCTCTAGGACTTCATGGATACAATGCTCAGGAATCATAAAAATGAAATAGTATTTGAAAATCTCCCATCCTATACTCTATTCTTTAAATAGTTTCTGGATTTCATATAATACCTAATGTTAATGCTATGTAAATACTTTTTGTGCTGTGTTATTTAGGAATAATGATGACAAGAAAAAACAAACAATGATCAGGTTTAGTACAGATGTAGGGTGTGTGTGTGTGTGTTTCCCAAAATATTTCATCTGTGGCTGGTTGAATCCGCAGATACAAGACCCACAAAGACAAAGGGCCAGCAGTGTATATGTGTGAACAGAATGTGCACACAGGGAACATCTTAAGTGGAATACATCACATTCTTTCACTTCTAGATATTTCTCTGTTAATTCCCTGTCAAAAGACTTTCTTTTACTATAACTAAAGCACAATAACCAAAAAAAAAAAAAAAACACTTTACACAGGAAGAAACAAATGGCCACTAAGTACTTCAAAAAGTGCTCAATATTGTTAGCCATCAGAGAAATTCAAATCAAAACAACTTTGAGATATCATCTTACATGGCTATCATTAAGAAAACTGGCAACGAATGCCCGTGAGGGTTCAGGGAAAGAGGATCTTTATTCTCTGGTGGGAGTGTAAACTTGCATGGCCATTATGGAAATAAGCAATGAAGTATCTTTTTTTTTTTTCCGATTTTTCAAGGTAGGGTCTCACTCCAGTTCAGGCTGACCTGGAATCTATGTAATCTCAGGGTGGCCTCGAACTCATGGAGATCCTCCTACCTAATCAAAGCTGGCCTATGAGCAAGTTTAAGCTCAGTAAATTAAACTTTGAAATGCTACCCTCTTAAACGTAAAAGAAATGGAAGCTTCCATTTTCAGGTTAAGAAAGATGACTATTCTCTCCACCATCCAACTATAAATATCGCAAAAAAAGAGGAGTTTTTCAGGCTGAAGAAAGTGGCATGGTAACTCCAACATAATGGACAATAAGAGCATAATGAACAATAATAAAACTTGTAAAAAATTGTATGCTTGCTTTCATTTATCTCTTCCTTTTATGGCTTTAAAAGTAATTTAAAATATAATATTAATATTGAATGTATAATAAAATATATTTATGAAATGTCATAAGAAACCCCATTCCTTTGTATTCTAATTTAAAAATTTCAACAGGATATATAATATTTATAAATTTCCAGTATAAAAAACTATTAAGACAAAAGATAGAGTTAGTAAATATATATATATACAAATTGTTTCAGTGTTTTTAGATTTTAGGTGAACTGAAATAATATTGACAATAATTAGTAAGTTTAAGAATCATATTATAATTTTATCAGTGACTGATAAAATACTAATATAGAAATTAAACTTGATACTGGAAAAAAATTGCCCAACTTGAAATAAATTCAAGAGAGAAATGAATTAAAATTCAGAGGCAGACAAATAAAGCCATGTCAATACCAGCATTAGCTATAATGAGACACTGGGCACTACAAGGGTACATATGCATCATGCACACACACACATACACATGACATTACCCACATACACAACCAAAATATTTTTTTCTGATATTCAGGTTGTATATTTTCTTTTGATGCGTACATAAACTCACGTGGTCTTTTATAATCGCCAAAATGTTAGTAAACCAATCTAGACCTTTTACATTTCACATATTTACTCTAGAATTCCACCAATTTCTTCCCCATGTGTGGTGATTTGAATCAGATATCCCAGATGATGGCAATCTGGGAGATGGAGCCTTGCTACAAGAGGTTTGCTATTGGGAATGAGCTTAGGGGCGTTATATCCAGCTCCCCCTTTGCTATAGTTTGAATCACTCTCCTGCTGGTGTTGTCAACCTTCTGTGGCAGAACTGATGTTCAGCCTCTGCCCACGCCATGCTTTTTCCTGCCACCATGGAGCCTCCCCTTGACACAGTAAGCCAAAGTAAACCCTTTCTTCCCATGACCTGCTGCTTCTGGTTGGGTGTTTTTATTCCAGCAACAAGGAGCTATCTATTCTATCATAGTTTTCATCTATTAAGTGTGTCATTACCACATTTCTCTTCAAAATTATAAACAAGCTATAGAAATGATCCCTGGAAGTATATAGTCTTTGTAGCAGACAGCTTCAGGCTCACTGAGGTGAACTTCCAGACCAGGCACAGTTATGGAGGAAGGGATATTTATTGAAGCTTACAGATCCAGGGGAAGTTCCAAAATGGCAGAAGAAGCTGGCCTGCTTTCACAGGACCAAGCAGAGAGAGAGAAGCACAAGCCAAAAGCCACACAGCACAGCACACTTCAGGAACTCCAGCTAGGCACACTTTGCGTATCTTTAGATTGAAATCTGAAACCCACCACCACACCTTAAGATCCACCCAGTGACACCTCCTCCAGCCAGGCAGCTGCAGATGCAAACTACAAAGTAATAAAACACTGAATATATTGGAGGCCATCTATTCAAACTACCACACTCGGCCCCTGGCCCCCAATAAATTCATAGCCATCACACATTGTAAATTATACTTAGCTCAATTTCAAAGGTCCCCACAGTTTTGACCAATTTAAGATAGTAAATTCTGTAAAATCAAACAAGTTAAATATTTCCAACATATAAAGGCACAGCATAAACATTTTAAACTGGTATAAGGCATAGCAAGGAGACTAAAATAATACAAACTCAACCACCATCAAACAAAGATCAAACTTTGGCAGTTCAAGTTCAATATAATCAGAGACTAATGGTATCCAGACTTTCCAATTCCATCCCTCCAGCTAGGCATAGCAGCCAGGGAACACTTCCATCCAAGGCCAACAGTGCACTCTATGGTAGCCCTTGCAGAGTCCTGGTATATCTAAAACATCTTCAGGTCTTCATGCAAACAATAGTCCATCTTCCAAAGGCTCTTCAGCCTATCAGGGCATCAGGCCCTGCCTCATGCCACATCTCAGCAGCAGCTCCTGGAACCGTATGCAATTCATGACCACTCCTCATATCTTTCATGCTTCTGAAACCAATACCAGTTGTGCAGGACACAGCCATATTCTTAATTCAGGGATGAAACAAATCATAGCCTTGAAAAGCAGGTTCCTTCTCCAGTCAACTCTTTCCAAGACTTTGCATTTCTATGATAGTCTTTCCTCAGGCATCCTTTCCATGGTAAAGCGTTGGACCATCTTCCTTTAAGATTGCTAATGTGTTTGACAATAGCAGATTCAGTAACCTAAAACCAGTCTCAGTGCCTGTAACTTTAACTTGCTTGAGGTTTTCCAGCTTAAAATCTTAAATCTCTCAGTCCAATATCTTTAGCCAAGCACATCAGTCCATTACAAATTTAACCTTGATCAAACTCTCTGGGCCTGGGCAGCAGGATGTAGCCAGCCCTTATGCCAGTAGCCCAGTTCCAACAAAACCCTCTGCAGTCTTTCCTTCTCCTTAGAAAGCTCATAAGCCAAGCCTTGAAGTTCAGTGCTGTCTGCACTTAGCATTCTCAAACTCTCATCATAATAGCCCATAAAACTTGGCTTACCACTCCAGAAGACATCTTCATTTGCAAGCACCAAGTCCATGCCCATTCCTCCAAAACAAAGGTCCAAAAGGTCAACATCCACATGGTCAGGCTCATCTCAGTCCACTCCTCGGTAGCAAGTTCTATAGCAGACAGCTTCAGGTTCACTGAGATGAACTTCCAGACCAGGCACAGTTATGGAGAAAGGGATATTTATTGAAGCTTACAGGTCCAGGGGAAGTTCCATAATGGCAGAAGAAGCTGGCCTGCTTTCACAGGACCAAACACACACAGAGAGAAGCAAAAGCCAAGAGCCAAAAGCCACACAGCACAGCACACTTCAGGAACTCCAACTGGACACACTTTGCATATCTTTAGATTGAAATCTGAAACCCACCACCACACCTTAAGATCCACCCAGGACACCTCCTCCAGCCACGTGGCTCAGATGCAAACTACAAAGTAATAAAACACTGAATAGATTGGGGGCCGTCTATTCAAACTACCACAGTCTTCTAAAATCATTAACCTACTCATTGGTTTCTTTAAAACCCATCCTTATATCCAGTGTGTCTCATATCTAAGGGCTAAATACGATTAACTGCTTTGCTCTAGGTGGTATACCACACATTTTTGTACAAGGGGTACAGGTCTATTAATTGTCAGTTATATACTGAATATTGTACATAACGCACTGAAAAAACTCTGAATTTAGCATTCCTTTTTTTCCTGCTCTTTCTGTCTGTTTTTTTTTTTTTTTTCCCCTCCTATCAGTCTCTTTGGACAGTGTATCAAGTAGCCCAGGCTGATATCAAACTCACTACATAGCTGGGAATGGCCTTGAACTTTGGATTCTTCTTATGCACTTGAGTGCTGGGATGACAAGCGTGTGCCACAACACCTGGCTTTCCCGTGCTATTTCTTACCTAGCAGGAACTCTGTACTGGAGATCATAACTTACTTTCCCTTGTGATGACCAAAAGCTAAACTGAAAGTTTCTCTCACCGTCAGACGTGCTACTTCTGATGATGCCCTTGGAATTCCTAGGTATGCTAAATTCAGACTATCTAAGACTTCACCAAAGTCCGTTCACAGATCTGTGATGACTTTGTCTTTCCGCTGATCCGAGACTTTCCACCTCATTCTGCTACCGTGACCTCTTTGCTCTGACTTCTTGAGTAAGACAAATGCTTTCTGCTTATCCTTGAGCTGGCCCTTGCCCCAGGGACTGGATATATCCTTAGATAGAACATGATATAAGCCAAGTCTTACCCAATGTTCTTTTCAAGAGCCAGCTCCCCCAGGTCTTGCCTGCTTTGAGCTCCTCTCCAGTGCTTCATGCCTGAAGTTTTTAACCATACAAAGAAGAATTCATCTTAGACAAATAACTCTGCAATTGCAAAAATAGCCTTGCCATGCCTATGCACTTATCATCTACATACAGTAAGAGCAATAGAGCCATACATTTATAGCAGCTAATAGAAACTGTGTGTAGATCTTTTCCTTGTTTAGTAATTTTACCCTCAGTCATGACCTCTCGTATTTCCTTCTCAGATTCTTTACCTGTACCTCATCCTTCTCCTGAATTCGAGGTCTACCTGTCAGCTGTGCTCTGATCCATATCCATCACGTGTCTTCTCTTCGTGAGACCTTGTGCCTCCACAACCAATGGAAACAAGCACTCATGACTCTAAGTTCTCAGAGCATTGCATTTCAGCTTCTATCACATTACTTGTCAATAACTAGTTTCTTTCATAGGTAATTAGAGGTATGTCTTTCCTCAGCTACCCTGCAAATCTTGTTGCATGATCATATTGGTACAGGCTCATTTCAGTTGTTTAAAAATACTTTTCAAACAAGATTTCAAAAGAAATAAATGTTTAGGTCCTTTTCTGATTTCCTAAGGAGATAGTATTGTCCCAGGGAAATCCTTGGCTTTTTCCAATCTTAAGATTCCTGGTTTTTCTCTACAGTGAGCTGTGAGGAATATGATTGAAGTGGTAAACATTGCCCTGCTACTTGCAGTAACACTTTCCTTAATGACAAATATATGAATTTTAATTTCATGATATACTGCCATCTACCTAATTAAAAGATTTGATAAACACTGAATCACATACACTTTGGGAAGAATTACATAATGTGTCATCTCCTTCTGTACATGCCTCAAGGATGAAACACTTGGAAAGTGATCATTTCTAAGCTCTTCCTATTTATTTTTGTTTATTTATTTATTTATTTATTTATTTTTGGTTTTTTTGAGGTAGGGTCTCACTCTAGCTCAGGCTAATCTGGAATTCACTATGTAGTCTCAGGGTGGCCTCAAACTCATGGCGATCCTCTTACCTCTGCCTCCCAAGTGCTGGGATTAAAGGTGTGCACCACCACACCTGGCTCCTTTTTTAATGAAGAAATGAAGATAGCAGGTACTAATATCATTGACTATTTGCTATATATCTAAGATCCTGTTTGTTCAAGGAACTTTACATATTAACACATTTAATACTCAGTACAATGACACGGCATATATATACACATATATACATATGATTAACATCTCCAGTTCCTCAGTTGAGGAAATCAGGATTTAGTCTGAAAGTATTATATCATCTTTGCATCTGTACCCATGAGCCTACTTGTGGGTACAGAGTGTAATTCCTCTTTTCATATTCAGTTTAATTATTTTCTTTCACTGACTCTTGGCTTAATCAATACCTTATGTTTTCTTTGTGCTTAAAATACTATACATTTTTAGCCAATATTTCCTTATATCTGTAGTAAGCTTCCTTTTGGTCTTTTTAACTGTTATACTTTCTTGTAACTAATCCAAATTTTAACCCAGAGAAATAATTTCTCCCAATCATAAGGAGTTAATAGGCAACTGACATTCATATATCAGAAAACCTCAGCCTGCTTTGTTGGCCATTCCCAGGTTTAATGGTGTGCAATGGTACATCAATGCTACTTGATATCCAGTAGCACTGATTTGACACTACAGGTTCATTTCCTCTAGGTCCTTAGGCTGTAAGACTTTTCAATTGGGGATGGCAGGTCTTTTCTTTTTTAACCTATCATATTTCTAAATGCTTAAAAATTGAACTTAGTGGATGTATGAAGGGAAAAGTGGGGAAGGGAGGGAGTTATCAGGGTTTATTGTCTATAATCATGGAAGTTGTCAATGAAATAGGTTAAAAAAGAAAATGGTTTTAACAAATATTTGAGAAAGTAAAAAAAAATGTAATTAACTTTTTATTAAAATTCCATAACACTGGGCTGGAGAAATTGCTCAGTGGTTAATGCACTTACCAGTAACACCTAACAACCTACATTTGATTCATAAGTACCTGTGTAAAGTCAGACGCACAAAGTGGTCCAAGCATCTGGAGCTCATTTGCAGTAGCTGAAGGCCCTTGTGTATCTGTTCTTTCTGTGTCTCTGTCTCTCTTCTATCTCTCTACTTGCAAATAAATAAAAAGGTTTTTAAATTCCATAACATTTTCAGCCTTAACAAGGTTTTTTTTTTTTTTTTTTTTTTTACCAGAGATAGCAAAGTTGCTCAGATCAAGAAAAAGTTAAATAATACTTCACCAGCATTTCATGATTGTCATCTTTGTTCTAGTATTAAGAGTTAGTAATGTCTGGGCGTGGTGGCGCACACCTTTAGTCCTAGCATTCGGGAGGCAGAGGTAGGAGGATCACCATGAGTTCAAGGCCACCCTGAGAATACAGAGTGAATTCCAGGTCAGCCTGTGCTAGAGTGAGACCCTACCTCTAAAAAAACAAAAAAGTAATGGATTGTCCTAGCTTACCATTTTGTTGACTATATATATAGATCTGCAGCATCTTGGTTCAATGTTCATTTTTACTTCAATTTGCAAAAGCCAATGCTCATTCAGAAGCAAGCAAATGACAACCAAAACATAATGTTTTACTTCTAGAAGATATGTTTGGAGAAAACATCATTGACAATATGGGACGTACTTTTTCACATCCAGAGGGCACCATGCCTGGGACTACTCTTATAATGTAGTTATAGAACAGAATGACAGACAGAGAGAAAAAGAAGGTGTGTGAGAGAGAGAGAGGGAGAAAATGGCATGCCAAGGCCTCCTGCCACTGCAAATGAACTCCAGATACATATGCCACTTCATACATCTAGCTTTATGTGGGCACTAGGGAATCAAATCTCGGTCTCCAGGTTTTACAACAAAGCACCTTTAAATCACTGACCTGTCTCCCTATCCCCTCTGCTCTTGAGATAGCATGCCAAGTTTGTTACTGAAATTCTGATTCATGTAGTGAAATTCTAACCATTTTTTGTGTAATTCTATCAGTTTCTGAAGTGCATACCATGATTATTCCAGAAATAATTGTTTGTTTTTGTTTATAAATATAATATCGGTGAGTGAGACATGGCAGTAAAGATTCTAAGACTGTAGCAGTTTGGTAAGTCCCCATACATCATTTTCAAATGGTCAACTTTTAGTTAAGGTATAGGACAATTCTATTCCATTGGGCTTTTCTGTTTATATAAAGTTTGGTTCACTCATATGACACATAAGAACAAGTTCACTTACCTTATCTCATAGGATAGATATTGTTTATCAGCTTCTACCTCTCCTTGTAAGAAATGAAAATGATTCATTGCACGGTCAATATTCTTTTAAAAATTTTTATAAAGAAAGAAATTTAAGTCTGCTAGTAAATCCCACAGGCAAAAGAGAATAGTATCTTAGAGAAATGATCTTTTTGTTATTTCAAATGTAATTTTCATTTGAAAATTGACACAGAAAGTTTGGAAAACAACTAGAGAACTTAGAATTTATGTAATCTTATTTAAAGAGGTAATGATAAAAATGCAAATATGAAATTGCCTCCAGCTCTCTAGCTAACAGAATAAATCTTAGCTAAATCATTTATCCCCCTTTATACATATTCATATTCTTCCTGTAGCCTGAAGACTCAGAGGTAAAGAGTGAAGGCCGTTAGAGCTGGTGAGGATGCAGTTGGTAACCACATTAAAAGCCATGATATTTGGCGATATGCCTTCTTCAAGTTTCTTCTTACTGCCCCTGCTCATCTCCATATGGTGCTTCTGTCTCAAGCTAGGCACTGTCTTGTCCTCCTGAAATGAGCCAGAATCAAATTCATATTTCATGTTAATCTGTTTATCCTAAGAAATCAATGCCACCTGCCCCACATGCAGAACGGCATGTCTTTGTTTGGATAATGTGCTGACATGATGTCTGGCTTTTCCCGCTTCAAATGGCATATTTGTTTTTTGGCCTTATAAGATAAAGTAAGTTTGTGAGAAAAGTTCCTATCCTCTTGTTTATGAGAATTGATTAATATTCTGTACACAAATAAGATAGTTAAATCAAGTTTACTTTTCCTTTTGCAGAAAACTCTTACGCTGGACTGTGGGGATTATGAACCAATTAACATTTGTCCTTGAGACAGCCTGGTTCCCAGTAATGGTTCTTTGGGCGCCTCTGGTCTTCAGTGGAAGTAGATCTCTTGAGAAGCACAGAGTTAGATTCAATGTTTCCTTTGTAAGTCTGCAGGCATTAAAGAATGTTGAGAAGGAAGCTCTGGAGGGTGGGTTTCTAGCAGCCCTGCCAACTGCTCTGTCCTCTGTGGCACTGTGTCCTTGGTGAGCTGGGCCCTGGTTGTACATCCGTTCTCCAGCTTCCACCCATGCGACAGCAGCTGTGTGTTTACTAGTTCTTCACTTACGTCACTCTCATTGAGAGACAAGGAAGACGGAGCTCAGGTCTGTCTTCTCAATCATGTGTTTTCAGAGATAAGTTAAGATTCCTATCACACGACATAGCTTATCTTGTAATAAAACAATAAAGTGCGTAAGGTGCTTTTTTTAAAACAAAATTTTTTTTTCAGTGCTGGGCACTGAACCCAGGGCGTTGGAGCTCAACCTCGTCAACATATTAGTGGTGGAAGGTAGCTCTGAAGGATCACAAAACGGTTTGATTTAACTCTTAAGTCACTTACTTTGGTTTAGCAAAGAGAGAGTTGAGTGGGATAATGGGTGGATCCACCCCATAAGCATGTTTTCACTGCTCATTGGTGGCCACAGGCATCATTCAAAAGCTTCTAGAGTTCTTTTCTTTCTTTCTTTCTTTCTTTCTTTTCTTTTCTTTTTTTTTTTTTTTTTTAGGTCAGGTTTCACTCTAGCCCAGGCTGACCAAGAATTTACCACATAGTCTCAGAGTGGCTTCAAACTCATGGCGATCCTCCTACCTCTGCCTTCCATGTGCTGGAATTAAAGGCGTGCGTCATCAACGCCTAGCAGTTTGTAGATTTTTTTTTTTTTTTAAGGAAAGTTAGGATCATCTTTGGCTTATAACCAGACCTGTGGAATCCTGCTTCTTTCTAATCATCCAGAGAGATGAATGCTTGCCCGTTTGAAATTGCATAAGGCAGCAAGCATTTGTTCCTTTTATATTTTAGAGATCAAAAAACCCTATACTGGCTGGGCATGGTGGCACATGCCTTTAATCCCACCACTTAGGAGGCAGAGGTAGGAAGATCACTTTGAGTTCAAGGCCACCCTGAGACTACATAGTGAATTACAGGTCAGCCTGGTCTAGAGAGACACCCTACCTCGGAAAAAAAAAAAAAAAAAAAGCTATACTGTAGTGCTACTTAAAACACAAGCACACCGACTCATACTAGTCATAACTCTGAAATATTAATTGCTGACCCCGGCACTTTTGTCTGATGTAATATGATTCATAGTCAGTAGGTCAGGGGGCAAGGATGATACATGCATTGCTGAGACCACTGTGCTGGCCGAAGCCAAGGTCATAGGTGTAAACTCTGTGTGGGCCAAGATTCTGAAGAGAGTAATTGAAAATCCAGAATCCCAAACCTTGTCTATTATTAACTCACACCAACAAGCATGAGGAATTTGGCTTATGAAGTTATGTTATAGAAACGAACTCAAAATGTACATACGTATGATAGACTTGAAAAAAAAAAATAGAAATATCAAGCTGGGGAAAAGACTCAGCCAGTAAAGTGCTTGCTGTATTCAGATAAGAACCTGCGTAGAGATGCCCAGAAGCCATGTAAAACACCAGGCATGGTGGCACATGCTTGTAAAGCCAGCACGGGGTGACAGAGACAGATGGATCTCTAGGGCTTACTGGCTAGCTAGTCTAGCAAAATTAACAGATCTTGAGCTCAGTGAGCAACGCTGTCTAAATAAAGTAAGGTGGAAGGCTGATTGACAAAGACAGTCACTGTCAACCTCTGGCCTTCATGTGCATGCATACACATCTGCACAAAAATGTGTACTCAGATGCATATAAACACACATGTACACAGACCACACAATAGACACATTGAAGAATAAGAATAAGAACATACATATATAAAATACATAAATATATGAATATTTATAAATATATAAGTACATAAAAATAATTTACTTAAAAGAATATCTTAGCTTAGAGAAAAACCCAACATGGCACAGTGATACATGCTTATAAGTGCAGACTAAGACAGAAGCAGTGTGAGTCTGAGGCCACCTGGGGGTATGTAGTGAGTTCCAGAGAAGCCGGACAGAGTGAGACCTTGTCTCAAAAAAATACATATACATATCATATTAAAAAGGGGTAGGGAGGACAAAGAATTCAATGTTCATACACTTTGGACTTGTAGGAAATAGATTCTCCTTATTTTCATCTATTCACCTGTAAAACAAACAGATATGGACTGAATTGTTTGTGAAATAAATCAATCACTATGTGCGTCATTCCTGAGCCTTGAACATCTTGTGAGTATTGAGATTTTGTTACCATGATAATAAACAGAAACAAAAGAAGAAAAATCTTATTGTTATAGTATTTTTGGATACAACAAATCACAAAGTGTTGCTATTATTAGGTGCATTAGGAGTGAAGAGATGGCTTAGTGGCTAAGATGCTTGCTTACAATGCCTAATGACCTGGGTTCAATTCCCCAGAACCCACATAAAGCCAGATGCACAAAGTGGTGCATGCATCTGGAGTTCCTTTGCAGTGGCTAGAGGCCCTGGTACACCCATATTCATTTATTTCTCCTCTCTCTCTCTCTCTCTCTCTCTCTCTCTCTCTCTCTCTGGCACTTTTCTCCCAAATAAATGAATAGGTTTATCAATGACTGTTTGGGCAAAAGCAAACTAAAATAATTTGGAATTTAAACAAAATGTCATGATGCCTCAATGTGTACTTCCCTGACAAATTGAAACCATTCTTCATTAAGCTTTTGTCACTATAACAAATACCCAAGACAACTTCAAAGGAGTAAAGGTTGATGTGGACTCACATTCTTAGAGGCTTCGGTCCATGATCCCTTCCGGTTTGGACCTGTGGCAGCATAGCCGGGTGGGATTCATGGAGGGACAAAGCCATTCACCATGAGGCCAGAAAGTGAAAGAGAAGCAGAGAGGGGGCTGGGGACATGTGTCCTCTGAAAGGGCACATCTTCAATGGTCTAAAGACCTTCCTCTAAGCTCCAGTTCTTACAGTTTCTACTACTTCCTAACAGTGCCAAAGCTTGGGATTCAACTTTCAACTGATAAGTCTAGGGAATCATTCAGATCTATACTATAGCAGGGTTTGTTTTTCTTTCAAACCCACTACAAATGTACTAAAACGTACTGAGTTTGATACCATAATGTATTCACAAGTGGTGGTCACTTTGGTAGGCTTGCTTGATACCCTTAATCTACTTGGGACGCGTAGATCAGTCCCTAAAAGAACATAAATTATGAAAAGAAAAGGTATGGAAAATGAATAATATCCTCACACAACTGTGAAAAGGTACCTGTCTGTGCCATTTTCCTTCTAATAAGTAAAGAAAGAAGAGAATTTGGAACAGTGTGCCCCAATAATGCTACAATTTTTGTGTTAATGGCATTTTGTTTTCTTACCCTCAGATCATACATGTTCCTCTTCCAGCTCCAGCCACTTCCATTTCTGTTTGGTTGCTGCACACCCTGTACGCTGTCCGTCAGACAAGCCAGGAAGTGGTGCTGGTCAGCTCCACATGGCCTTCCGGACAGAACCCCGACGGGGAGGGCCGCTTGTGCTTTATTCTCCATTCAGGCCAGTGAAGCTTTGTGGATGACTGTGCCTGGGAAGAACATATTTACCTTTCTAAGGGAATCAGAGTGGTCGATTGTCCCTTTGGTAATGTGGGATTTTTATTTCAGGGACCGTTTCCAACTTTAGCCTGATATTCCTTGCCTTCCCTAAGTTGTTTTGCAAGCCAACATCTCTCTGAAAGAGCTATACAATGGTTCTCATGATGCATTAAACAGAACATGACCTCATTATGAAAGAGTAGATGAATACCCCGTGGTATGCATCTGGTGAAAAATTCTAGAATCAACTTGTACCTTCACTGGAGGCAAATTTGTATTTCTGGGCCTCGTTCTAGTCCTGGGCAATCCCTTGATTTATTGGACTCTGCCCTCAAGTTCCCATTATGAGGTTGATTTCAATGCTGCTGTAGTCTATAGTATTCTTTAATTAGAAATAAGGATTCTTACCTTTCTTTTCTTTTTTCTTTGTGGCTCTCTTTATTGGTGTAGCTAGAAAAAGCCACTCACCCCTTCCTGTGTGTCTCTATGTGATAGGTTTGTAACAACACTAGCCTCATGACCTTGTGCTAATTTAAATTATACCTTTTCACTATTATCTCACCCAGTAGCAACCACTGTGCTTTCAATTGCCAATCTGAAAACCTAGCAAATCTGATTTGTCCAATACTAACTATTCTCTGTCTTTTCTCTGTCAATCACCACTAACCGTCACTCTAGGATCGTTTTCCCTAGCTGTATTAATTCTACTTCGCCCAGGGGTGCATTTATCAAAACTATATCAGAGATTCTCCTGATTCTGTTTTGACTACTTGTGTCATCTTCACAAGCCACCTGGGGCTTCCTTATCACTGTAATCTCCACCCTCCACTTCTTATCCTCTGTGTTCTGGACTGCATAACTTGGTCCTCCATTACAAAATGCATGCAAATCTAAATTCTTTAGCACACCACACAGTTGACCATGATCTCATTCTGTCTCACCTCCAGTGACTCTCTTGCCTTGTTATTCCTCCTTCTAGTCTTGTCAAATGACTTGTCATCTCCAAAATTGGACTGGAAATCATAGCTGGGTGTGTTTTCTTTTTAATTTCTAAATTCTAGAATGTTCTTTTTTTGGGGCCCATAGGTTTAGGACACGAATCTTTCCACACTCAAACTAAGTATTTCCATAAGAAGGAAGTAAGCTAAGAGAAATTAGATATTCTTTTAATAACATCAGTGGGATGGGCCAATTCCTGTCAGAGCACTTGTCACTTCATGTGGCTGGTCGCAAGACTCATCTCCATCCTGCTCCAGAGTTTTTGAGGGCATACCACAAGTCTTAATTATCTTGATAGAATCAAGCTTGGCATGGCGCTTCATGTAGCACAAGAGCTCAATCAATGTCTATTGTTCAATGACAACCTATCTTTTTAGGCTAACATACAAAGTGGAGTGCATTTTCTTGATTCCTTGTAGTTTCTCACACCATAAAATCGTTCTCTTACAGAATAAGAAGAGTTTACTTCCCCCCAATTTTACATTCGAAATAACGTTTTAAGAAGGCTTCACTAAAACCTGAACTGAATTTATATGAATGGCTGTATTATTCTGAGGCATTGTAAACATAATTGATTATTTATGGTAGTTTAGATACTCTGTGTTGTAGATTTTTTTTATTTTTTTTGTTCATTTTTATTTATTTATTTGAGAGCAACAGACAGAGAGAGAGAGACAGGCAGAGAGAGAGAGAGAGAGAGAGAGAGAAGAGAGAGAGAATGGGCATGCCAGGGCCTCCAGCCACTGCAAACGAACTCCAGACACGTGTGCCCCCTTGTGCATCTGGCTAATGTGGGTCCTGGGGAACCTAGCCTTGAACCGGGTTCCTTAGGCTTCACAGGCAAGAGCTTAACCGCTAAGCCATCTCTCCAGCCCTGTGTTGTAGATTTTTAATTTCACTTCCTCTTCACCATAAAAATGTGACATTGAAGTCATGGATTCAGATTGTGGGCTTATACATAATGAACAACTGCTATATGATAGTCACTAATTAGAATTATAAAATCTACATTGATCCATATATATGTATATATATATATATATATATATATATATATATATATATACACACACACACACACACACAAAGGTATTTTCTATGCATTTTTATGACTCTCATGTTTACCTCTTAAGGTAAACATGCAGCAGGCATGGTTACCTGACATGGGAGAGATGATCATGTGACTGATGACAATAGTCTAGTACCTCAGGTACATTGTAGTTACTGTCTTGTTGCTGGGACAGAGCACCTGACCAAAAGCAGTGGATTGGGGGAAAGTTGTTTATTCTAGCTCCATGGTGCCAGAGGAAAAGCAAGACATGAGCAGAGACTAGATAATGCCTTTAAAGCAGCAGGCAGAACACTGCAGTGTGAATGTCAGCCAAATAGTAGCAAGGGGAACCTGGCTAGAACACCTATAAGTCCGCTCTCCAAAACACACCTCCCCAGCAAGGCTCCATTTCCCAGGTTGTCTCTAGCTGGGAACCAAGCATTCAAAACACATGAACTTATGGGAGAAATATACTTCAATGCACCACAATGTAGGCTTACTTTAATATCAACTAGCAATCTGGGATATGTCATAAGGGCTGTTGTCTCTAGAAGGCTTCTGTTTTCAATCAACCGTACTTATTCTATGGCCACAGATGATCTCCTTTAAACAGCAGTCTATTTCTCACTCATCCTTTCCCAAGTTATGTTTTTCTTTCTATGCACTTTCTCCCTTTTGAATTGTTATTTTTATCTGAATCTAAAAGGATACAGGGTAAAACAATTGATATTCTGAGTTTACTCAATGTAATAAAACACTAAAATTTTAAAAATTTATTTATTTATTTATTTAGAGAGAGAGAGAATGGGTGCACCAGGGCCTCCACCTACTGCAAATGAACTCCAGATGAATGCACCCCCTTGTGCATCTGGCTTACATGGGCCCTGGAGAATCAAACCAGGATCGTTTGGCTTTGCAGGCAAATGCCTTAACCACTAAGCTATCTCTCCAACCCCATAAACACTCAATTTTTAATCATAGTTTAGTTTAAAAAAAGGAAACTTTCCTTAAAGTCCATTTAATATACTGGTAAAACAAAAGATGTGATGTTTCTATTCATTCAAACTTAAAATAAAGAGTAAATTTTATGTTAGAATTCCTAATATCTTAAAGTCTCACATTTTATTTCTCTCTATGGGGAACGCAAATAGTGGTGAAATCATGAGGTCACCTTTCAAATATATTAGAAAGTTGATTGTTACAGAGACAGCTTAGTACGTAAGGCACTTGCGTGCAAAGCCAAAGGACACCAGGTTCGATTCCCCAGAACCCATGTAAGCCAGATGCACAGAGTGGTGCATGCATCTGGAGTTTGTTCGCAGTGGCTGGAGAACCTGGTGTGCCCATTCTCTCTATCTGCCTCTTTCTCTTTCTCTTTCTCTGTCTCTCTCAAATAAACAAATAAGAATTGAAAAAAATAAGAAAAGTTGAGGGGCTGCAGGAATGGCTCAACAGTTAGATGTGCTTCTTTCACAAGCCGCTGACCTGAATGGATCCCAGCACCCACACAGAGAGAGCCAGATGCAAAATGGTACATGCATGCATCTGTAATCCCAGTGCGCTTACACAATGGGACACGGAGCATGGGAAATCCAAACAGTTTTGGACCATCTAGCTGCACCAGCCTTACCAGTGGGCAACAAAACAAGAGGCACCCTGTCTCAAAAGGAAGGTAGAAGCAGAGGCCCACTTCCCCAAGGTTGTTCTCTTCTTCAACATGTGCCTTGTGGCATGCATGGCCCCTCCGACCCCCATATCTGGGTACAAGGGTGCATATTTGAAATTCCAGCACTTGATCATTAGCTCAAGGTCAGCATGAGTTAAGTGGAAAGTTCAAAGGCCAACCTCAGATACATAGTAAGACTCTATCAATAAACAAACAAAAGCCTGAAACTATTTTGAATTCATGCAAAATTTATAAATGGCACCTGAAGTTTCACTGTTACAGGTAAAATGGGGTAACGAATCAGTGAAATACGAGTGGCTTGAGGGGTAGTAGGTGGTGGATTGCAATAGAAGTCATGCATCTCTGAAGAATATCAGGGGCTGGGCTGGAGAGATGGCTTAGTGGTTAAGGCACTTGCTTGCAAAGCCAAAGGACCCAGCTTCAATTCCCCAAGACCCACATAAGGCAGTGCCCAAGGAGGCATACATATTATGTCTGTCTGGAGTTTGTTTGCAGCGGCTGAAGGCCCTGGCATGCCCATTCTCTCTCTCTAAAATAAATAAATAATAATCAAATTTTATTTTAAACATAATCCAGAGCCCAGTAAATGACAACAACTGCAGTGCCCTCAATGACTTCCAGCTCTCAGCGATAGTCATACGTTCATTGATGGATGGGCTGTGAGCCTGCTCCTCTGACTGCAAGTAATATCACAGGGATGTTTGCCAGACCTTCACGTGCAGAAAGCGAGAAAATGAGGAAGTCCAAGCCATAAAAGAGAGGGGAGATGCGAGACGCATTCCTAAGATCACAGGAACGAAGAAGCATTCATTCAGCTCATGTGACACACACACACACACACACACACACACACACACATTTTAAAGCATGTTAAATATTTACTGATGTCTTCAACATTAAATGCAAGTCGTGACTCATCATTTCCAGCAGGGGGGTTTTCTGGGTACCTGGAGCTACATAAAATCTTCCTGGAACACATAAAAAAAAATTGCATGTTTTCTTGATTTACCAAAGTAATGGCCTTCAATTCATTCAAGGAAACTTGTAGTTCCGGCATCCTTGCCTCCTCTCTGATCTTACCATTGTGGTATGAATCTCATAGGGCATGGTCATACAAAGAGGATAGGATTTTGAGAGAAGATTACGTTAGAAGACAGTGTGCACATTTCAAAGTTCATATTAGTGATCACTAAGATACTTACGAAGTCATGGTAAATGTGATGACTGAGCATGGCTGTACATGCCTATGATCCCAGCATTTGGGAGGCCGAGACAGAAGGTTCACAAGCTTGAGGTAGCCTTGGCTGTGGAGGAAGATCATGTTTCAAAAACCAAAGGCGGGCTGGAGAGATGGCTTAATGGTTAAGGTACCCCCTTGTAAAGCCAAAAGACCCAGGTTTGATTCCCCAGGACCCATGTAAGCCAGATGTACAAGGTAGAGCATGTGTCTGGAGTTTGTTTGCAGTGGCTGGAGACTCCAGGGCGCCCATTCTCTCTCTCTCACTCACTCAAATAAATAAATAAACAAATGAATAAAAAATTTTAAAAACCGGCCTAGAGAGATGGCTTAGCGGTTAAGGCACATGCCTGTGAAGCCTAAGGTCCCAGGTTCGATTCTCCAGGTCCCACGTAAGCCAGATGCACAAGGTGCCACATGTGTCTGCAGTTTGTTTGCAGTGGCTGGAGGCCGTGGCATGCCCATTCTCACTGTCTTTCTATCTGTCTCTCCCTCTCCCTCTCTCTGTCTCAAATAAATAAATAAAATAGATAAATTAAAAAAAAATTAAATGCCAAGAGTGAAAAGGAAACAACAGTTGAATTAATTTAATGCCTCACTAGTGATAACAAACTTCTATCATAAATGTTTTATTTTTGTTCATGTGCTTCAAATAAAGTATCTTGGTTCAAACCCTAACCTATCAGACAGCATAGCAAGTGAGATTTAACAAGAGTAAATTGTCTAATCGTTCATGACAGATTAGAGCTTGAAGGAAAAGACAAGCATATCTAGTTCTAAAATCCATATTGTTAATTCACTTACATGTTCTTTTAAGTAAGTTTCCAGTTTAATTATAATACAATTTTGTGACTTTTTTTCTACAAAGCATGGGAACTACGTGAAATGACAAAAACAGAAAACAAGATTCTCCCAGAATCCCCCATGACGTAATGGTGGAATGGGAAGGCTGGTTTATTTACAGCACTACAAACAGGTTGAGTGTGTCTTGTGTCCCTGCTGTTGAATGTTTCCTGTGAAGTTTCGTCACGTGTCTTCCCTCTTGTGCACTCCATCTCCCTCCTTGGTGGCATGGCTGATGTCATCTTTTTCTCTGCTATCTACTTGTAAAGAGTTCTTACTGAAGCAAGGACTTTCTTCCAGAAAGGATTGTTCTTGTAGCGTATGGTTTAATAAAATGGCTATTACCAAGGTTGAAAACAAAAGTAGGCATTCATTATGGCATGTCTCTTAGAACCTTCTGGAGACCACCCCTCCCAGAAAAAAAAAAAAAAATTACTTCCCTAATTCTGAAGGTGCTGCTGACAGGCTGCCCTTAGTTGTCAGCCCTCTCCCGGGCTTGCTTCTCAAGGTCGAAACCATACCAGAGCTACAGTGACCAGTCAATGAGGCCCTGGGAAGCACGAGCCCCTTGGATTCAGTTTGGAATAACCTCGAAGGGCCACTGTAGCTTTCTAGCTGCCTGGCGTCTTGGCTGCGAACTTTGTTGAGACTGGGTGGTGGCAGTCTAACTTGTCCTTCTGCCCGGCTGTACACCTTTCCCTTCCTGTCTACAAACACACACTAGATGCACTTCCTATAAATGTTGTGCACTGATTTCTGTCTCTACCTGTCTTTCTGGCACTCATTCTGGCTAAGTTCTTCCTTGGTATTCCTCTATATGATTTAATGGGACCCTCCCAACATTTATAGGCAAATCCAGTTTAGTTCTGAGAAGTTCTCCACTGCATATTCAGTTGCTCATACTGCTGTTGGGTACAATTGATGTGGAAGTCAGGCCTCAGTATTTGTTAAAAAAAAAAAAAAAAAAAGCCGGGCATGGTGGCACACTCCTTTAATCCTAGCGCTTGGGAGGCAGAGGTAGGAGGACAGCCAGGAGTTCAAGGCCACCTTGAGACTACATAGTGAATTCCAGATCAGCCTGAGCTAGAGTGAGACCCTACCTCGAAAAACCAATGTGAACGTGATTAACCAAAGCAATTTGATGTATTTGCTTCTGTCTGTACAGACCATTATTAAAGTTTAATGTTGCATGATGACCTAATTTTTATATTATTCCCATCCATGCAGTCAAAGGGTTTAAGAGGAATGGTACTATTAAGGTAGGAAATACTAGAAAGTGAACATAGGATTGGGTAATCCCGGATAAAATAGATGATCTGCTACTGCAGCCTAGTTATTAAATCTGCATTTTTTATGTGCAAGTCCATAAGGAAAATCTCCAAAGTAATAAAGTTTGATCTCTTTAGAATCTATCACTTCCAGGCAATTTAATCAATTTTTAGCATTTCTGTGGTTCCAAGTTTCCTGGATATACTTGGATATTCTTCCAGAGCTAGCAATTAAGGATACAAAGTTGACAGGCATTGAAACTTTCTGGTTATTGGTGACTGGAATCATGTGTGGTTTTACTTTAATATGACTGTGAAGGCCAAATAAATTATATAAAACAGATAAATGCTGCTTTTAATAATGATAAGAGTTTAAAACACAATGGAGTCAAGCAAGGTACACATACACACACACATATACATATTTACAACTTATAAGAGGAATAAGGACAATTTTCTGTTGTTTGTTTTGAGACAGAGTCTCATGTAGTCCAGGCTGGCATTAAACTCTCCATGTAGCCACGACTGGCCTTGAATTTCCTGCCTTTGCCTCCCAAGTACTAAGATTCCTGCTATGCACCACCATCCCTGGTTGCAGGAATTTGTATTAGAGAATTTGATGGATATTCTGTCTGAAGCCTTGTCATTAATGTGTTTGAAAAACAGATTAAACAAACGGAGAGGTTTTTGAGAGCAAAACCATGAAATTGTAAAGGCTTATAAAGTAATGGTGTGATCACCGTAGTCTAGAGATCATAGGCTATTTTCCCTTCAAAAGCCTTGTAATATATCTCTGTTCCTCGGAAATGGCACAAAATGTCTAAACAAATTCTTTGAGGATATGCAGCTATTAAAGGGCAGAAGTAGAGACAGGCAGGGTGTCACAGGCTGGAGTCCCAGCTACTTGAAAGGATGAGGCAGGAGGATCCCTTGAGCCCTGGAGTTTGGGGCAAGTCTTAGCAGCAGAGAGAGACTATCTCTTAAAAATGAAACAAGAGAGCCAGGCATGGTGGCACACGCCTTTAATCCCAGCACTCAGGAGGCAGAGGTAGGAGGATCACAATGAGTTCGAGGCCACCCTGAGACTACATAGTTAATTCCAGATCAGCCTGAGCCAGAATGAGACCCTACCTTGAAAAACAAAAGACAAAAAACAAACAAACAAACAAAAACAAAAAAACAAAACAAATTAAAAAATCAAGGGGGTTTTAGAGATTGCTCAGCGCTTAAGGCGCTTGCTGCAAAAACTAATGACCCAGGTTTGATTCCCTCCTACCCATATAAAGCCAGATGCACAAAGTGGCACATGCATCTGGAGTTTGTTTGTAGTGGCTAGAGGCCCTGGTGTTCCCAATCTCTCTCTCTCCTCTCTTTCTCTCTCTCTCTCTCTGACTCTCTGCTTGCAAACAAATAAATAAAATAAAATGAAGAAATAAAGTATAAGAAATTACACTGGTATGGGCTTTCTGGGAACCTTCTCATTTCTCCGGAAGGCACCTGAGGAAGTTGTGACCTTCAGGGCAAAGGTCAGTATGTTGGAGAAACAACCACTGGTGGGGGGAAAACACAATGTGGTAAAGCAAAGCAAAACAAAACAGTATAGAGGCCGGGGGTGGTGCACACACCTTTAGTCTGAGGATCATGAGTTCTACGCCATCCTGAAGCTACAGAGTATGTTCCTAGAGTTGAGACCCTACCTAAAACCCTCCCCCTAAAAACAAACAAACAAACAAAAAAACCCAAGAACAACAACAACAAAAGACATAGAAAAGCATCTTTCATAATAGAAAAGAGTGAGTTTCTGTTAGCAAGCTAAATGTTCCTTGGAGCCTGGAAGTGTTACTTTCCAACACTCCCCAGCTAACCACTGCACTACAACTGTTTGTATAAGCAAAGGCAGGCACCCCTCCTTACATGCATGAAAGAGAATAAATATCCAGTGGAAGGATGTGTTACACCTTTCTAGAACATGCAAATGTGTGTTCTCCCCAGTCTTCCCACACTGATGTGCTTAGTGTCGCATATGGTTTGTGGAGACTATTGTGATACAGGTGGTTCATGCTTAAAATCTAGGTTGAATTAAAGTTTTTTTTTTTTTTTTTTTTTTGCTTGTCTCTGTGTGATGTGCATGTGTGAGTGTGTGTGTATGTGTGTGTGTGTGTGTGTAAGCACATGTATGCGTGAATGTGGAGGCTAAAGGAGGATGACAGAGGGTGCCTTCTTCAATTGCAATTACATTTTAAAATATTTTATTTTTATTTACTTGTTCATGAGAGAGAGAGAGAGAGAGAGAGAGAGAGAGAGAGAGGGAGAGGGAGAGAAGGAGACAGATAGAGAGAATGGGTGCACCAGGGCCCCTAGTCATTGAAAATGAACTCCAGACATATGCACCGCCATGTGCATCTGGCTTACGTGGCTTTTGGGGAATCGAATGTGGGTCCTTAGGCTTTGCAGGCAAGTGCCTTAACTGCTAAGCCATCTCTCCAGCCCAGATGTTAGTATTAGTATTTTTTTTTTTGAGATAGGATCTGTCACTGAAACTGGAGGTCATCAGTTTTGCTAAAGAAGAAACTGGAGGTCATCAGTTTTGCTAAACAAGCTAGCTAGCAAGCCTAGGATGCCCTGGCCCCACCTCTTCAGAGTTGGGATTACAGGCACACCTGGCTTTTCTGTGGGTGCCGGGATCCAAAACAGATTCTCATGTTTGTACGGGCCATCTCTCCATCCCCTTGGACTAAATATTTAATTTAGCAATACAGATTAAACATACGTGCCTGTGTTGATATCCAAAAGCGTCATCTATATGTGGTTGAACTGAATACACAAAGGCCGCAGGGCTGCTTTTCCTTTCCTCGTGCACAGTTGCTTTTCACTGGGTGCTCTCCCCACCCCTCCGCGAGCGCTAGAGGTGCACGTTAGCTTGAGAGCCCAGTGGCCGGGCTTCCAAATAGCTCCGTGCGAGGACAGAACACGTAACTTCTCCTAGTGCAGCTATAGTCCTGTAGTTACAGAAGGTGCGGAAACAAAGCTGGCCTGTGCACACTGAACACATTCTGTAGGCACTGAGGCTAGTGCTTATGCCACCCACGGGCATCATGCCCAGTTTTCACCCAGCTACAGCCCCAGGCCATCTTTCCAGAATGTACTCCATTTATAGAAAGACTGATCATGCTAAAATCAAACATGTATTGGGTCCAAATAAAACAAAACCAACCAAATCAACTAAACAGCATCACAAGTACGCTTATATTTGTATCAGACACAATGAAGTCCAGAGTTATCAACACTGAGTGCTGCCCAGAGAAGTAATTTCTACCCATGCCAAGTCATGACCTGCAGTTTTAAGCATCTATTAGCATTTCAGAAATGCAGTTTGAACACACAGGTGGGGAATGCTAATAAACCTCCCAGGAACTGACAACCCCCAAATCTTTTAGCAGCACAATAAACAGATACCTTTTTGGCTTGCTGTTTGTTTTCCTTGAGAAAGGATCTTACTCTGCAGATAGCACTGGCCTGGAATTCACTATGCAGCCTGAACTGGCATCAAACTCATGGCAATCCTCTTGTCTCACTCTCTCAAGTGGTGGGCTTAACAGGCATGGGCCATCACACTGCACCTAATAAACTGGCCTATTAACCCTGACAATAAAGAAAATAATGAAGCAAAAGTAGGGAATGAGAAATCATAACTTGAGGAATAGGGAAGATTTGAGAATAATAATAATACTGGGCATAATTTTGGAGGTTTTATTGTTATTATGTTACTTCTTTATTTCATTTCCTTTTGGGGTGTGTGTGTGTGTGTGTGTGTGTGTGTGGTATATACATGTGCGTGTAAAGATGCATTTGCCCTGAGCACACCTATAAAGGCCAGGAAGACATTGAACGTCCTATTACCCTTGTTTTACTGAGACAGAGTCTCACTGAACCTGGATCTCCTCTTGTTTTGGTTAAACTGGATGAGTAAAGATCCTAGCAACCTTCCTACCTCCTCCACGCCGGAGTCACAGGCATGGGCACACAGAGCTGGCTCTTTACCTGAGTACTGGGTACTGAGCTGAGGTCCTCTTGATTACACAGCAAGCATTCTTACCTGAGTGCTGGGGACTGAACCTCTTGATTACGTATCAAGCATTCGTACCCACTGAGCCATATTCTCATTCCCCAAGGAGTTTCTTTTCTTTTTTTTTAAACATTAAATAAAATAGTTTTTTTTCAGAAAAAAAATAGTAAATTGTGAAAGCCGTTCAAAAAGAAGCACAACACCTAAATACCACAGTCACTATTGAGAAAAATAAATGACCTCCACAATGGGAATATTATAGGAGAGTATTAACAAAATTTCTATGAATTCATAAACATAGTTTATATAACTCATTCTAAGGCACAGATTAAAACCAATCTTCCCAGTTATTTATGCCAGCATAGCATAAATGAGAGACTAAGTTTTAGCAAGAATAGGGAGACAACAGAGAAGAGTAAGAAAAGCGTATGTGATTTAAAGTTGTTATGTCAAATAACAGCAAGGCTAACATAGGACAGCATGGCAAGCAGGGTTCAACATTTAGTATTAGAAAATCTAATAACATTAATATAAGTCACCAAATTTATAGGTTAATAGCCTTCTATGTGGATGAAGGAAATGCATTCATAAAAGTCAACTTGAACACTGAAAAATCTCAGTGAGGTATAACCTCTTTCTACATAGGTAATGCTATCAGTAATGGCAAAATAAAGTTTTCAACTATAGACAAGAATAGTAAAAATAGTGCTTATACTCACGAACCTGTACATAATCCACTAACTGCACAAGGGGAAAAGCAAGTCTTAATCTTGGAACTAGGAAAAAGAAGCTGCCCATTCTCTCTATCTGCCTCTCTCTCTCTCTCTCTCTCTCTCTGTTGCTCTCAAATAAATAAATAAAAATAAACAACAACAAAAAAGGAAATTATTAGAACTAGAAGGATAAACTAAGACAGAAATAAAAGTGATGGAAATCATAGCCTCCAGAGAGCAATAAAAGAACCGTTACAGAAAAGATGGCTCAGTGGTTAAGGTGTTTGCCTGCAAAGCCTAAGGACCTGTGTTAGATTGCCCAGTACCCACATAAAGCCAGATGCACAGTGGCACATGCATCTGGAGTTCCTTTGCAGTGGCTGGAGCACCCATTTTCTCTTTCTCTTCTATCTCTGACTGCAGATAAATAAATATAACTAAAAAAAAAAAAAAAAAAAAAAAAAAAAACAAAGAGCAGAGGCTCTCCTAAGAGCAATGGGAATTCCAACAAGAGCACAGCAAAATGGAGCATTTAGTAAATTCTCTGAACGGCAAAGTTAAGATACAGTATTGGATTGGAAAATAAATATGATTGATTTTTTATTTTGTAACTATTTATTTGAGAGAAGGGAGAGAGGGAGGGGAAAAAAAAAACAGCAACGAACTCCGGACATATGCATTAGTTTGTGTGTCTGGCTTTACATGGGTTCTAGGAAATTGAACCTGGTCAGTTATGCTTTGCAAACAAATGCCTTTATCCTCTGGGCCTTCTCTCCAGCCTGATTTTTATATATCAATAAACTTTGGAATAAATTTATCTTGGTACTTGAGGATATATTTATGAAACTTATGCATGAGAAAAAATATGGAAAATAACATATTAAAAATGCTGAAAAGAACAGTGTGAATAGTAGTGGGCACTAAAACTGGTATTTTTAACATAACAAGTTAGCTTTGTGTAGTCAGTGATAAACCAATGGGACAGAACAAAAGAACACGAAACAGTATTATCCACATGAGAAATGTATAGCATAAAGTTTGTGTGTCACATGCCTGTGTCAAGGCTGAAATGTTTAACAAGTGGGAGTTGGAAAATAATCCTTATACAACCTAGACACTTTGATAAAGAGTTAAATTTGTACATCATTCAAAATAATATGTGGGTGAATTACAGCGTTACATGTAATCTGGAAAGACCTCTCCAGAAATCTGTAACTGCGAAATAATGATGGAATAAAACCATAAGAAATAAAAATTTTGAGACATAACATCATAGATGAATGAATTTAGAAGCCTAGAAAAATACCAGGAGAAATGTTGATAAAGCTCTTAATACTTAATGGGGAAAAAGCCAATATATCAATGGGGGGATGAGAACAGATCTAGAGAAGCACAAATGACTTATAAATACAGAGAAAGAAGCCCCCCATTCGCAATCGTGAAAGTATCTCTTACCAGGAGGCATCTCTGCGTGCCCATTCTGATGGCAAACTTCAATGTGCATCATGTTAACAGCTGCCCATAGTGCAGGAAGATAAGATTTTTGGTGATCTTGTTGGCATATTGGTATTGTCTTTTATTATTATTACTTATTGACGTGTGCCATGGCACAAGTACAGGAAAAGGGACAAGTTGGGTTGCTTGTGCTCTCCTGCATTCTTACTGAGACAGGGTCTCCCTTCTTGTTGTTGCTGCTACCTGTGGGCCTATCTGGCTGGCCTGTGAGCTTTCAGAGGCTCCTGGCCCCGCTATCCATTGCTGAAGGCATCTTGGGATCCCGGAGGTGCAACCACTTGGCATCCAGCTTTATGTGGGTACCGGGGAATTGAACTCAGACATACAGGCAAGTGTCTTTAAGTGCAGAGCCATCTCCCCAGTTGCTGGCATTGTCATTAATTAGGGAAATCTGGCACTATCTTGTTAAAATTTAATATCCATACACTTTTACCACAGAAAGTGACCTGTTTCACAGGGACTACAGTGCTCCATGTATTTGTTTATATTGCTCTTGCTGTGGTAAAAGGTGAAGCCAGGATGAATGGCCTTGGAAAACGTTCCTGGCTGGGAGCCAAACATCATACTCATAAGCAGTGTTTCGTTTCATTATGTTACACATTTAAGTCATTTTAAAGAGTACTTGAAGTTAGAATGGGGGCCTGATGCAGGGGAAAAAAAAATTAGACCTTGGCTGGATTGTCTTGCATCTTGTTTCTAGCAATGAGAAATCCTCCTGTAGCCAAAAGGCTTTTTGAAATAAATACTAAAGCGTTTGCCATGTCAGCCCATACTCAATTAACCTCTCTGCTTTCTTGAATCCTACACGCCTCCTCTAAGCTTCAGACGTGTTCTAGAGAGTGTTGACTGTGGCATCAGTTTTAATTGTAAAAAAAAAGGAAAGGTCGGAAAAACATGTCCCAGCAAATAATTCAATAAAACTTCTGAAATATTATACAACAGTAGGGCTGGAGAGATGGCTTAGAGGTTAAGGTGCTTGCTGGCAAAGCCAGAGGACCCAGGTTTGATTCCAAAGTACCTATGTAAAGCCAGATTTCAAGGTGGTGGATGCAACTGGAGTTTGTTGGCAGTGGCTAGAGGCCTTGGTGCTCCCATTCTCTCTCTCTTTATCTGCCCTTTCCTCTCTCTCTCTCTGTCTCTTTCTCTTTAAATAAATAAAATATTTTAAAAATTAGTATACAGCAGTGAAAGAGATGAGATTGATGTACATAGATGCCAACGTAGAAAATTTTCTAGGTGAAATTACAAGAAAGAAAACATGATGTGCAATCCCATTTTCACGAATACAAAACAAGATGAACTCTGTGTGTATATTAGCTTTGTGACCAAGAATCATATACTACAAATAGCTGAGCAGACGTTGCATCTGTAGCAAGGCGGAACTTGCATTGTATTGGTTCTCTGACTTCAAAAACGCTTTTTTTTTTTTAACAAAGAAAATACTGTGATGTATAAATCTACAAAAGGGCAAGGTTTCAAAAGTATTGTTAAATTTACTGACTGTGTAAATATCAAACATTTAATATTAGTGCCTACATATATATGTACTACATGTAGTCTTTTATTTTTCAGACATGAATTTTTCAAAGTTATTTTATACACGGTTTTTCTCTTCATATCCTGACCCTGCTTCCCATGTCCCTGGGGGGGCGCTCCTCAGTGGGGATATGGTCTTCATCTCAGTGGGTCATGAGGGCCTCAGTCAGCGAGACATGGCTTTGCATGCAGCTCTAGATGACCTTAAAACTCACTAGATAGACCAGGCTGGCTTCTGTCCTGTAGTGATTCGCCTGTCTTGTGTCCTGAGTGCTGGGGTGACATGTGTGCTAACATACCTGGCCAGTTTTCTAACGCTTACTTAAATGACATGAATGCTACAGTTTTAAATTTGAAAAGGTAGCAGCTCAGTTTAAATTTCAATGTGTGGGGCATAGCATAAGAATTACTTTTTGAAAAGCAAAAACTGTTTCAGTTAGTGAATTTAGCAAGTTTTCACTTTGGGTATTTCAAGTCAAGCTCTAACATTTAACAATTAGAAAAATAATAAGAAAGCACTGCCTGCGGAGTGAATCAAGAGAAAAGCCAACTTCGTTGTCTAATATATAACTTTCATGTTAAGTTAAAAAAAAAAAAGAGGTGGTTATTTTATATATATATATGAGTTTTCTGAAGTTTACACTATGGGAATATAGGGTATAAGGGTGGTTATGATTATTGAAGCAAATAGAAGAATACAATGAGATTCCTTCAGATCTCTCAAATGCATTTATGAATCATAGTAAGATACATAAGCAAAGTTCAGTAAGATTATTTCTGGTTTTAAGTCCTCTCGTTGAGACATTTGAGATACACCACTGAGGCAAATGATGGCACTTACTGAGGAACAGTGAGCCACGCCCGAGTGTTGTTCGTTGCATGCATACACAGTGGCCCACATAGAACCCTTTGCTTGAGTAGAGACAAAACAAGTTAGGAGTTTCACCAATATTCACTGCCATGATAGGATGTGATTTTTATCTCACTGCCTGCAGGTTGATTCCTGAGCCATTTGATGTTTGCCTTTCACGCTGACGCTGGGATCTCAAATGTTTCTGCCACGCGCCCTGCGTGGCTTGCCTGCTACGCATTTCAGCGGCGAATTGGTGAGAACAACGGCGTACCTTGGTGCTGTTCTCAATGAAACTCCAGGACTTGGGATTCCTGCAACATTCAGGGCAGCTCAAGAAGAAAAGAAGAAGTTCAAACTAGTCACCAGATCCAAAATTAGCATTTTATTCAGAACGCTGGGGTCAGAGGTGTGTCACTTATGTTCTGGTACACAATTACAGAGGCGAAGCTGTTGTCAGAAGTCTCTCCACTTTAAAAGCTTTTTTCTTTTTCTGTTTTTTTTTTCTTTTTAAAAAAACCACACACTTATAGTGCCACCAGTGCCAGGCCACCCCTTTTCCTTTCCTTTCCTTTTTAAAATTTTTATTTATTTTTTGGTACAAATTATGTAAAACATTTGTGCTAAGAACTTTTCTCCCTCCCCAAAACAAAACAAAAAAAGAAAATTAAAAAATTAAAAAAAAATTAAAAATTGAGTACTCTAACTACAGGTCAACAGTGGAATCAAATGTCACTTTGTTTTGTAAATACTTTATCCATAACGAAAGATATAAACATGCAAAAAACCTGAATCCATAGTCCAAATAATACATACACATGTTCTGAAGTCTCTGCGCTTCTCCATAGACTATGCTGATAAAACATTATGTACACATAACCATTTTTACAGGGAAGTGGAAAAAACACAGGAAATTAAAAAAAAGTGTACATGAATTAAGACCAAAATGTGTCTAACATTCTAGTTTATGAAAAAATTCAATTTTGCTACAAATTGGTGATATGAAAACTCCCTTTATTTGCAACCAGCTGCGTAAGTTTTAAGATTTTAGTGAAAAAAAAAAAAAACCTAAAGTCTAAAAGAAGAAGTAATGTACATTTTCCAATCTCACGGTTTTATCCCCCAAGATAACAAAGTCAGCTCCATGAGTTTCTTTTCTTCTTTGTTTCATTCTGTATCTTAACAAAAGCAAATGCAATGTAACAAAAGCGTGTTGAAGCATACCACGGTTTATCTTTCTGCTCCCTCCACAAAATATTTTCTTTTACTTATCATTTCAGAAATCAGTACCATTAAAGCCTTAAACAGAAAACTAATTCCAATCTGAAAAAGGTACAAAAAGGCACATAAAATCCCAGTGCTCTGTACTGTAAAATTCAAGTGTAACTGAGCTCAATGTTTCTCCAAATAGCATTGGATCACTGATATTCCCTGTGAGCCCAAACTGGTTCGCAGCCTATGCCAAAGCCTCCAGCAAGCACGGTGCTAGTAGACTAGAAAGTTAAAGCCTAGCTTCTGTATGCTTTTTTTTTTTTTTTGGGAATATCAGTTGAAATCGTTTGTATTTGTCCAAAAACCAAGTTCATCCTGAAGTTCAGTCGTCACCTCCACCATACATGTCGGCGAGCTTCTTGAACCGGGGCCCCCAGTCGTTCAGGTAGTCATAGTCCTGTTCGCCTCCACTGCTTGACGAATTCAGGGAGCTCAGCGAGCCGGCCGTGGAGCCGCTGCCCTCGTAGTCGAAGACCAGGAGGGAGTCGTACGGCGGAGCTGTGGGGTCGTTGTCGGCTGCTTTAAGGCCCTGCCGCGGGGAGAGATGGAGAAAGAGAATTAGGAAGGGGCTACAGTTTGGAAAACCTCAAGCGCGTCCCGGAGATTTCCCTGGATCAAACACTTGTTTCAAATTTCCATTTGTTCTTTTTTTTTTTTTCTTTTTTTCCTTTGAGTATGTAGTAGTTGAGAGTCATTGGTGGGCTGGAGAGATGGCTTAGTGGTTGAGCGCTTGCCTGTGAAGCTGAAGGACCCCAGTTTGAGGCTCGATTCCCCAGGACCCACGTAAGCCAGATGCACAAGGTGGTGCATGCAACCTGGAGTTCGTCTGCAGTGGCTGGAGGCCCTGGTGCACCCATTCTCCCTCCCTCTCTCTCTCTCTCTGCCTCTTTCTCTCTTTGTCTCTCTCAAATAAATAAAGAGAAAGGAAGGAAGGAAAGAAGGGAGGGAGGAAGGAAGGAAGGAAAGAAGGAGGAAATATTAGGAGAAAGTCAGAGAAAACCCATGTGCTTTTCCCTAAGGAGTCTAGCGCAGGATGGCTATGACAGAAGACGGGAGGGTTAGCTGGAGCGTATGTCTGACATGTGGCAGAAAGAAGTGACCACTGCTTAACACAGACTAGAAAGGACCTTCAATAGCACAATTTATGCAGACAGACTAGGAGATTAGAAATATTTCATTGCCACGCAAACTATATTGTATCACTGTAACGATGGCAAGACCAGTCTAATAGCTCATTCGGATGCAGGTGAGCAAGACGGTGCTTTCTAGAACATCTGACAAATGTGACCACGGGTGGGTAAGACCAGTTTTACAGGAGTGATTCGGCAGTGGAAAAGGCCACTTGAAATAATACAGGGAGCTCTGAAATCACGTGACACACGGTCCTAACCGGAGTCAAGGTCGTGGGGGGGCCACGCATACATGAGTGCACAGTGTTCCTTACTTCTCTGCCAGCTACAGTTTTGTCCAGAAGACATGGCTGCACTAGTGGACAAATGACGGGTGTTCACGGGGGAAGGAGCCCAGCACCTGACTTGACTGGGAAATGCTATCGAAGGAAGAAAGAAGCCAGGCACAGTGTGGCTGCCTCACAGTGAGAGTAACTCCTTACATCATTTATGTTACTGATGAACCATGAAACATGCAAGCAGTTGAGAAACTGTGGATTAAAAAAAAAAAATAGCCTTACTTTCAAAACTAGGTAACTGTTCAAGTTTCCTTACATCATAGAAAAGTCATGATCCAAAAGGTATTGATATGTGCATGATATTCATGGCATTGATACTGGGGAAGGAAGGGAGGGATCAGGCTAGTGTGACTCTTAAGAATTTTAAAAATAGACAAGTCATTTCTATCACACCCCCAGGGTTCAAAGAACATTGTGGAGGAAGTGGCAGGAAGAATATGAACGCTGCTCTCACTGTTAGCCAGAGAGGCTTCTCTACGGAGATGGTGGTAACACCAAAGAGACTAAAAACTCATTAAAGCTGAAAATAAGAGGATAAAAGCCAAATGAGACATTTCTACTATACCTTCCAAGGCTCAGGGAACATGGGGGGGAGGAGGTAGAAAGAATATAAGAGCCACAGGGTTGGAAAGAGTACTTTGGGGCCCTGTCATCCAGACATGAACTGATCCTGGCTGGTGCATTCCTGACCTCGCCATGGCTGTCTTTACCTCGGCAGATTCTGCACTGTTCTGAGCCCACTGACATTTTGATAAAGAGGACAGTGGAGGACTAAAGAAATCAAAACAGAGGAAGGACTACTCAGAAAGAGGAGGGTGCCCAGTGGAATGGGCGTGTGGGATGGGAGACAAAATTGGGTAATGGGATGGGAATTACAGTATGTTTATGCATTAGAGCTCTCCATAGAAATGTAAAAAAATTAATTTAAAACATCAAAATATGCTAAAGTTGCTATTTATATTCTTAACTCTTGTAAATAGATTTTTTTCATATGCAACTGAAGAATGTATAGCTAACTTTTCTATGCGTATGGGTTAGTTTCTTTTTTGCAAACAAGGTCTAATGCAGTCCAGGCTGGCCTTGAACTTTCTCTGTAGCTCAAGCTAAGCCTTGAACTCCTGATCTCCCTGCTTCTACCTCCCAAATAATATCTCATTTAATTTTTGGAGACAAGGCATGAAATCGTCCAGATTGGCCTTAAAACTTGCTATGTAGTTGGAGTCAGACCTTGACCTTCTGACCTTCCTGGCCCCACCTCCTAAGTGCTAAGATTATGTTATCAGGGGTGCACCTACATGCCCCGTTTGTGTGATGCTCGTGATGGGTCCCAGGGATTCGTGCAAGCTCTCTACCAACTCAATCACCTCAGGCATGTACAGCTAACTTGTCATAATGTACTACAAAACGTTTAAAGATTAACCCTGGGTCCTTTGGGAATTTGCTCCATTCTATTTAATACCCCACAGTGCACTAGGAAGAGCGCTTATGTTCATGCAATCATTCCCTCCACAGTCCCTGCTTCAGATGCTGATGGGTTTACAAAGGCTCCACTTACCCTAGCTATGTAACAGACTGTCCTCGAGAAATCAGCCCTTCTAATCCACAGGTCTTTATTAAAATGTTTATTAAAATGCTCTTCAATCTTTGAAGTTCATAGAGGAGGAATTTAAGGGCAAAAGCCCAAGGAGCAAGGGCAGGGTTAAGTATGCTGTACCGTGCATTTACGAGATCAGAACCCAGCGGACACCTCGGCTCTCCACAGTATCAGCTGTGAGGCCTCAGCGCTGCCTCATGTGCAACGGCAACGGCAGTTAAGATTATCCTGACGACTCCACGGCTCGCCACACAGCCTGCCACGTGTAGAACTCAGTGAGTATCAGCTATGTTTTAGATGACTAATTGTACAGCAAATATTTCTGCTGCATTGGAATTTGAAAGAAACAAGCTGAAACAATATTTTAAGAAATAAAATAGCAATTGCCAACCTACCATCCAAAGTGCAAGGCAAAAGTTATGTCCTCCCAGCCTGGATCTCTTACCACCGATCCTAGTCATTTACGCACAACGTCTCATCAAATCAGTTATACCATTTCCACCCAACAGAAAGATAAACAAAATAAATAAAAACAAGTCTTCAGCAAACCACATCAATATACGAAATGTATGTAATTCTGGACAGGACTCTCCTTATCTTATTTTTAGAATAAGTTACCAGGCAATTCTGCTGAGGCTGCGAACCGTAACCCACAATTTCTCGGAATTCCTGACTCCCTTCTGTGGTTGACTGGGCTTGGGTCAGTGATCCACCACGAAATTCCATGGAGGAACACACCCGCACCGCCACCACAAAGGCCCTCCCAGGAGCCCCGTTTCCTTGCTCCACCCTGCTGCCAGGCTGGGCTGTTGGGGTGGGTGGTGCTGGCTTTGGCCAGTCCTTCTCTCATCCCAGTCTGCCACACATGAGGAATTGGGGAATTTACTTCCACCTGGACCTTGCAATGGAACCCAGGTGTGGAGAGAGGACTACGCCACTGATGGACAATACTGGACCTCTCCTGTGAACGAGTACAGCCACTGGTATTGTAAGCAGTGACACGCAGGAGTCGCTCCTGTAGCCTTACCTAGTGAAAGCCGCTCATTTTGTTTCTTTGACTCAAGGCGCATGGGTGTATCTCCATGACTGTGACATGTTCTGCTTAGTGGCAGAGACGTGGCTGTTACTAAATCAGACCCACTGTCTGCTCTCTTGGGGTTCATGTTCATGCACTATATTCCCTTTTTGTCCTAAAAAACCTAGCAACTGCAAATTTAGTCAGTAATTCCTTGAGTTGAGCTCTATGTAAACTTTGGTGTACATATGAACTTGACCCAAGAACAATATGAGGAAAAAAAATAATAATAATCAGGGCTGGAGAGATGGCTTAGTGGTTAAGCTCTTGCCTGTGAAGCCTAAGGACCCCAGTTAGAGGCTCGATTCCCCAGGACCCACGTTAGCCAGATGCACAAGGGGGTGCACGTGTCTGGAGTTTGTTTGCAATGGCTGGAAGCCCTGGCACGCCCGTTCTTTCTCTCTGTCTGCCCCTCTCTGCCTCTTTCTCTCTCTGCCACTATCAAAATAAATAAATAAAAATAAATGAAAAAAAAATCAAGCAGGTTAAGGAAACTTTCTGGTAAGGCAAATGGGTCCCTGAAAACAAGTAGTAAAATTTCATTATGAAGAAATGGTCAGGGAATGTCTGGGAGAGTGCTTTTATGGCATGCATAACGCCCTGACTTGGGTCCCCAGCACTTCCTAAACTGGGCACGGTGGCATGCACCTGTAATCTGTAACATCAGCACTTGGGAGGTGAAGGCAGGATAATCAAGAGCTCACGGTCACCCTCAGCTACAGAGTGTGTTTCAGGCCAGCCTGGGATACAAGAGACCCAGTCGCAGAAGAAGAAACAAATGAAAGAGTCAATGGCTGGGCTTCAAGTGTGTCTGGAATCACAGGTGGGAAACTGATGATGTGTCACCGTGCTCAGAGGAATAAATGCTACAGGCTGTGGCTCTCTGGTGAGTCAAAGGACTCTTGAACTCTTCCTCACATGTCTAAGTCACATGATTCCAGAACTGCTTAAGAAAAACACAGTGCTGGAGGCAATCTTCTTCCATAACCAGTCTTTATTCTTTTCATTCTGAGACACATGTATTTCAGCATCGGCAATGATCTTTTGACCACCCTAGTTGTTTTGAATTTTTCCTTCCTTATCCCTTCCTTTTTTTTTTTTTTTTTTTTTTTTTTTGAGGTAGGGTTTCACTCTAGCTCAGGCTGTCCTGGAATTTACTATGTGGTCTCAGGGTGGCCTCAAACTCACAGCAATCTTCCTACCTCTGCCTCCCGAGTGCTGGGATTAAAAGTGTGCGCACCACGCGCGGCTCACCCCTTCCCTTTCTGAAACTTCCCTCCCCTTCCTTCCAAGAAGTTGCGGCCATAAAATCCATCAGTGACTGACGACTGTGCTAAGCCAGAGCATGATGTCAGGTCTTCAGGTTGAGATTAAGGAAGGACAAGGCCCTTGAAGTTGTCCTGAATTCTTGGTGAAGTCATCTTTCCAGGCAGGAGGTTGAGTACTTTACAGTCTCTTCTACTTGGACAGCACTGTTTGTTTGTTTGTTCTCCCAGCAGAGGGCGAGGCGCTTCTGAATGAGGAACTATATAAATGATTCTTGGTAGTATTTTGGTAATTCTAACACGATCGTCACCAAGTCCTGGGAAAGTGACAGTGACAGTGACAGGTGAGACACACAGAGACTGAGCCGAATGAATCTGGGACAACAGAACTATCTGGTTCTTCCTTCCGGGATGCCCATATTCTTGGATGAGGATGCCTTGTCACTGTGTCACGTACTGTTAGATTTACAAACCAGCCCTGGGGGTTTCCCCAGGTGCGACTCAGTGTACAGCAGGTTCGCCGTGTCTGGAGAGCAGGACCTCGAGCTCTAAGTGGACTAGCTGGGTGCATTTGTACATTTTCTGAAGTTTGGGGAGCCTCTGCAAAGTGAAGGGCTTCTTGCTTTCTGGGGGCACACTCCCCCTGATGGCGACTACACAAACATTCTTCAGGGAGGAGCACAGGGAGGAGGGCTGCTGGCCTTCCCTCCGTCTTGGCGCCGCAGCTTTGCCTCGGTCGCTCCTGTCTCGCTGGAGCAGAGCCCATGGCCGCGCTCAGCGCTGGTCTAACCTCCAGCACTGCCCAGCTTCTTCCTTATGAACCGCTCTTGTGCCTCCTCCAGGTCAAGCCTTCCAAGCGCTTTCTATGACCTGCCCCCGCCCCCAGCCCAAGAATGTGCAAGATGGTATTTCAACAGCGCACAGCAACTTTTAAGCAATCACCTTTAAGAAAATTCTGCTTACAATTGACTAAAAGTTTAAATAAACGATAGAGATATGCAGCGGTAGCAGAACTAGAAAGTTTTTGTCTTTTTTTTTCTCCCCTAATGCCTGATCCTTGAATAATCTACAAGATAATGTTAAAGCTCTTTAGACAAGCAGGAGGGCATTGATTCGGTGACCCGGCGCTGTGTGTTAATGTGTGTTTCAGCTATTTCCAACCTCAGCAACCCCAACTGAATAATGCACTATTTTCCCAAATTCAAAAGGGATGTTCTGTACGCCAGTGCTATGTAGCTGCTGTCTTACGTGCAAGCTGAGTCTATAATCTTTCCACTAACGTTTTTCATCTGATCAATGCATAGCACCCATCCATCCATCTCTGCATGCATGTGCCCGTGCACACACTACCTGCTACCTCATGAAAAGTGTTACTTCATGCAGGGGGGGTTTTCCTCGCCAACCATGGATGGGCACAGCCCTGTGGTCACTCTGGTCCCTCCTTGTATTACTGTGTTTGGATTGCTGCCAGCTGAAGTCCCTTTCTGCAAACTTCTCTGAAACCACATCCTGCCTTCCCGGGCAGGCAGTGCCTGACATCTGGCCACTGTTCTGCAAGGTAGCCTTGTTCTGCTGTTCTGAGCTTTGTTCTCAGCATCTAGTTTGTGTCACTATGTACTATTCAGAAGAAGCTAGAGTCTAGATTAAAAGTACAAGTGGGTGTAGAAGTATGCCATGTTTACTTTACAGCAGGATTAAGGCCAACACTATTATTCCTTTTACGGGAATTCAATTTACTTAAGGTATGAGTATTTCTTGAAAGGAGAGGAATTTAAATATTTTATTTTAAATTAAAAAAAACAATAAAAGTATTTTACTTATAAATGATTATTTCTCTTTAATAATCATTGACATATTACTAAGAAGCAAGAGACTTTACTATGTGATATGCTATTTGACTATATACTATATGATATGCTACGCCCAGTATTTTACATATGAGATCTTAAACAATCACTACATTATCCAAAGAAGGTCCCTTTTCACCTCCATATTACAAATAAAAAAATAGAAAGTTAAAAATATTATACTTAAGGATCTTGACCTTGTACAACACAACAGTGAGCTGGATGTGAACTCAAATAATGCTAAATTCCTATACGAGTAGAATGAGATATTTCAAAGTGGACAAACTAAATATAATTAGTAAGAGAAAGACAAGCAATTTAAACTTTACTAGTTATAGGAAATTATTTCAAAAGATCCTTCCCAAATACTTTTAAGCACTCGGAGTCAAAAGTCAGTCTTCTAACAGAAAGCACACTTGATTTCCAATTCTTCTGAGACAAGGAACTATACAGGATTAGCACAGCTACTGGAGGTGCACTAATATCCACTGTGGAGCCAAGATTAAATAAGTTTATTTCAACTTATCATCTTCTGAAGGTCATGTTTGAAAACTCAAAATAGAATGAATTTTAGAAACTGAAATTCGCAGACATGTGCTGTGTTTTACTCTACTTGGATGCCTGGAAATAAGTTCACTGTTGAGATTCATGGCAAGGTTCATTCAGTATTTAAGTAAACAAACAAGAAAATGTTCTCAGAGCTTCCTTACATGTATAAAAGCACCGCAATTACAATCACCACTGTATTATTCTCCCTGTGAAACATTTTGGTCCTGTGTTCAATCAAGGGAGCCCTGGAGGTAAGTAGCGTGTGTGTCTGCGCCGTTTTCACATCGGGGGCCTTCAAATACTCTGAAACTTCACACGTACTTATTTTTGTCTGTCACGGTAGTGACAGACACTGAACAAGTCTCCGGGAGCACCTGGGTTGGAGGAATTCCTATGGTGTTTTTGAAAGCTTCACATCTTCTTCTCTTTGCCCACAGAAACTAGTTAGATCCCTGGGACTCTCCTTTGGTTATTTTCTGTGAGACCTAACCTCCTATCACTTTCTTTCTTCAGGCCTATAGTTGTAGAGACATTCCTAGTTTTTTGTTGTTTTTGTTGTTCATTTGTTTGTTTGTTTTTGGTGGTGGTGGTGGGGGGGGGCAGTGTCTCACAGTGAAGGATGACCTTAAACTCTTGCTCATCCAGCCTCTACCTCCAGAGTGCTGGGATTAGAGGTGTGCACTACCACACTCAGTTTATGCAGTACTGAGGCTACAACCCAGGGCTTTGTGTATGCTAGGCATGAACTTCACCATCTGAATTATCCTCTTAGGTACATGCTTTTACTCCGGTATTTTGGCACCCTTTCTCCTCCACATATCTTTGTCTTGAAATCACATTTTTTTTTTCCAGTTTTTCTAGGTAGGGTCTCACTCTAGCCCAGGCTGACCTGGAATTCACTATGGAGTCTCAGGGTGGCCTCGAACTCATGACGATCCCCCTACCTCTGCCTCCCAAGTGCTGCGATTAAAGGCGTGCGCCACCACGCCCAGCTTGAAATCACATTTGATTTTATGATTTAGTCACAATTTGGGGGGATGATTCCATGTGAGACCTTTATATTTATTTATTTGCTCATCTAGGAACTCTCCCACTGCTCCCCAGGAATAAGCACTGGTTCCCTGGAACACAGAAGGTTTACAGGGGTGTGTATGTGGGGGGGGGGTGAATGGAAACATGGGTAGTGTTCTGAAAGACAGCTCTAAGCAGAATGGGTGTTCACTACTGACACCCTACAGTACCCAGGGTGGGAAAGCAGCAGAGCTGAATCTGGGACACCAAGGAAGACCCTGACCCAAGGGGTCTCTTGCGTCTGGCAAGCAAGGCTCTGACACTTAGGTTAGGAATGGGCTAGATTCCCAACAGCCCACTGTAGGTTGAAAATATCATAAGTAAAATGTACTTAAATATGCCTAACCTACTTAATATCACAGCTTCAGGAGAGATGTAAAGTTTCAACTGAATACTATCATTTCTGCACTGGTGTTAACTTGAGTTAACTACATGTTGAAACATCTTAAGTCATGGGCCATTTGTTCAAAGTAGGACACGCAGAGAACCTTGGTCTAAATTACTTTATGGCTACAGATTATGGGAAGTTATGTCATGCCCAGTAGATATTCAGTAGCCACTTGCTGAATGGATGGTCCTAAGCAAATTCAAGAAGACTTGAAAATGCGCTTTGCAGAAAACCCCCAAGTCAGGAATCCACTGTATTCTAGCACTTAACTTACTGTCATTGCTCAGAATAAACATTTTTTTTTAAATCCCAGCCTCAGATGTGTGTGGCTAGTAACCCCAAAGATGACGTTCTTTCTTTAAAAAATTTTTTTTCTTTATTTATTTGAGGGGGGGGGAGAAATAGGCAGGGAGAGAGAAAGAATGGGCGCACCAGGGCCTCCAGCCACTGCAAATGAACTCCAGATGCATGCGCTCCTTTATGCATCTGGCTTACAGAGGTCCTGGGGAACTGAACCTGGGTTCTTTGGCTTCGCAGGCAAGTGCCTTAACCACTAAACCATTTCTCCAGCCCAAACATTTTTTTTTATTAATTAGTTTGTACTCAGTGAAAACAGTCAAATTGGTACCATTGTTAGCTTCCTCCATGTCCTACTCCCTCCCCCCAGCACCCCCTTGTTGAAGTATATGGGTCATGCATAGTGGAGTTAGCCCACAGTTATGGGTAGGAGAAATGTCTCTGCAGATCATGACCCAACGTGTGGTTCTGACATTCTTTCCGCCCCCTCTTCTGCAAAATTTCCCTGAGCCATGTTGGGTTCATTTTGGGTCTGCTTCAGTGATGAGGTGTTGGGGGCCTCTGGGTCTCTGGCTCTCTGATTTGGTAGGAGTTGACTGTTCTCTGTGTCGATCTCCTTCACCCTTGTGCTGGTACCAGGTTCATCAAGAAAATAGCACCCTTGCTTGTGCAGCCCAAACATTTTTTATATAAGTAATCAAAAATTCTTTATTGTCTTCAGCCACTTTTTAGACTATGTAACCTAAGCTACTGACCCTCATCAACTGGTAATGTTAGAGGGGCTGGTAACCGAGTCATGATAACTAGGTACTGTATCTATTCTAGAAAATATAGTCAATGTAAAAGCAAATCAATGAACACAGATACACATGCTCAGAAGAACACAGCAGGACAAATGCGGAACAGCCAGCATCCAGGTTTCCTGAACGCAATGAGCACAAGTAGTGTGAAAGCCTCCAGATTTGGTCTCTTTTGCATCTCCGTCAAATGCACAGGAGCCCACAGCTTTACGGCTTACAGTTGGCTACTGCAAGTTAAGTTCCCCCGAACAAGACCTGAGAGTGTGTTAATCTACGAGATGCTTAAGGTATAAACCAACAGTCCTCACCGTGCGAGAACGCACACACCACGGCCCAGCACGAGGCAGAAGAACTGCCAGTCACACTCCACTGGGCTGAGGAGGGTGATGACGGAGGAAGCGCCTTGTGCTCTTCCCAGGGGAGTGAAGGAAGGCTTCACAGAGATGTCTCAGAGCTAAGGGTAAGGCTTGCAGATGCTCACGGTCTCTTCAGAAGTGTGATGCTTTGGGGGAAGTGCACACAGATTTTTAGGGCTCCAGCTCCCGAAGGGGGTGTGGAGAAGGGTATTGGTGGGAAGCAGGCTGTGAACAGCCTTATAAATTTACTTCACGTTTAAGTTATTGCCCAAAGGAAAGAATACCAGGGATGGGACTGAATCTCACAGATCATTGGCACTTGAGGGACAGGCAGAAGTCCCAGTAAGCACTCATTGAATTACACTCAAGCTAAAATTCTCGTGTTCAAAAAAAAAAGCTCAGTTTCTATACCTATAGTCAAAAAAAAAAATCCATTAAGAAACAATCAAACAGCAATTTCTCAAAATGTTGAAGACTAAATCCGATGCAAAGCTACCAGGAATACTTCCATATACAAAAAAAGACCTAACCCGTGAGTAAGTTTCTGCAAAGTTCTCTATGTACAGGGTGTGTGTGTGTACACATACACATATATAAACTGTAACATCAGGACACATTTTGTAAACAATCTGTTTTTCTTCCCGACTGCTTTTAATTCATGTCTACTACAAATTAACCTATTACTTAACAGAAGGGGAAAATATGTTCAGAAAGTAGAATATCATTTAGAAACACACAGTAACAGGTGGTCACAGAGGTTGATAAGTATTCCCGTCTTGTTTCAAAACTCTTTACAAGCTTGTCAGCACATATAAAAACCCAAGGTAGGTTGATGACATTTATGAATTATATAACTACATTCAGAAAGCCCAGGAAATACGAGTTTCATCAGCACACATTTTGTAACGTACTCAGACTGTTTCCAATCTTGAGATGCCACGGAAATGAACAGAGAACATAACACCTGGCATACATTTAGTCACTGTCCGTATGTGACACTGCCCTATACCAACAATAAAAAGGCAAAGACAGGGGCTGGAGAGATGGCTTAGCGGTTAAGTGCTTGCCTGCGAAGCCTAAGGATCCCGGTTCGAGGCTCGATTCCCCAGGACCCATGTTAGCCAGATGCACAAGGTAGTGCATGCGTTTGGAGTTCGTTTGCAGTGGCTGGAAGCCCTGGCGCACCCATTCTCTCAGAGTCTCTCTCTCTCTCTCCCCTCCTCCCTCTTTCTCTGTCATTCTCAAATAAAAAAAAAAATTAAATAAAAGTGCAAAGACAGAACTCCAGTAACACTCCAGCCACGGTCTGAAGCAGCAGCATCAATCACTCTCCTGCAAAACCTCAGCATCACAAGCAACAGAACCCTTGGTCAGTAATGAAATAAAAGAATGAGCCACAGAAATTCTGATGGAAATTGTATTTGTTAAGTTCAATGAAAAATTAGTTTCCTCTTATTGAGGCTCTTCAAATTCATCAATGGGGCAAGTATTTAAATATTTACATAATATCGAGTCTAGTGCTCTTCCAACTAAGCTCCTTCGATGGCATCATGGGTAGGTACTGACTACTCACCAAATGTGGAATTTCAAAGGGAACAGTGCGGAGACAAGGGAATGGAACTATGGTTAGATTTACCAGCACCAATAAGTGAAATCAGAAGGCACTGTAGTCTAGATTTATCACTTGTCTAGGGGAACATCCTCCATGGAGATAGTGTGACTGATAGTAGTAATACTGTATGATAGATTTCATTTTACAAATGCAATATATTAATTGGAAACTCTCTGTTGGATTAATCCAATCAACTCAGCTTGTTCTCTGTTTCTGAAGTTATATGTACTCTCATGTAAAGGTGAACTTTAAGAAGGTTTTTCTATGAACTGTGTTCTAACAGCTGTGTTCCAAACAACTTGTAGCTTACACAGATCTAACCGTTAGTAAGAACACCTATAAAGAATATGAGTGTCTCTGTACCTCGTTAATGAAGTCCCCAATGTCTCCAGGGTGTGGGGCTGCAGATCGGACTGGATACTGGGGCTCAGCATGGATAGGCCTCTCGTCCAGCCGTCGGATTCCCACAGGCTTGATGGCGTCTGGCTCCACGGTGTCGGGCTGCTGGAGTTGGCTCAAGTCATAGTCCTGTCGGAGACAGAATCAGAAATCCACGGCAGATGAACGTCAAGATGGAAGTCTGAAGCCTTTGTTTTTAAATACATCCTCGGAATGCATAGCGAGGAGGGGAATTTAACATAATGGAAAAGTTGCCACAAGGAGTTTTTCGTGTTATGATTAAATATTTCTTTCACACAGCTCTGTATTCTGTGTTTTTCATTTCTGCAGTCTGTGCTCCATCTGCTTTCGACTGTTCCTCATCAGCTCCCAATGGGAAGCGGCAGTGTGACGAGGTCTCACTACAAAATGACTAAAAAACCAACTAGATCACACCATGGCAGCACAGAGGCAAAGGGAAAAATAATTTAAGGAAAAAAGAAACTCACAAAAACCTGAAAACCGCAAAATTAAAGTCTTTAATATTAAAGGGAAACGATCATGAGTTATTGAGATACTTCAGTTGGTAAAGTGCTGGCCTCATGGGCATGAGGACTTGAGGTCCATCCCCACGGTGGACATGGTGGCTTGCACTTGTATTCCCAGTACTGAGTGGGGGAGGCAGAGGCAGGAGATTCCACACACACACACACACACACACACACACACACACGAACACACGACTGCATACACATACACACATGCATGTAAAAAATGATGTGTGCTTTTGTTCTTGCTCTCTATGGAAGGCAACAATACATGAAGGTTAAAAGCCAATCTCCTGTCTCTCCCTCCCTTCTATGATCTGGAGCAGGAATCTGCAAATTATGGTCTGTGGGCCAGTCTGACCTGTGGCCCAGTTTCCCTTAAGAATAGCCTTTGCATTTTTCAAAGGGTTCCTTAAAATATCAACAAAGAAGAAGAAGCCACAGGGTCTATCTGGCCCACAAAACCTGAGCCCTGTCCTCTCTGGCCCTTTATAGAAACAGTTTGGTCTAGGTGCTGGGCCGGGAGAGTCTGGCTTCCCCTCAATACAGTCCTGTGGAGTGTCCTGGAAAAACAGCTTGACCACTTGCAGAGGGCCAGGGCAGAACTGAGGAAAGATCCTCCGAGCATAGACTGAGCTCTCTGAACTACGTTCAGCTAATGTAACAGTCACCTGGATGGGACAGTGTGAGAAAGTGACTATACACTGGAAATGAATCAAATATTAGGTTTGGGTAGCTATCTTGTCATTTTCAAACCTCGACGTTCTAGCAATAAAATGTATTATCTCCAGCTTAACCAAAGTGCCCCCATTCAATATTGACATTTGCAGAAAGTACTGGCTGTCTGGTCCCAGGCTAAGTCTAGCCTGCATCTTGTCTACACTCAGCTTAAAACCTTTCTCAGTATGTCTACCATAGGTCTGGATTTGTTCAGCACTCCAACCTTCACCGTGCTGGGCAGGTGCTAGGTTTCTCACATACGTTTGCTCATTTAATTTCTTAGCACATTTTATAATTCTCATGATAGAGGCACGGACATTTGAGTTTCGATTAACCCAAGTAACTTACCCCCACCCCACTGATATAAGCCATAGAAAGAGACTTGGATTCTGTGATGGTTCATAGTGTTTGTCAGATTGACAAGACCTAGGATCACCTGTGAGTGGTTACCTTGATTAGGTCAGTTAAGTTGGGAAGACCGATCTGAATGGTGGGGGGCGCCACTCCATGGGCGGGGTTCTGGCCTACACAGAAGGAGGGCGCCGGCTGAGAACCAGCAATCCCCCCTTCTTGCTTCCTCACCACGCTGAATGAGACCAGCTCGGCTACAGGCTCCGGCCGCCATGTCTCCCCTGCCAGGATGGACTGTAATCTGGAACTGCAAATTGAAATAACCCTTCCTCCCAGAAAGTGCATGTGTTCAGGGACTTGATCCTAGCCACGAGAAGATAATGGACACAGACTCCCAAGTGGGAGTCTCTGCTCGGTCCATGATAATGCTTCAAGTCTGAGCTACAAGGGTGCATGTAGAGAGAGATGAAACAGACAGATGATATGGACAAAGAGGAGAGGGAAGTCAGCCATGATCCCAATATCACAGGAGACAAATATAGGTCACTAAACTTCAGACTGATGTAGAGTTTCATAAGGCATTTCTCTTAAAAAAAAAAACTTTTGTAGTGACACTTTTTTCATACATGCACATAATGCATTTTGATCATACTCCCCTCCCATCACTTTCTCCTGTCCTCTCCTCCATTCTTACCCTTTCACTGATCCCTCTCCTTGATTTATCATTTTTAAAATACTTTATCTATTTAAGAGAGACAGAAAGAAGGAAAGAGCAAGGGGGAAGGAGGGAGAGAGAGAGAGAGAGAGAGAATGAATACGTGTATGGTTGTGTGCCAAGGCCTCTTGTCACTGCAATTCAACTCCAGACACAAGTGCCACTTTGCGTCTGGCTTTATGTGGGATCTGACAGGATCACAATGCATCTGAAAGCAGTTACCCCTGGACGGCATGTCCTCCAGGCCAGCTTCACTGACCCGTGCATGGAGAATATATGACGGCACCTTGACTTGCAGGTGCCTATGTTTTCTTTTGGGAGCCCGTTCCTACTATTTTAGAACTTGACAGCAGGCATAGTCTTAGGACTCCATTGGTCCTGCCTGGAATCTTTGTGGCCAGGCCTATAAAAAGTGCTCCATCAAAACAAGGCTTGAGTATCATTTCAGAGATATATTCACACCATCTGTCAAAACAGAACCCAATTCGACAACAGTGAGTTGTCCACCTTACAGTACACTTCAGCAACTCACAAAGAGAAAAGAGCCTGGGTCCCACCACTGAGAGCCCTTGGCCAGAGTGCATTTCCCCATAAGGATGGGAACCTGCTAGACCCTTCAGCTAACGGAATGGTAATGTGACAGGCTAGAGGGAGTGACTTATGATTTCCTCTGGTCTGTACAAATGAGTGGTAGGGAGCACGTGGGAGGGTCTTGCGGTCACAGGAATGCGCTCTTCTGTTGACGTCCATCTGTGTTAAATGGCAAAAGTCCTGCCCTGAGGCTTCAATGTTAGGCCTTTTGATAATAGCTCACCTTATATGAATTCCCTAAATTATATATGTTTAAATCTCATTATGCTTTACTGCAATACCAAATTACACCATGTAAGATGAGAATTACAGAGACTAAGATGTTCTCTACGTCTTTGGGTTCATGGCCTTACTTCTGAAGATTATAAACAACTAAAGAGTAAACATTTATTTGGGTCCTAAATCTCTTAGATGAGTGGATCTGAAAATTCTCTTAATTGTCAATCTTTACAAGGTGAGCTTCCCAAAGCAACTTAATTAATTTCCTTTCCAAATGAAAGCCAAGGAAAAAATCTCACTTCAGCTCACGTGGGGAATCTGTGTTACTTGACAAGGATCATTAAAAGTAGCCACAGAATTAGTGTTTTAGAGTACTAATACTGCAAATAACTTAACTTTTTATTTTCTCTGTGTCTTAAAATGTTTTAAGGGCGATTTAATTCTGAAAGAGTTAGTAGGAGGTTAATAGCAGGTCCTTGTTTTGGTTGTTAAAATCGCATTGATTTGCAATGATTTATAATTTATTCATATGATAATAGCACACATGTAGCTTAGGGCATTGGGCTTCGTAAATAAAATAAATAAAATAAGGCATTAGAATAAATTGGAATCCTTGAATCCTAGGCCAGCACTTCAGGATAGTTAATCGCATGTACAGTACCCAGAATTGCAGCCTGTTTCAGGGAGCAGTGAGGACATTAATTTACCATTCCAAAGAGATGGAGGAATCACCTACTAGGCACCTAATGCCATCTTAAGCCCTAAAAAGGTGAAAGGAAAATATCAACCTTCATCCCATCACCTGTGAAGACTCCTATTAGGAGCATCCTGTGCTTCTGTGGCACTGCAGATAGTCCACACAGAAACCCTTCCAAAAGGTGTCACTGTTCCCATCTAGAGATTACCTCAACCCACAGAGGTTAATGATTTTACCCAAGTCTCAGTCCAATTAAGATGGTCTTAACTTAAGAGTTGAGCAGTGCAGGGACAGTCATTAAAGGCGCCCACTCCCCAATTCTGCTGACCCTGGATCAGATTCCCAGCATCCACATAAAGTCAGATGCCAAGTGTGGTACACACATCTGTACTCCCAAAGCATCTACAGCAGTGGGCAACAGAGTCAGGAGGATCCTAGGGCTTGTGGGATAACTAGTCTGGCCTTCCTGGTGGCAAAACAAGAGACGCTGGCTCAAACAAGGTGGAAAGAAAGGACCCACAAACATCCCGAGGTTGTCCTCTGACCTTCCCCCCGCCCCACACACACACCAGCGAAGCAGTTCAAAGGCTAAAATGGAGGCCACTGGAGCAAAGTGAAGTAAGTGCACATCACCTGGCTTGCTGAGGAGGAAAGCCATTGGGGTTTTAAGAGCTGGAAAGGAGAAATCAGGTGACAAGGGCTGAGGAAGTTAGACATTTGTCCAGGGTATTGTTTATGTAGCAACAATGATGGTCCAAGGTCCAACAAGGTCCATGGAGGAGCGTTTTTTTTTTTTTCTTCTTTCTTTCTTTCTTTTTTTTTTTTTGGTTTTTCGAGGTAGGGTCTCACTCTAGTCCAGGCTGACCTGGAATTCACTATGTAGTCTCAGGGTGGCCTCGAACTCACTGCGATCTTCCTACCTCTGCCTCCCAAGTGCTGAGATTAAAGGCGTGCGCCACCACACCCGGATTATTATTATTATTATTTTAAATCAGTCTCTTTAACAGCTAATCTCCACTGTCAACTGGATCAGATCAAGTAGGAGTCGTGCCTCTTGTGCAGACCTTCAGCCAGAGTGAGGGGTCCTGGTGGCAGCCTAAAAGAAGAGGTTTTAGCGAAAACGGGTCCTTTTTGTCTGGCTGCCTTGTTTCTTGCTAGTGAATATATTTACCCTGTTGCTGCCATCCTCCCCGACACAGGAACCCAGCTTCTGTTGCCTTCCGACATGGGCTGAAGACCTCCAGGAATGCTCCAGGCATTCCGTGTTTACTGTGACAGATGAGGCTACGTGGAACAAGAAGCTCCTGAGTTCTCGGCCTCTCCAGTCTGCAAGCAGCTCATATTGCCTAGCCTGAGCTAATCACTTCCATTTGTAATGCATATTTCTGCTCTCTTAGTTCCCTTCTAGAGAACCCCGAGTAATGCAATCCCCACTGATCAGACCCAGGGAAGACCCCCGGGGTTCTGCTCTCCCCTGGGCGGGGTGTGGTACCAGTGGAAGTGATTCCTTTTATAGCAGCTAAGGCAAGTCGTTTTGGGATGGCCATGCACGCCAGGTTATTTTCAATGTTTCAAACTGCATGACTGTGAGAAACACAATGCTAATATCAAAGTAAATCAACGGAATTTTCAATGAAGATAGCTGTATCTGGAAAAGAAAAAATAAAAACAGACTGTGGCAAAGGCAGAGAACTCTTCAGACAGAGGAAGAAGGCAGAAGAACAGAGCATGGCTCTCCCTCCCCCCACCCCAATCCTGGAATTAAAATAACTGAATACAATCGCGATAAGCTATTAACACTTTGCCATGAAACTGATGTCAAATACCCTTGCAAGCTTTATGCAAATTACATTACACCTGATTTTCTTCCCCCAGCGAAATGGTAGCAGTCTACACAGGAGATACGGTGTGAAGAACTAAGTTCTATGGATTATTAAAGTCCCCACACATAAAAGGCTGGCTAAAAGCTTTTTCTGGATTGAATCATAAACTTACTAGAGATAAAATAATAATAATAATAACTTGCAGATTTAAAGTATACCGTCTGTGATTTCACATGCGTTGTAATCTGAAGGGATAGCCGGTGTGCCCCTTCCCAAGGAGAGGGAGCGGAGACTGCTAGCCGGCAGTGAGTCCACGTTCCTGCTTCCTTGGCAGGCCGGGTGCTGCTCTTCACAGCAGCTTTTCAAAGGCTTTCTGTTCCCAGAACGCTGCATGAGCCCGGGGTTCTTCCCTCGGTGCACAAGCCAGGCTTTTGTTTCGGAAACTGGCACTGGCGAAGTTTTATCACTTTGTGAAACTTTGGCAAATGCTTTTGGGGAAGTGAAGCAAACACTTAATTTAGCTCAACTGGACTCAACAAATACTTCCTCAGAGTGTCTTGGGCCACAGATTTGGTTACTGACCTCAGAGAACTTCTACTCGAATACCTTTTACTGGGACAAACCTGAAATCTGAAAAAAATCGTTTTTCTGCTAATGTTTGTAACTTCCTGTTCTTTTCATGTCATTAGTGATACGCCCACAAAGAGGAATATACTCCTTAACTCTCCCAAGCACTGGCTGTCCTGGGAATGAAAAAAAAAAAGGTACTGACTAAATACATCTTCACATCTGTATTTTCACCCCAACCTATACCTTCTTACTAAAACCGCCCTGAAAAATGCCACAGCTCAGGTAAAGATCAAGGAAAGCCTAGTTTAGCGTGGTCTAGAATTTGCTCTCGGGAGGAGCACAGGAACAAGAAACAAGGAAGAAGAGCACTTCGCTGAGGATGTGGTAAGAGAGCCAAACTACTTCCCTGTTTTCTGATGGACCACTTTGGAATTCCCCAAACCAGAATATTCTTAGTTCCAAGGCGAATGTACAAGGGCGGGTAAGATCACCTAGCAGTTCCTTGCAAAGCCTGTCAGCCCAAGGTTCGATTCCCTCGTGTTCAAGTAAAGCCAGATGCACCATGTGGCGCAGGAGTCTGGAGCTCTCTTGCAGTGGCCAAGAGGCCCCGACACACTCATTCTCTCTTTCTCCTTGCAAATAAATACATACTTTGTAACAGATTAATTTGCACATCATGTCATGTCACCAAGGGACTCTAGCACTTGGCTTTAACACAGAGGATTCGGAGTTGAGTTCCTGCATTCACGTAACATGACTCAGCAGACGATGTAGGCTTCTCGGTTTCTCGTGATGACCTTAGTAGTCAACATTCAACCACTGCACACAAAAAGGCTAATTAGGTCACCATAAATAGTGCGGTCATAACTTCTGCCTGGCCGTGGGAGAGCCCGCACAGGACCAGGCAGCAAACACGCTAGGCTTGCTGGGCCACGCAAGCTCCTGCAAGGTCCCTCCTCGGCTGCTGCTGCAGGTACACAGCGGGCTTGGCCCACAGCTCTGCTCCAAGACATCGCCACGCACAGAAGCTCGTGTGAGGTGGAGTGGGACTGAACCTACACTTAGCATCCCCTGGTTTCAGGTTGCTGCTGCTTCCTCCTCCTCTTCCTCTTTCCCCTTACTTCATCTTTGTGGCACAGTGCTATAGCTGATACTCAAATCCTTACTAGTTGTTACTACTGAAAAATTGAGAAATTTATAATTCCCTAAGTCTTCTTATAATAAGTTTATGACCAGTAAGGAAGAAAAAAGGATATGACTAATTATATGAAATTCTGTAGGTTATTCTTACGAATTCCTGGAATAGAAAAGAAACATTCAAATCGTGGGTCCATTAAGTATGTCCAGTAGGCAGTAGTTTGATAGGAACTGACCTGTCTAGAATACATGCTGTCTCCCAGATATCAATGTGTTGAGAAAAACATGCCAAAAAGAAACAAGGTGGGGCTGGAGGGATGCCTGAGCGGATAAGGCACTCGCCTGCAAAGCCAAAGGACCCAGGTTCGATTCTCCAGGACACGTAAGCCAGATGCATAAGGTGGCACATGCTTCTGGACTTCGTTTGCAGTGGCTGAATGCCCAGGGGTGCCCATTCTCTCTTTCTCTCTATCTCACTCACTCTTTCAAATAAATAAAATAAAAATTTTAAAAATTTAAGAAACAAGGTGCCAATCCCACCTCCGAGTAAAGTTTCTTCCTGTAAATCCAGCGTCCCTCTTAAAATAACTACCATATACCACTATTTGCAGGTGGGTATAAATGGATGGATGACTTGGGAATCTCATTAACAGAGCGAGCCCAGCCAACAATAGTGAGGTGGTCTTCAACAGTGACGTCCAGATACTGCCATCTGGAAGTTTGCTTGTGAGGCAGAAAAACATTGTGTAAAATAATTATTTCACAAGATCAAATATTCGCTGGCTATGAAGAACAGCGTCTTCCCCACTGCAGGCAGATGGTCAGGTCTGACTGCCCACAGAGTCCCCTGGCACAAGCAGAGAAAAGACCCCACTTCTTGTACTTGTGCCTCACTCTTCTGTTGGAGCAGCCTGCCTGGATGCCAGGCTTTACTTGCTGTTGTCTAAACTGTACATTCAGACTTCGTAATTTTGGTACTTTGGTTGCTCAGTTGCTTCTCCAGTCTGTAACTCTGCTAATGTGCTCAACTTTGCAAGCCATGCTTAACCAATTCACTGGATCTTATGCTTTCCCCATTTCAAAGACAGATGACCAGTGCTCACCGACTAGGCTGTAGCTAAGCTCCTAGCCTTAATGGTCATGCCAGTTGTTACATGGGAAAAGTCCTCCACACTGAAACCAGTGAACAACTATGGGCACCTTTTTCAAGAGCAGCTGGGACTGCTCATGAGATCAGGGCATGGGGAGACTCATCAGACTCCCACAGAGACCTCAGGTGGCCCCTGTACAGTAACACATGTGGTCTCATTGCCTCAGGGAGAGATACAAGTATCTACAGTGTAAAAGACCAAGGGACAGCTAGCTCTGGCAAAGTGGTTTCTTTGGGGTCTCCATGCTCTGAAAGTAAGCTCTCTCCCTGAGACCGAGTGTGCAGCATCCCTGGGTGTAATCCGGACATACTTAGCCCCACTGAAGTGCTGCTTTGGGGGTCTCCATACTTCTGGAAAAGGGTTCAGGAGCTCCTTGAAGCAGCCACAAGAAAGCCGTTGGAGTGGGATGAGACTTCTTTGGTGTGGCTGCTCTGGGGTCCTCACGCTCTTGTGGTGGTTTGATTCAGGTGTCCCACATAACCAAACTTAGGTGTTCTGAATGGTAGTCTCCCTAGCTGATGGCAACTGAAAATTAAGGTGGGCTTATGGGTGTTGTAACCAGTTTCCCCTTGGCCACGTTTGGCACACTCTCCTGTTCCTGTTGTCCACCTTATATGGGCCAGGGGTGATGTCCACCCTCTACTCATGCCATCATTATCCCCTGCCATCATGGAGCTTCCCCTTATGCATGTAAGCCAAAATAAACCTCTTTTTCCCACAAGCTGCTCTTGGTTGGGTGATTTCTATCTGCAATGCGAACCTGACTGCAGCACTCTGTAAGTAAACCATCACCCTGGGGTGGAGGCAGAAGCATCTGAGGAGTCATCTTGACACAAATGGCTGCTTTGGAGGGTTCCATGTTCCTTTAACCTCTCTCCACGCTCTGTAAGCGACCTCAATGAACTCGTGGGTTCAGCGAACAGGTATTGATGCAATCATACTTTGCTCTGCCATCTAAGCCCTATCTGGGATAAAGACATGTGTTTGCATCTCCTCAGGGGAAATGGTGTCCACGATACCAGTATTTACGTGCCTTCTAGAGACTAGCGATGCTAAAGAAAATAACAATATAGTACTATTAGCAGTACTAATAAATAATATATAGAGTGTAGTAAATATAATATAATAACTATAAATAATTAAAACAATAATAAATAATATAGCACTTCATAGCAGGCAAACAGTGAGGCGGCAAAGAGCCTAGTGTGGAACAGGACTTCAATGCTATCATCATTTCCTGCAGACATCAGGGATCTCACAGGGTGAAACAGAAGTTACTTGTGTTGTTCAGAGGCCCCTGTAGATAGAGCATCCAACCTAGGAATTCAGAAAGACGGCTTCACACACTTCCGTAAACTAACATTCTATGGTGGCTGCCAGGTACCAACTGTCCTAGATGGTGGGATAAACAATGAGTGTGGAAAGTCCCTTCTCTCACAGAACCTACGGTCGGGACCAGAGCACATGCTCCGAGTAGAGGAAGAAACGAAAGCACAGACACTGGGTGAGCCTGAGTCCCCAAGACAAGGTGTTTTGAGATGCATCGTGATGGGTAGTTACACAGGTGCATCATGGTCTCAGCCAAGGAAGTACACTGTCATACAGCTGCGGAAGAACAGGCAGTCAAGACTCCTGTAGCAGGGCAATGAGAAGAGGGAAGGTGCCATTAATCCTCAGTGTCTATTCCTGACAGCCAAATCCCATGCCATGACCCCTGAACTCTACCGATGCGCTTTTTGTGACATGGAGATCCAGAGGACCTCATCTACTTCAATTCCTAGATGAATTTCCAGAGTATACAAGCAGTCATTATCATTTACATCGGGGGGGGGTACGCTAGAGAGATGGCTTAGCAGTTAAGGCGCTTGCCTGCAGAGCCTAAGACCCATGTTGGACTCCCAAGATCCCACGTAAGCCAGCTGCACAAAGATGAGGCAAGACAAGGTTGCACATGCCCACTAGGTGGCACAAGCAGCTGGAGTTTGATTACAATGACTGAGGTCCTGGCACACCAATTCTCTCTCTCTCTCTCAAATAAAACAAATGAAATGTTTTTTACAAAAGGTGAGTAGTCCCAGTGATTATCCCTGGATCTTTTTGATTCTGGAAACCAGGTCTAAAAGGATCTCGTCTTATGCCGTCCTCCTTGTATCCCGAAATTACACATGATTACTGACATATGTGAGGGTGGGGCCCACGAAGAAGGGCTCTCTTATGACGGAGGGGACAGATGCTTTCTCCAGTAAGGGAAGCTGCCCTCTGGGTTTGTGGTGAGCCTTGTATACAGATACATTTCATTTGTATTAGGTGGTACCTGCTGTGTCCTTGTGTCCAGTGAGGCACTTCCCTGTGACATGTCTCCATTGGCCAGAAAGATGTAACAGAATGAGCGCAGAATAAAACTGTTCTTAGAGAACACTCGAATATCTAATATGCTTTGTGGAGAGGTCTGCTACTGATCACGAGGCCTATTTAATGCTTTCCACAGCTCAGGGAATTTTCCCAGGGTTTTGGGAGTATAGATGATGGGGGCCACTTGTAGGCAAGAGGCATAAAAGCTGACATTTGTCAGCTCCCAAATATTAAAGCCCTTCAGTGGCCGCAAGTATATATGCTATGGTGGCCCTGGAAATTACGTGTGGAAGATGGTGGTACCATGGGCAGACTGGGTCTGTGAAAGACTGTGTGGAGTAAAGCAAACCTCCCTTTTCCAATCTAATCACCCATGATCTGGTCCCCAGTTACTGTTGAGTGAGCAACATCTACATTTCAACTTCTGTTTCAGTCACCAAAGTGTTCAAGTTTCTTACAGCGGCTGACCTACCTCAACTGATATATCTGGCCAAACGTGTTTGTGGGATTTCTCTGTTTACTTTTATTTTAAAACTCAGTCATCCAGCAAACTACGGCACACTTTCAGAGAATGAAAGTGCTTTTCCTTCATAGAAATGTGTTCTAGTTAATCCAAAGCCTAATGATCATGCAAAATGCAAGAAGGGCCCGGCCACCATCAGCACAGGTGGAGGAGCAGAAGCCTTAGATGCAGCTGGTCTGGTGTGACAGAAGGGAGGGTTACTAGAACACACCGCGCGCTGACCGCATTTCTACTTTCCATTTTCATAAAAGACTGGGAAACGAGAACTTTATGTGATTCTGCCCCAACCCACCACACACTTCTGAATTCTATTAACTACAGAAAATAGAGTCATCAGTAATGTATGAACAGACCTCAGTGAATAAACTGTTCCTATAACTGGCCCAGAATCCATCTCCCAGAGGTGCCCTCTGAGCCATCAGGGCAGATGTCAGAGGCTCTGGGCATGTAGAACCATTTGTGATGCCAACTAAACAAAACGCAGCCCTCCGGCATAGCCCACAGTCCTAGGGAGTGGAAGGTCAGTGTTCCACTAAATCCCAGAGGTGCTCTCTCCCGGAGCCAAAATCCAGAGAGTGATCAGGAGAGACAGAAGTGGAATCCTAAATGGCCACTGGGTTCCCTGTCACACCCTGCTCAGAGATGATCCTTGTCAGAGTTAGCATTTACCTTTCCCTGCAGAGGACAGCCCTGCACACCTGTATACAAATAGGTGCACACCCACCAAATACATGCAAAAAAAATCTGGTGTGTAAACATATCATCTTCTGTGTCCTCAGGTAGGGGTTGAATCCCCACTCTCTGACCTCCCACAGTGGGCGTGTGCTCTGTTGTGATCTCAGGTGACGGTCTCACAGAATCACGACAGAGCACTTAGGACCACATCTACCTCACACAGCATACTATACCAGCAGCATATACATTGTGCGGATATGAATGTGACGGCTTTCTGTAAGAAAGAAGCAAGCTGCCCACTGTCAGTGATAATGGTCTCGGAGTGAGCACCAGTGAGTGTTGTAAACTTAATGCATGCTCAGCACACGTTGTTTAATGGAAGGTTAATCATAATACAGCCTGTTCCCTAAAGAGTGGTAAGTTAACTCTCTGCTTCCTACCCTGGAGCTGAGAGGGAGTGGTCTGGAGAAAGTGAGCAATGCAGGCCTTTGTCTAGGATTTTATTAGTGACACTGATTTGGAAGGAACTAGAGCCAGAGATCACACAAAGTGATAGGGTCTGCCTTCAGCCAGGGCCCCTGGTCAAAAGAGCAGTGCAGGACACTTACTAATGAGTGTAATTAAACATTCCCTTGATAAGCAAGCTGGGCCGGGTGCTAGCAGCCAGGCAGATGAAGAAGAAGCCTCGCCCTGTGAAAAAAGACCGGAGACCCCGCAGTATGCTAAAACTGTCTGACCTACAGCCAGAAGGCCTGGTGGATGTAATGCACCAGTCAGAGCCTAGGAAGGCCCTCTTGCAAAGGCAGTTTCAAACTGGCCAGATGCGTCCCCTGACCATAAATCCTACTATGCATCACACAAGGAGAAAGGCCCAGAGGTGCTTCCCCCCAAAGACCCACACTATCTGTTCTTAGGGATTCTTATTTGTTAAAGAAATCAGTGACTTTGGCAAAGCACTTCAACAGATAGCGATGCTAATCGGTTAAGATAAGGGCTACCCTTCAAGACTGCTTCCTTTGGTTCCTTTCTCATCACTGAGCTGCCAGGGAGAAGGGTGCTTTGTCTTAGCAAGAAGAACAAGAGTGCCAGCTATGCCAGCTTCAGGGTCATCTTGAGGCTAATGTAACACAGCTGCCCTGTTCCTTGCATTCACCTAGGACATAAACCGACCCTTTGGAGCTACCAGTCTTCTAAATGTGGAGAGGTAAAGTTGTGATCAATTCTTACTCAAGAATTCTAGTCAGCAACTGCAAAAAGCACCCCTTAAAAAGCTCTTTAAAAAGCACTTAAATAAGCCGGGCACGGTGGTGCATGCCCTTAATCCCAGCAGTTGGGAGGCAGAGGTAGGAGGATCATCATGAGTTCAAGGCCACCCTGAAGCTACACAGTGAATTCCAGGTCAGCCTGAGCTAGAGTGAGACCCTACCTCAACAACAAGAAGAAAAGCCTTTAAATAAAGGCTGTATTGTATGGGGGCCGTGGAGATGGCTCTATTGTTAAAATGTTTACCACACAAATATGAAGAGACATGTTCGTATCTCCAGCACCCAAATCAAAGCTGGGGACAGTGGTGGTCATCCCCATGCTCCTAGCTCAGGAGGCTGAGACAGGCGGATCGCCCAGGATGACATAGCTAGCTAGTCCAAGTGAACTGGTGAGCTCCAGGGCTACTGAGAGATCCTATTTCAATAAGTAAGGTGGAGAGGGATCATGATGAAAGAAGACACCCAGCATCATTCTCTGGCCATCATAAGCATCCACACACACACACACACACACACATATGCATGCACACCTGCATCCACACATATACAAACATGCATGACACATGTATACAGATCACACACATACATATACAAAAAAGGCTGTTGATCTGATATGTCAAACATACCAGGCCTGTGTCTCATTGCACAGCCATTACTTCCTAAGTTAAGTCACAATCCCCACCCACACCTTCAGCAATACACATGGCGTGTTATGAGGAAGGACTAAATTCATCTCACATGTAGCAACGCACTATTTCCATTTCTAAGGCCCATGATGGAAAGATCTTAAAAAAAAAAACTAATAAAAATTATGAATCCTATTTCGCTGCCAAACAGGTTTAATGTGTACTATATAAAGAAAGGGAATTTCTAACCGGGAACCAAGTGAAAGTATGGAAAAGAGAATCCAGTGTATTTCAACAAAGCCAGTCTTCTCAGGGACTGCATATTAGTTTTAAGATTTAAAGAGCATGTGCTTAGAAAAGGAAGTAATGGGATTGAATATACTTAGAAAGCAAGATCATTAAATAAATATTTTATTTCTTAAGGACAAGTGAAAAGGATAAAAGAAGATTGTAGCTGTAGAATTTACTTTCTCTAAACATTAGAAAGCAACAGTAACTTAAGCAACATGGTACTGGAACAAGAACAGACAACAGAACCAGCAGTGAGGAAGAGCGGAAGCGACCCCCCCCTGTAGAGAGCCGAGAGGTGACCGCCATTACTAGATGGCGCTGACATCCGGCCTCGGCCCTGGTGAACAAGTAGAATAGCGCATGTGCAAGTGGCAAAAGCGCGCCAAGTCACTGCCCAGCCCGGGCATATGAGCGTCATATGAGCGCGCAGCCAATCAGCAGAGTACACGCCACCTAGGGGCTATATAAGCGGCGCCATTTCGGGGCTCTGGGTCTTCCTCTTTCATCTGTTCAATAAACGCTTGCTGCAGAAGGATCCTGGTGTCCGCGTGCGTTCTTGCTGGCGAGACGACTACGCGGGCTACAACTGGTGCTGAAAAACCCGGGACGCCGGGTGCCTGTCATCGCCGGCGCCGAGGAGACCCCCCATTCACGGGGAAGGATTCAGAACTGCAGGACTGAGGTAGGTTCTGAGAGGCATGTTTGGTCTTGACTTGTCTCATCTTTCATCCAAATTGGTAGGAGCAATTTTTGCTCTCCCTATTGTGATGGTGGCTCTCGTTCTCTTCTTTGTGAACATGGGAGCCTCACATTCGGAGCTACAAGACAGCATGTCAGAAACAGAACGGGATAAAAGGTTAGGGGCCCTTGAGGAAAAAGAAAAAGACGTCTCTAAGAAAAAAGGCCTTTCCGTGGACGCTAAGTCCACAGAAAGAAAAGACAAGGGAAAAGACGCCCTGGGAGAGAAACATGAGAGGGAAAAGAGAAGTCCAAAAAGGAGGCCTCTTTATCCGATAAAAGAATTGGAGGCTTTAGGAATTGATAGCTCAGAGTCTGAGGATCTTAGTCCCTCCGAGGAGGAAGAATTAGATGGCGAAGCGGCTCGCTATGGGGAGGAGAGATATTATTTTGATGAGCTACCGCAAAATCGAAAACAAAAGAAGATAGGAGATAAGAACCACGCGGCTTTTCAATCTGCCGCCCCTGTCATTCCCAGTGCTCCTCCGCCTTATGCCGGCAAGCATTGTTCAGATTCCTTCCTTTCAGAGGGGGACAGAAGGAGGTGCTTACAAGCCTTCCCGGTGTTTGAGGCTGCGGATGGAGGCCGCGTTCATGCGCCGGTAGAGTATGCCCTCATTAAGGAACTTGCTGAATCAGTTAATAAGTATGGAGTAGATGCTAATTTTACAGTCATGCAGCTTGAGAGACTCGCCACTATGGCAATGAAGGAAAGACTGCAGAGGACTTTGTTGGAACTGGGCTATTGGAATAAGGGCTGGCTGCGTTCTGCTGCTGAGGTCCAGAGTGTTTGATCAAGGTTAAATTTGTAATGGACTGATGTGCTTGGCTGAAGATATTGGACTGAGAGATTTAAGATTTTAAGCTGGAAAATCTCAAGCAAGTTAAAATTACAGGCACAGAGACTGGTTTTAGGTTACTGAATCTGCTATTGCCAAACATATTAGCAATCTTAAAGGAAGATGGTCCAACTGCTTTACATTAAAACAATGAAAAGGATGTCTGAGGAAAGACTATCATAAAAATGCAAACACTTTTGGAAAGAGTTGACTGGAGGAGGAACCTGCTTTTCAAGGCTATTGAACTTGAACTGCAGAAGTTTAATGTTTGTTTGATGGTGGTTGTGTTTGCATTGTTTTAGTCTCTCCTTGCTTTAATCCCAGAGGAATTCGCCCATTACAAATTTGGCAGATGGATGTTACTCACGTCCCATCTTTTGGCAAATTACAATATTTACATGTTTCCATTGATACTTGTTCTGGAGTTATGTTTGCTTCCCCATTAACCGGGGAGAAAGCAGCCCATGTTATTCAACACTGCCTCGAGGCGTGGAGTGCCTGGGGGAAGCCCAAAATTCTTAAAACTGACAATGGACCAGCTTATACTTCTCAAAAATTTGGACAGTTCTGTCACCAGATGGGAGTGACCCATTTGACAGGTCTCCCGTATAATCCTCAAGGACAGGGTATTATAGAACGGGCTCATCGCACTCTAAAGTCTTATTTAATAAAACAAAAAGGGGGAGTCGAGGAGGCTCTGCCCTCAGTCCCACGAGTGACTATATCCATAGCACTCTTTACTCTTAATTTTTTAAATTTGGACAGTCAGGGCCATTCGGCGGCTGACCGTCATTGCTCAGAGCCTAACAGGCCACAGGAGATGGTTAAGTGGAAAGATGTTTTGACTGGTCAATGGAGAGGCCCGGATCCTATTTTAATAAGATCCAGGGGAGCTGTTTGTGTTTTTCCACAGGAAGAAGACAATCCATTCTGGCTACCAGAATGCCTAACAAGTAGACTTGTGATACCTGACGAATCATCGAGATCCTGTGCAGGAGCCGAAGAAGTGGACAAGATCCATTATGAAGACCCTACTCTACTAGAGTTGACCCCTCCCTAGCTGTGGGCCTGACATCCTGGATTTCTTCAGCCTTCTCTTTCTTTAAGGAATGGGTGGGAGTGGCGCTGTTCGGTGCAGCCCTATGTTGTGGCTTAGTGTTCCTGCTTTGGTTGTTCTGCAAGCTCAGAGCTCAATAGCAATGTGACAAGGCCGTTATTGCGCAAGCACTTGTGGCTATGGAACAGGGATCATCTCCTGAAATTTGGTTAATTAATTAGACTGTGACCCTCAGTCGATGCACCTCAAGGGTTTAGCCCATTGCACTGAGTCGATGGGAGATCTAAGTCTAATCAGCCCTTGCCTAAGTGGCTGCAGCACCAAAATATGAGATTGACAGCCCTTGCACCCCCAGGAACAATATTCCATTGCACAGGGATGGGTGTTAACTCCCCTTTTTGTCTCTCCCTTGGCCTTTGCACTCAGAGGACTTGTCTCCATTGCACCTGATAAGGTGAGGGAGTGAGCTCTTGATCGCTTATTCCCCAAGGAAGGAATTTGCTTGATCGAGCATAGGGTTGTTTGGTGCTGCGCTGGCTGGGCTATGAGGCAGTTGTCATCTTATTAAAACAAACAGGGGGAGATGTAGAGAGCCGAGAGGTGACCGCCATTACTAGATGGCGCTGACATCCGGCCTCGGCCCTGGTGAACAAGTAGAATAGCGCATGTGCAAGTGGCAAAAGCACGCCAAGTCACTGCCCAGCCCGGGCATATGAGCGTCATATGAGCGCGCAGCCAATCAGCAGAGTACACGCCACCTAGGGGCTATATAAGCGGCGCCATTTCGGGGCTCTGGGTCTTCCTCTTTCATCTGTTCAATAAACGCTTGCTGCAGAAGGATCCTGGTGTCCGCGTGCGTTCTTGCTGGCGAGACGACTACGCGGGCTACACCCCCCCCCCAACACACACACGGTCACCTGCATTACGACCATGAGCACTGTCGTCTATCTCGAAGTTAACAGTGGGTGTAAACAAAAAAGTCCCATAACACCAAAGAGAAAGTCCATTAGAGACAGGTTACAGTTGTGACTGGCAAATTCACAGGCAGCTATTATAATCATATAGAGACAATGACAGAGCTTCTCTGAAATCATTTGTAGTTACGTTTGGTGGGGAGGATTCACAATCATGGGGCAGATCAAGTTTCCTTCAAAAGAACACAAAAGCCCTAGGTAGACTACATTCCAATCAAATTAAAAATTTCCTGCTCGTTACATATATATATATATATATATATATAAAATACACATGTATATACACATACACACATATGTATATATACATATATAGTATATATAATACATATATAGTATATATAATTGTACCATATATAAGGACATCTATCAACTCAGTAAGAATGAGACAGATGACCCTATAGAAAAGTAGAAAAGCAAGCTGAAAAGAACCTTCCTGAAAGAATACATCAACCTGGTCAAGAATGATTAATTGTGTCAGGACTATTTAGAGGTGCTGGACTCCCAGGAACCCACGTAAGGCCACATGACAAAGGAGCACGTGAACTGCTTCTACAGACAGCCATGGGACTCTCACAGGTCAGTATGGAAGTCAGACACAAAGTACTTAACGCATGCTGCCTATTTACATAAAAGCCAAAAGGTAGGTATCACTAGAAACACTGACCTGGGTAATACTGCACCTTTTTTTTTTTTTTTTTTTTTTTTGAGGTAGTGTCTCACTCTAGCCCAGGCTGTCCTGGAATTCACTATGTAGTCTCAGGTTGGCCTTGGATTCATGGCGATCCTTCCTACCTCTGCCTCCCGAGTGCTGGGATTAAAGGCGTGCGCCACCACTCCCGGCTAATACTACACTCTTAAACATGTAAGAAAACCTCCTTCTTCTAACAGAATACCTACAGTCATTGGCATAGCATTCACATTCAAAGGTCAAGAATAAGTCAGATAAGTGAAAAGTTTTTGACACCATAGGATAGCTGAGAACAAAATGAAGCCCACCTTCACGGAAATGCAGGATCAGACAACCCTTTCTTTGAGAGGGATTGAGAAGAAGGAAAAAGGAAGCAGGCATTAAAGGCATGAAGACAAATCACCCAACCTTGGCAGGAAACATTAGCGGGCAGCAGTGGACAGGTGTGATGGATATGAACCCTGTGGAACTCCACCCACTGTCAACTCTTGCCCACGGGCCTCTGCTTAGTGTTGAAGGAGGTTCACCAAACCCTGCGGGCAGGGCGGAGAGCCGGCATGGTGAGGAAGAAGTTTGGATTTGACAACTGCCAGAGCAGAGATGGAGGTGTTATACCAGAGGGACAGTGTCAGGGAGAAATCTCTTGTAGGGCAGGGATACAGATGAGTGTTTGGATTCCAGACGTTAGAGTGGTACACAGAGAGCAATCAGGCTAGCATTCTTGTATGTTGTTTTGTTATTAAGAGGTAAAAATGAGATGACTGAAAAAAGGAATTTTGTCGGAGAGTCACAACAGAAGGGCCTGAGGCAGGTAGAGGCTCTTGACATAGACCAAAGTGCCAGCAAAGTAGCAAGAGGCTACCAGGGCCCCACAGAAAGGCCAGCACTTTTACATAACACAGAGAAAGTTCTGGAAAAATTAGGAATAGGCTACCGAAGAAGTGAGTAGAAAGCAATACATTCATACACATAAGTTTGTGGGGACCAGAACATTCCAAAGGTCAGGGAAGGAGAAGCTGAGAATTTATGATGACAATTTGAAATAATCTTCATAAAATGCTTCATGAATTTTGCACACACACAGCATCAAGTCAAATGTCTTCTTAAGGAATGTTTTCAGGTTGGCCCACCATCATTCTACCCCCAAATCTGATGATGGCATTTGCTGAGAGGACAAGTGCTTTGCCCGGTTAACTCGGGTAATAAAGTAGAACAGAATCAGGAGTGGGAATCGTGTCTTTGATTCTAGAGGCCAGGTTTTCTTCTCAGATGTGTTCCTGTCCTCACTGGTGCTCAAGCATCAACTCAAAGAGATGAAGTTGCTGTAAGAAAGAAAACCTTTCCTAAACTGCTAGAGTACCTTAAACAACTTTCTGAAGATTTATGTGAAAAAGATTCAGCTTGGAAACACTGAATACCCCATGTATACTCTAAAGGCTGAGAACTTTGGGTCTTGCCTCTAGACACCCACTTAATGTGCATCACTTAGTGATTATGCTGTGTGGCCCTACAGTTATCATTTTTAAAATAAGTTTTCTTAGGAACCTTTATTTTATTTATGAGAGAGAAACAGAGAGAGAGAAAGAGGGAGGAGGAGGAAGGGGGGAGACAGAATGGGTGCACCAGGCCCTCTAGCCACTGCAAATGAATTCTAGATGTATGCACCACCATGTGCATCTGGCTTACATAGGTTCTGGGGAATTGAATCTGGGTCCTTAGGCTTCACAGGTAAGTGCCTTAACTGCTAAGCCATCTCTCCAGCTGAATTATCATGATTTTTACTTAAGTATCACTATGAGATGGTTTTAGGTTTACACTTTGAAAATAATAAACAATGACACACACACACACACACTCAAATAGCAAAAGTAGAAAGTTTACAAGATTCTGTGATCAACACACCTTTGTTGTTCTTTAATATGTCCAGGAGAGTGACAAGATAAATTAATAAAGAATTAAGTCAAACACCCATTTTAAAATCCAAATACATTTATAATCAAGAAACCCTGGGGTATGTTTATAGAGCCAATTTAATTAGTTTGTATTCAGAATAGATTTATGCACTTGAATAAAGTTTTCAACCTATTTTAACATGCCTCTCTTCCAAATGAGGGGGCTGAGGCATTGCAAACCAAGACGGGAACCTGCAGTTACAAACTCGGTGCAAATCACACAGCCTTCCGTGAGTGTGCAAGGGAGAGCCCCAGCAGCCGCCCCACAGATGAGACGCCAAGGACAGGCGTGAACATGCTCTGTAAGACGAGGGGGAATCATTTCCTCACAGCAGTGATGAGGAGAAGAAGAAAGTTACGTTCACGACTCTTTGATTTTATTCAAGCTAACAAACCAATCAACATGTACTCCCGAGGCAGAGACCATTGTCACTCGCTGACGATGGAAGGCCCGCGAAAGCCGGGATCTACTCGGGTGACCACTCCAGACATTCTGCTTGATTATCACAGGTATCAGAGAAATACCCGTGGCAGTGACGTCTCACGGGCTATGTTCATTTCCTCTAAGGTTGGTTTAAGCTGTGACAACAGACAGACTTGGATCCACATCCAGTATCCACCTCCCTACCTGGCCTACGACTACAGAATCCGAGTGAGGCTCACTGTTCTATGGCACAGCGTGGACATAATCCCAGGGACACCGCAGGTGTCAAAGGTGTTGTGAGAGATAACATTTAACGTCCATCAAAGGCCTAGCATGAAGGACAGACTTCAATAAAAGTTAGCTCTTCTAGCATCTAAAACGTCGCTTCTGAGCAGAGAATTCTCTTTGCTTCGCATGTTTTGTCTTTTTCTTTCATTCTCCCTCTTGTTTTCATGAACGTGTGCATGTCTGTGGAGGCCACGGGACAACCTTGGGTGCCATCCTCGGGAGCACTGCCCACCATTTCTCCGAGACAGGGTGTCTCCCGGGCCTGGAGCTCACCAAGCAGGCTAAGGAGACGAGCTAGTGAGTGAGCCCCAGAGAATCCTTGTTTTTGCCTCCTCAGTGCTGAGATTGCAAGCAGCTGCCACCACGGCCAGCGTCTTCACACGGGTTCTGGGGGTAGAACTCAACTCCTCACTTTTGTGAGCTGAGAACTCCTGTCCTCACTCCTGAAGTCATATTCAATCTCCTATGTACGAGGTGACACAGAAGTCCACACTGTCAGCAGAAAGAAGTGAATTCTGACATCCACTATCATCCAAGCTCCGTGACAGACACATAGGTGAAGTCATGCTGTCTCGGACTTCAACTATTTCTCAATCATGTTCATTCCCTCTCTCTGTCTCTCCCTCCCTGTTCTTCGTCGCTAATAAATAAGTAAATTTTTTAAAAGCTGGGGAGATGGCTTAGTGGTTAAGGCGCTTGCCTGCGAAGCCTAAGGACCCAGGTTCGATACTCCAGGTCCCATGTTAGCCAGATACACATCGTGGCACATGCATCTGGAGTTCTTCTGCAGTGGCTATAGGCCCTGGTGTGCCCGTTCTCTCTCTCCCCCTCTGTCTCAAATAAGTAAATAAATAAAGTTGCCCCTGCCCACTTCTGTGTCACCAGGGTTCAAGGCATGCTTGGAATAGTGAATGTGTTTGGTCAGTGTTTGCAAAATGAACAGGGTTAGTGCTTATTTGACCATCTATATAAACATCCAAGGCCCAATACAGACCCTAATTTTGTTTACAGTTTGAGTATTTCATAGAAAATAAAACTAAAGGGAAATGGTACAAATATAAGAGAAAATGCATTCAACTTCTAATTTTCTTGAAACAGTGATTTTTTTTTTCATTAGAAAATAAATACGACGACAACTGGCAGAACACATAGTACAGACAGTTCACCCCATGACCGATAACGTGACAGCTGGGAAGAAATCTGATGACTCTCTCCATGTTTCAGCACCGTCTCCGCCGTTCCATCTCGAGCACCTGTAACATCCCCCTTTAAAGATTTAAAGCGCTGCTCACCTGGTCTTCCTCTCCACCACCTTCTTCATCGTATTTCAAAATGTTATCTCGCACGTCGTCTTCTGGGTCAATTAGAAGCTGCTTGGCCTGGCGCTCCTTATCCCGGCGTTTCATCCACACCACAAACATCAGAACGAGAACTGGACAGGAACGGAGGACAGAGGCACGCGTCATCATCCCGAAGGGCTAGCCTGTCTAATCATCACTGACTCTTGTGCTAATAATTCATACTTGGGTACTGAAGGCCTATCATGAATTTTTTTTGCACGTGTGTGTGCACCCAGTGTGGAAGTCACAGAAGGGACGTCGAGCATTCTCCTGGGTCGTGTCTCTGCCTGAGACAGAGGGTCTCTCACGGAGATTTGCTGGGTTCAGTTGGACCGGCTAACCAGGAAGCCCCAGCGATCCTTCTGCCTCTGCCCACCTCAGCTCTGGGCTTCAAGCATGCAGAACCACACAACTCAGGTCCTCATGCATGGGCAGAAAGCACTCTTACATGCTGAGCTTCTACAACTTGTGCAGGAAATGAGAACTGGATCAGTAATTGGATACTTTTATTGATTTATTTATTTATTTATTTTTGACTCCCAGAGGCTGGTGTTTCTCGGTCCGTGTTCTGCATTTCCTCCCTTCCCAAGCTGCGAGGCTAGGGGATTAGCCTGAGCCCTGAAATCACACCAAGCTTTTGTCCTTCACACTCATATACCAGGTCTGTGACCATAAATTTTCCCGAGTTGATGCTAAAAATCAGCGCCAATTCATTTTCCTTCAAAACGTCAATGTCACTTTTGTCATGCCTCAATCCGTCATCCCTAAGTCTGCCTTGATAAGGTTGGCACACACGCCACGTTTCCACTGCAAGTGAAACGCACCTCTGAGCTCACACCTAGGAATAAACTCCACAATCGGAGGGTATCGGTTTACATCCTGAAACAAAAGATTTAATGACTCCTATTTGAGCACATTTTTATTATTGGCCATAAAAGTAAATATCCTCCTTTTAAAGCCAGATACATGATCTCATTTGCCATTGTACCAGGGCTAAATCTAGCAACTGGATTATTAGTATAGCATGCAGGCTTCAAATTATAGCTAAAGTAGTCTCCACACAGGAAGTAAAAAATGCTCAGCCTTCTATAGTAATTGCTTAGAAAAAAAAAAAAAGGGACAGAATTCTAAATTACCAGAACACTTGTAAATGGAGAAAACATAAAAGAAATGGCCAACATTTTCCAGAAAGTGATCGGTGCATGGCGTGATCACACAATAAACTACATCCCGCTGCTACTCAACAATGAAGCACTGGACCCAGGCAATTTGTCCCTTTAACCTGCATACTCAGAAGTGGTTCCAAAAGCACTTTTCAGTGGTTAATTTCTTGCATTCCTCTGAACCAAAGACTGCAAATTGTCTTAAGAAGGAGCAATCCCTTAATCTACACTTATGCTAAAGATAGACGATTTACTGAGTGCTGTAATCATTCCTATTATCAAATGCGCTGCGTGTGAAGTATGATCTGTCACTGTTTCGTGCAGCCCTTCAGAAACCTTGATCCTCGCATGAGCGGAGCAGGTTGCTGACTGCACTTTATGTGCAGGGGAAAGAGGCAAAGCAATATACTTATTTTCCCAAATCATCAACTGTGTGCCATAAATTCACACTCAAATCCCAAGTGTACAAACTTAGAACTGTTTAACAGTTTTCCACGAAAAGGGTTTTCTACAGCTTCCCAAGCAATCAGCAATAATAAAATGCCAAGAGGGCATGGAAGCAATGTTCTGGGCGGCTTGCTGCGAACATGCAAGTGCTTACAGCAATGGCAAGAGGTGTGTGGCGTGCATGCAGTGTACATGCGTGTGGAGGACAGAGACCAACAGCCAGTGTCTTCCTCAATCCCTCTCCTTCTTAAGGGTCTCTTAATGAGCTCACCGGTTTGGTTAGTCTAGCTAGCCAGGATGTGTTAGGACTGCAGGGATCTGTCGCCATGCCTGGCACTTGTGTTGGCGCTGGGGATTCAAACTCGGGTCCTCGTGCTTGTGTAGCAGGCTCTCTACTAACTGAGCCACCTCCTGGCTGCCCAGGAGACTTACTTTATGATGCAGTATGGACTCAGCTGCCTTGCGTACAGATTGACACTCAGAGATTTAAGAGACTTGTCTGGGGATTTTTCTAAGGCCGCAGCAGGAAAAGCCTTACTGAGCGTCCTGGGAGCGGAAGTTGGCCCTGCAGCACCGACTCACCGAGCAGGATGATGATGCACAGCAGGATGGCGATGATGGCGCCCGTGCCGAGCCCCGCCCCCACAATCCTGTCCACGTCGGTGCAGTCTCCGTTAGAGTCACACTGGCAGACTTTCACGCGCAGGATGGAGATGTTGGACTTGGGAGGATTCCCTGAATCTGTGATTATGATGGGGACTTCATAGATGCCAGCTTCCAGAAATTTTATCTTTAAATTAAGCTGAGCAAAATCACCTATACAGAAAAAAAGGGGGGAGAAAATGAAGTTTATCAGTTAATAACTAACATGACGAAAAGCAACCCTATTTGTTTTTTTTTTTTTCAGAATAACTGCCTTAAATAAAGCAGGTCACAAGTACGCTAGAGTTCTAGGTTCTGAGGTTTTTGATATTTCATTTAAACTTTAAATAGCAATTAAAGTATGATTTAACGAGATGGTTATAAAGGTACAGAATTAACTCCCCATATCAAGCTTCCTCAAATGTACAAATTTTAAAGAGAATTAACCCGTTCTCACCATTGAGCCTGGTGATGGTCCAGTTTCTCTTAATGGTCACTGGAGACAAAGGGAGATCGAAGGCAAACGGCCCAGCATTCGGATCAATGTCATAGTCAAGTGCTGTGATGTTAATTGAATTGGGGTCCGGAGTTTCACAAGTCTCCGCCTCTTGAGGTAACACTTGTGGGGCGTTGTCGTTAATATCAAGTAAATGGATTTGCAGCGTTCCTGTTCCACTCATGGGAGGAATTCCTAAAAACAAAGAAAAATCATGACTGTTGGTGGGGGGGGGGGCAACAGTGCTCTCAAACGGGCCCCGTCACGCTGCGATTCTCAAAGCTTGTTGACCTTACCACTGGATCACCTGAGAAAAATCTCATTGTCGCAGTCTCTGAACAGACTACTTTGGGGAAAAAACAAACCCACTTCTTGTTTCCTTCCCGGAATGACCCTGAGCCTGCTGCTGCTCTGTGGGACCCCAGCACGGGCACGATGCCTGATGCCTGCGTTGCTGTGAGAGCCCGTCCCCTCCCCGCCCTGGCTGTGCATCACCCCTGGCTCATGTGTACCCCATTCCTCCAGGCGCCGTGGGGAATGTCACAGGAGCGTGACATGGGCTCGTGAATGCACGGAGCCTGTCCTCTCAATGCAGAGCCAGGCCATGTGTCCAGCAGAGCAGAGGAGCGCTCTGCGTGTTCCAACAGCCGTGACTGTGGCCACTGCTGACAGGAAAGTAAGAGGGCGGCGCGGGCCTCGCCTGGGGAAGGAAGACTGGGGACGAGAAATGTGGTGTCTTTGATCAGACAACCACATGCTTGAGGAAGATGAGGTTGCTCTCTGCATGTTAACTCATGGAGGCCCTGTGAAGGAAGGAAAGTAGATGAGGGACCCCAATGTCTGCAAACTGCCCATGGCCACATGCCCTTGTATCCATGGCACACAAGACACTGAGAACTACTCCCTCTCATCCCAAAGCCTTTCTCACTGGACCCTAAAAGGTCAACTCTACCAACGTCTGTGATCACTTATTCTGGTTTATAAGTAACTTCTGCTATGGCATAAACATCCAAACATATAAAACAAGTTGCATATACATATATATATGTGCATACACATACATTGATATGTGTAAGTATTGTGTACATAGTGGACCTACTAAGCCTAGAGACTTAAGTCACCTGTTAAGGCTCATGGAACTAGCCAGGTACATATATCCACAACGCGGAAAAGAGGCTAAAATCAGAACTTCCATGGGGATATTGATGCTTTTTAAAAAACTTGTTTTAAAATTTTTATTTATTTATTTGAGAGAGAGAGAGAAAGAAAGGGAGAGAGAGAGAGAATGGGCATGTCAGGGCATCCAGCCACTGCAAATGAACTCCAGACACATGTGTCACCTTGTGCATCTGGCTTATGTGGGTCCTAGGGAATTGAACCTGGGTCCTTTGGCTTTGCAGGCAAGCACCTTAACCACTAAGCCATCTCTCCAGCCCAATGATGGTTTTGAAAGCAGGGTAATTAAGGATGGAAGGTACCATCACCACTCCCCTCATACTTGCAGAATGCACAAGTTGTACCCTTAAGATTACTTGACTCATTCCATTAACAAGCCTATAGAATAGGCAACAGCCAAGACATATATCAGCAGTGAAACGAAGGCACAGAGAGTCTAAGCGCTTGTCCAATCACACGGGGAAGACTGAAGTTCCATTTCCAGCCTGTGATTTAAAGCGAGTGTGTTTGCAAAGCATCACTGCTACGTGGACTTCACAGCTCGCTTCTCTCTTGTACCAAACATCCCTTCAATTAGAAAGCAATCCACCTCAGTGAACGTAACTCACAGCCGGCATACATACATATAATTTTATGACTCTTTAAATCTCAACATAATGGTTCGAGATATATTACTTTAAGTTCCACGGTAGAGGAAAGCTAGTGTTTACATACATCCAGGAAGCATTAAATGGGCATTAATGTGGTGCTTTGCTGAGCAATGGAAGAGGCTGTGCCTATGAGTGTATTGCTGAACATCTGAACAGTAGGCCCCAGGTTAGGAAGAATGTTAAATATTGCTTTGTGTCTGTTGCCAAGTAGACTTATTTCAGACAGGAGTCTCACTCAAATGGTTCTCATCAGCAGTGTTGATGGGCAGTGTTCTCCAAACTGCACATCTTGACTGCCCATTCGAAGCCACTTTTTATTAAGCACAAACGTTCATAGTCTATCCCTACCAGTCTTTAAAAAAAAAATGGTTGTGACTAAATTTTGACATTATTCACATATGAGAGAAATACTTATGTGGGTCATTTTGCGCCAGGTACTTTAAAAGATCGTTTGCATAAGCCATTATATCTAACTCAAAACATGACCAGTTAGCTATTGATATCCTTATCCTTACATTCCAAAAGTAGAGAACAGGAAACATTCAGAAGCCCACAGGGAGGAAGTTGGCGGAGCTGGTCTCTGGACACAGGGGGCCAGGAGAAACAGCAGCGCTGACATTCAGAACCACGTGTGCCACTCAGAGTCAGCCAAGTGAAATAGACCCGTGTCGACACACACGTAAGCTGCTTTCAGTTCAGGTACCTAAGAGAACACACTTTTATGGACGTGTCCGTATTCACACGTAACGGAACTAGTTAGGTACCGCACATGACCGAGTGAGCAGAAAGAAGGAACACAGGAGTCGAAGCCTGTTTAATAACCCGCACCCTCCGGCTCATCTACTTGCTTTCTGTTCACGCACAAAGTTGAGTCTTCGCGTACACGGCAGAAATGGGAAAGAGGACAGTTGCTGGGGATACACACATGATGTCAGCAACAGGACTGACTAAAAGAAATACAAAACGACCACATCATGATCGTAGAGTCCGAGGACACTGAGGATAGACGAGATGGGTATTAAATCAGGCGTAGATGTATGTCAGTACAGGAGAGCAAGGAGTGTGCGTGACGACAGCACCAAGCCGCTGTGGAAGCTGTATGTGCATAGAGAACATTCACTGTGGTTGACAGAGAAGGGGCATCACAGAAAGCCAGCAGGAAGCAGGAGAGGAGAAGTTGGGGTCTCAAAACAAAAACGCCTTACAGTAAATCAGTCAGTTTTCCAGATACTTTAGTATTGCAGAAAAATCTCAGTAGCGATGCACATGAGAGGCTCTACCCTTGTTAACCATCATACAAGAAAAACAAGTGCATTTAATTACTTACCATTGTCAGAAGCAAGGAAAGTAGCATTATAGATATTGTTTTTCACATTTGGTGATTCTCTGTCCAAAACAGCAATTGTAGTGATTTGTCCATTCACAGGGTCTATTTTTAGCCAGTTGGCAGGATCAGATAATTTTGTGTATCTGCAAAATGAAAGAACGAGTGATTTTGGAGAGGAGGAAAGCATATTTCAAGTTTACAGATTCAATTACAAAAAGGGAAGGGGTTCATTAACTGGGTTGCTGTAGATGATGGTTAAAAAAAAAAGGTTCAATGTGGCAAAGTTTTCGTGGCAGCGATTTTGGGAGGTCTGTAAAGGTGTGCTCCATCCGGCACGCAAGACACTATAGGTATTTAGGACAAGGCAAAGACAGGTCTTCCTGCAGCGGGTTCATATACATCAGGCTGTCTTTTTCTACTTCAACAATAAAAGATGCTGATATAATTGCTCAAGAATACCTTCTAGAGACAGACACTGAGGATACTCATGGACCAAAGCACAAATCCAGAAGCTCCTAAGAGCTCAACAATGAAGTAGACTTAAAACACACCCACTATGGCTCAGGGAATTTTGCAGAAGAGGGGACGGAAAGATTTTAAGAGCCACAGGTTGGGAGGGCATATCCAGAGGCACTGCTGCCCCCACCACAATGACTGACTGCTGCTCTCACATCTCTTAACCCACAACCCCATGGGGAATACCTGCAACCCCACTGAGGAGGGCCCTCAGTGGAATAGGGGCAGGGAGGAGGGAAATGATGGTACCAACACGTGATGACCACACAAAGATTTTACATAATAAAAATAAAAGAATACCCTCTAAATAACCAGTAGCTCTAAGGTACAAAGAAACCAGAAGTCGAACTCTGCATCACAGACCATCCCTGCAATGTTTTGCCACCTTATCATTGTGGAGAAGAACCTTCAGAGGAGACATTCCCTTCTAACTTCATTCCCGCTAGGCCCTCCCACATAGGACCAATCCCTGTTCCATGTCCTTTCCAAGAACTCCATAGACTTGGGTCTGTATTTGTACAGTCATTAGTTTTAACTTCCTTAAAAAATTTTTTTTAAATTGGTGGTAAACTTTTCAAGCTCAGATAATTAACATACGGATTGGAGAGGATCTGGTATATTTGGGGAGGTAAATGCTATGGGATTTTGATCATGATTTATCTTGATGGAGAAATGGAGAATAAATGTAGTTATCAGTTAGCGGCATTTCTAAAGGCGCTTAAATAAATTATGAGCTAATTTAAGAAATTATCTTTGGAAAATCGTCCTATGGGGTATGCTCTGCTGGCCATCTATTTCCTCATCAGGAAGGATAAATTAGATTGTGCTGAGCTTTACAGATGCATTTTACAAGTTCACTGTACAGCCATGGGATGGAAATAATTCTCTCTTACATCTGGGTTTTGGCACGAGGTCTTGTTTCTTCCTGATGCATGGATTGAGAAGAGTACAATATAAAGCCTCTGGATGCTCCTGATTGACTTTTTTTTTTTTTTTTTAAAGTTTTGTTTACTCTTATTTATTTCTTTGAGAGCGACAGACAGAGAATGAGGCAGATAGAGAGAGAGAATGGACACGCCAGGGCCTCCAGCCACTGCAAACGAACTCCAGATGTATGCACCACCTTGTGCATCTGGCTAACGTGGGTCCTGGGGAATTGAGCCTTGAACCAGGGTCCTTAGGCTTCACAGGCAAGCGCCTAACTGCTAAGCCATCTCTCCAGCCCTCAGTGGAGCTTTCTGAGGTGTGTGGAAATAAAACACAAGACAAATAATTTCTTATAATTAAAGAAGACAGAAACAAGGTAGTTTTTTTCTTTAAATAGTACACAAATAGATCAATCCATGTGTGTGCGTGTGCATGTAAGGGTATACACATGTGTGAGAGTATATATGCACTTGGTGTGACCCTGTGTGTGGAGGCCAGAGGGCAATCTCTAGTGAGTGTCACCCCTCAGGACACTACCTACCTTGCTTTCTTTAAAAAAAATTTATTTATGAGAGAGACAGAGAGAGAGGGAGAGAGAGAGAGAATGGGCACTCCAGGGCCTCTAGCCACTGCAAACAAACTCCAGATGCATACGCCACCTTGTGCATCTGGCTTATACGGGTACTGGGGAATTGAACCTGGGTTCTTAGGCTTTGCAGTCAAGTGCCTTAACCACTAAGCCATCTTTCCAGCCTCACCTTTCTTTCTTGAGACACATTTCCTGAGTCTCATTTGCTAGGATGCAGGAAGGAGGCTCACCATGCTGGCCAGAAAGCCCTAGGGATCCATCTGTCTCCATCTCCATGCTCTGGGATTACAAGTAGGCACTTCTAAACCTGGCTTTTTTTTTTTTTAAATGTAGTTTCTAGGGATCATGCAAGAACATTGAGAATGAATGAAATTCCCCTATTTAATCCATTTTCAAACCTTGGGTACTTCTGAGATTTATGTTCTCATAAGAATTCATGTGATTGTTGCATAGAATATTTATTTAGGCATATCTAAAAACATGATTATTTCTGAAAAGTAGCTCTGATAATTGCAGCAAGAGAAGCACTTTACTGAGAATACTGTCTCCCCAGCTCTAGATCCATCCTTTATGCTTTTATTTTATTTTTATTTATTTGAGAGAGAGAGAAATAATGGGTACACCATGGCTTCCAGCCACTGCAAACAAACTCCAAACTCATGTGCCACCTTGTGCATCTGGTTTATGTGGGTACTAGGGAATGGAACCTGGGTCCTTTAGCTTTGCAGGCAAGCATGTAAACAAATAAGCCATCTCTCTAGCCCAATTCTTTATGTTTTTAAATCTAATAATGACACTAATATCTGGAGAGGTACATTCATTAAACAATTTTAAATTAGTTTGAAAACCATCTACATCCCAGAGACTTTATATGAGTGGTGAAGAACCAAAGAAACCTTCCTGTAAAAGAGATTTTTTTTTTCCACAAAAGACATAGACTATTTTCTACATGACATGGAAGATTAGAATGAAATTAAGAAATAAAATATAAAGTCATTATCTTCTCATCAGTGGACTTAGTTGTAATGAAGGTTGCTTACTTACAGGGTAATTTAATAATTTCTACACAAGGCATGGGACACAATCTAAACTGCGACAACAGCAGTAAATCCTACCTAATATTCTGCTGCATGTATCGGTCTGGGTCCTGGGCCGTGAACGTAGTCAGCATGGTCCCTGCATGGAGGCCTTCTTCCTGGCGGATGATTCTAGGATTGGGGGCAAAATAAGGGCTTTCATTCACATCGATGACCGTGACAGACACAGTTGCTGTCGACTGAGGTGGGTGTTGGATTCCCTTGGCTAGTGGCACTTGATTTTCTGCAGCAACCGTAAGGACAAACATCCTATTCGTTTCAAAGTCGATTGGCTGGAAAAAAAAAAGGAAACCATATTTTTGCAGAAATACGAATAGTTTTGGTGGGCATGGTGGTACTTGGGAAGCAAAGATAGGAGAATAGCTGTGAGTTCAAGACCAGCCTGGGAATACAAAGAGAGTTCCAGGACAGCCTGGGCTAGAGTGAAACCCTGTGTCAAACAGACAAACAAACAAAAGCAGCAAAAAAGAGAAGTTTCATCCTGCAGTTTTTCTATCAACTCCATTTCAAGAAACTTTTTCTTTCAACATAACATAAAGTTCATCTCCAATTTTTGAAAACAAACATGAGCACTGTCAATAAATATAATATCCCAATTTAACCTACTTAAGAACCCTGAGTACTTCAAAGATTTATGTCCTAAGAATGCATGTGACTACTGCATGTACTCATTTGTCTAGGTATAGCAAAAACTTGACTAGTTCTCAAAAATAGTATTGACATCTAAAACTTCAAAATACCATGAGGTCAGGTAAGAACATGAGGATTTATAGTCACACATTGAGACAAAGGTCATTTCTCATCCAGGAAAAATTTTGTCAGTCATTGATTAATTTAAAAACAAAAAACAAAACCAGAAAATATGAATGTTTAAAATGAGATCAAATCTTAACCAATTTAAAGGCATCATGCCCAAGCTGAAATGCACATTTTGAAGCAAAAGCATGTACAAACACACTCCTTATAAAATAAGATTTTGGGTGGGGGGAGATTTATTTTTTGCTCTTACTTAGCAAACTAAAACTATGTGTCTGCCTTCCAGAATAACTTTGAGTCTCTTAGTGGTGTATCAAACTCCCACACCTGAGAACACTGTAGACGTCCACATTGCGCACGTAACCCTTTCTCACGAATGTCAACTGTCACCGCCACACTGGAGCCTGCTGTCAATAGAATGCTGCAGGAGGCCAGTAACTGGACTGGACTTTCCCCCTCAATCTCCCTTGGTCACCTTTTAGTGGTCATGCCAATACTCATTATTATGCGGTAATAGCAGGGAAGGAAGGGGTGGAGAGAACTTTCATGCCACCATTGGCAGTCGAGGAGTGGTCAGGAGCTGAAGTTCATGGGAAAGCTGCATGAGGGCCACAAACAACAGCAGCATCATAACCAGGACCTCCTCTGATCTTCAAGTCCACACTATCATTGTATCACTCTAAAACCCCCAGTTCAGCATCTCCCCAGCCCACTCAGACACCTTAAACCAGACAGGAAGGTAAGCGTGTCATATTGAGTGAGTTCCTCAGGTCGGTGAAATACTCCTGACCTATTTAAGTTGCATATACACAGTTCTAAGTCCACTGACGTAGATGAGCTTCATTTGTCCCTCCCAAATGTGCTATGATTTGGAGGCTTTACACAAGCCCCATTTTCTGCAGAAAGAACCCAGCAATGACTGACTGAGGTCGAGAAACTGGTGACAGCCACGCCGCTCTCAAGGGCATGGCTGGGATGTGAGCACAGACAGACAGCCGTGTTCTGGGGCTGGTGCTATTGTTGGCTGTGCTACACGTGCGTACGGAGTGTCCCACATCAGGTGCAGACCCGGCTGACTGAGCACAAGCGGCACAATCCTCTGTAAGGCCAGCATGTGGGTTCACCTCACACCAAGGGTGCTTGTGTGGGAGGCAGAAAGTAGTGACTCTTTTCATCAGGCAGCTACAAAGGAAGGCTTTTACGCTGTAGCTGTGCACTTGTTATGGCGCATGTAATGCACTTGAAGGACATTCCCTTTTGAGTCCAGCACTGAACAGTTCTGTTTGCTTCTCTCTTGACCATTACAGACAAGAGGCGTGGTGGCGCACGCCTTTAATCCCAGCACTCGGGAGGCAGAGGTAGGAGGATCGCCGTGAATTCAAGGCCACCCTGAGACTGCATAATGAATTCCAGGTCGGCCTGGGCTAGAGAGAGACCCTACTTCACAAAACCAAAAGAAAAAAAAAAAAGACAAGAGGAGCCAGTTTCTTAAAGTTATGAAGACAGCGCTTACAAACAGCCGGGCAAATGCAAGTCATTTTTCAAATGCAGGCTCTCCCTTCTTGCCTGCTCCTTCCCTTTGACTTCTGTGACTTTTCTCCTTTGTTCACTATCTGCCCATAGTCCCTGCGAATAGTAGATACTACATTTTCCTTCCTTCCTACCTCTCTCTCCCTTTTCTCCTTCTTACTCTCCTTTCCTTCCTTTTACCTACTGAGAATAAAGCCCAGAGTCCAATGCAGGTTAGGCAAGTACTCTAAGAAGCACAGTTCTTTTGTGTGCAAGTATGCATGTGTTCATGTGTGTGCATGTACAAGGGCATGTAGAGACGAGAGGATAACACTGAGTGTTATTCCTAAAATGCTATCCACCTTTCCTGAGAGGGTCTCTCACTGGCCTGGAACTCACCTAGTAGGCTAGATGCGCTGGCTGGTGAGCCCCAAGGGGCTGCCTTTCTCATCCTCCCTAACACTTGGATTGCAAGTGTATGCCATTATACCTAGCTTTTTATTTTGTGTGGATTCTGGAGATTGACCTCGAGTCCTAATGGGTGCAAGGCAAGGACTTCTCTCCCTACCAACCTAGTCTGGTACATACCTCCTAATAGCCACCAACTGATGATCAAAACTTCATGACATGTGGAATCACTAATGTTATCAGTGACATTAAGTTAATGTTGTTGAGCCTATCAAGACAGGCCCATCTTGGTTAAATCTGTCCCTGTTGACTTTCATGTCAGTGATAACTGGAGAAAACCTGTGTTGGCTTCAACCTCACTCTGAATAGCAACTCATAATCCACCAACTAGATAAGAATTCAGGACTTACAGATGCTTAGAAGAATATGTCCCCAGACTTAATAGCAACATAACAGGTGGGGGGGGGGTCACAGACTGGTCACTGCTGAGCAGCTGTGAGACATCAGTGGCCAAGGGACACTTACTTTTACCACGGTGACTAAGCCATCATTGCTGTTTGGGTCCGTCTGAATGGCAAACCGCCCTGTGGGATCTCCACCGCTGATTCTGTACACGGCGTTCCAGGCTGGCGTGTGGGGTTGGTCCTTGTCGGTCACTGTTAGATTGGCTACTATGACGTCCACCCTGTTCTCAGGGACTTCACCATAGAACTACAAGAAAGACAAAAATCAGTCAGAGGTACAACAAGGACCTCTGAAGGACAAGTTGTCTGGGATGACCACACCACCCTAATTTCACTGTCCCGTAAAACCTTTATTATCTACACTCAACAAGGTGATCAGCAATGCAAGTAACCATCCCGTTTATGCCTAGCTTTGAGAAAATACCAAGCCACTTTTCAGCTACTGAGTATTTTCTTTTACATGTTATTCTGCAGTTTCATTAATGCTGAAGTGAATGTTCATTTGTGGGTACCTGGGTGATGGATATGGGGTTGAGGACATGTCTACAGGAAACAATTTTCCTTAAGATCTAGGTAAGTAGATTTAAGAAATGGGAGAGAGAGTGTGTATGAGGATAGTAGAGCCTCCTGCTGCTGCAAATGAACTCCAGACACATGAACCACTTTGTGCATTTGGCTTTACTGGGTACTGGGGAACGGAACCCAGGCTGCCGGGCTTTGTAAGCAAGTGCCTTTGGCCACTGGACCATCTCTCCAACCCTTAGGTTTCTTTATAAAATAGTACACATAGCATGCGCTACTACCTACAGAGGACCTCCATAGTAGAAGAGAAAAAAAATGGTATCAAAATAAGAGGAGAATTGCCCCTTTCACCCCCCCCCCACACACACACAAAAAAACCCAGCAGGGTGTGGTGGCGCAAGCCTTTAATTCCAGTATTGGGGAGGCAGATTCACCTTGCGAAACCCTACTTTGAAAAAAAAAAATAAAGAGGAGAGACTAGTTGGAAAAAAGGGATTTATTTTATTGGAGGGGGAAAGAAAGGAAAAGGTGGTAGGAGGGATTATCATGCTACATTGTTTGTATTTATGGAAGTTCTCAATAAAAATAATTTATTTTCAGGGCCACCCCAAGACTATATAATGAATTCCAGGTCAGCATGGGCTAGAGCAAAACCTAATTTTAAAAACTAAAAATAAATAAATAAATGAAAATTAAAAAAAAAAAAAAGATCCAGCTTGACAACATATATTTGTGGCAGCATGAATCAGCTATGTAGTGCAGGTACCCCAAACCCTTCTAAGCATTTTACTGTAACAGCGTCAAGTCGAAGGGGCATTTGTCCCAGGCACCCCTTTTTAAGTGTTCTCACAGCCACTTGGAGATGTTGGGGAAGAAACATGCCTGGACGCCGAACTCCAAGCCCCGCCACAGAGACGGGACTCGGTGGTCACTGGACTCTGGGCTGAGAAGCTGCACTTCTACTTAACCCGTTTATTACTCATGACAAAAACTCTCCCTAACGGACTGCAAGGCAGAAGTTCTTTGAGTGGCGGCAGGCCATCCTCACCGTCATTGCAGTAAACTCTGGGGGATTGTCGTTGACATCTGTCACCGTGATGACGGCCGTGGCCGTGTTTGAAAGGCCGTACGTGGGGTTGCCTTCCATGTCCGTAGCTTGAATTATTAACGTATACTGTTGTACTTTCTACAAAGACATAAAGACAACAACTTTTAATGAGAGGAATTCCTCAAGGAGACGTGTTAACAGTTGTTCTGTAAATGTCTCTTTATTACCCACGCAGAGCGCAGCATTCTTTACTCTGATTAACAATACTACTCGAAATTTCCCAAGTGGAGTTTCCAGTAACTTCCGAGGCCCGGGTCTGCTCCTGGTCTAGGGAGGTTTAGCGGGTCGCGTCTGCTTGTGCGGGCTGGTCGCAGACGGGCCGCTTACGTCTCCATCTAGGGTCAGCCTCCCCTTTCTCCGCAAGGCTGGGGTCAAGCCCAAGCCTCTTGGTTTCTCATATGTTAATTTCTGGCAGTTTAGGGTAATTAAGGCAATGAAGAAACTCAAGAGTGAGGGAAGAAAGCACATGCGATTCACAAAGCTTATCTAATTCCCCTAATGGATTTTATATACATCCTTCCTATAAAATTCTAGCATATACGTATTTTCTATTATAATAGATTAATACAATATTTCCCTGATTCTAATTAGTCCATATCAAACTATGCAGGGCACATATACTCTTTAAATAGTCAAAACCTAATTAAGGTGTTTACATTGCTAGTCCTGAAAGACAGTAGGTGTTTAATAATTGCATATTAAGTGAACTGGCAGTTAGACATAACACTCATGGTGAGGTGTGGAGTCCACTGCTTTAAGCACAGCCTTGCTAAGGGGTCGAGATACACCCATTTATATGTAGATGGTTTTTGTCAGACAAGCATCCACTACTTGCAAATTACAGACTGGTGGTTTTAACAGGGAGCCAAGGGAAGCTGGGCTATAAGCAAGAGACACTCTTGAGACTGAGAAGCACGCAGCCCCAGCTGACTAAGTTTTATATTAGGAAAACACAACCAAACCAGTGTCTAAAGGCACTTGGAATCTCTTGAGATTGGCACAAATAAAAAAAAAAAAAAAAAAAAAAAACAGAACATCTTCCTAAATGTTAACATTCTGAACCAAACTCAGTTCATCCAAAACTCCTGCCACTGCTGAGGGCGGGTTCCCTCTGTTCTAAATATAGCTGACATTATGAACGGCCGTTCGTGAGGGATTCCTGGAGCGGACAGGGCAGCGCAAATTATAGCTTCTGGTGTAGTTAAAGGGAAGTGCAAGGAAAGAAAAGAGCAGGAGGGAAAGCCAAATGGCACACATAAGACATTCAGATATGTCCACCCAAATTCTAGTTCCTAGTCACTTAAGTTATTCTTTTTCCTTAAGAGAATATACCATATTTTTTGAAGTATAAAAGCTTACCAACAAATACTGCTGGGTGAAGAATTTTAATTTTTTTTTAACCCACAATACTTTCACTACAAGCCTAAGTGGATGAGAATGTCCTCAAAGGTTTCCTTTCTCCAACAAAAATGTCACTCCAGTTCAATGTTTCTATGGCTACTGACAGAACATAGCAAGGCATTCCCAGAAGAAAACTAAGAAAATAAAAAATTTTATGGCTCCTGAAACATCATTTTGTTAGTTGTTCTTTTCAAAGAAAAGAAAAAAAAACTCATTTACTTTTCAAAAATATTTAAAAAAAAACATGTCTGGGTGTGATGGTGCATGCCTTTAATCCCAGAATTTGGGAGGCAGAGGTAGGATGATTGTCGTGAGTTTGAGGCCACATTGAAACTACATAGTGAATTCCAGGTCAGCCTGGGCTAGAGAGGCCCTACCTGAGAGAAAAAAAACAAAGCAAAGCAAAACAAAACAACAACAAAATAAATATGCATTGTAAAGAGATATAATGCTTTTTCTAATGTCTGTTCTTTGAAAAAGAATCTTTAAAATTATAAGTTTTATACTACTTTGCATTAAATTGAAATGTTGGGACCAATTCCTAATCCTTGAAATTTTCTCAAGCTAGTCTTTTTTGTTGTTGTTGTTATTTATTTGAGCGCGACAGACAGAGAGAGAAAGAGGCAGAGATAGAGAGAGAGAATGGGCGCACCAGGGCCTCCAGCCACTGCAAACGAACTCCAGACGCATGTGCCCCTTTGTGCATCTGGCTAACGTGGGTCCTGGGGAATCGAGCCTCAAACCGGGGTCCTTAGACTTCACAGGCAAGTGCTTAACCGCTAAGCCATCTCTCCAGCCCCTCAAGCTAGTCTTGAAAATTTTAAGTTCTAAAAGAACGCTGTGCTGTAGGTGGTGGCTGGTACTTGTATCCGTAGTACTTGGGAGGTAAGAGGATGGCTGTGAGCTTCAGAGCCTTCCTGTGCTAGAGTGAATCTGAGGGCAGCCTGGGCTACAGTGAGATTCGATTCTCAACAGCAACAGAAAAAGCCAGGTGGCTCATATCCAGCACTAGGGCGGGAGGTAGGAGGATCACTGTGAGTTCCAGTCCAGACTGAGCTATAGGGTGAGTTAGAGACCAGCCTGGGCTACAGTGAATCTCTCCCTCAACAAAACAAAACAACAAATAAATACAAAAAGAAAAAATAAAATAACTGAATAAAGACATTGTTATTTCTAAAATACAATGTAATGTCTATTTAAATACCCACTTGGTAAATAATATAATCTTCATTTTAAGATGCCTGATCGGTAAAATGATCTTATATTTAGCAAGGAAAACTTGATGGCATATGTTTTAGGCAACTGAACCCACAGAGATTCTTGCCTGATTTAGTCATTGTGTGTCTGGCTCTGAATGAGTGACATTTAGAGTCTCTGGGAATGTCACTTCCACCCTCAGAGTCCCATACTGGGTGCAGGGATTCTACTTAAATGCTTTTCTTCACTTCCTGTTGTGGATGGCAAAACTCTCCAGTCTTCTAGTTGTTATCAACCCTTCCCTCTCGTTGACTCATTCATTTTACCAAATCTATCTGCTCTAATCCATGCACCCTACACTCTGTCACTGTCTTCAAGTGTCACGAATCCCTTCCGCTGCCTTTGGTAATTCTCTCCCAAGACCAGTGGCTCTCAACCAGGAAGACTATTCCCCACCAGAGGAACTTTGTTGGTATAACAAATTGGGGGGTATCACTGGCATTTATTAGGGGGATGCTGGGGATTTTGGTTGTAAATCTAGAGGGCAGCCCCCGCCATAATAAAAAATAGCTTTCCTCAAATGTCAGCAGTGCCATGGTCTAGAAACTTTATCCCCTGGAATAATTTTTCTTTCGTTCTGAACCTGACACACTTTTGGCCTGAAATTCACCTCCTGAAAATCTGTGAGGCAAAACTTGGTCCTTGGGACTGTGCGACAACACACCTCCATCACCTTCTAGTGTATGTCTATTCTTACACACATGGACTTCCCTCCCCAGAGCTCTCTGTGTTCACGTTTGTCTCACCGGGACATATCACAATGCCCAATGACCCAGAGGAAGCTTGAATGCGATGAACGCTTTGGACTTCATGGTTGGACGAGTGAATGGAGAAGAAGCCTTTGACCTTGCATTATCTTAGAAAAGTCATTTCAGAATAGGAAAAGACCATCTTATTTATATGGGAAGTACTGATTTATTATTACTAAACCTTATACTGGGAGAATAAAACTAGCTCACTACTGCCAAATTATAATGATGTATTAAGTCTTCCCAATTCCACCATACCCCTCTTATCTCTATACTATGGGTCATTTCTCATTTATCTTGACATTAACTCCTGTTTTTATAGCTCAACATATGATGAAAGTATTATGAATAGGAAAATTGCTATCACTTGTCATAAGCATTAACTGTAAAGAATAAACAAAACACAACTCTTGGGTTCTGGTGTTCTCAGCGTAGCATCCAGGGAGCTTGGGGTTCTTATTTCTACGCGCTTCTCTCCAGGTACCAAGTACAGCCATTATACCCACGCAGCGTGCTTTGAAAACCCGGGGTTACTGTGCTGTTGGTGCATGAAGAGGTGAAAACATTCAGTTATTCACTCGACATACATCTGCTGCATTTCTTCTAGATGCTAGGCAATGCAGTATTTACTTATATAAAATGGGATAAAACCAGATATGGCCTTATTTCATTAAGTGATAGGAGACGGACAGTGATGGGAAACAGAATGAAATCTTCCATGAAGCCATGCTAAGAACATGAGAAGTGACGCCAGGGGCTTTCTGTAGGCTGAACCAACTAGCTCACAAAGAGCTGGGAACGAATACGAGCATCCGAGGAGTTAAGGGAGAAAGGGAGAAGAACCTGAGGTCTGACTAGGCTGTGGGAGGTTGTACGTGGTAAAGGCAATGAGACCACGGCCAGAGAAGACTGGGAAATCGGCACTAAGGGAGCAGGGACTTCATCACAGTTACAGATGTGGGGAAAGGATGGCCTATCTGTTTGGGTGGATGGAAGCAACAGATATATAGAGAAACAATAATGTCACTCAGAACTTGCAAAGCAAGGACAGGTTTGTGATGAAGTTTGGAACGGCCAACCCCTCTCCAGTTCCCTCATCTGTGGAAATGAAGTGACACTTGTATCTACATTGCACGCCTGTAGTCCACTTTGTCACGGTCACTGCATGTGGACGCTTGTTCGAGAGGCTTGGAGAATAAACAAAACACGTCCTTCATCAAGAGTCGGGCACAGCGCAAAGCTGCATATATGATTCCATTCAGGCACAAGTTAAGCCCGTCAGGTGGCTGTAAGCTTTTTACGGGTGACACACTCAGGCTGAGGATGGCAAGGATGCCCAGTCTTAAGCGGCAGTGGTAAGACTTGAACCCACGTGTCTCTGTGTTGGCAGCCTGTAACATTCACCACTGCCCTGTGTTAGTGCTCGCCAGGAAAGTCGTGATACCGACGTGAGCTGTGACTGCAACCCCAGCTATCCGACAGGCCGGGGAAGGAGGACCACTTGAGCCCAGGAGCTCAACAGCAGCCTGAGCAACATGGTGAGGTCTAGTGTCAAAAACAACGAGAGAGAACATGTGGTGTGTGCACCGTGTGAGCATTTTGAGTGGAGGATGCAGGCAGAGGCCCAGATTTGAAGCGCATGGGGGAGCAGCGGGAGGGCAGCAATGAGTGAAGTCTGGTGTGGAGCTGAAGGAGAACGTCTCATCCCGTGAACACGCCTTCACGCACGGTCTGGTCGGGGTAAAAACGCTCGAGTGAACCCTGAGAACAAGGAGCCAGATGACCTTTGTACATAACATGGTGTCTGGAGATAGAGACAGAGGGAGACACACAAAGGGGGCCCAAGGAAAGGGCTGGTGACTGGCACACAGAAATGAGGGGCAGCCTGGTAGACTGTGGTGGAAAAGGAATGTTTAGGAAGAGAAAACAGAAACAGAATATAAATTTCTGCTTTGCAAAGACTCACACAGGATTATATGAGTGGTCGGGCATCATTTTTTTTTAATTTTTTTTTTTTTACTTGAGAGCGACAGAAAGAGAGAAAGAGGCAGAGAGACAGAGAGAGAGAGAGAATGGGTGCGCCAGGGCCACCAGCCACTGCAAACGAACTCCAGATGTGTGCGCCCCCTTGTGCATCTGGCTAATGTGGGTCCTGGGGAATTGAGCCTCAAACCGGGGTCCTTAGGCTTCACAGGCAAGCGCTTAACCGCTAAGCCACCTCTCTAGCCCCGAGCAGCATTTTTTAAAAAGTGGAATTCTCAGGCCAAGTTAGGACAAGAAGGCATTGAGGCCCATGTCCTCGGAGGACTGGGATGTTATAATAATGAGCTCTGACTGCATCCCAGGAGATCTGTCGTGTGTGTAGGTTACAAAGGAGGCTGACAGGAGGGTGGGCTACAGACACAAGAGCCGACAGAAGACCACACGTCAGGGCAGAACAAGGAGTTAAGGGCAACAATACAGGGACTGCGAGACCTAGGAAACAGGAAGCATGGGTCTCTCTTTGCCAGGATGATTTTGCAAAGGAGGAAAAGTATAGGATGGTGCTCAGCCAGTAGAGGGAGTTGCAAAGATGAGGGCAACAGGGAATTCGTGCTTCACACACTGTGTGCCATTGTCCCTCCAACCATCCCATGAAATAGCTAATATTAGTGTCCCCATTTACAAATGTGGGGGGGGGGGCTGAGGTGACAGGATAAGGAAGGGCGGTCAAACAGCCTATAACAAGTGTGGAGCCCCAAACTCAAGCCTAGTAAAGCAGCCATGGAAAGTCCGTCCAGAAAGGATAGACAGGAAAAGGAATGGTTGGGAAAGGATGAAAAGGCCACATTCAGGCACCACCAAGTAATGCCACATGAAGTCAGGTACTGGACAGCGCGGCAGCTGGGCTGGGGGAGGCTCAGCTCCAGGTCAGGAAAACTTGAGGAATGTGCAGTTTATTTTTTTTAAAATTATTTATTTATTTAAGAGTGACAGGCATACAGAGAGAAGGAGGGAGGGGGAACAGAGAGAGAGAGAGAGAGAAGTGAGAGAATGGGTGCATCAGGGCCTCCAGCCACTGCAAACGAACTCCAGACGCGTGCGCCCCCTTGTGCATCTGGCTAACGTGGGTCCCGGGGAATCAAGCCTCGAACCGGGGTCCTCAGGCTTCACAGGCAAGCGCTTAACTGCTAAGCCAACTCTCCAACCCCGAATGTGCAGTTTTTAGAACTTGCATAATAAGAAACATTAAAAGAGCTGACTCGGTAGGCATTGCAATGATTAGAAGTTCCATCACTTAAAGGTGTCATATGTCCTGGGAGAATGACAGTGAAAATTACTTTCAACAAAAAGGAATCTGTGAATTTTAATAGAAATAAAGAAATTTCAAGCCTTCACGAGGTCTGAAAAAAAAATCAAAGTCATTTATTCTCAGCCTCAGGCAGAATTACCATAAACTATCCAAGATAGATATTTTCCTATTTAAGATGACTTTTAGAAAAAGGAAGGCTTTCCTTAATTTGTTCTGGTAACTCACTGTTGTTTCTAATAATTTCACTGTCAAGAAGTGATTTCTCATATCGTATCTAACTCCTGATCCTATAGTCTCAAGGCCATTTCTGTGCTAGGGTTATCAAGGGAAGGTGAATGGATTCTCGGAGCACTGGAAGATATACTTAACCATGATTACGACCCCACTTCAAGCTTTCATTTTCTAGCCTTGATAAAATTTCTTTGATTTTTTAAACATAGGTGCTCTGCTCCGGAACAACTGTCTTTAATTCTCTATGCCTCCTTCTTGATATAAAATAAGGCAGCCATGTGAGAGGAATATTACTGGATGAAACAAAACCAAACCCGTTTTCTGTGTCTCACAACGACAGTGTGAATCCAAAGAGAAATATTAAAATTGATAAGTGAGTTAAATCCACTCAGTAAGTGAGCAACCTTGCACTTGACAGCATGTTGGAAAGTGTTCTGTCATCTCAACATAAAGCACGGCATTCACCTGAAATTACTGACATATAAAAAGCAGTATTCCATGCCATAGTGGCAGAGGTGGAAAGACATACACGTGGCCGAACTTATTTGCGTGTGTATATGTATGTTCGCATGTGTGCACGTGTGAGTGCGGAGGTCAGAGGCTGACATCGGGTATCTTCTTCCACGGCTTCTCTCGTGGTTTTCGTGAGACAGGTTAGCGTGGCGAGCCAGCGAGACCCAAGGCCCTCTTGACCTTGCCTGCCCGGCGCCGTCACGCCAGGCATCTTACCTGCACGCTGGAGACCCAAACTCCAGTCACCGCACTTGTGTGCCACACGCTTGCTTTACCCACTGGGCCTCTGACTCCAGCCCCGATGTTGGACGTACCGCAAAAGCTTAAGTTCAACCCTACCTTGCTAAACAATCTCTGGTGCAAAATATCCCTAGGAAAGGAACTGGTGCGCTTTGGAAGTTAATAGGTACGTGTGTGAATAAAACCATCTTCGCTCGTTCATGCTACTTCACTGTAGTGTTTCTAACACTAGCTTGTGTATATAATTAATTGTAATGGCGGTGTTTCTCTTCGATCCAATGCAAGCGAATGCTACTACAGCAAGAAGCATCAGAAAACCAACATTTAAAATCCTTGTCAATAATATTTATTGTTGTGGGTATAATGTTTCCTTTGGATGTACATAACCTGAGGCCTCATTATAGCAAAAGCTGGCTCAGCCAGAAATCTGCAAAGCATGAATCTCTCTAGGAGCTGGCAATTGGAGAATTCACTCAAGCAATGACTTTGGATGATCAGAGTAATGACCTTGATAACCTGTAAGGACATGCTGAGGACACAAAAGTTTCATCAAGGCAAGAGTCCTAGGACAGCAGAGACAGACCCCGAAACAACTGGGGGAACTGGATGGTTCAATCCCCCCCCCCAAAAAAGGTGCAAAACACCCCAGGCAGATGAGCTGCATGACCAAAACCACAGATTCGCGGATGCAGGCGTCTAGCCTGCTACAATGAGACAAGACCCCGCCTGGAAGTTACCAAAACGTGCATTCGCTCTCACCCTGTGGTACTAAATGCCTTCAAAACTTCATTTCAACAAAGCATTAAGCTACAGGTGTGATTCCCTACATAACCAGCTCTTAAGTAGATTGTCTTAGCATTAAGAAGTAAGTTCTAGTAGAGGAAGAGAATGCACGTTTACTATGCCAGGCGGTGAACAGCGGCTCCACACTCCGGATAACGTATGTGCTATCTGTAGCCTCTTTAAAAAAATTAATTCATGCATACATTATTTGACCATGAAGTTTAATTTAATTCTCCACAAAATCTTGGCCTATAAAATAAAACTGAAGAAATGCTAAGAATTCTAATACTTAAGATACAAGAAAATGTTGGCTTAATTTATCACACCAAGTATTAATGGGGGCTAGTTTATACAGTAAACACATATTATTTATAACACAAAGCGCTGCGAAAAAAAAAATCTTCAAAGCTGATGGGTGAAAATTAGCACACGAGGAATGTGTATTAGTTTCTGGGATTAAGAAAGGAACATAAACCAGGCATGGTGGCCCACGCCTTTAATCCCAGCACTCGGGAGGCAGAGGTATGAGGATCACCATGAGTTCGAGGCCACCCTGAGACTACATAGTGAATTCCAGGTCAGCCTGAGCTAGAGTGAGACCCTACCTCGAAAAAAAAAAAAAAACAAACAAGCAAACAAAAAAGGAACATAATATTCATTCACCTTTATGATGGACCACAAATTCAAGGACTCAAGTACGGCTTTGGTAGGCTTACCTCTCGATCAAGTCCAGCTGCCACTGTGATGATGTCGCCAGTCTCGTTGTTGATTGTAAACATGTTGGGTGAAGGGGTGCTCGGTGCCTGGGACAAGATTCTGTATCTCAGCATCCCATTCAGGGCATTGGGGTCATCGGCATCGATGGCAGTTACTGTCATCACATAGGTTCCTAGGCAGTGAACATGGAAAATGAACGGTTAGACTTCACCTCGGGTCCTTAAAAAACGGGTATATACACCAAATTCTCTGCCTGTTTAAAAAAAAATTTTTTTTTCAGTCCTCTGAACAAAAATGTCACTTTAAAGACTCAGTTTTTCTAAATTGTAAAGACATCTATACTCTGTGGTGTCAAAGGGGGGCTCATGGAAGACTTTAGTTTATAAATAATATAATGATAAGGATATATATATATATATATATATATATATATATATATGTCATTGGAATCCTATTTTATGACCTCCAATTCCTTCCCTCTCTCATGCTGTCCTTGGTTCTGCAGTGGCACTTCAAGCGGCACGGTGAGTGTGATTCTCACCAGTGCCTGAGCCCCTTTCTGAAAGTGATGGGTGCACACCAGGCACACTCCATTGCCCGGGGTATATGGCAATGGCTCATGCACCACAGTTCTGGTGTACTGGATGGAGATTTGGAATGGTGTTTCATTCTTCTCTGGGGCATTCAAAGAACACTGTAACTGCCTTGGGGATGTCAACTGATTGGACATTTTTGGAAAATAATTCTAGAATGAAATAGGATCAATTAAGTCCAAACTAGCTAGACAAGGCGTCGCGCAGAGGTTGACAGAAAGGCCGTTACTCTTCAGAACGGCTGGTTACAAGGATGGCTTGCAGAACTGAACCGGAAAATGTTCCCACTCTAGACTACCTCTGAGAACCATGAGCTCAGCTCTCCTTAGAAATGCACACAATTTACCCTGCTACCCTGGCCCTTCGCCTCAGCATGGGCCAGGTCTGGGTGACATTATTCAAACTTCTTTTGAGAACTTGTCCCTTTAAACAAGACGCCTCTCTAATTAAGTGCCATCTCCACCATCATTCCTTCTCGAAAGCATCGCTAGGTCTGTTGGCTTGCCCATATTCTCTGCCAACAGCACCGACGATTCGGCAGTTCCGGTACCTGCTTCCTAGCCTAGTGAACAACACCTGCTTTACTGACTTTGATTGCACCAATGAATCAATTGCTCAAAGAAAAAAAAAACAAAGTGTGTTTCAGAATCTTGAGCCAAAATACTGATAACAAAGTTTGATTCAAGAGACACGACCTCATTATGCCTGGCTTTCCGCCACTCATGAGGGGTCTGTACTCCTAGCGATTATCCAGAGGTTTTCACTTACCGGGAAGTCAGGGTTAAGGGCACGGCTCATTTTTTTTCTTTTTTGCAATGTGTATGTTTGTGTGGTGTGTGTGTGTGTTTTCATATGAATGTGGGCCCAGGCCACATGTGGATACCAGGGGTTAATGTTGGGTGTCTTTCTCAGTCACTCTCTACCTTATTTATAGAGGCAGGCTTTTTCACCGAAGACAAAGTTCACGGATTTAGCTAGACCAGTTATCCAGACTGCCTCAGAAATTATCCTGGCTCCACCTCCCCAGCACTGGGATAACAGACACATTTCACTAACCAAGCCAACCGGCCAAATGCAGACAGGCTTCAAAAAGAGCTCATGGCCCGTAAGGGGATGGAACCTGCGACCGCAGCACTGGTACCACCACGCTCTAACCAAACGAGCTAACTGGCCAAGATGCTCTACCAACTGAGCCATCTCTGCAGGCTTCTGCATATGGCTTATTTTTAACAAATTTTGTGGAAATATAATAATAATAATAATAATAAAAATAATAAAAATAAAAACCTTTATAAAGTTTGAAATAACTGCAAAAAGAAAAACAAGTGATATTTAGAAACAAAACTTTTGCAGTCGAATGCCCAAGGTTTTTCTATTTTGGGAATATTTACACAAAATCTGTTTTAATAAGGGTATGCATTCATCTTATTGTATTTCAAAACATGTAAGAGCGCTAGCTACTCTGAAAACATGTCTCAAAAGAACAGACAGGCAATTAAATCTCTTGCAAGACTCTTGCCCTATTTCCAGCCCTCCCCACGCCCCCCAACAGACCCATCTCTATATTTTGTTGAGGAGACAGAAAATAATGCTTTGGGCAGAGAGAAAAAAAAACCAACCTGTTTAAGTCACATTGCATATATTCTACAAATTATCTTAAGCACAGTAAGTGGTAGAGATATCCGAGGTGTTAGGAAGCACAGCTTCAAACGATGAGGCTTTATAAAATACGAAATCATTAAATCTCTCCAAACACTAAGTCTCCTAAGGAAAGCTGGACAAACATTTACTTTCCATTCCTATACCGACTGATTGCCTTGCCTGCTCGGTTTTCAGACTAAATAGGGCCTCCCTGGCCCAGCTATTCTACTGTGACTGAAGCCCTTCGTGTTTTCAGTCCAAGAATTGAAAACATCAGTCAAATACCACTTTACATTGGTGAGAGGCTTTCTGTAAGAGCTGTTTCTAGGCCAGGCCACTTCTCTGATGCCAGTTGAAAGCAGAGGCTGCACAGGGCACAAGGGCCACCCTGCAAGTAAACACCCAGTATAGCTAGAGGGCGGCAGCCACAGCTGTCACCAACCCAGGCAGACGGGAACACCCTGAGCACGGGGGCAGCTCAGAGGCTTCGCAGCAGGGTTCTCGCTACTGCTGCCTCTGGCGATGGGAACTGCACTGCACACCCCGAACACTCGTCTCCCGGCTGCCTGTCTGTTCTGATCGTTTCTAGCATGACACAGGGAAAACAGCCCCTGGAGACTCTATAGGATGGACTCTAAACTGTAACATACACTGATTTCAAACGTAGGAGAATTCATGTGGGGGTTAAAGATTTTTGTCTTCTATTCTCCCTCTTTAGTGTTTCTCTAATGTCAGCAACTTTTCTTTTGGCCCAAAAGCCATGCGTGAATAACTATGAACGACAGAAAACGACACCAAAAATTAAAAAAAAAAAAAAAGCCGCATGGTTTCGCCTTTTCTTGCTTCTCTGATAGTGTCAGTAATCAACCTTCTCTCCTTCCATCTCTCTCTTCTTTCAAGACAGGGTCTTATGCAGTCCAAGTTGACCTTCAATTCACTCTGTAGCTGAGGATGACCTTGAACTCCTGACCCTCCTGCTTCTATCTCCCAAGTGTTGAGATTAGGGACATGCACCACCAAAGCCTGGTTTTCACGTAGTGCCTGGGGATGAAACCCAGGGCTTCTTCCAAGCTTAGGCAAGTGTTCTACCAACTGAGCCACATCCCCAGCTAGAGTCATACAGCATGTCAAGGCATCTCCAAATTACGGCCTTCCAACTTACCGGGCTTTGATCCCTCTGGGACGGACCCATTCCAAACCTGGTGTAGAAACTCAGGCCTGTTATCATTCATGTCGATTACGTTGATCACAATGTCGATGGGGTTCTCCACTTGGTTGCCATTGATATCTACTGCGTGCGCCCTCAGCTGAGAAAGCAATGAGAAAATTATACCCTCAACAGATCCGTCCAGGAGAAGGTAACTTATCCCATCACCACGCCTCTACCATACCAGGAATGGATTAAGAGCAGAAAGTCAAACAAACAAACATACAAAAAAAACCCCGTTATCCACCCTCCTCCAAACTCAGTCAGCGCAACTCGCAGAACTAGGATAGATGGAGAACACGCGGCCCTTGCTTTTTTTCTAGGTGAGGCGTCGTGCTCTCCACATAGCAGACGCTGACCAGTTTAAGCCACACAGAAAGAGACATGTAAAAAACACAGCGTCTGAAGATAAGGAAACAGCTTAAGAAATGCTATGTGACCCTGCGGTGGCCAAACTGCATTCTCAGTGGACAGAGCCCAGATCCTTTTGAAAATGTATAGAGATATTTTCCCTTCATTTATTGAAGACAATATATTCAATTCAAAGAATGCTAATGCTGAGATGTTATAATTAGGTAAAATAGGGAGATTTAATAATGGCTCTTAATACTTGCAATTCTGTAATTAATTCTATTTTCCTCTGGTGTTCTTTAAATGTTCAAGCATCTGAACAACAAATACTTCAGTACTGGCCTAATACATGTAGTTCCCCAATTATTATTTTTTAAAATTTATTTATTTTTATTTGAGACCAAGAGAGAGAGAGAGGAAGATATATAGAGAGAATAATGGGTGTGACAGGGTCTTCAGCCGCTTCAAACAACCCCAGACACGTGTGCCACCTTGTGCATCTGGCTTATGTGGGTCCTCGGGAATCAAACCTAGGTCCTTTGGCTTTGTAGGCAAGTGCCTTAACCACTAAGTCATCTCTCCAATCCTATGTCCCCAATTTTAACCACAGGATTTTAGACAGGGAGAATTCCTGCTGAAAGGCACTTCTTTTTTTATACTGCTATTATTTATATTCATAAATCAGAGATGAGTCTAATTAGATTGCTCCATGATGTGCTACCTTAATCAAGCTTCCCTGCTAATTCCATTCAGTCCATGAAAGACCTGCAAGTCGTGCTCCCAGCTCTGTGTTTTGGAATAACACCAAGTATTAGCATAACCTGTTCCTTTGAGAATTTTAAAACAATGAGCTGATAAATTATCAAGGTTTTAAGAAGAGGAAATATTAAATAATAGTACACAGAGCACACTCAACTTTTCATATTTTTTGACTTCACACCTAGGAAAAATGATTGTACTTTCAAAATGTCAATAACTTTAATATTTTGTGTAAGGGCAAGAATTCAAAACCTACCACAGAGAAAAAAAAAAAAAAGGTATTCAGTAACAAACACAATACAAACCGGGCTGTAGTTTTAATGAGTAAGTGCTGAGAATAAATCACTGTGGGAACTAATTCAATGCCAGGTTGCCTTCCTCTCACAGTGTCCACCCTTACTCAAGGCACTTTACACAGCTTAAAATTTTAAATGTGAAAAGAAAATATAACAGATTAGCATTAGGGAGATGAGATCCTTGGAACTGGGAAGAGTTTAATCAAGATCCTTGGAAAGCCATCATTCACATGATAAATTAAAAAAAATTAACTTTACAATGCAACAGCTTTGTTATACGATGTCAAAATTATAAACACTATTATAAACAAAGCAAAAAATGGAGAAAATACTAGAGAAAGCAAACATTAATATTTCTATTCAAAGGAAAAGAAAGGAAAGAAAGGAAAGGAAAGGAAAGGAAAGGAAAGGAAAGGAAAGGAAAGGAAAGGAAAGGAAAAAGAAAATTCACTCACTGCAAAATAGAATCAGGGGAATTACACATTAAAAATATGCTCTTGGGGCTGGAGAGATGGCTTAGAGGTTAAGGCATTTGCCTAGAAAGCCAAAGGACCCAGGTTCAATTCCCCAGGACCCATGTAAGCCAGATGCACAAGGTGGTGCATGCATCTGGATTTCATTTGCAAGAGCTAAAGGCCTGGGTGTGCCCATTCTCTCTCTTTCTCTCTCTCTCTCTCTCTCTCTCATAAATAAAATAAAATAAATTTAAAAAGTGGTCTTGTACTGAGGAGTTGGCTTAGTAGATGAAAGCACTTGCTTTGCAAGCACTGAGTACCTCAATTAGGCTGCCCAGAACCCATGTGTGCTTGTTTGATTCAGGTGTCCCCCATAAACTTAGGTGTTCTGAATGCTAGTCTCTCCAGCTGATGGCAATTGGAAATTAAAGCCTCCTGGAGGGAGTGTATTGTTGGGGGGGGGGCGCTTATGGTTGTTACAGACAGTTTCCCCGTGCCAGTGTTTGGCACACTCTCCTGTTGCTATTGCCCACCTGTTGTTGGCCAGGGTGTGATGTCCACCCTCTGCTCATGCCATCGTTTACCCCTGCCATCATGGAGCTTCCCCTCGAGTCTATAAGCCAAAATAAACCCCCTTTTCCCCTCAAAACTTCTCTTGGTCAGGTGATTTCTACCAGCAATGCGAACCTAACTACAACAGTAAAGTTGGTACTGAAAGTGGTATCATTTGCTACTAGACACCTGACTATGTGGCTTTGGCCTTTTGGAGCTGATTTTCAAGAGGAATGTGGAAGGATTTGAAACCTTGGCCTAAGAGATGCCTTGCAGTGTTTTAAGTATAGCTTGATGGGCTATTCTGGTCAGAGTTGAAATGCCTGAATACAGCAAGAACTAGGATTGTGACGTTTGGCTTATAAGGATGAGAAAGAGCTTTGTCTGGGCAGTTTGTGGGAGAGGCTTGCTGTTATGCCCGTGTCCTGAGAATCTGTGCAGGGTTGCCTTGTGTAGAAATGGACTGGTGTGTGCAGAGGAATATGGCACAGAAAGAAATCTTTAGGCCAGAACTGCTGCCTGTTAAGCTGCAATTGTATGAGAGTTACAGCCATTGAGAGCTGACCTGCACTGGGACAACAGAAAGAATGCAGTTTTTTGAAAGGGCCTGAATGCTAAAGGAGTGTCCTGTTCTTCAAAGTCTGCTTTATTCCCCCTTGGATTAACAAATTGGCATCCTACCTGATATTGTAGAGTATAAGAAATGCAGGAAAGTGAGGGTCATTGAGTTTGCAATGCAGTCTCGTGTTTTGGAAATGGCCATGGGCAGTGTGAAGCAGGTTTTCTGGTTGCCTGCATGGAGACCCCATGGAACAGTGAGGATGAACCATGGATAGCAGTGGAGACCCAGTGGAGATGCCGGGACCATGAGATATGGCTGCTAAGGAAAGCTGCTGGCATCTGGATGAAGTTTTCCAGCTGGAGGGGTGGAACTGGAACTCCAGAGACTTGTTGCTGGTTAGAATTATAGAACTTGGAGTCTTGTCACTTCCTAGAGTCATTGGGCTTGGAGCTACAGAGTTTGATGTTTGCCCTGGTTGTATTAAATCTTGTATTGGTTGACTATCTCTTTGCTATGTCCAATGCCATCTTTTGCAGTGTGTTTATTCTGTGCCATTATGGTTCTTTTTTGGGGGGGGGAATATTTTGGCATTATGGCACAGTTAAAAGACCTTGGATTATGGGGATGTTTGAACATCACTGGGATTGATAAAAACTATGGGGACATTTAAAGTTGGACTGAATGCACTGCATTTTACATCATAGATGGTTATCAGTTTATGGGGGTCAGAGGTGGAATGTGATGGTTTGATTCAGGTGTCCCCCATAAACCTAGATGTTTTCAATGCTAGTCTCCCCAGCTGATGACAATTAGAAATTAATGCCTCCTGGAGGGAGTGTATTGTTGGGGGCGGGCTTATGGGTGCTATAGCCAGTTTCCCCATGGTAGTGTTTGGCATACTCTCCTGTTGCTCTTGTCCACCTGATGTTGGCCAGGGGGTGCCTGTCCACCCTCTGCTCATGCCATCATTTTCCCCTGCCATCATGGAGCTTCCCCTAGAGTCTATAAGCCAAAATAACTCCTTTTTTTCCCCCTAAAAGCTGCTCTTGGTCAGGTGATTTCTACCAGCAATGCAAACCTGACTACAACACCATGTAAAGCTGGATGCTATAGCGTTAGCCTTGTTCACCTCAGTGTGCTTAGAGAAAAAAGCGAGGCAGAGACAGGACAATGTTGCACAAGCTCATGAGCCAGTCGATCTGGTAAATGCAACGGTGAATATGAGATCCTGTGTCAAACAAGGTGGAAGGCAAGGAGCAACAACAGAGCTTGTCTTCTGATCACAACGTGGCACGCACACGGCTGCACTCACATACTAACATTCACACACACATACACACTTGACAAACACACACCCAAAATGTTGCCTTCTCAATATATTTTCCATATCACAATTTTTATCCGATTCATATAAATTTGTTCTTGTAAACAAGCTTCCAAAGCCACAAGTCTGAGAATGAGTGTGAACCTTTTAAAATTGATGAGACTTTATGTCACTTCCCTTTATTCTTTGTTCTTTTTCAGTACTAGTTGTTTTCTATTGACAGCATTTGTCAATTCCATAAAGACATTAAATTTACTAAAATAAGCCCAAAGGTTCCAGATAGACCTGTGCTGCTAAAACTCTCAGAATTATGGTGAGCGGAATACTGAGGTAATACTGCACACACCCACAGAGCCCCCAGTGGGTTGGAATCTTACATGAAACCGTGCGATCAGCTCACGATCCAGAGGCTTGGTCACCGACAGCTGCCCTGAGATGGGGTTGATGATGAAGATGCCAGTCGGAGGCTGGTCAGCTCCTGGCCCTGTTACGCTGTATCGCAGAGAAAGGTTTGTATCCCTATCAGAGCGGATCTGAGGATCAAGAGAAGGGACAAGGTGAGCAATGCGGAAACACAGGCCACACGTGTTTCAGTACAGACATGCCCCATCTCTTCCCGGAGCTCAGCTGAACTCTCCCGTAGCTCCTCCCCATCTGTGATCTTGACGAAAGGACTCTCTGCCTTTCACCAGGGCCCCAGGGAGTATTACATTCTCAGAGAACCCCTTGCTAAGAGAAGTGAGTAGTTCCAAAGCAAAAACGTAGGAGTATTGAGTTCCTTTATGATTTCCACTAGTAGATATTAATTATACATAGTGGGTTTCATTATGACATTGTTTTCTTTTGAGCCAAGCCCAACAGACTGGCTATTTTTTGTTTGTTCATGTGAGAGACAGAGAGGGACAGAATTGGTGCTACAGGACCTCCAGCCACTGGATTTGAACTCTAGGTATGTGTGCCACCTTGTGTGCATGTGCCACGTTGTGCACTAGTGTCATCTTGTGTGTCTGGCTTATGTGGGATCTGAAGAGTCAAACAGGCATTCTTAGGCTTTGCAGGCAAGCATGTTAACCACTAAGCCGTCTCTCCAGCCCCATTATGACATTTTTATACAAGTATTTCATGTATTCAGACCATAGTCAGATCCCTCCCTTCTTGTCTCCCAACCTTGCTCTTCCCACTGAGCCCTCTTCTACCTTCATTCTGTTGGCTGTTTCTTTTTTTTTTCTTTTCATGACCCAGTGAGTTTGATTAGGCTTCTTACAGGAGCATGGATGAAGGGTTGTGTGATGTTGTTATTTATCGTCAACTTGACAGGACCGAGGGAATGAGTTTCTGGGCATGCCTGTGAGGGACTGTCCTCAACCTAAATCTTAACTGTGGGCTCAACACCATTCCATGGGCTGAGGGCTGAACTGGATAAAGGTGAGAGCTTGCTAAGCAGCAGCATTCACCCCACTCTGCTTCCTCTCTCTTAAAAAAATATTTTGTTTTTCTTTATTTATTTGAGAGACAGAGAAATAGGCAGGTAGAGAGAGAGAGAGAATGGGTGTGCCATGGCCTCTAGACACTGCAAACAAAGTCCAGATGCATGCACCACCTTGTGCATTTGGCTTACGTGGGTCCTGGGGAATAGAACCTGGGTCATTTGCCTTGCAGGCAAGCTCCTTAACCACTAAGCCATCTCTCCATCCCTCTGCTTCCTCTCTTGAACTAAATGTGACCAGCTGCCACAAGCCCCTCCTGTCATGCCTCTCCTGCCAGAATGGCTATACTCTCAACCTGTAAGCTGAAACGACCCCTCCCTCCATTAAACGGAGTTTTGACACGTATTCTGTCCCAGCAGTGAGATAGGTGACTAATGCAGGTTGTGTAGTGGGCGGGGCGTCTTACCAGGAATGTCAGTTTTTAGGTACAGTTGCCAGGTTCAAATATTTAACACACAGTAACAGGTATCCAATGTGGTGGAAAAAAAAATTGTTGGCCTTCACACATCAGAAATGGAAAGAAATAAGTACGTACTCGCAGTGTGAAATGATCCTAGGTACAACGCTACTGTTGCGCATGAGCCTGGACAAGAGATTTCTTTATGTCCCTGTGTGCTGACTTTACTCACTATAATCAATGCTTTCCTCAACACTTAAAGACAGCATGTAGGGGGGCTGGAGAGATGGCTTAGCAGTTAAGGCACTTGTCTGTGAAGCCTAAGGACCCAGGTTCAATTCCCCAGGTCCCACCTAAGCCAGAGGCGCACGATGATGCATGTGCAAGGTCGCACATGCCCACTAGGTGGTGCACACATCTAGAGTTCAGTTATACTGGCTGGAGGCCCTGGCATGCCAATTCTCTCTCTATCATAAAAAAAGCCAGTCTGTTGTTCTTGCCCCCCCAAAATGGAGCATCTAGGTTACATTTTTTTTTTTACTAGTAAAGCACCTGACAGGGCTGGAGAGATAGCTTAGCGGTTAAGTACTTGCCTGTGAAGCCTAAGGACCCCGTTCGAGGCTCGATTCCCCAGGACCCACGTTAGCCAGATGCACAAGGGGGCGCACACGTCTACAGTTCGTTTGCAGTGGCTGGAGGCCCTGGCGTGCCCATTCCCTCCCTCTCTCTCTCTATCTGTCTCTCTCTCTCTCTGTCTGTTGCTCTCAAATAAATAAATAAAAATAAACAAAAAAAATTTTTAAAAAAAGCACCTGACAAACATTCTCAAGGTGTATGTTTATACTCCAAACAAAAAAGAATCATGCCAATGCTTGAGCATTAACTGGGGGCAGATCAGGTTACAGATGGGGAAGAAGGTAGGCATATAAAAGGGTCTGATGGGGCAATAATGATTAGAATAATTATAACAGCATATTATATGTTAGCTATATAAACTGACTCCATCCATTTAATTTACAGATTCTATTTATTTATTTATTTATTTATTTATTTATTTATTTTTGGTTTTCTGGGGTAGGGTCCCACTGTAGTCCAGGCTGACCTGGAATTCACTCTGTAGTGTCAGGGTGGCCTCGAACTCATGGTGATCCTGCTACCTCTGCCTCCTGAGTGCTGGGATTAAAGGCGTGCACTACCATGCCCAGATCTAGAGAAGTATTTTTAAAAATATTTCACTTTTACTTATTTGACAGAGAAAGGGGGAAGGAGAAAAAGAGAGATAGAGAATGGGCATGCCAGGGCCTTCAGTCACTGCAAATGAACTCTAGATGTGTGCGCCCCCTTGTGCATCTGGTTAACATGGGTCCTGGGGAACTGAACCTGGGTCCTTTGGCTTTGAAGGCAAACGCCTTAACTGCTAAGCTATCCTTCCAGTCCTAGAGAAGTAGTTTTTAATTAAAGCAAAATTCTCTTTGTTTTAAATCCTATTACATTAATGTTGAAAGAAAGCACCTCTCTCTGGGGTTAGTTCATGTTAAATTGAATTACAATGCACATCAGGACAAACTATAGCACTAGTTAACTGTCTTATTTAAAAAAAAAAAACTGGTCTGAAGGGATGGCTTAGCAGTTAAGGTGTTGCCTGCAAAGCCAAAGGACCCAGGTTCAATTCCCCAGGACCCACATTAGCCAGATGCACAAGGGGTGCGCAGGCATCTGGAGTTCATATGAAGTGGCTGGAGGCCCTGGGACACCCATTCTCTCTCCCTCTCTCTCTCTCTCACTGTCAAATAAATAAAAATAAAATATTAAAAAACCCTGCAGCTTTCAGGATGCGTCATTGCATGCTAAAATAATCACAGAAACATCTACATTTTAATAAATGGGAATATGATAAATTCATCTCATTGCACTTTTATAATGCTGGTTTTAGTAAACATGCAAACATAACCATAGTTTTTTTTTTCTGCATCTGATGGTATGTACCTGGCGTAACTGAAAAAAAAAATTCACTTCTAAGATTTGCGCACCTCTGGTTTTGAACTGCTCCAGGGATTCTGTTAATGATACCAGAAGGCTTTATTCTTTCTTAAAGCACCTCTCAGATGCACTGGCAGCAGGCAACTTTAGCAATGACTGCCTGTTCTTTCTTTATCTCAAGAGGGCAGAGGTCAACATGGAGGGTCTGGCTCAAGCCCAGGAAGCCTGAGGTCTGTATTGTGAGAGAAGGTGGGGTAGAGTTGGAAATGCCATACCGTCCAATGCCCAGGGCCTGCAAAGAGCTGTGCGTATAAATATTCCAAGAGAAAGATTATGGAAAAGACACTTTCTGCAATGCTGGAAACATCCCACCTATGCACAGAGTCTATTTCATATACAGGTAATAAACTCTACTTCATAAAAGAAAAAGTTGATAAGAGTATTTCTAATGTATCCTTAGCCGTGCGCTGTGGAAATAATGAGCATTATGTCACCTTACCCTGACAAGCTCCTGAGGAAAAGGCCCTCTGGAGTTTTCTGGCAAATTGATTGGCGGGATGACCCAGTCTCTCTTCTGCCTTTGCAGGGAGCCACCATTCTTGGAGAGCTGTCTTGGGAATACTATTTCTTCAAGTTCACGTGACTCCTTTGCATTAAAATACAAGAGACTCTTCAGGACTAGGACCAGCATTCTCTGAGCGAGCATCAATATTAATGGATACCTATTCGTGTAGGACCCACAGTTTATTATGAACAAAAGCAACTCTGGAGGCCCTTTTCTTGCCCCTCATAAAAATAATAGAATACGCCATGTAGTATTTGGGTTTCACTGTTCATTGAAAATTGAATTAGAAGTAATTTATTATACAGTGCAGTTGTGTAAACTATGTGCTGTTTCTATAAAGCATCTTAGATAGTAGTTGATATTAAGCAAAGTTTGATAGTTACCCTTTTATATATTTCTCATTAGTTTAAACCACAGTTCAGGTAATGTGCTACTGTATATTAAATTTAGATCTTGATGTGGTAAAATATAATTTGAATTCCAAGAGAAGCTTAATACATACTGCTAAAGAATGTCTCAAATATTTATGACCCTATTAAATCCCCCAGAATTAATGCTGTAATTATTCTAAACCTATGTCAGCCATGATGGATGTGGTAAGTGACCCACTTTGCACACTAGGCATTAATCTCTGCTAGATGTCAACAGTTTGTTCTGTCTCCTCCCTATGTCTGTAGACATTTTAGCCATTAGCTCCTGGTGCATCAGTGCGGACAGTGCGGACAACAGACCATCCTGCACCTCGACTGTCACCATCTCCTCATTTTATATGACTCAAGTGACATGATGCCTTTTGTAGTCAAACACAGAATAATTAAACTAAATTCCACATAATTTCAAACCACAGCACTAGTGCAAGAGGAAAGAGAATTTTTTCTCAGATACATTCATTCATATTTTATTATGGGCACATACAACACACCTGCAATTAAACACCACAACAGACCTGTCATTATGAAAAAAAATATTCAAAATGTAATGGTCATAGTTCTGAAAATCACAGACTTCAAAACACGTGGCTATGTCCTTGAATATTTGTTCTGAGTAATTTCAAAGAAAATGAGTAGTCAGAAAATAATACTATAACTTTCTGAGACAGTACTGCATCTTGTCTAAGATCCTTACAAAGTAAGTGCTCAATAAATGTTTACTGGAGGAACGGCACTTTATTTATTTTCTCTTGGCTCACCACGACTCCCATCAGAGGGAGGGTATTATTCCTAGAAGGCAAAGCAACAGTATAAATAATTCAAGCTCCCTAGTTTGATTATTAAGGAACAGGATAAAACTGAAGACTCGTTGCCAGCAATGTTTTTCTGTCCCTCTTTTACATCTGCACTTCCCACTTAATAAACTGAACTGATGGCATCTTCCAAGGAATTTATTTATTTTGTGGTTACACGTAACAGCTTGTAAAGCACCTAAGAAATTTAAAGCAAACGACTCTTAAGTTAAACAAAATTACAACTCCCAAAATAGAAATAAACCTCTCAAAAGGCAAGGTCTGTTTGCTTTAAAATACACTAAAGCCTGTCACAACAGTAGGAACGAGGAGAGTGAGATCAGTAAAAACTGCAATACCAGCCCTCCGGGTATGTGATGTCAAACAGCGCATATTCGAGACTGTTTAGATCTGGTTCTTAAGTATCGGATGCCCACCCCGTCTGGGATACTACACCTTTGCAGACTCCTCGGCTAAGGCTGGCCTTAGGCTCAGTTTTACGGCGACTTGCCACTTCTCCTGGGTCTCTTGGTCTCGGGCGTAGATCAGGAACTTGGCGCGCTCCGCGGACAGCGGGAAGCTCCTCACGGCGTACACCATGCCGTCCTCGTCCACTTGGAAGTCGGCTGGCTCGCTGCTCTCATACTGCACTTTCCTCTTCCCGTTGCAGCTGCTGAAGTTCACTGTAAAAGACGACGATGCGTACGTCAACTTTCCACGCGGGTGGACAACTGACGTCCAGACTCAGATGACGAAATGAACACATCGAGGTTTCACGTTCACGTTACCAGTGACATGGTCACACTGCAGGCCAGTGCTGGCCCTCTGCGCCTTCGGGCTCTGCTCTTGGAGCCAACCAACATCGGCCCCACTGGAGACTGGATGGATTCTACTGAGCATTAGACTGTGCGGGGCATCCGCATCACATAAAGCCTTGCCCGACAATGGGGAGATGATGTAGAGACTGTAGGCGGATGCACACGGAATTCATGCAAGTCAAAACGAGGTCACTCATATATAAGGGACTTGGCCTTTGGGGTCCTGGGTCAAATTCCCCTCAGGTAACAAGAAATGACTGTACCAAATTCAAGTTCTAAGCTGTCAACCTGGCATCTTCTTGTTTAAAGCATTCTCTCTCCTCTCTCTCTCTTTCACAGTCCCCCTGGACATGAGGTTCAGCTAATCCTGGCTTTGATGCTGACACCTTGCGTGGATGTTGCACCGCACTCCCTAATGAACTCCCGTCACCCTTCACCTCCAGCTGTCTCAGACTTCATGCACCTGCCTGAGGTCTACTGCCAGTTTCATAACTGTGCTGACACTTACCAGGGGGGTACTTGAGGGCAAACATTATTTTCGTAAGCCTTGCACATTATTAGGCACGTGGTCTTAATATGTAATACGTGAAGGCAGAAACTGTAATGCTTATTGCGCATGTATGTGTAGATACATGTACGTATGTATGTATAGGTCCTGGTGTGTGGAATTCAGAGGACAGCCTTGTTTAAGATAGGGCATCTCTTGGGGTTTGCTACTGCAAATACCAAGACTAGCCTCATGATTCTCCTAACTGCCTCCCGAGGCTATAGATGCATTAAATGCAGACACACACTACTTGAGTTTCGCTTTATGTGGGTTTGGGGGATCCAAAGTCCAGCTGTCAGGCTTGTGCAGCCAGTGTTTTTAACACTAAATCAACTCCCCAGCCACACACCTTTCCTTTACTATTGTTGTATACCTGTTATGCTGTGAAACTGTAAGACTTTCTGGTGGCTGAATGGTGAATAATTACCTATTTATATCCTCAGGATACTTATAATAATTATGTTAAGCAGCAATGTTTTTTTTTCTTTTACAAATTTTCCAACTAAATAAAAACAAACATAAATCTCATGAATTAAAATTTAAAAATAAGGCATTAAGAGAAGAAAGATCAAAAGGATTTCTATGTAGTATTTGTTTGACCATACTTGTGCAGACTTAAAACAGAAAAACAAATGCTTTATAAATACAGTATCAATTAGCTTGTTTCTTGATAGGTAACAAGCTAAATCATGTATCTATGAACAAAGAACTAGTCATATCCAAGACAAGATATTCCCTCCCAGGCCTGACCCGGCTTAGCTTCTGAGATCAGACGAGACCAGGCGCATTCAGAGTGGTATTGCCATAGACTATAAGACATGCTCCTTATCAGTATTCTTTTAAGAAATATTCCCTGGGAATAACAATAAAGGGATCAAATAAAATCAGTTTTTGTTTCCACAAACTAATGTTATATTCTAATCATAATTATACTGAACATAGTTTAGAAAGGTATTAAAAGGTACATATTACAAAATGCAATCATATACACTTTTTTTAATTTCCCAAGAGTCTAAAGAGTTATTTCTTTTTTAAAATTTTTTTTCTTTGTTTTTAGTTATTTATTTGAGAGCGACAGAGAGAAGGGGGGGGAGAGAGAGAGAGAGAGACAGAGAGAGAGAGAGAGAGGCAGAGAGAGAGAGAGAGAAGGAAGAGAGAATGGGTGCGCCAGGGCCTCCAGCCACTGCAAATGAACTCCAGACGCGTGTGCCCCCTTATGCATCTAGCTAACATGGGTCCTGGGGAATCGAGCCTTGAACCGGGGTCCTTAGGCTTCACAGGCAAGCGTTTAACCTCTAAGCCATCTCTCCAGCCCTAAGAGTTATTTCTGTTGTCTGGCTTTTGTGTGTCTTTGTGAGGACAGTGTATTCAGAAGCCCAGGACTGCCCACAAATCTACTATGTGGCTGAAGCTGGCTTTGAACTCCGATTGTCCAGCCTGTGCCTCCAGAATGCTGGGATTACAGACTGGCTCAGCTACTCCAGGTTAAGAGCTCCATCCCCTCCCACATACAAGCTGACGGTAGCTCGGCTGCTCACATTCTTACAGATTCAACATATGCTCAAAGGTAGCAACCAACTGCACACACACATTTCCCTCAGAAGTCATAAAATCAGTAGATATAATAATAAAATACTTCAACTACTGAATAGACTATTTTCACATACTGCCACATATATCATCCTTCACATTTCAATCACTTAAAGTGAAAATAAAAGTTGCATCTACAACTAAATTATGGTAGAACAAACTATTGGTCTTCTGAGTAGAAATATGCCCAAGATACCTAGTTACTCCAATCTTCCATACCATGTGATTCAAATATTGTTAACCTGGAATTCAGTCTAGACAACAACAGAAAATAAATGAGTGGACAGAAACCCTTTCAAAGGCTGAGGAGTCAGGAGATATGGTTTAATTATTAAGATTAGACTCATAATTTAACTTCAGAGACAATAAGACTAACTATAGACCTCTGATTGCTTTAAGAAGAAACATATAGTTCTCTGAAGTCAAATTGTTCTTATAGCATTTTCCTTAGGATTAAGTAGAGAATAAAAAATTCAATTGTTACTTTTCCAAAACATGAAGTAGTTTCATCATCTGTCCATATGCAGCATTTAGAAAACATTATGAGAAAATTATCTTAAATTAACAGTGAAACATTTTGTATGATATTCTCACGGTGGACACATACCAATATATTTCTGGCAAAACCTACTGAACTGTACAATATAGAATACTACTGTAAACTCTGCACTCTTCATTAATAACAATGTGCCACCATTCAGCTATCCAGTGTAATAACAGTACCAAACTAAGGAAAATGTTTGTAAAAGGGGACGCTGTGGGGCATAAGGGGCTAGAGGTAACTCTGGAGTTTCTGCTCAGTTTTTCTGTAAAACAAATTTGATATAATAAATGATTTTGTTTCTTAAAGACTGTGATCTCACCTGCTATAGGATTAGCATGGGTCACTGTCAGAGACTCCAGCCTCCCCCCAACACTGCAGTGAATTCTTAAAGACTGTGATCTCACCTGCTACAGGATTTGCAGGGGTCCCTGTCAGAGACTCCAGCCTCTCCCCAACACTGCAGTGAATTTTTAAAGACTGTGATCTCACCTACTACAGGATTAGCGTGGGTCACTGTCAGTGACTCCAGCCTCTCCCTAACACTGCAGTGAATTCTTAAAGACTGTGATCTCACCTGCTCTAGGATTAGCATGGGTCACTGTCAGAGACTCCAGCCTCCCCCCAACACTGCAGTGAATTCTTAAAGACTGTGATCTCACCTGCTACAGGATTAGTGTGGGTCACTGTCAGAGACTCCAGCCTCTCCCCAACACTGCAGTGAATTCTTAAAGACTGTGACCTCACCTGCTACAGGATTAGCGTGGGTCACTGGCAGTGACTCCAGCCTCTCCCCAACACTGCAGTGAATTCTTAAAGACTGTGATCTCACCTGCTACAGGATTTGCAGGGGTCACTGTCAGAGACTCCAGCCTCTCCCCAACACTGCAGTGAATTCTTAAAGACTGTGATCTCACCTGCTATAGGATTAGCGTGGGTCACTGTCAGAGACTCCAGCCTCTCCCCAACACTGCAGTGAATTCTTAAAGACTGTGATCTCAACTGCTACAGGATTAGCATGGGTCACTGTCAGTGACCCCAGCCTCTCCCCAGCACTGCAGTGAATTCTTAAAGACTGTGATCTCACCTGCTACAGGATTTGCAGGGGTCACTGTCAGAGACTCCAGCCTCTCCCCAGCACTGCAGCGAATTCTTAAAGACTGTGATCTCACCTGATACAGGATTAGCATGGGTCACTGTCAGTGACCCCAGCCTCTCCCCAGCACTGTAGTGAATTCTTAAAGACTGTGATCTCACCTGCTACAGGATTTGCATGGGTCACTGTCAGTGACCCCAGCCTCTCCCCAGCACTGCAGTGAATTCTTAAAGACTGTGATCTCACCTGCTATAGGATTAGCGTAGGTCACTGTCAGAGACTCCAGCCTCTCCCCAACACTGCAGTGAATTCTTAAAGACTGTGATCTCACCTGCTACAGGATTAGCGTGGGTCACTGTCAGAGACTCCAGCCTCTCCCCAACACTGCAGTGAATTCTTAGACTGTGATCTCACCTGCTACAGGATTAGCATGGGTCACTGTCAGTGACCCCAGCCTCTCCCCAGCACTGCAGTGAATTCTTAAAGACTGTGATCTCACCTGTTACAGGATTTGCAGGGGTCACTGTCAGAGACTCCAGCCTCTCCCCAGCACTGCAGCGAACTGCTTCAAGCTGCTACTAATTGGACCTGGAGAATATTACTGAATCCACAATTTACATAAGTTACCCAAGTATGGAGAACCTGAGCTGCTGCTGCTAAATAAAGGTCATAATATTTGATCAAAGGTAATGAAGCTGAAGTTCTATCTGTTTATAAGTAATCAAATAACTTGACTTGAGACCATTTTCTGACAGCCCAATCACCCATATCATAAAGCATCTATTTTCCCTAAGTGTTCAAACTATAGTAGAAACTACAATTTTGAAACACAACAAAATAAAACTTTATTTTTAAAAAAAATTATTTGAGAGTGACAGACAGATACAGAGAGAAAGAGGCAGATGGGGGGGGGGATGGGTGCACCAGGGCCTCCAGCCACTGCAAACGTGCTCCATATGCATGTGTCACCTTGTGCACCTGGCTTACGTGGGTCCTGGGGGATTAAGCCTCGAACCGGGTCCTTAGGCTACACAGGCAAGCACTTAACCACTAAGCCATCTCTCCAGCCCCCAAACCAGTTTTACTGAAAACGTGACAGAGTGAGCTTGGCATCCAGGATTAAGCAACTCCAAAAAAAATAATAAAAAAAACACACTGTTGGATTGTGTGTGGCCCCAAGCATCATAACACCAAGAAAGAAAAATTTAATTAGACAATTGTATAGTTTGCATACATAACGCGTATTTACTGTGCTCTAGCATGGGTATGACTTTGTTAACATGATTAATATAAAATTAAATGCTAGGGAAATAATTATTTTAAAGTACTTTTTACTCTGAAGTAATACCTCACATTAATGCTAACCATAAAGCCATAATATACTTATAAAGCATTAACAAGAAACCACAGATCTTACATATTAAATGTATTAGCAGTTAATAGCACTACATAAACCATGTGAATGGAAACGTGTGAATATTCACATATGGTTTATAATTTTTGTTCAAGTAAAATATTGCACCATTTTTAGAAGCAATTATAAGAAAATGCTAAAAATGTTTTTATGCCTAAATATGCTTTTAAATTTTTGTTGTTTTTTTTTCACATTAATTGCCGTTTGTGAAGGCATGTTGGGAAAAGAGAAATTGATTCAAAATGCTACCAGAAGCTCCTCTTGTAAGGCACCAAGTAAATATATTAATGAGCTATATATCTGCGAATGAAGACACAGGAGCAAAGAAAAGTGGGCAGAGCCATCCTGTTGCTGGTTCAGTGTTGGTGTTCGTGGACTGCAAGGAAGAATGGATACCAACCGATGGAGGTGTTCCTAAACCACAAACGTGTTCTTTTTTTAAGCTTTTATTTATTTACTTATTTTTATTTATTTATTTATTAGAGAGAAGGAAAAGGAGAGAGAGAAAAAGAGAATAAGAATGGGTGCACCAGGGCCTTGGGTCACTGCAAGTGAACTCCAGACACGTGTGCCACCATGTGCATCTGGCTTATGTGGGTTCTGGGGAATCAAATCCAGGTCCTCAGGCTTCGTAGGCAAGCATCTTAACCGCAAAGCCATCTCTTCAGCCCAATCACCAACTTTTGCTGAAACTTTCTTTTGCTACTCTAGGGCCTTCTAAAATTCAATTTTAAAAATGACCTTTTCCTTAAGAATTTAGGTGAATTTCCATAACCTACTATTCTTTGTACAGGTGTACAGCATAATAAAGCAGAGGATGGTTTGGGGCTGCCTATAGGTAATTTGCTGAAGAAGATAATTAAATATTCTCTTTAAACCATAAAACTATGTTAAGAAAAATAAAATATGGGGCTGCTTAGCGCTTAAGGCGCTTGCCTGCAAAGCTGAAGGACCCAGGTTTGATTCCCCAGGATCCACGTAAGCCAGATGCACATGGTGGCAAATGTGTCTGGAGTTCATTTGCAATAGCTAGAGGCTCTGGCATGCCCATTCTGTCTCTATCTATCTGTCTGCCTCTTTCTCTGTCTCTGAAATAAATAAATAAATAAAAATTAATAATAAGTGAAACATGAACGTTAGAAAATACATTAAATAATATTTGATGCATAGGAAACATATAACAAATGTTTTGAAAATGTTTAAACGTTTCAGTTGTGCCCCATGAAGTATCCTTTTGACTGAAATGTGAACTTCTTAGTAATCGCTGTCAGTGAAGAGCTTGTTCACAGAAGGTTAGGGGTGGTGACAAAGCACAGGGCACTATTTGTCATTTTCCCTCCAAATGGCTGGAAGCTCTTTCTTGAGGGATTAGCTTATTAAATTCCACATTGCTTATTTTTCTTGCATTGGCAAATTTAATGCTTAAATTCACTGTACAAATGTAAATGCTTTTCAGAGATATTTTTTCCCCAAGTATTTCAGAACAATGAATGAAGCTATATCCCAAGTATTCACAGGTATTGCTCTACCAGTCTTCATAAATTTCCTTCAGGATTTAAAGTGTAACGCCACCTAAAGACCACAACGAGTCAACTTGATCCTTTTCTGAAAGCTGGATTTCTGCTTCAGATCTATGTGCTCTGTGCATGGAGTATTTTTTTATAGGCCATTGCAGTGTTCATTTAAGTTCATTTAGGTGCTCCAAATGCCAGGCAAGTTAGCTACGTTTTCAAATGAGTACTTCTCCTTTAACAAACCTGCAGTAAGTAACATTCACACTCAACCAGCACCCACCTTCCATAGCTAATATACTCAGAGGAAAAACATCTCTGTTGGTTAGCTTATGTACTTTGGTCTATGTCAGTAAATACTTGATTCTATGCCCCCCATCTTTGCGTAAAGCTATAGCCATTTATTTACACTTCTATTTTCACAGAGATTTTGGTAGAATTAAAATTTATGAGCAAACTTTCATGTATATGAGATTTCATGCAAATAAAATTTTGAGATTAATCTTTTAAGGCTTATACCTTCATGCCATTTATAGTCTTTTATTACCGCTTGCCACTAAAACCAGAGCGCAGCCTCATAAGACTGCCAAACATCTCCTTTAAAGCATTCTTGTGACTCATCGTCTATAGGGAATGTTCAGATTTACTTTTCGGAATAAAAAGGGATCTCACAGATGAGATCCAGTCCTGTCACCGAGCCTGTTTACTCATCCTCACGGTCACTGAGGTACAAGGATGACACAGCTGCTTCTATGAGACCTTTGATCAGTGTCATCACAACATTATGCTCACAGGACTCCTCTTCTACCCTTCTGCTTCGCTGGGTTTCTGTGGTAACGTACAATGTGGACTGGCAGAATAAGGAATTACACAAATACTTGAGGCATTTTGGCTCAAGGTATTCCATGTGAAACCTTATAGATGACTGTACAGCTTGATCACCTAGTTTATACTCAATTTTATTTTAAAAAAAAGGTGCCCCAAACTACTTCTGCCTATGATGGTTGTTCAGGGGTTTAGTGACCACAAAGATGAGCTTTGCGCATAGCTGCATTTGATGGCATTGCCATCAAAATGCCATGCGTGCATCACGTGTGAGAATAACTCTAAGGGCCAGGCATGGTAGCACACGCCTTTAATCTCAGCACTTGGGAGGCAGAAGTAGGAGGATCACCGTGAGTTCGAGGCCACCCTGAGACTACGTAGTGAATTCCAGGTCAGCCTTAGCTATAGTGAAACCCTACCTTGAAAAACAAAATAAGCCAAAAAAAAAAAAAAAAAAAAAAAAACCTAAGGACATAAAAATTCCAGTTTCATGCACCAAAGCAGAAATCCAGAAGCTTCTGAGAGAGCTCAACACTGAAGTAGACTTGAAGCATAACTACCAAGGCTCAGGGAAATTTGTGGAAGAGGGGCGGAAGGAATGTAAGAGCCACAGGGTGGGAGGGAATATCAGAGACATTACCTGCCCCCCCCCAATGACTGACTGCTGCTCTCACAACTCATTATCCACAAGTCCATGGTGAATACCAGCAATGCCACTAAGGAGGGCCCTCAGTGGAGTAGGATGGGGCAAGGAGGAGGGAAATGAATGCACCAATACTTGATGCATCCCTACGAAGTTTCTACTTAATAATAAAAAATTCCAGCTTCAGATATTTATTGCATCAGTGTAAAGCAAAGAAATATAATGTATATCAGGTATTTTTAAGAATGTATCCTTTGAAATGCTTTAAAATAGAAGCATGTGAAATACTGGAAAATTAGACAAGTAGGAACCTATGTTATAATAATAGTAATTTAATACCACATGATCTCACACATGCAAAATATTATAATTTTAATATTCCTAGATGATAAGAGATTTCAAAAAATACAATTTGTGGAGCTTACATTCTTCTTTAGTAAATTAGAAAATTTTATATTCAGAGACGCTAATTTATTTCTAAAAGCTGGTATAAATTTCACAGAATATAAACCCTTTAATTCTATCACACATAAGCATTAATTACTGCTTTCTGTGAAGAATAATACTTCTGCCTAATTGTTAATCTCAAAATACAATAGGAGGGAAGGAATGTAATAAAGTGAAAGGAGGAAAAAAGAAAGTGGGAGAGGGAAGAAATAAGTAATTAAAATGAATAAAACTAATGATTTTGATACCTGAAAAAACTATAAATGATAAATCTCTGTCTTATTTTAGAATCAAATAGTGAAATATATGAACACAAATAAATTGAAAGTAAATGAGGTTGAAAGTTAGTGAGCAGATTAACGAGGGGTTTTTTGTGGGGGAGTTGAGACTGGTTCTTACTCCAGGGGGAAGCTCTGGGTAAGGGGGAAGATCTGAGAAGCTATGTGGGAGACATCCTGCAAGCGGCAGTCCATGCGAGTTTTACCACACACAAAAAAAAAGGCAGAAAAAACTGCAAGAAGATTTTAGAGAAATCAATCAATAGGGGAACATCTGAATATAAATTTAGCTCTTTTATTATACAGTGTTCTCATGTTTATCAGATTTAAAAGCACATGGATTTCAATCTGATGGGAGCATTTATTCTATTATTTAAATCATTGGGGTGAATTTCTGCTCACTGAAGCTATTAGACTTCACTGGCCAAGAGATATTAGTGGACAATAACTTTATCAAACACCCTGAAACCAGGACTCTACATTTAATATGCGGCCCCATGCTGGTAGGCTCAACTTACTCTCCTGACACACTGTGTTTTACTCAAGCATCACGTTCAATAAACTAATTTCATGTTCTTCCAATGCTTCCAACTTCCATTAGAAGCCTAGAGAGAAACCCAAGGCTCTCACTTGCTCAGGAAACAAGACTAGTCCACTATTTTCCTTTAACCTCCTTTGCGATGCTCAGAGCGTACAGCAACATCCACAATGAGCTGTTGATCAGAGACACCTACAAGGTTTCCCAAAAGAAGCAACTGGGGAAAATGATCAATATCTGTCTAAGCAACTCGTGGTCTAATCTACTTAGCAGCAAACAACCTGATGTGATGCTCACACAAGTGCAATAGTGGCACATAGCCATGGTGGGAAACCAACTGCTCTTGATTTGGCTAATTGATCTGCTCAGTGGAACAGAACCCATAGCTGGAGCTGGGAAACAAAATCATATCTAAAAACAAGCCCACTCTCCATTATCAAGCTCCTACCAATCGTGAGCTACAAGAGGGCCTATACCTATTAAATTCTCTCTCTCTCTCTCTAAAAAAAAAAAGGTTATCCCATTTATCTGGTGCTAACTTTATTCTCCGTTGGAGAATTTGTTTCTCTTGTTCAGATAGACACAGATCCTAAGGAGAGAACCACCCCATCATACCTCAAAAGGGCCCCAGCTGAAACTAAGAATAATTGGGGAAACAAGCAAGACTGCTGCTTTCTTGGTGAACCTGGTACCAGCACAAGGGTGAAGGAGATAGACACTGAGAACACTCATCTCCTACCAAACCAGATATCCAGAGACACAGAGGCTCCCAAGACCTCCTCACTGAAGTAGACCTAAAATGAAGCCAACATGGCTAAGGGAAATTTGTGGAAGATGGGGTGGAAAGCATGTCAGGGCTACATGTTGGGTCATGATATGCAGAGACATTGCCTCTTACCCATAACTGATGGCTAACCCCACAATGCACGACCCATAGTCCCCAACTGCGGAGGGGGGAGGACAGGGAAGAGGCTAACACGGTACCAACTTGACTGTATACACTGAGTACAAAACTAATTAAAAAAAAATACAATGGTGGATTGAATCAGTGAGGAAATCTTAGCATTATTTAAAAAAAAATGGGAGTGTAAGTGGGAAGTGAGTGTCCCTGTAGAGTCTTCCAAGGATCACGGTAAGATGACAGAGGTAACAAGGACAGGTATGCGTGTCCTGGTTAGGGCATCCATGACCGGGGGCCACTATCCTTTTGTATCTTGAGATCATCTTCCTGGTGCTTGAGAATTGCTGCTTCAGCACATGGTGCTAGCCACTGAGTGCAGGGGACAGTGCTATTCAGGAGAAAAATAACTAAGCCACATGAAAGCCTTTTAAAAATGCTAAAAATAAACATCAGCAGTGTCCCTGTGACCCAATGATGACATTCCTGGCAGGATGGGCTGGTATGTTTTGGCAAACTATTGGAACTTTTAGCATGATGTAGGTAGCGATGATGCTCAGTGATTTCCTCGGTGTTTCCACCTTTCTTCGTCATTTAAAAAGTCGATGCTTCCCACCTTGATATTGGACAACACTGTGGGGTGTATATAGTCTAGGTATTGGAGTAACATATCTTTTGCCAGCACGATTACGTAGAAGCTGTCTTCTCCTGCACAATTATGAAATAACAGTGAGATGGAGGGAAGAGAAAATAAGAGCCAGGGAGGAATAAACCATGGACCTCATTGTGAGCTGCCCTGTGTGTCTTCACATTCACTGTCGACTGCGTTGGGGAGAAGTAAGTGTCGTGAATTAGCACAGAAAACTGTGGTAACTGTTGGTATAGTGCATGCTAGCCTAGCACATCTGATAAGACCACTGCAGAGGTGACCTAAGGCAGTCTCAAAGCTGGCAACTTAAGGATAAAACGATGGCAAGAAAATAAATAAATCTGAATCAAGCCTATTGCACATGGAATTCCAAAAACATTCTTTATATCTAAATATCTTGGTATTTCTCTACCAAAAGTGTATTATTATGATGTTTTGAAAATGCTGTAAGATCACACATGAAAATCTTTACTTATCCAAGGAAAGTCATGAAACATTTAACAAACATCTATATATAAGTTGCCAAGTGTAAAAGGAATGCAATGAAGGGCTATGATGTTCTTTTGGGATATGAAAATGGAAAAAAAATCAAAACAGTAGCAGGAATGATAGAAAAGAATGATGCCATCAAAAATATGGAATTTAAGAGTTCTGATGGTTTAGTGGTGTTGTGCATACAATTTTGTATAAGAAGCTATTGGAAAGCACTGGGAATACTATATTCTCCCGTGCATGTATTCTAATAACTCAAAGGGTTATAAGCATAGTTCTTGACTTCACTGATGTCCTTTCTCCAGGCATCTGCATGCCATGAAACTCAATGAATATTTTTTTCTCAGAATCAAGCTACAAATATATAAAATTATCAGTGCTCGCTTAGAATTCTCTCTCCTCCCTTCTCCCTGTCTCCCCTCACAATGAAACTACTTACTAATTACACTGAAATATCCCTTCCTTTAATTAAACAATGCTCACAGCGTCTAGGCTGAAGAATCTCCCTTTCCTGAACTGTGTGGTTTATTAGCTTCTGAAATTTGATAAAATTTAGCTGGCTCCACAGTTCAGGCTACTTATGTCAATGGAGAATTTAAATTTTTATACTAGTTTTCTGTTAAATTTTAAAGAAAAAGCAGTGTTGCCACTATAAATTTTTCTGAAAATAATTGTAAGTTTTCAAAGCATTACTAGATGAGGAAAACAAACTGATCCTGTGTCGTAATCAATTTCAACGATGTAGTCTCAAATTGTGCCATGGAGACTGTGAAGAGAAAACATGTCCCCAGAGTGGTACTTATGGGTACATGAAGGGACAAAGCACCCCTACATCTTCCATGAAACTTGGATGAAATGAAAATATACACAGAAAATACTTCTCATCAAGCAAAAGAGTCCTGTGGTCTGAGAAGCACCGCACACTAACTGTTAATCCTACTGGAAGATACAATATCACAATAACTATTAGTGCTACTGAAACGGCAGAACATTCCACTAAGTGAAAGTAAAATCACTGAATAATTACTATATCCAGGTAGTAAAGTTCTAAGACAAAAGGGCAGTATTTTATCCTAAATGCACCTTATGAAATGCTTACTCTTTAACTTGCTTGTAAAAGCATGACCATATATGAAAAATGGCTATATATATATATATATATATATATATATATATATATATATATATAAAACAGCTCTTGAGAAACTGTCACAGTAATACAAAATCACAGTTTAAAAGCTGAATTTTAAACTACACTGCCGACTCGTTGAAAAGATGAGCAATTTGCTCACTAGGTGTTAGAAGGAACTTTACAGGTATTAACATTGGACATTACAGAACACCAACTACTAACTTAACACCAAGATCCAGTTACAAATACAGCTGTCTGCACCTTTGAACATTACCAGAATGCTGAGTAGTATTTAAACAGTTAATAATTCCATATAAGATGCAGCAATACTACTATTTGCTTCACAAAGGCAGTGACATTATTCAAAGTAATTGCATAAAATCCCCAAACTGTCAGCAGAACTCAAGTAGCAAAGGAAATTTACAAATCTTAATACAAGTGTATTGCAATTAAGCATAAATTATTATATGGAAATGATATCATATAATCTGGAAATAAACATGGCCTCACAGAAATTTTTTATTATTATCTATGTTGGCCACATTCCAAGTATTTATTTATTTATCTATTTATCTATTTATTTATTTTTATTTATGAGAGAGAGAGGCAGATAGAAAGAGAGAGAGAGAAAATGGGTACATGAGGGCCTCCAGTCACTGCGAATGAACTCCAGGCGCACACACCACCTTGTGCATCTGGCTTATGTGGGTACTGGGGCATTGAGCCTCGAACTGGGGTCCTTAGGCTTTACAGGCAAGCACTTAAATGCTAAGCCATCTCTCTAGCCCCACATTCCAAATTTTTTTTTAATATTTTATTTATTTATTTGAGAGAGAGATGGAGAAAGAGCGAGAATGGGTGCACCAGGGCTTCTACCTACTGCAAACAAACTCCAGATGCATGCACCACCTTGTTTATCTAGCTTTATGCGGGTACTGGTAATTGAACATGGGTCCTTTAGCTTTGCCTGCAAGCACCTTAACCATTAAGCAATCTCTCCAGCCCCATCCCAAGTTTTTGAATAATCTATAGCATAAGCCCCAGAAAGCTTCCCTTATAGTCAAAGGTATTATTTCAATGACCTAAAGGGACAGTGACATTTAACTTTCTCTGAAGTAACACACAGTCACAATGGCCATACATGGTACACAGGGAGAACTGGGTTAAAGTGCTCAATACAGGACTGAGGAGATGGCTCAGTGGGTCAGAGAGATTGCTGCCTAAGCATAAGGACCCGAGTTTGATCCCCACTACCCATGTAAAAAGCTGGGGAACAGCCGCTCATAACCCCAAATGTTGAGTGGGGCAAAGTTAGGCAGATCAATAAGTACCCCTGGTCAGTGAGCGGTCCAGTCTCAATGACTAAGGAGAAGAATGAGAGAAGGAGGCCTCCAGAGCCTTCCTCTTGCCTTTGCACATGTGTGCTTGGGGAACACTCAGCTTCACACACGGGAGCTCACAGACGCCCACACCATACACACTCACTCACATGTCTAATATATCACCATAATTGTAATAAAGCCAATCTAAAATTATTTAATGTACAAATGCTCAAGTTGAGTAATGTTCTTTTTAATGACAGCTACATTTAGAGAGGATAAAATGCTTACTAAATTTGTATTCTGATATTCTGTAACTGCATTTATATCAAAATGCCATCACTGTTGAAAGGAAGAAGGAAAAAGGAAGGAAAGAAACAAGGGAGGGAAAGAGGAAAGAAGGAGGTAGGGAGGGAGGGAGACCAACCAACAGGTCCTCTTCAGAAATGTTCTTCACAAATGTCCTTCTGTCATAGGCAACTCAGCGATTTCCATAGCTGCTATTCTGCTACTTTCACCGACAGTAATAAGCCTTATTCTCATTAACTGAGAGACATTCCCCTGGCAGAAATGACCGCACTCCCATTTTTACCACTCTCATCAATTATATCCTAGTGAATGGGATGAATTACCATGTACTGCAATATTATGGTTGTCTTCTGTGAGGGCCCCCTCCACACCCTGGGATTAATCTGGAAAACATCTTAGATGAATGAGCGCCAGGTGCTAGACGGAATCCCACCGCACCCCACATGTCACTGTGGCAGTGAGCCCAGCTCTGAGGAGGGTAAGTGAAGGGTCCAGGTATCTGAGCATATGACAGAGAAGAGGACGTTTCTCTCCTAACGCGCCGCATGTAAATGCACAAGCACTTAGTGAAGGATTCTCATTACATTAACTTGGACAAGCATCCTGCCTGCAGGTTGTTTGTTTCCAATTTCCCATTCCCCAATCTGTATATATTAACTACGATAAATCGACTTAAACTAAAATAATGTCCTTATCCTGCCCTGATGATTACAGGCAACGAGCTCAGTAATCTGACTTGTGTCCTCTTGCCTGAAAATCCTAGCAAAACTAATGTGTTTGGATAATACACTAAGAACCTTTTAAAATCTAATCTATAGAGAGCAATTAACTCCCGGGAGCATATATAAGCAATAGATGTGAAAAGTGTATCCAAATATGCAGTGAAACAATAAATTGTAAGTTCTTTTATTATTTTTATTTTTCAGGGGAGAGAATGAGAAAGGGCACACCAGGACCTTCAGCCTGCTTCGAACGAACTCCAGGTGCGTGCGCCCCCTTGTGCACATGTGCGACACTGCGCGCTTGCGTCACCATGCGTCTAGCTGACGTGGGACCTGGAGATTCACAGGCAAGAGCCTTAACTGCTAAGGCCATCTTTGCAGCCCAGGTTTTTTTTTTTTTTTTTTCCTAAGAAGAAAAATCTAGGGCTGGAGAGATGGCTTAAGGGTTAAGGCGCTTGCCTGTGAAGCCTAAGGACCCAGGTTCAATTCTCCAGGTCCCAAGTAAGCCAGATGCACAAAGTCGCACATTGTCTGTAGTTTGTTGTCGTGGTTAGAGGCCCTGGCATGCCCATTCTCTCTCTCCCCCTTTCTCTGTCTCAAATAAAAATGAATAAATAATTTTTAAAAAAAAAGAAGAAAAATCTAGCTAGACTCCAAGACAAGACTTGTAGAAAGTAGAACAGCATCAACTATAACGTGGACAGAGAGCAAGCCCAAGCCACTGGAAGCTGAACCCCTGAGGGTCACACATGAGGTGACAGGAGGCAGGGTACAGAAGCCAGCAAGAACTCTGACATGGAGGGATGGACTGCTCTTGTGTAAGAGCAGAGAGATGAAGAAAAGCAAAACCTCATGTACGGTGAGGCTGACCTCTTCAAGCATAAAACATTTAAGTGCTAGACAGTCGTTACGTAGTCTTCACATACTCTGAGTGAGGTTAATTCCAAGGAGTACTCTGTGGCGTCCCCAGACTTCTGGACACTCTGTCTCTGTAGCCTGCACTGTGCTAGGATTTATCCTAGGACCTTTGCCTCCCCACAGTCTCACCCACGGTGATTTTGACAAGCCCTTTAGTTGCAAAATGCACTTTGACCATTATACTGAGATCTAGACTCCTATACCTGACTATGCTATTGGCATGGCCTTTTGCATGTTCATCAGGAAATGCAAACTGAAAAGACACCAAAACCCACTGTTACCTCAGCCCCACCCGCCCTCCCCTGACAGCTATGTTAGGTGTTTTTTTTTTTTGTTGTTGTTGTTGTTGTTTTTCGAGGTAGGGTTTCACTCTAACCCAGGCTGACCCGGAATTCACTATGTAGTCTCAGGGTGGCCTTGAACTCACTGTGATCTTCCTGCCTCTGCCTCCCGAGTGCCGGGATTAAAGGTGTGCCCCACCACGCCCAGCCTATGTTACTTTTATCTTTTACCACACCCTTTACCAAAACGCCCACGCTTCAAATCTGGGAGCGCAATCTGATTCCTGTCATATTCTAAACAGTCCACATAAAAGTCTGGTCAGCTCCAGGTCGGCTTCTGCTCACCACGTCCACAGCTACCATACTGCTGTGGGCCACTGCCTGGCACCACAGAGTGAGCCTTGAACTCATCTACCACTGACTCTTCACAACACTTTCAAGTGCTCTTTTAAAATGGAAACTGGGGCTAGCGAGACATCTCAGTGGTTAAGACACTTGCCTGCAAAGCCTAATGACCAGAGTTTGGTTCCCCAGTACCCACATAAAGCTGGCTAGATGCGCAAAGTGGCACATGCGTCTGGAGTTTGTTTGCGGAGGTTTAGAAAGCCCTGGCATAGCCATTTTCTCTATCTGTCTCTCTGTCTCTCTCTGCGTGCAAATTAATAAGTAAAAATTTAAAAGGGCAAATTGGATCATGCTCAAATGGTTCCCACAGCACTGAAAATATAATTCCTAGTAAAGCCCCTGGTCCTCCTCCCCCTCTCCTACCTCACTGGGGGTCCAGTCATAAAAGTGTTCCTGTGGGTTTTTTTCCCCCCCTTTATGTGTGAAAGACTGCGTAACAGATGAGTGGAGAGGACAGAGCAGAGGGCAGCACGAGAAGAGGAGATGACATTCACCGTCCGTGTGAGAAGCATCACTGGGTTTCTTTATCGTCTTTCACTGCTTAATGGTCAAAGTCATCTTTCCTAATGCTTCCAACTTTCTTCCTTTCTTTAGGTGACACGAGTATTTAATCTGTAATTAGAGTTGACTTTTTCAGTAAGTAAAAGGATCATCAGACCGTCTTTTTACGTATTATCTGGCATGACCAGAAAAGAGTAATAAACAAGTCATAGGATGTGTAGGGATGTCTAGTTAATCATGTGCATTTACAGGGACTAAACGAATGGGAGGGAGCAAATGAAAGGGTGTTTATGTGTGCGATTCGAACCATAATGTCTAGCCATGGCTTCGATGCCCAGAGCATTTAAGAGTCTGGTCTCTCGCTGTGCCACGGATTCACAAGCAACTGTCCAAGGCCAAACACCTCTGCCTAGTGCCGAGTCGGCGTTCACTGTTATCTGCACTCAGCCTCTTGACATTTGTGAGCTACTGAAAACAAGCGCAAGAAAACACGGAAGCCCAGGGATTGTCTCAAGCACCCTGTCTCAACAGAGCACACATGGAACCCTGCGCAAGGAAACAAAGGGGTAGGGATGGCTCCTTCTGCAACGATGGATAATATTACATATACTAGCTTGTAATGGATGCACGTGCTACCTCACCTGTCTACCCTGTGTAAAAGGGAAGCATTTAACAGGTTAAGTACTGAAACACTACTCTCACTACTAGTGTTTCTAAGACAGGAGTTCAGAGTTCAGAATGAATGTGGTGCAATGTGTGGACATCACTTACAATGATCCAAACACTTTCAGGGGCGTGTGTGTGTGTGTGTGTGTGTGTGTGTGTGTGTGTTCATTCATACAAGTTTCCTACTTTTGCATGCAGGAAAACAAAAGGCCACGAGCATAATATTAGTCATTCACATGAAGCTGGCATGTGGCCCTGATTCCTCAGCTCTTAGGAGCGCCCCAGGAAGCATCCACTATATTTGAGAACCCAGGTGATTTTCCACTGCTTGGGACTGCCCAACCCCTCAATGAAAACCAACCGCATCATTCTCAGCCTAAATCCATAGTCTATAAGAACCTAAACTTTGGGTGAAAGGACCTCAGAAACTAAAACTATAGTAAGTGAAAGTGGCCTGACTAGGATGTTTAAATAGAAGAGATGGTTCACTGAAGATGCAGGAGTGTCTGGTGGCTCTGGAAGGAACCCAGCAGGGGCAGGCTGGGAGCCACTTCCACGGGAATGAGGCCTGGAGGCAAGGCAGGGCCAGTTCATTCACGGGCACTCTACTTATAGAAAGAGTGGTGCCCAGCACAACCCTCCTCATGTGATGCCTTGGTGAATGAGGAGAGTTTGGAAGGGATTTTTTTTTTTTTCCCAATAGAGAAAATTTGTCTGGCATGGTGTTTTTAGGGCACATCATCGTCATGGGAGTGAGGAGGGGTTAGCAGACTGAAGTCTCTTATATAGAAAAGCAATCTCCTGTTGTTGAAATTCATTTGTGCTAAAAGGAAAACATGAATGTAAACGCAAACTACACTTTTAGTTATGGACACAGAAGTGCTTGTGTGTGTAACATACGTCCAGGTCTGAAAACAGGACTATCGGCTGACATTCCAACATCGCCGCAGCTTTTGTAAAGAAATCCTCCTTTTCTTGATCCCATGGGTTTGATCTATTAGTAGGAGGAAGACCATTAGAGGCATTATTCAAAGTTATTCAAAAATACACAATATAATATGCAAGATGTGATTATAAAGACATGAGATTGATTTCATGACTCACAGAGAAAAATAAGATCCATTATGCAACAGTCACGCCTTGTATGATTTACAGTCCAGCCAAAGGGGCGCTAAATATGTACTTTAATTTGGGTTACAATACAAAAGTAACGCTGCTGTCTAACGAGATGAATTATTAATGAATGCTAAAAGACACTTTTTTAAAAGCACCGCTTGTATAAAAGGCAACTCTAATCCCATGTATTTTAAAGTAATCTTGAGGAAGCCATCATTTGTTGGATGCCCTCATCTAGTCTGACACAGCTGTGCACTACTTTCCGATTTAGAAGGTGGACCAGCCCTCGCTACACAGTAATACAGTTCCAGCTATTCAAGAGGCTGAGGCAAGACTATCACAAATTCAAGAACTGCCTGGGCCATGCAGTGAGTTTATGGCTAGCCTTGGCAACTTACTGAAAACCCTGTCTCAAAATAAAAATAAAAATAAAAAGTAAGAGGGCTGTGGATATAACTCCGTGGTAGAATGCTTCCCTAGAACACATGAGGCCCCAGGTTCAAGTTACATGAATAACAAGGTTTGTGTAATTCTATTTTTGTTAGTTGCAATTTTTTTTTTTAAAAAAGCAGTGAATGATAAGTAAGTAAATTTGGTTCTTATTGTTCCATGGTACTGAACTGCCTCTGAATAGCCTTCGGATCATCTTGTCTTTGCCCGTGGGAAAAAATTCACCAGAACACTAGCCTAGTATCTTTCACAACACTGATGGTCTGCAGACCTGCAGTCTAAAATTCCATGTTTTAACAAGTCCCCAAGCACACAACTCCACTGAAAGTTGGGCTTGAGTTTTCTTTGTTTTATTGTGGTGGAGCAAGCTCTGTGGAGAATATAATAGCTCTTCTGGGACAAAAAAAAAAAAATACAAGAAAACTACTGGAGTAATGCTATATTTTAAATATTTTTTTCCTGGCTTCTAAAAAGGATATCAATCTAAAAACAATGTTATAAACCAAATACCACACCCCAGGAAATTATAGACAAAGGGCAGCCATAGCTACAGTGATAAAAAATGACAATTATTTGATCATCACTGTGCCTTTCAACAGGTTAAAAATCATGCATATGTTAATGAATTCTAATTTGTAATCTAGGTGCTTTTCTTTTGATAAAACTCATATGTCATTACAGAAGGCAAAATAAATTTAAGTTATTCTACTTGAGACACAAGTGTTCCTGAATAGATCTGTCGCCTTTTGTGCAAGAAACACATTTCAGCCACTTTATCACCGAGGTGTCACATGAGTTTACAACCTTGGAGATCAAATGATGTTCCCCTACTTAGAAGTTTCAAGCTCTGTCTTTCAAGCGTTTTAAAAATAGGGCATGTCAAAAGGCAAAGGTAAAATTAAAACTTGATAGAATACATTGTCACAAGAATTTCTTACTACTACTATTGAATATGGAATACAAAGCAGATGTAACTCTAAAAGATAATATCACCTCAGGATACAGCTCATGACTTAACACTAGCGCCGATGATGTTTAGGAAAGGTTCATAGAAGACCAGCCAGGTGTCCAGATAAAGGTAGATGGCAGAAAACCAGTGTGACTGTATCTCAGGCTTGAGCTACAGATGAAAAGGTGTGCCTTTAACTTCTAACTGAGATTGTTTTTCAAGAATCTAATTCGCTCATCCGAGAGGCTGAGGCAGAAGGACTTCTGTGAGCTTGTGGATAGCCCGAGCTACATAGTGAGACTCTGTCTCAAAAAACTGAAAAGAAAATAAAATAAAGTACTTATTAAGCACACCGGCCTTAGATCTGTCATATAAGACCTGTTCTATGTTCCGTTTTCTTATCACAGTGGCCATACGCAGATATATTCCATTGCCAGACTTGTTTTGGGAGAAGCAGCATTCTCTCCCTCAGGTTCAAAGTCATTTTCTTTAACAGTCTGGTTTATGTGCTCACATTACCTTTTGAAAATTCTTTCATGAGCTACTTAAAACAAGCAATGTTGTTGAATACCTTATTGTTTTTCTAGGCAGTTTTAAACCCCTTGAAGTTTGGCAAAACTTTACAAAATTAATGAGGTTCACCTTCATTTGTCAGACTTTCAAAGTTCCTTTACACTGTCACAGGCCTCTCATTTAAAGATGCCTCACTCATGTCCAAAGGCTTTTAAATTTGACTTAAAATACTACAAAGCTCAAAGACTTTTTTAAAAAAGGAGAATATCTAATACTTTCTTAATTTTAAACATATTTATTAGGCAGCTAAATTACAGACCAATTCCAGTTAAAATAAATTGGACATATAAATAAAGGCCTCTGAAGTTTTTGCTGGATTGATACTCTGAGAGAGATTAGATGTCCATAACTATGCAGGAAGCCCCACCTCCCCACACAGGGCTGGTGAACTTCGAAGTGCAGGTCCTTGTCCAAGTTATCAACGAATGTAAAAACATGGACAAAGAGAAGGAGGGTAACTTACGAGAATTTATTAAGGACAGGGTCAAACCAGGAGAAAAGAGAAGGCAGGGAAGAAGAATTCCTTGCGTCTCCAGGCATTGGGTAGAGGGGAGAGTTAATGGGCAAGGAAGAATTTCCTTCACACAGGGAACAGAAGTTTCTCTCTGGGATAAAAGCCTGAGGGCAAAGGGGCACACAGACATGGCTCAGGTCTATTTATATGAATCAGGCATCCGACTAGAATGGGCCTCGTCACCAGGTTCAGCTGTAGGGGGACAACCTGCCTGGCTCAGGGGGACACTGGCACCCAACGGAAGGGGCCACCCAATGATGCTACACGCAGGAAGAATGAAGACTCAAGAAGCCTTGGCTGCTTCCAGGCATCTGGGATGAGATGAAGCAGGCTGTTCTAGTCTCGCAGAGGCAGAGAGGCAACTGTGCTTCCTTGGGCCTGTCCCCTATCTATCTACCTATTCAAAAAAAAAAAAAAAAAAAAAAAGCTGATTTGTTTCTAATCCATATCACAGTGACTTTTTAAAAAGTATTGATGAAATTGCATTTTATAAATTCCCTTTTCTCAGCACAAGGCAGTTTGTGCTCCTGGCTTTCCGACCTGAGTGTGCTTGCTGGAAAGCCACCTGCCATTACCAAGGGCAACCTGCTCTCCTGTGAGATTTTCCTTTGTGAATTATATGAATTGAGATGAACGTGTACTTAGCAGCGATTAAGGGATATTAGGCCACAGAATTTAAAAGCCAGGATTGACATTTCGTAACATTAAAGTCTTGGCAAAAAGTATGCAATTTTCCACAAAAAAGTATTTAGTTTATGAAATGTTAATTGACCTGCAGTTTGCAAGAAGCTGTCACAAATAAGCAGCAAGTACAGTTAGCTTGTGATAAGAACTACCATTCCAATTTGAAAAGATGTACCTTGATTTGAAATACAAGTGAAACTCGGGCCAAACCTACAATTTCCAACAGGCAAAAAAGAAACAGCCTTTTCACATTCCATTCTTAATCCCTTTCCCCCAGCCCACCACCTTCATAGCTAGTCAGTTGCTTTGTGTGTGTGTGTGTGTGTGTGTGTGTGTGTAGCATGTGGCTCTGCCTTAATTTGATTTTACAGTGACAGAAACTGATGTGCCCACCAGATTCTGTGTTTTAAAATATAAACTCTGATTTGTATATAAGCCTTCTCATTTCATGCCCAGCTATTTTCTAAGTTATCTGAATCATTCTATTCAAGGGAATAGAATCATTATTCTATTGTATGCTAATTTTTTAATACCTGAAATGAAAACACGTAACTGTCTTGATTCTTTAAGTCTTAGTGGAGTACACCCATCGTCATTCCTTAATAAAGATATGCCATTGAATTTGCACTGCCCATACTTCCTTCTACTTATTGAACAAAGTCACGATAGGTATGTCAGAACAAAACCAGGGATAAAGTTCTTTTGAGCAGACGGAAATGCCTGTGCAGGCTTTCCTAACCACAATACTGACCATCAGCAAATGAGAGACTAGCTCAAACAGAGCCCACATTACATCTGACTCACTGATCCCTTTCAAATTCTTGCCCCCAACCTTAGACACAACACAAAACCTTCCCGAGCCCTGCTGGTTCCTTTGTGTATTTGCAAAAAATACAACCTGAGAATACATTTAGGGGGTAAAAGAACATTAACATGTGGGCAAATCTGTCCATTAAATTCAACTTTTCTCTCTCCCACTTTCTCTTTTTACCAGCAACTATACCTTGTCATTTAGCAACCTCAGCAAAAACAACTTCTAGATTTCTCTAAAGAAGCAAGTTGTGTGTGTGTGTGTGTGTGTGTGTGTGTAGCATGTGGTTCTGCCTTAATTTGATTTTAGAGTGACAAAAACTGATATGCCCACTAGATTCTGTGTTTAAAATATAAACTCTAATTTGTATACAAGCCTTCTCATTTCATGCCCAGCTATTTTCCACGTTATCTGAATCATTCTGTTCAAGGGAATAGAATCATTATTCTAAAAAAGATTCTGAAAAAGATGAGCATTGTGAGTCCAGCAGCACTCAAAGTGCTTATAAAATAATGAAGACTAGTAGTTAGTCTTATACACTAAATGGGGTATGAATTCAAGATTAATGTGAAAAGAACACCTCAGAGTCTATGCGTTAAAACACAAGATTTCATAATTGAAGAGGGCATCTCAGTAAAACTGCACTCACAAATGGCTCTGCTAACTGATACAAGATTCTAAGAGTGCTGTTCCTTCCCAGCATTCACGCATGGCAAACACACTATGTAACCCTGAGCTTTTAGACAGGCTGCCGGCCTGAGCATACAGCCTCTTTTAACATGGCTCATAGGATATCTTGTGTTTAATCACCCATCTTTCAACAGTCAGCTCTCTAGTCCACTCCACAGGCTGAATTATTTCATACAGCCCAAGATCACTATGGACGTGGTGTGAAACACTACAGAAATACTTCAGGACAATGCTGAACCTTACAGCACTATTGCAAGGTTGAGACTCCGAGGAAGGGAGTTCCACTAAGAACCGGAAATAACAGTGTTAAAAAGGAAACAATAGTAGGTCCAAGGAAAGGCAGACCCAGCCATTGCTTACAAATGCAGAATTCATAACAGATGCAGTGTGAGATACATCTCTAAGTCAAGTACGGGCAAAGCACAAGGGAGCTGGATGAATTTGGGACAACCATTTTGGGCCAGGGAAATAGAAGCAGTGTTTCAGGATAAATGACAAAAACCCAAGACTAGTAAAGAACTAAAAAGGTAAATGATTAAATATGAATTAAGGATTTGAACCGAGAACAATGGGAAAAACATTCTCTGAAGAAGAAGCATATAGAAAACTGTGGTAAAGAAGGAAGCTGGGGATGGAGAGACGGCTTAACAGTGGAGGTGCTGGCCTGAGGAGCCTAAGGACTCAGGTTCGATTCCCCAGAATCCACATAAGCCAGATCCAGATGGTGGCCCATGCGGAGTTCATTTGCTGTGGCCCGAGACCCTGACATGCCCATTCTCCCTCTCTCTCGATCTCTTTCTACAACAAATAAATAAGAAATCTGCAGGAATTAGTGAATAATAACTGGATATGGAGATAGAAGGAATGTAAGGAGTGTGAAATGATTCTGATGTTTTGAGTTTATTAGAATGGTGGAAAGAGCAATGGAATTCGGTCATGTCTTAAGGAGGAATAGTTTTAAGAAGAATTGTTTTGCAGAAGTGCTGATTTTATTAGCATTAAAATGTATATGCAATGAGCCTTTATTAGTTTAGCTATAGAAGCATCATCAATTACCACACAGGCCTGACCCTGCAGGAATTTCTAGCAATCCAAACATTTAACAACAAAGTGGGACAAATAACTTGTCGAGCTGAGGTCCCAGAAATAATGTAAAATCTCTCAGGGAAAAGTCATGTTTAATCTAACATTTTCCTGCAGAGATAATCTTTTGTTGTTGTTGTTGTCTTATTGCCAAAAGAGCATCTGATAGCCCCTTCAGATGCAGACTTCGCTTCTACGTGCATTAAAACAGACTGGTGTCAGCCTTCACAGGGCTGCGTGCCTTGGTTGAGTCTAATATTGTTTTCCTCTTCAATACTTACTCCACCTCCTCAGGGTCATAGTCTCCTGTGCAAATGTAACCAATTCACCAAACTAACTTCCTTCAGAGCAGACTTGGTGGGGGAAATTACTGTCTTCACAACCTTCGAATGCCTACTGAATGCAAAGTATTTTTCAATTTTCACAGCTCCTGGGAAGGCTTGACAATTTTTTTTTTTTTTTTTTGCGAGGTTCTTCGACATTTTTTGGAAGTACACCTGGTCACTGAGCTAGTCCACGGCACACACACCTCTTTGGTTGACAACAGGACACAGGAACTGACTGAGTCTGGTTACGTTCTGCTTACTTGTTTCACGCTCTAGCGGGCTGGTTCTCACTTAAAGTCCTGTGGACAGGAGTGCCTTCATTCCTGTCCTTCCCACAGCCTTTCAAATGTTGTTTTCTAGTAAGCCCATCGGACATCATTGTGCTCTGGTGTGTTGGAGCACTTGGCGGAGCTGTATGGGAAGGTGATGGAACTCCTAGGAGGTGGAGTCTCATGAAAGCAGCTGTCACTTAAGGTGGGCCTGCAGGTTTTATAGTCCAGTCTCACTTCCTGTTCACCCTCCGCTTCCTGACTGCAGACGCAATGTGACCAGCTGGCTGTCCCCACTTCTGCCACCATGTCTTCCCAGCTGTGATGGCCTACATCCCCTCTGACAATAAGCCAGAATAAACCCTTCCTCCCATAAGTGTTTCTTTTGTCAGGTGTCTCACCACAGCAATGAGAAAAGCAGTTAATGCAGACTGATCGGGTGAATCGTTTTTTCTGCCGCGTAAGGGAGGGCTGGAATACGTAAGCAGGCTGTTGGGGTCAGGGCCTCCGGTACATCAGGTACGTTCTTCCAGACTGCTCTTGGGTTTAGGCTTTCGATGGATACTGTACAAATCCTACAGACATGATCTTTGAAGCAACTTGCCCTAGGTGCTATGACTGGCTGCCATTACACAGGGCCAAATCAACTTTAAATGATGGTCTGTCTGGTCTGCTTCTCAGCCCACCATTAGTTCGTGGGTTGTTATAATTAGCTAGTTTCCATTTCCCCCAGTGCCAACTCAGGATGATCTCAGACTTTATAATATTCTATTGTCGAGTTTATTTCATCACTGATACTGAGGTTTTTTTTCCAGGTTTACCAGGGGAGGGTACTATGATTTGTACATGAAGTGCCCTTCCACCCTAAGGCACATGTACTGAAGGACTGGTTCTCAGCTAGTGACGCTCTTTTGGGAGATCCTGTAAACGTTCAGTGGAGGATCCATGGGGGTGTGTCCCTGGCCTCTTCCTGTTGTTCTATCTGCTTCCTGGCCCAAAATGATTCGGACAGCGTCTGCCACCCACTGCGCCACTGTGACGTTCCATCTCACCACAAACACTAACAGAAGCGGCTATGGACTGGAGCCTCTGAAACTGTGAACTAAATAAATCTCTCCTCCGTCAAGTTGTTTCTGGTAGGTATTTTGTCACAGTGATGCTACAGCTAATTAGTATATAGGGTTAATATTTGAGTTTTGTGTGAATACGAAATGCATCCTGACATTCTATAGTGGAAGTCTGAACAGAGCAGTATCAGAGCCAGTCACTGTTCACAGTTCACGCAAAGGAGGTGTGACCCACCGACACTCAGGGTCTTCCAAGCTGTACTGACAAAAACTGAAACCATTAATATTTGCAAGAATGAGCTGACAATGTCCAAACCAGAAGCAAATGCCTCTTACCTGAACACAAATAAAAATGAAATACCTGGGGCTGGAGAGATGGCTTAGCAGTTAAGGCATTTGCCTGCAAAGCCAAAGGATCCTGATTTGATTCCCCAGGACGCATGTAAGCCAGATGCACAAGGGGGCTCATGCATCTGGAGTTCTTTTGCAGTGGCTGGTGGCCCATTCTCTCCCTCCCTCTCTTTCTCTCAAATAAATAAATAAGTAGATATTTTAAAAAATGAAGCCAATAAAACAAGCATTTTTAATTTAAAAAAATCAGGATAGTATCCTAAAAAGAAGCTAATAAAAATAAGTAATTGTTTCACTAGAGCCCATGAGGCTTGATGAAGGGTGACGGGGCCACGCTGTAGAGATGTAGCTTATGGACTCCAGCGGCTGTGCAGCGGGAGGTGGTCCTCTCCGCCCGCTGTAATTCACAGCTGAGAAGCTGCTCTGACAGGCAGTGTTCCCAGGATTAGGGTCAGTTAAGAGGAACATCACACCTGCCTTACAGTTGTGTAGTACTTTAACAGTTAAAACTCCCGATGAGTAAGGGGAGAATTCAGCTTCTTGACATGGCAGCATTCCAGAATTTGGAAGCCACTGGGACCAGGTCCAACACACCAGAGAAATAATGAACTCACTTCCAAACAGAGACAATTCTATGATGAACAGACAGTGCTAATTTTCTCAGGTCACCACCATGATCAGAAGTTATGTTTCTGCCATCTACATTCACACAGAAACAATCTCTCAGGCTTACCTCCTATTAGCAGAGTTACTGGAAGAAAACGTACCTGTACGTAGTGAAAACGGCTACTGCCTTAAAAAAGTGGAAGATGCAAAGAGTAGAGAAAACCACACAAAGCAGAAGTTGAGCACACAGAATGCAGCTTAACTTTGGTGACGAACTATGCAGACTTGCCTCATCAAATACTGTTCAACTAAGAGTAAGACTATTAAGTATAGAACACCACCATGGATGACTTCCGTCTTAGACCCATAGGGACTTATATGGTAGCAAAGATTTTAGTTCATTATTCTGTAGTGAAATCATGTATTTCTTTGGATCGTACAGCCCTAAGGATAATGCTAAAAAGCAGAGGTTAGCGATGAAATATACCTGAGTCACAAGGTGTCAGTACCAGGCCCAAGATCACGCAGCAGCAGGACTGATATTTTCATACAGCGGTATGACTCCAAACCTGGCGTGCTTTTGCAAACTCTTTAGTTGCTCGGAGAGAAAGAAACTCACAATGGATACAGCTGGATGAGCCTAAATTGTGTATGAATAAAAACATTTTTCTTGGGAACTATACTAGATTAAAAATGTATAAAACCTTGATTACTTGATATATTATTTAAGCTATCTAAATTAACATGTTTATATAAGTGGTTTTCTGAAGAAAAGAGCGGTCAATTTTAAAATACGGTACCCATGGGCACCTGGGGAACATAAATATATTTGACTTTTTAAAGACCAAAATTAGAATGCATCTAATTTCTTCCTAGAACCACACATCAAGTTTGATATGAAATAAGGAAAATATGGGTTCCTACTTTAATCAAGGTCTGGAACTTGACTCGAGTCTCACCAGGCAGTGCGCAGCAATGGACTGTTAGTGGGCATCTGTGTGTTTTCAATGAATAAGTGTCCATGACAACAGGAAGAAAAACTGCCACAGTAGTGTGAGCAACACTGTCAGCAGACTCGGAGAGATTAGGGATAGAATTAGCCTGGCAATCAATCTCCCCTTCTCTTTCTTCTTACTGATGACTCACGCTGAACAGAATGGAGATGTGTGGGATGCAAGGACCTATCTCAACACAGTCTTTTATCTCTGACCCAAGCTGACAGAAGACTTGATTCCGAAAGCGACCGTGATTCAACAGCCTTGTGCTTCAAATAGTTTCTTTAACTTCTGAAAGAACTTCTAATGTTCCTGATAATTAGTACACACATAAAAACATAAATTTATTTTCTAAATGAACATGCAGAAGAAAGCCATTCCAGTGAAATGTTTCCAATTACCTGAAGAATTTCACTTTATTCCATTTAAATACGATTTCCTCATGAAAGAAATAAATTAACACCAGGGAATAATTTTCTCTCTAAATAGCTGTCCTAATTGCTATTATGTCATTTGTACTTACAATTGAGAAATTGTAGAAAACTGGAAAGACAATCACCACCATGAAAACAGCAAATAGTGTAGCTGTAATTGGTAGATTTCAAATACCAAGCTGACAATAAGCGCATTTCATTAAGTGTACGTGCTTTTATATTTTATTACTACATTTTATTTTTAAAGTTTTTTGACAACGTGAATGGAGCAAATAAAACTGTATTATACTATGCTTAGAAGAACAATTTTTTTCTGTTTATTTAAAGCTTTTCTGCTTTTAAAACATCTGATAATACAGTGTGGGAATTACTAGAATAATGTTCTACTGCTACTTCCAAAGCATTGTGGGTTAGAAGATCCTTGGCAATTCCATGGTTAACCTGCCTCAGATGACGTCTCAGATGCTCTGTGTGATGCTTGAATTCAATCCATCTGGAATGCCATCACAAACTGGCACATCCTCGCTGATGGCCTGACGTTAGACTTAGGAACCATTTGTAAAGCTTAAGCATTGTTAAGTTGTGTTCTTACAGTTCTTGTTGAAAACAAGCCACTGCGCATTACCCCGTCTTATAAAATTATACATCCCGTCATCAATCACATGTTGTGGACCTACTGCATGCCAAGCACTCTTCTGAAGCTCAAGGGTGCAGCCAAGAGCTTGTCAGACAAAACGGAAATGCGCACGGGGAATGTTGAGGAAAGTCGGAGGCAGTGTTTGTACCGCGGGTGAAGTTACGAAAGGAAAGCGGGGCTTGAAGGCAGCGTGGGACTCCTGTCTGTTTGAAGTTTATGAATGTCATTAAAGAAGAAGTATGAAAGTCAGTATCTGCACATATGAGAAACATGGCTTGAGCAGTGATGGAAGAAGGACAGAGCAGACAAAACGTGGATAACTGAGCAACAAGTGCGGCGTGCTAGAAGAGACTGGTGCGGCTGATGTACACATGAGCCTCAGCGAGTTCATCGGGGCACTGAGATCTCATTCCATCTCATTTCACTGCAAACTTAATGGCTTTTCCCTGTGAGACAAATGCCCCCACCAGCACCACCCTGATCACCACTGCCTTTGAAAACTACAGTTTCATTCTGATTTTGTAAGACATAAAGCATGATTTTCCTAAGGTCAACAACGGTACCTGGTAATAATGTTGAGTTTACAAGTGAATGACTATGATAAGACTGGTTTAGCCAACGGCTATTAACCAGAGGCTGGACCACTCATCTCAGCCTCGTCTTTCTCAGCCTCTTGGACTTTTGGACAGAGATAGATAAAGACAGGAACCCGCTGTCAGCTCTACCCTGGAAATAAAACTGCGTAAGTTCCTCCCGGGTATTAGCCGTCTACTTACAAAACCACTTACTTTCTCTGAAACATGCCCTGGTGTTCTTCAAGAACCCTTTTGCTTTAACTGGGTTTGTCGTCCCTGCACTCAAGAGAATGCTAACACTGCATCGCCCCCGTATATATTTTCTATGCCTCATTTGAATTCATATCCCTGTGTTTAATTATTCTCCTAACATTTTTCACTGTTTTCTGTTGCCAATCAGATAAATCCAATGTTCCGGTATACTTTCTGCTACGACATGCCACAGAGTTTTCAAACCCAGGCTCGGCGATCTACTCATTGAAACAGTTCATACACAGCCTTCCTTTACATCTTTTCCAAGATGTTACTAAAGATGATAATAGAAAACAGAGTGAACGCTATTTAATAATATGCTGAGGTTCAAATAGTGGACTTGAATATTATTAGATATAATAGTTTACATGTGTTTAACCCCTTATCCCAGAATTTCTAACTTTAAAAATAGGAAACATAGTATCCTTTCTGTACGGTGTGTGTGTGTGTGTGTGTGTGTGTGTGTGTGTGTGTAGGTGACATCTCCACTTGTGTGGAGATGTGTGTCCCTCATAGAAACCAGAAGATTATGTCTCCTGTGTTCCTCCAGCATTTTTCCACCTTGCTTCCTTAAAACAGTCTCTCATTAAACCTGGAACTGTTGTTCATTTCTTTATTTCTGTATTTTTTTATTTATGAGAGTGAGAGAGAATGGGCATGCCAGGCAGGGACTTCACAGCCACTGCAAACAAACTCCAGATGTGCACGCCCCCTTGTATGCATGCGCAACATTGCATGCTTGTGCCACTGTGCGTCTGGCTTACATGGGACCTGGAGATTCGAACATGAGTTTTTAAGCTTCACAGGAAAGTGCCTAAACCGCTTAGCCATCTCTCCAGCCCTATTTTTCACTTAGACTGGCTGACCAGTGAGCTTCAGCAATTCTGCGTTCTCTGACCACTTAGCACTAAGGTTGTGGGACATGTGTGGCCATACCTGAGTGGTTTTTTTTTGTTTGTTTGTCTGTTTTTTTTTTTCTTAATGTGGACACTGTGGATTGAACTCAAGTTCCAACGTTTGTCAAACAAGCACTCTGCCCCACTGAGCCATATCCCCAACCCAGGCACAAAGAAGTCCTTCAATAAAGGAGAGCCATGATTATTGTACTCTGATTTAAACCCATATTTCTAATCTACAACACTTAATATTCAGAGCTAGCACCCTAAGTGCCTACATGACAATGTTTGTATGAACAGACCTCAGCTTCCAACTTGAAAAAGGGAAATTGCAATCACAATGGACTCTTCCCTAACCCTGAAGAACAAAAGTACCTATCCACCAGGAGTCACCCAGCGACTGGTAGTCTAATCTTAGAATCCTTCTGCCTCCAACTGGCTTCGAAGCCCTAAAGATTGACTTTGCTGTACATATTTAGATCTGTCACTGCTCACCTTCGCCCCCCCACCCTCCGCAACTTCTCCCTGGAACAGGGATTGTCTACAGTTGTCTGCAGGCCTCTGATTAACATAGTATGCCCTTGTTATGCTCACCTAACTTACCCTTGTAACATCGGACGCGTAAGCCTTTGCCAAAGCTCAAAAGCTGATCGGGTTTAATTCTATTAATAGCTCCCTATCGATCAGAGAATAAAGATCCACCCTTCTGACTGCCCACATGTCCTTCAGCAGTGTGGCCCTTACCTTATGGCCTTTATTAGTGCAATCAAGTTCAACTGCTCTTGTTTTCTGGATCTAACCTTCCGTTTGCTGTCTCTGTGACTTTGTTCGTGCCGGGCCATGTGAAGGGAACACCCTGGCTTCAACACCCTAGCTCGTCTTTCAAGGGTCACTTCCTTTATGAGGCGCAGGCAGATAAAGCTTTCCCTTAAATACTCCTATCACAGCATTCGTCCTTGAGCTTTTCATGCTGTGGTTCAAGCGGAAGGACGGACAGAGGTGTGCTGTGTTCCACTAGGGGTTTTGAGGTGTGGCTCAAGCATGGCACAAAATAGGCTCTGAACGTATGCCTGCTGAATACATGTAGGTACAAAGATAACTGAGGGAACTCAATGATTGGAAGCAAAGATGAAAGTCTGTTCCAGAGTCTAAATATTCAATCCAGAGTCTCTCTCATTGGGCCCACAATAACACACCATATAACATTTCTGTTTATAATTGTCACCTCCACTTATCAAGCAAGCACCACCGTAGTTGTTGCAGAATGGCTCATTTCAGGTAAGCGGGAATTTGATGAAGCTGTTATTTCATTTCCAGCAGTTGAGTCAGGCTTTCCTTTTTTACAAACTGAATATTGCTTCTCAAATGGTAATTTGAGACAAAATAAATAGAAGACCCAGATGACTGTTAAGACAGTGCTCTGCAAATTTATGAACCTCATCTTAGATTTAAAAATAAAAATAAAAATCTAGGGCTGGGGAGGCACCTCAGCAGTTAAAGGCATTTGCAAAGGCTGTTGTCCCAGGTTCGACTCCCAGTTACCTAAATACAGCCAGATGTGCAAAGTGCAGCGTGTGTCTGGAGTGTGTCTCTTGTAGCAGGAGGCCCTGGCACACCATTTCTCATCCCTCTCATTTTGCAAATAAATAAATAAATAAAAATATTTTGATATATGAAATTTTGCCACTGGCCTAACTAGAGCTGATGAAACTTAGCAACATTAAGCTGAGTCCATCAAAGAAGTGAATGGGTGTTTTATAGATGTACAGATACAGATGTGCTACCTGTTCATGTGTGTGCGTGTGTGTGTGTGTACATGTGTGTTCTTTTCAATATTTTGGCAGACTTCGCAATGAACTTAAACTCAGAGCAAAACTGTAATTTTGCATTGAAGAAAGATTTCATTCACACTGAACTAGAGAGCAGGCAAAAGTGCCAGGAGTCGTGGCTAGTTAAGCAGAAGCGGCCTTCCAGCAGGTACACATCTTTAGCTTTCTGGAATCCAATGGAGAGGAGAAAGGACTAAATTCCAAGAACAACACATTCCCTGGAGGTCTTAGACAGCAAATGACTGTACTCCCAGTGGCTCCTCAGGGTGCCTTTCCCGTCACATTTTTCTATGACCTGTCACCCACCAGGCTCCAGGCAGTTCACAAAGACCATCACTTCACCAGGAAGTGGATTCACAACTACAGAAGCAGCTACTTTACAAAAAAGAAAAGAAAAGAAAAGAAAAAGCACAAAGAGATTTATATACCTCTAAGCTTTCTAGAAGAAAAGAGATACTGATAAAAGCCAGGTATCTATCACTGAAAGTCTTATCCATGCAAGAAAACTTATCGAAAAGCCTAGTCATGTCCCACCCCGAGATGTTGCATGTCCAGAAGGTAAGACGGTCTGCAAAGACTTCACGTCACTTCAGCCGAGAGTCTGCAGCATCCGAATTTTACCTGTTTAAAAATTAAGATGATGATTTGCTTTCTAAAGTCATGCTTGACTTAATTTAGCTCAGTAGGGATAAGACAATGAAAACAAAAAAGAATAGCAGTTTTTCTTTCATTATACTCAAGTTTACGACACTGAAGAAATCAGAATGACGGAAATAGATGACTTCCCTGTGGAGATGGAGGTCTGGGTAAGTGTGAGGGTGCCCCTGTGTGACTGCGCATGCGTGTGGTGGTGGTGGTGGTGTGTGTGTGTGTGTGTGGGTATGTGTGTATGCGGAGGCCAGAGCACAGCCTTCGGTATTTATCCTCTTCCTCCTCTCTTTGATTTAAGACAGGGACTCTCACTGGCTTAGAGCTAAACAATTAGGCAACACAAGCTACCCAGTGACACCCACCGATTGTAGGCACATGATGCCACATCCAGCTTCTTTTGTGCGGATTCTGGGAAACAAACTCAGATCTCCATGCCTGCACTTTACCAACCAAACTGCCTCTACTTTTTTAAAACTTTATTTGTTGTTTAATAAAGGGACCAGAACTAAAGCACACTTTTCTATGGCAAGTTATATATATATGTGTGTGTGTGTGTGTGTGTGTGTATACATATATACATGTATATATATATATATATATATATATATATATATATATATATATATATATACACGCACACACACACACATACATAGAGGAGGGAGGGAGGGAGGGAGGATGAGAATGGGTATGCCATGGCCCATAGCCACTGCAAAGGAACTCCAGATGTACTTGTCACCTTGTGTATCTGGCTTTACATGGGCACTGGGGAATTGAACCCCAGCCAGTAGATTTTGTGGGCAAGCTCCTTAACTGCTGAGCTATCGCTTTTTTTTTTTTTTTTTTCCTTCACAGATACCTATTTACTTTTCACTGAAAACTATGGCAAAGACGTTATTACATTATAAGTACACCTAGAAAGAACTTTTCAAAGATGTACCTCCCAGACGTGCTAACTAATGATTCTTGCTTTTATAAAAGAATAACTGCATTTGATATGTAACGTGGGTCAAATGTTCCCAAAGCATACAAAGTGGGTAGGCGGCAATTGGCATTCGAGTTTGCTGGTGTTTATTCTTCAAGACCCCAGTGTTTATTCATGCCGCTGCTTTAAGCGTTCCTATTTCACCAATCTAACGCACCACCACCCCGAGCTGGATGTGGAAGCAGGCGTGCCGAACCCCTAACGACAGAAAGCACATCAGGCGAACCCCGCCAGCAGAAACAACAAACTCAATTTCCGTTGAAACAAAACGGCCTAGCATGGAAGAGCAGCCTGCCATCCGACCCCGGGAGTTTGATTTTCATCGACGGCAGCTGCATCAGCCCTCTCCTCTCATTTTTCTATGACAGAAAATAAGAGACAAGCCATGTGCACATGCAGCAAGCAGGACAGAGCTGCTCGCGTGCTGCTGCCCTCCGGCAGGACTGCCCGAGCAGGCCGCTTCCCGCCTTTCCGCCCAGAACCTGGCTCACGGTCCTGGTTCTGCAGTCCCAGGACACACGGTGCTTTTCCAAGTCTCAGCTGTGCCTCATCACTTTTCAACTGGCTTTCTGATTGATTTGTTTTGGGGTCATAGGAGGGGGAAAGGGGGAAAGTTTGGAAGGGGGGATAAAACCTGGTACACGCAGTAAGTGGTAAATCCAGCCAGCAGGCAAGTGAAGTACAAAGGTGTGCATCGAGATGACCACATAGAAACATGCCAAGGCACAGAGCCCCCTTGTGGAAACAGCAGTTGCCACGTGTTGTGTGGATATTTCTACTTCATTTGTTAGCATAATACTGCGACTCCCACTTTGTGGGCATGAAAGAGAGGCACACAGAGAATATATATATATACACACACACACCCTGTGATCAGACAGATGAGAAATTTAGACCTAATAAAAGAGACTGATAAGACAGATGAGTGACAGTCACAGATACACTGGATTGCTAATGATCCCAAAGAAACACCAGAGCACTTTACATCTTCAATGATCATTTGCTCATCAGGAATGCCATTGACTGGCTGGTCAGCTCATCACCAGCTGAGATCCATGACCAGATCAAGTGTACATTAAATATCAATAAATCAACCAACTGGTGGGTATGGTGACACACACCTGAGAGCAGTTAATGAAGTTACAGGCTGTAATACAACTGGACCTTCTATGTTTACACCCTCGGACATTTCTACATCCATGAAATTAGATGCTTCCACTCGTTAATTACTGTGTCTTGGGCAGGATAGTCACTTCCTCCCCATCTGATTCTTAAAACAAGTTGATACTACAATACCAGCTCTCTTCCCTGGTGAGGAAGTCAAGACCACTACTGGTAACTTATCTTAGATCCCAGAGGTAAGAGCCGCAGCCTTAGGTTTCAGAACGGCATTTTCTTAATATTTACCATATTTCAATATGGGTTTTTTTTTTTTTTTCTATTTAAAAATGTTTGAAGAGGGAAGCAGCCGCCTCCATGGAGGAGACACCATGTCTTTTTCACTTCTGTTGCTCCGCAGGGACTCATCCAGCACTGAAATAGCTCTCCCATTCACAGCCCCAGATGGTCCACTTGACAAGGAGAGGCCTCTGGGGATATCTGAAAGCTCTCTTCTCGCAAAGAAGTACTATCTAGAAAATTCCTAGGACAGTCATAAGTTTTAGCTCAAGAGATTCTTTTGAAAAATAGTTTTGTCTCTGCCTTGCTGTACAAGCATGAGGCCTTGAGTTCCGATCCCCAGCAAACATGTTAAAGACAAAACAAACCAACAAACAAACCAGTCCAGCACAGTTGTACTCGCCTGTCCTCCTAGCTCTGAAGAGGCAGGACAGCGAGATCCATGGGTCTCACTTCTAGTCTTGCCGAACCTTTGAGCAAATGAGGAGGATGCCCAAGGCTGACTCTGGACTCTACACATATACTAACATGGACACACCCACACGCCAAAAGAAAATATATTTCTTTTCTTCTATATGAATGCCAAATCTGAGAAGCAACACAAAAGAAGTTACTTTATTGCAAAAAGTCAAAAATACACATTTTCTTCACTAGGCACATTCCCAATGAAGGCATTTTGAAATCTGAAAGAAAAAAAAATTACTTTTTTTCAAATTACTTCCCTGTGTCAATTCTCATCTACATGCACGTTGCTCAAAGCATTAACAGCGAACAGTATGAATATTTTTCTTGAGATAGCTTTAAAAGACACTGATACAGAGATCCTTTCCAAATATTATTAATATTCCTATTACTTACACAAGCTTCTATCAGATATGCTTCTGGATACTCTTGGGAAGTTGCAATAGACAAATTATATCTATTTTTACTGAGATATAAAGCATAACATAAGAGAGGCAAAAGAAACTTTTAAGACGCTAAGATGTGGTGATATCACAAATGAGGTATCATGATTAGGAATTACAATGACCTTGGGAAAACAAAAGCATTCTAAAATAACCACTGCATAATTAACGAGATCACAGTCAGTAATGTTAGACTTGCAACTAAACACTCATCATCCCAAGAAGTGTCATGTCTAAAGCAAGAGAGATGATCAACTACCAAAATCACTCTTACTGGGAGCATTTGACTTTTAAAAATGAAGTATTAAAAGATAAAACCATTTTAATAAAATAAAATTATTCCCCACAATGACAAAGTGCTGCTCTCACAACTCATAACCTACAACTACATGGTGAATACCAGCAATCCCATCAAGGAGGGGCCTCAGTGCAGTGGGGCCAGGGAGGAGCAAAATGATGGTTTTAACATAGGATATGGTAGTGCTAATAATCGTCACCATACTAAATTTTATTGGGCATAATATCAACATATACAAAGTGTCCACACTGAACAACTACCAACAGTTTTGCCACCTGTGGGGGCTTTTTATGAGAGAGAGAGGAGAGAGAAGGAGAGAGAATTGGTGCTCCAGGGCCTCCGGCCATTGTGATCGAACTCCAGATGCTTTGCCACCTTGTGTACACATGCAACCTTGTGCACTAGTGTCACCTTGTGCGACTGGCTTACATGGGACCTGAAGAGTCAAACACAGGTCCTTAGGCTTCACAGGCAAGTGCTCTAACCACTAAGCAATCTCCCTTACCCCCTCATCTGTGTTTAATTTCTGCCTTTTGTAGTAGTTGCTTAGTAAATCCAAGTTCCCATTGGTACACATTTCTAAACATGTGAACACTTTCTAAAAAAGCCACAACGCCATTCAAGACCAGATGTAACTAATGGCGATCACGTGGTATTACGGAATAACTCATCTATGTGAAGCAATTTTTTTCATCATAATACACTGAACAAAGAAAGTTATTTGTATTCCCTAGTTCTGCAATACTTTTATAAAAGGACAAACAAAGAAACATCATTAGGATAGTTGTACTTTCCATTTTCATCTTACCACACACGGGAAGTATTTCGTGCAAGGGAGGTAGAACTAAAAGAAGATACGGGATCACTATGCACACCAAATTTGTAACTAAGCAGACGAAGGAAGAGAAAGTTGTCGTTCTGCATTCTCGTGAAAAATCCACAGAAGTGAGCTCCCAGGCAACCCTATCCTGGAGCTAACTTAAGTGAAGAGACACTAGGTTTTGTGGGCCGTATCTCCACCAACTCCTGTTCTTCTTGGCTGGGTTGGTAGAGGAAATATGAAGACTGCAGAGAAATGTCTCAATGTCATCAACTAATGCCATTAGCAGCCTCAGTATTTGGGAAAAGAAAAAGCAGAAACTGTCAAGGGCATAGAAATGAACATCTCCATGCTGACAAACCAGCCAGATTCTCTCTGGGTATACGGTGAATGCACAACATCAAGAAAAAAAAAAATCTACTGACATTTGCTGCCTATTTCTTTTTGTAATTAAAAAGATAAGAGCTGGAGAGATTGCTCAGTGGTTAGGGTACCTGCCTGCAAAGCCTGAGGAGTGGAGTTCAATTCCCCAGTACCCATGTAAAGTCAGATGCACAAAGTGGCAGATGCATCTGGAGTTTATAGTGACTGGAGGTCCTGGTATGCCCAATTCTTTCTCTCTCTTTCTCTCTCTCTCCTTGCAAATAGATAAATAATATTAAAAAGAGACAAATCTGCCTCCTCTAACAAATTAGTTTCCACGTGTTTGGGGGATGAATTCACACATTGGAGGCCTTACCCACAGAACCTCAGAATGTGGCTGTAATTGGAGCCAAGGGTTTTATAGGTGTAATTAAGATGCACCGAGGCCCTGAACCAATATGGCTGGTGTCCCCATGTGGTGAAGAAATGTGAATACAGATCTGCCTGCTCCAGGGGGGAGGTCACCTGAGACCACAGCTGGAAGGAAACAGCAGGAACAGACCTCTGAAGAAGCTTACGTACTCAACACCCTGATCTGACTTCCAGCTGCTAGAACTATGAAAAATAAATGTCTGTCATTTGAGTCCTCCCCCCATACAGTATTGTTGTAGCCAACTCAACCCACCAATAAAAAAATTTCTTGCTGTAGAAATACTGATACAGAAAAAAAAAATTCAGCCTCTAAAAATTCCTCACTAACTTTTCATAACCAGGCAAATTAGTAAAGCCTTAATAATTTTAAGTAGTAAAATATCTTAAATATAATGTCTATCATTTTTGAAAAGATAACTACAATTCATTATAATTATCAAATATACAGAATTTCCCAATCACATGTGTTCACAAGTGTGAGCGTGCATGTTTCACATAAAGATTACATATCCGTTTTGCATAATAAAAACCCCAAGTCACACATTTACATCGGACGCGATTCTGATGATGCTTGCTGGCAGGCTTCTACTGTCAGGTGTATTTTACATGTCCCTAAAGGCCCATGTGTTAAAGGCTTGTTCCCCATGCCATGTTCTCGGGAAACCATAGAAACTTTAATGGTTCAGCACTTTAGCTTACTGGATGTGAGTCCTTGAAGGGGATGATGGGAACTAAGTCTGTCTCTTCCTGTTTTTGGATTTCTGATTGTGAGGTAAGCAACTATACGCATGAACCCACTCTGTGATACATGGTACTGTACTGTGCCACAGGCTCAAAGCAAGAGGGCTAAATGACCATGACAGTTCCAAGCTCCAAGACAGTGAGCTAAAGAAACTCTTCCTCTGTGGACTTAACACCTCAGACATTTGGTATCATAATGGAAAGCTGGTTAGCACAGTCTCTAATGCATTAATTCTCCATCATCTTTTTCTTTTCTTTTTTTTTTTTTTGGGGGGGGGATGGTGGCAGAAAAAGAAACTGGATCACTTGTCCTATATAGCATTTACTCCTGTCTGGATTTTGCTGACTGTTAATTCTGTAATTTCATATATAATAAGATCCGTTGCCTTCTTTATTTCTTGTAAGTTGAGAGACCTGGAAGCTTGATCAGGTTCATTTGAGGAGAGGGGGCAAACAAGTTCTAAGTGATATGCACAACTCCTTCCAAAGGACACAGCAGACTGATTGTCATTCTTCAGCCACTGATCACCGTGGTGGCTTGATTCAGGTGTCCCCATAAACCTAGGTGTTCTGAGTGCTAGATTCCCAGCTCATGGAGATTTGGGAATCGGGGCCTCCCAGAGGCGGTGTATTGTCGGAGGTGGGCTCATGGGTGGTATAGCCAGTTTCCCCTTGCTAGTGTTTGGCACACTCTCCTGTTCACGTCGTCCACCTGATGCTGGCCAGGAGGTGATGTCCACCCTCTGCTCGTGCCATCGTTCACCCCTGCTGTCATGGAGCTTCCTCTAGTCTGTAAGCCAAAATAAATCCTTTTTGCCCAAAAGCTGTTCTTGGTTGGGTGATTTCCGCCAGCAATGCGAACCTGACCACAACAGTCACCATCACACTTAGACCCACGATTTTAACAGCATGTAAAACAGTGACATTTCTACAACTCCATTTATTAGATGAAAGACTTCTGTACAGAGGGTGCCCAGAGATGTAACTGTAAAAGAAGTAAAACAAGTACTCATTTTGATGTATAAGTAGTGTGTAATATGTGGTGTATGCACAGGTGTGTACCCTATGGGCACACGTGTCTAGGCCAGAAGAAGACAGGAGTGTTCTCCTCTATTATTCTTTCGTCTTATTTTCCTGAGTCCCCAGATTCTCTCACTGAATGTGGAGCACCCTGCTTCTAAGCTAGGCTGGCTGACCAGGAACTCCCAAGAGCTCCTCTACCTCTGCTGCCTTCAATGTTGGGGTTATAGGTATGCACAGCGAGCCCAGGTTTTTATGCAGGTGCTGGGGACTGAACTCAGGTCCATATGCTTATACACAGCACAAGTTCTCGCTGACAGAGCCACCTCGCCAGGTCCCAAATGCCTTACTTTTCTTTTCTCTTGATTTCCTAATTTTGAAATAAGTGACCAAACTTTTTTTTTTATCCTCTTTCCCCAATGCCGTCCCTGACCTCTGGCAGAGGTCTATGACTCTTCCTGAGGAGGACGGTAGTTCCCGGGAGTCTTTTCTTTCTGGCAGGACAAGACGATGCCCCAGGACATCCCGTATACTTCTTCCCTATGCATGGCGAGGCTTATGGTTAAGCCTAACACTTAGTAGTCCCCAGATGACGGAGCCTTTGAAAGGTGGAGGTGTGTCACTGGGAGTGAAGCTCGAGGTCTATTGGTCCAGCTTGGCAGCGCGAGCTGTCCCTGCTCCTGGCTGCCCCCTCCCTGCCCATGTGACGGCGCGTGAAGCCCAGCTGCCTGCTCTGCCGCGCTTTCCCCGTCGGCATGAAACTTCCCATCAAAACTGTCAGTTGCGATAAACCCTGTGCTTCCATAAGCTGCTTCGGGCTGGGTGTTCTGTCCCAGCAAGGGGAAGACAACTGCCCCACACAGCACCGGCCGCTCCCTCAGACGGTCCCGCCGCCTTCCGGTGAATCTCAGAATCGTCTGGTCATTGTTCTCAGACATGGTCAACAGGTAAATCTAAGCATTCATTTTGACATTTTCCCATTTGGCATTTACTCTGTCCCACTTGTCTTAGGATTCCACCTCTTTCTTTCAAATGAAACATTGACTTATTTGATTTAAACCACAGAATGTGCGCACCTACTCACATTTCCGAGACCAGCATATTACAACACACAACTGTAAGAGAACATTTCTTTTCAAAAATGCATTAGGGTGTTCATGGCATTCAGGATGCACAGTAAAGGAGCACTTACAAGGGTTCTTCCCCATGTGACTGCATGCGCCAGCAAACACATGCACAGTAAGGCTGATCATCTCATTTCTACGGGTGGTGTCACGTATGCGGAAGGTCAAATGCCCAGCACTTTTCCTTGGATAAACAGCAGCAATGATTATCAAGTGTGCGTTCTTCTGTTTTTATACCTTCACTTGGCAGTTTATCTCATCCTTTTTGACAGCAGCCTTGTATCTCTTCCCTTGATCCATAGTCATTTGGTTTATTTCACTCATTAGATCTTTTTTTAAAAAAATTTGTATTTATTTGAGACAGAGACAGAAAGAGAAAGAAGGAGAGGGCGAGGCAGAGGGAGAGGGAGAGGAAGAAGAAGAGAGAGATTATGAATACACCAGAGGCTCCTGCCACTGTAAAAGAATTCCAAAGCATGTGCCACTTGGTGCATCTGCATTTATGTGGGTACTGGGGAGATCAAACCTGGGCCATGAGGGTTTGTGAGCAAGCTCTTTTAACCACTGAGTCATTTTCCTGGTCCCTCACTCATTACATTTTATACACAGATGCTATATATATATATATGTATATATATATATATATATATATATACACATATATATATATACACACATATATATATATATTTGCAATAAACTTGAAAGATATTAAACATTTTCCTATACATTCACATATTTCTATCTAAAAATTCAAAAGTGAATCCAGGTGTGGTGGGACATGACTCTGGTCCTAGCACTTGGAAAGATGATGCAGATGGATCGCCTTGAATTTGAGGCCAACTTGGAGCTACAGAGTGAGTTTCAAGTCAGCCAGGGCTAGAATGAGACCCTGCCCCCCCCCAAAAAAAAAAACACAGTGGCTAAGATTATTACAAGAGGAACGGAACTCATTCATATGTCCCTAAATGTGGCTCTATAGACTTCTGCATGAGAAAATATGACTAATTCAATTAACCACTGTTTACAATCTAATATATTCAACTTGATTGACAAGAGAACCTCCATTTTACTTGTCTTCCTCATTTTCAGAGCACTATAGATCTATCGATGAAAACTATATTTAATAACTATTTTTAATAACAATGAAACTATTTTTAGTGCTGTCCCTGATATTGTGAACCACTTAAAGCATTTTGTCAAACGGAGTACATAATGTGCAGGGTAACCTAGTCATGTAAAACGGGGGGGAGTGCTGTGAGGGGCTGCAGATATGAAAACATTCCAATGTAATGATGCAACATTGAGAGAAATGCAATGGACAACAATAAATATTGAGAAAATACACATTTTCTTGAAGCTCAACAAGCTCCCAAATTTCTTTCAAGTACATTACAATATCATAAAGAATTAAGCAGCACTTTAAAAGCAGCGATCTAAATGTAAGGTGCAAGTAGCAGTGAGTATATGCTCTCTTAAATAATTATGGTGATTTTCAAAAAGTTTATATTACTTTTTAAAAATCATAGTTATTTCACGTCAAACTACTTGGTGGGAAAAAAAAATCAACACACCCAAAAATTATTATAGGGAAACAATGTTTACCCTACCCTTTTCACATCTCAAATCTTAACCATTTTCTGCTTCGTTTTGTTCACACGAAAGCATATTCAGTTTTTGGTGTTTTAACAAAAACAAAGGCAGGGACAGGTCAACAAGCAGTAACCCTGAACTAGAGGCAGACGGGCAGCGTGGTGTTGAAGGAAGAGCCTCCTACAGGGGAAGTCTTTCTTATCCGAAGCAAAGAGGAACAAGGGATTCTGGCAAGATTTATGACAGGCTGAGCCCTCCACTTCATTGGTTCTTACCTCCATTGTTCAGAGCTCCCAAAGGGTCTTTAACAGGCCCTAATAAAAACTTTCCACAGGGACTCCTTTCCAATCTGCATGCAAAAACTAAATGTCAGCAGGAGGCCCAGAGCTTCGGGAAGCCATGAAGTGAGGCTTGAAGAAAGCAATGATCAGTCGCAGGATGTCTGCTGAGAAGGCCACCTTGCTGGGACAGAACCGAGAGCAGAACTGTGCATGTCAAACTTCACACCTTTAAACTACGTGACCCTGGGATTTGTACACACAAGTATGCTCTGCCGTGCTTCAAAAGCAGCAGTGGGGGCTGGGGAGATGACTCAGGCCGCGAAGTGTTGCTGTTCAAGCATGAGGAACTGAACTCCCACCCCCAGGATCCACATGAAACCTGGGTGTGCCTGTATTCGCATAGCTAGGAAGAGAAGACAAAGAGGATTCCAGGGACATGCCGGTTAGCCAGTCTAGCTCAATTGGTGAGCTCCAGGTTCGAGACTGCTTCTCAAAAAATAAAACGGATCGTGACTGAGAAAGACACCTGAGCCGGCTTCTGCCTTCCACATACATGCATACCCATGTGAACATGCACCTACATACACATGAATATCATACACACATATACACACAGCATACATACATACATACATACATACATACATAGATACACTATCCCCAAGAAGTAGCAATGGGGCTTCATATTAAGATTTGTTACCATCTATATTCCACGAAGTTTAAAAAGAAATCACCTGCAGCCCAGGCCACTGCACATAACCATGTCCAACTTATCACTGCGATAGGCTTAGGCAGAAGAAAAGATAATATACTATTTACTGCTTGCCTGAGACGGGTGAATTAACCAAAGCACCTGAAAATAATGTTTTCACTCATGTATTTCTCCAGACATGTCTAGATGAGAAACATCTGGAAATCTCTTAAAACTTAAGTTCCTCCAAGGAAGATAAGTTGGAGGTGGAGGGGAGAATTATTATTTTTTTTTTATTCCATCTCAAAAGCTTTCAGACACAAGCAAATCCCAAGATTTAGGTCAGTTTTCCTGTTTCTTTTCTTTCTCTGGCTTTCTAAACTTAATTATTCCAGAAGAAACCAGATCCCCGGCCCAGAGCATACTGGGACATACCAGGTGTGATACCAAACAAAAAAGAATGGAAAACAAATGTCTAAGTGAATAAGAAAATAAAGACTGAAGCATGGGCTGAACATGGTGGCACAGGGCTGTCATGTTCACTGTGAGGGAGATTAAGGCAGGAGGACTGCAAGTTCAAAGACTGCCTGGGCTATAATGTGAGTTCAAGACAGACACAGGGCACAAGAGTAAGAATGGAGATGTGGTTGAATGGTACAACATATACAATTCCTAGTAACAAACACATTCTTCTCTCTCTCTCTCTCTCTCTTATAAAAGAGAGACAAAAGCCAGAAGACAAGAATGCAAGGAGCTCCCCCTCTGAGAACTTTTAATGAAGCTAAAGTATCCAGAAATCTGAAGCTATTTTTCATAAAGTGATTATCTGCTTATAATAATCAGTCATCAGTTTCCTGGGATGGGGGGGGTGGGAAATTTAAGTTCCTTTCTTATTCAATCGCTAAGTGAATGACCTTCTGAAAAATTTCCAAGTCTCAACTTGCCTCCTCCTCCCTGCCAAAGACTCAGTGAAGCAACCCAAGCAGAGCCCATCCTCAAGCATGTGAGCAAGGGCAAGGTCAGCATGCGCTGGTGGCCTCCCGCTCTGGGAGAACCAGGAGTGTCCAGCTGCCTGCTTTCCCAGCGGTCTCTTGCCATGGTAAGATTCCTCAAACCCAAACGTGTCCTCAGATGAAACAACCTGTGCTACCATGCAGGTGCCACGCTCAGTGGCTACTAGAAAAGGGCCAGTGCGTGGGGCTCGCTCCGCAGCTTGCTGCTCAGCTCTACATCTAACAGACAAGCCCTGGGAATGGAGCCAGATCCTCAGTCACCGAGGGGCTTTATCTCCTGTTGCCACTTCACCGTTCAGCAAGGTGACAAGGCTCAAGCCCAGATCTAAGGCAGCACCTCAACTCAATACGGCCTCACGCTGTACTGCTGATAACTCCCAAATATCAGAAGGTGGAATGACATGAAGGAGTGTCCAAAACAGAATTTTAATTTCCAAACAAGGTGCCTGCTAAGGATAACATTTCAGAGCATCTGTAATGACAGGGTCTTTCAGAAAACCTGCTGTTTTCACCTATACATGGCCCTGCCTCCTACTATGGAAGAGGAACCATTACTCTACTTCTCCAGACACTGTCTCGAATGCCAAGAATGCTAGCTAGGCTATTAATCCAGTCATTGTCCATTTCCAAGGAAAATCCAAGGTCACTATCGGCAGAACTGGATTCCTGTGTGCCCGCTGTGCTGACAGTGGGAGAAACGCCGCATTTTTCTACTCAGCTTCACTGTTCTCAGCACCACCATCAACCTCTCCAACACATAGAAGCCCGCAGAAGACCATGACTAAGGATGTCTGAGACGGACAGAAACACGCTAGTGGGCCTGGAGAGGTAATATCGGTGGTGGTCAAGTGCTTGACGTGCAAAAAAAAAAAGCATGAAGAAGACCTGAGCTTGATCCCGAGAACCCACGTAAAAATGCTGGGTGTGGTGAGGCTTGAAAGGCCAGTGCACCAAATCTGTCCGAGAGCACCAAGAGGCTTTCCAGATGAGCACAGCCTGAGTCTCCATTCCCGTACCCCTGTTTCTTCACCAAACACCAAGAGCTTGTCTTATTTTAAGATTTGCATGCCAATTCATGTCAAAACTTTCTGTGATAAGTCAGTTTAAAAAGTACTTCACCACTGGCTTTTAAAAAGTTGTACTTAAAACATGTTTTTTTTTTTTTTTTCTGAAAAATTGTAATTCAAGTGGACGGAGTTGAAGGGTGGGCCTCAAGTGCACAAAGGTCAAAGAGAGGACCAGCAGGACCAGAGAAGTACTTAAAAAAACATTACCTTCAAGACTAATTGCAAATAAATTCCAAGATACAGACACTTCAGCAAGAGAAATGCTGATTTAGCATATTAAAGTACAACTTGAGTTTCTAATCCGTCTTTTTAGAAGTTTTAATGTTGCCAACCTTTAGAGAAGAGTTCCAACAAAGGCTCCTATGTTCCATGCGTCAAGAATTTTGAGACTAATTCTTGATAGGAATGCATGGAATTGTATTGACAATTCGCTCCTCCAAATAGGCCCCTTTTCACTTTGCAGAGGCACAATCTCCTTTTCTTACTGCCTATCAAACAGACAAGCATGTAATTAAAACCACTCTCCTAATTCTCTTTTGGGTCTAGATGCCACTGAAAAGCTGGTAGCCCTCTGCTGTGTGAATAATGATTTCTATTATAGTCGAGCTGAATCGAATTACATAAAGGAGAAGTTGTACCAATGAAACAGACAGAAAAGAATTTAATCTGTAAATTACAAGAATATTTATTGTCAGAATTTCAAATCCACAATATGAGCACATTAAACACTCAGAAAAACAAACTCATGAAGTCTTTCAATATCATCTCTCCCAACGTGGAAAAGAAAAGTTGGAAAACTCATCTCATGGGAGAACCCAAAGGAAATTTCAAGTAAAGCGCAAAGTAAAAGCATTAAAGTAAGCACGTCACAGAAATTCAGTTTTTTTCTTTGATCTTCTCATACACAGTGAGCCGACAAAAATAAAACTTCATAAAATGGAGGGAAAAAAACTGCATGAATGTATTAGCAAATAGATTGTAGGAATTCACATGTTTCCTGATTCTGCTGGTGTCCAGCTGCCCATAAGAACTTCACAAACGTTCAACACAAATGTGTGCATGCTTTTATTCACTATGTAATTTACATATATGTATATATGTGTGTGTGTCTACGTATGTACATATAAGGATATACACACACACACACACACACGTGTGTGTGTGTGTGTATATATATATATATATATATATATATATATATATATATATATATTTGTGTTTGGGGTTTGGTTTGTTTTCTATTATCGACCATAATTTTGGAAGATTTGCTGAGCCAGAATTCACATATAAAGTCCAACTATAAACCGGACGTGGTGGCACACGCCTTTAATCCCAGCCCTTGGGAGGCAGAGGTATGGGGATCGTCGTGAGTTCAAGGCCACCCTGAAACTACATAGTTAATTGCAGGTCAGCCTGAGCTACAGTGAAACCCTACCTCAAAAAACCAAAAAAAAAAAAAAGTCCCACTATATATATTGACAAATCAACTGTCGTTAGCATGTTCAATTGCACATCGACGACTACACTCAATTTTAGCAAGTTTTCTTTACCTAAAGGGAAATTTTGCTCCTGTTAGCACCCCCCCACACACACACACACTGTCCTCACCCCTCCATCCCAGCCCCCCACCATCCAGCTCTACCAAAAATCAAACTACTTTCCGTAGATGTGTCTATTCTGGACATGTCATATCCATGGAATCGTACAGTATGTGGTCTTGTGTGGCTGACTTCCTTTGTTAGCCTAATATTTTTCAAGGTTTATCTGGGCAGTACATGAGGCGGAGGTTTGGGCCTTAATCCCAAAACCCATAATCCCCAAAATAACCCATAATGTTGTAACTGGGCAAGATGAAAGTCTCCAAAGTCTAAAATCCCAAGAGATAATGAAAGTCAATGGGTGTAATAGTTCAGTGAAAATCAGCTGTACTCTAATAAAGTAGGCTGTTAAGATAAACCTATGGATGAGAAAGCATGGCGGTAATTGTCTCCACCCTGACCTGTAGGTGTAGTAAGTCACCTGAATTCCCACCTGGACCACCTGACAAGATGGCTCAGAAACTGAGATGGGGCAGTACTGTGCTGAGGCCACGGGAAACGTTGCCTTTCACAGATGCAGCCACACAAAAGGGACATCTCTTCATGCATCAAAGAAGTTCTCGTGGTTTTACATACACGGACAATACTTACATGGACATGAGGTCCATGCAGTGACAATATAAATTTAGAATAAAATAGTTTACAAAAATACAATACGAACTGGGTGAGGTGGTGCATGCCTTTAATCCTAGCACTCAGGAGGCCGAGGCAGGAGAATGACTGTGAGTTAAAGGCCAGCCTGACATTAATTCCAGGTCAGCTTGGACTAGACTGAGACACTACTTCAAAAAAAAAAAAAAATCTAGAGATTAGGCCTCTGTCAGTTGGATATTCAGCAAATATTTTCTCCCATTCTCTGGGTAAGCTATTGGCTTTGCTTGTTGTATGTTTGTCTGTTGAGAAACTCTTCAGCTTCATGCGATCCCATTGGTTGAGTGATTGTTTAAGAGCCTGTGCTACTGGGGTTTTGTTCAGGAAGCCTTATTCCGTTCCTATGTCATGGAAAGTTCCTCCTATTTTTTTTTTTTCCAGTAGTAGCAGAGTTTTCGATCTTACATTGAGGTCTTTGATCCATTTGGACTTGAGTGTTGTGAATGGTAAGATGTGTGGATCAAGTTTCAATTTCCTGCATATGGTTATCAACAACAAAACGACACAACGAAATTTGAAGAAAACTGGTCGAACCTTGAACGGATCATTCAGTGAACTCAACCAATTACAGAAATCTACTATTGCCACAAAGTCTCACTCATCTGTAGCACGTAACCTGAACCTACCCAAGATGCCAACATACCCAGAAAGCATCTCAAGGACCAGACAATAGGGTGGGTGGGGTACACAAATCAGGACCCAAACTGCAATGGTACCATCTTCCACATCTGAAGACAGACCAAATAGTTGAACCTTCACCAGGCCCTTAGAGGGAACACCTGAGTTGGGATTAAGGCCCTGAAGAGGGTATGATGAACACTGACCTTAATCTTCTACTGCCTCTCTCTCTCTCTCTCTCTCTCTCTCTCTCTCTCTGTCCCTCTTCTCTCTAACTCTTTTGTATTACTTATCTTGTTCTTCCTGCTCTATGTGGGCACTGACCTGTAACTCCCAGTTCCAGCAGGTAGCTATCATCCACAATGAGCTTTTGATCCGAGAGACCTACAAGGTTTCCTAAAAGACAGACAGATTTCTGTCAAAGTACTTGATGACCCACCAAAGGTTAGTGGTAAGACTCTACTGCTGAAGACACCATATGCGGTTGACACGTAACATGGAGTGACATGGCTGGAAGCTGGAAGAGAGTCAGTCCCCAGACAGTCAGCGCGTCTAGTGCCAGAAGGTGCTACATGGGCGACTGGGGGAAAATGACCAATATCTGTCCAAGTAACTCATGGTCTAACCTACTTAGCAGCAAATAACCTGTTGTGATGCTCACACAAGTACAAGAGAGGCACATAGCCATGGTGGAAACCAGCTGCTCTTGATTTGGCTAACTGATCCACTGAGTGGAACGGGACCCATAGCTGGAGCTGGGAAACAAGTCAGAACCAGATCCTGCTCTCCATTATCAAGCTACCACCAATCGTGGGCTATAAGAGTGCCTACACCTATTAAATTCTCTCTAAAAAAAAATAATGGTTATCCCATTTATCTGGTGCTAACTGTACTCTCCATCGCAGAATCTGTTTTCTCTTTCTCAAACAGACGCAGATCCTAAGGAAAGAACCACCCCATCATACTTCAAAAGGACCCCAGCTCAAACTAAGAATAATTGGCAAAACAAGCAAGAGTGCTGTTTTCTTGTTGAACTGGTACCAGCACAAGGGTGAAGGAGATCGACACAGAGAATAATCAACTCCTACCAAATCAGACACCCAGAGACACAGAGGCTCCCAAGACCTCATCACTGAAGCAGACCTAAAATGAACCCAATATGGCTCAGGGAAATTTGTGGAAGAGAGGGCGGAAAGAATGTCAGAGCCACACGTTGGGTCATGATACACAGAGACATTTCCTCCTAGCCTTAACTGAGGTCTAATCCCACAATATATGACCCATATACCCCAACAAGGAGAGGCCAGGGGAAGGGGGGAGGACAGGGAGGAGGCTAACAATGGTACCAACTTGACTGTATTCACTGAGCACAAAACTAATTTTAAAAAATGATAATAGCAACATATTTTAGGGTTTTGTTAAAAACTAATTAAATACTACCTTAAAGTAACTTATATGCTGAAATATTGCATCATTAGGCCAATAATACTTTATAAATATTACTGAATATATGTACGTATAATGATCATAATTTATGTGTGATAATGAAATAATATACACTTATTATAGAATAAAGGCAAAAATAAATAAATAGGACCTCTTTTTTGTTGTTTGTTTTGGTTTTGGTTTTTTGAGGTAGGGTGTTGCTCTAGCTCAGGCTGAGCTGGAATTCACTATGTAGTCTCAGGGTGGCCTTGAACTCACAGCAATCCTCCTACCTCTGCCTCCCAAGGGCTGGGATTAAAAGCATGCACCTCCATACCTGGCTTAAATTGTCGTATTTTCCTTTTCCTCCTCTCCCCTCCCCTCTTCTCTTTCTCCACCCCCCCTCTTTTTTTGAGGTAGTAGTCTTACTCTAGCCCTGGCCAACCTGCTATTCACTATGTACTCTCAGGCTGGCCTTGAACTCACGGTAGTCCTCCTACGTCTGCTTCCTATATGATGGGATTAAAGCCGTGTGCCACCATACCGAGCTAAACTGTAGTTTTTTGAGGTACAAATTCAGAGGTGAGCTTTTGGATTACTGCTATAAAGTCCATTCTCATCCATTTTGTGTGAATTCTGTTTACTTTTAATATTTCTCATCTAGTTTGACTGTCTTGACTAAAGACATTTAAATCCTATTAAACCCTATTAAAAATAAAACTGTTACCCAAGATGAAATAGTTTATTTTCTCTTTCATAATTGTGGAAAACTTATAGTATGTCTCTGTCAGTCAAACTTCAGTATTCATAAAATAGGTCTATCATCTTTCTCATTTACAAGTTGATCGACTGGACATGAATGAAAAGTAAGAATATATTTGTATATTTACTTTTAAAAACGTCGAAGTGGAGGCTCATGATGTAGAGGAAAACAATTATGAAAATAAAGATGGGTAAAAATCACAAATGTGGCATGGTAACAGTAAAGTTGCTCCAACACAAAGGGAAAGAGAATAATAAATGTCCCTATTCCCCTGTCCCTCTTCTGATCTTTGCTGAAAATCCATCTAGAGATGGAGGGCGAAGAAGCCCAGAAATAATTCCCCACAGGTCGTCCTCCTGGGGCAGTTCTGTGATTCGCAAGCACATCAAACAGCACCGCAAACTTTGAAAGAGTCGAAGCGGGAATGAGAATACAGAACTGCTTGCACCATTATGAGCGTGCCTGCATAAGGTCAGCAACAAATGCTAAGAGTGTTCCAGACAGACTCATATAATAAGCAGTAAGCACGCGTTTCTAGAGCTCAAGGAAGGGTAAGGCAGCACACACACGAATACTCACCGCGTGGTATCCCAGCAACGTCGAGTGTTCTAGGAAGGGTCAAGCAGATATGTGTTCCCGGCTACTACAAAACTTATCAAAAAGTTAAAAATAAAACGAATCTCCTCATATGGCAGACACTCCACACGACCGAGAATTAACCGTGGGTATATGAGCCATGGAACCCAAATAGCTTCATGAGGCCTTGTGGTAAGGTCACGCTACAAGTGTCCCTACACAAAGATAAGAACGTGAGCTACAAGCAGACAGTGCTGGCAGATTTAAGAGCAAGCGTGTTCCTCCCAAGGCTGACAAGAAATGCCCTCGAGCTACAGGGCTGCAGAGCTCATCTTGGTGAAGGAGCTCTGGTGCTGTTTCATCAACTACTGACAACTTTGACACAACTTCACAGGCGATGGGCTGGTGGAAGGCTGAGCTAGTCAATCTCAAATCTCCTCAGTGACATTATAGACTTCAGATTAAATACAAGACAGACAAGTCCTTCCCTATCATCTAATAAACCATCTTTGTTCTTTGTTCCTTCATCACTTGTGGAGACTGGAAAGGCATTGTCACATATTACCCAGAGAACATACCCTGGACTTCACCTAACTCAAGGAACTAAAAATACATCTGTTTACCTTGTGAAGTAGACCCGTCATTAAAATGAACTCATCATCCCAACCACGTTTTAAACTACAGCCATCCAGGCATTCTCTCTGACTTGGGGAGATGCATGTCATTTACAGATTTCTGGGTGAAGTTCTGTGCACCCCTGTATATGTCAGCACTCTCAACTTCGGGAATCTGACTGTGCTACAACGCTCAGTGTCTTGGCTTGGTTTTGTATAATCTGGTATACTTCTTTGAACATTCCTGAGACAACACACCCCACTCACCTTGAACTCCTGTCAAGAGCACTACCTCCCTAGGAACTCATAGAAAATCCCAAACCATTGTTCTTTATGTGGAAAATTAAATTCCATTCTAAACCCCATCATCATGACCATTCAATGGAAACCAGATTTCTGTCTTACAAAGGCACACTGCGGACTCTTTCTCAAGAAATAGCAACTCCATTTTTGTTTAAGATTCCAAGTTTCAAGGCTCCAGAAGCAAAAGACTCGGTGAGAAGCAACTCACTTTAACACTACTTTCCAGTATCTCTTACCTTAAACCCTCCTGCCCCGAGATCTTGAAAGTAAAAGACAACACTTGCTATCTCATCACGGTCTCTCAGGACCCGGTCTCTGGGCTCTCATAGGCTTATATGACATGGTGTCATTAGCATGCACAGAGAACGAGCTGCTCCTCTGGCATGGGAGACAGAAGTGGGTGTATTTTATGGTGTGGAGGCAGTCGCCACCGTAATGACGCTGAGCTGTATTTACAGAAGACACACCAGCTCATCTTAGTGCATCTTGGGAAAGGTAAACGTGATGGGAAGATAATCCTGAGGCTCAGCCGGCTGACTAGTCGAGCTGCGAGGGTGAGCCCTGAGCTTCAGTGAGACCCTGATTCAATAAGTAAGGAGCAGAGTGACGCAGGGAGACAACCTCTGGCCTCCGCGGGAACACACGTGCATTTGCACACACGTGCATTCGCACACACATGCACTTGTACACACATACACACGCTAAGATCCCAAGTGTAGACATGGTTTGGAGGTGATCACACTGGGAAACAGCCAAAGGTACCCTGGCCATCACTGGTGGGTCCCAAGCCACCATGCAGTGACAGGATTCAGATCAAACTGTAGTGAGGTTTGGCCGATTCATTATCCAGGAGATATTCTGTTTTTCAGTACTTTTCCTCCTCCACGTAAGCTCACTCATCGCAAAGCCCCAAGTATGAATTTGATTTCCCGCTAATAATTTGAAGATGATGATTTGTGTCTTGGTTCTGCCTCTATGGCTCTTTCTTTAATAACCTGGAGGAAGAAAAAAATGATGTGTTTTTCCCTATTTTCTGACAGTGGTATTGGGGATTTTACTCATCATGGGGGCAGGGTGTTAGCCTTTCTGACAGATTTAGGAAACAGGAAGACAGGAACCCAAGACTGAACAAATCTGTCAAACTCATTTCATTCAGGGGTTTCAGCCAATTTTTGTTCTCTCTCTGTCTCTGACTCTCTCTACTCCCTCTCTCCCTTTTGAATGGAAGAAGCTGGAAAAATATGTGAGTGCTAGTTTGTAAAGAGACAAGCACAAAGCACTCCCAAGCAAAAATGCCGGAGTGCGCCCATCAGAAGGTCACTCTACTCTTTAGAGATGGAGTAGGAAACGAAGAGGAAATGGACATGGAAGGAGGAAGAGTGCAGGAGGGAATGACACCCGTCCCATCGACGTCACCAGCTTCAGAGCACAGAGGACAGGGGGCAGACATCCTCCATCCTAGACCGGTGTGACTCTAACCACTTCCCACCAGACTAGTCTTTCTACTAGGCAGCAAGCAGAGAAAGAATTAAACATATTTTATTGCTAAATAATTAACAATCTGCTGACATTCTGACAAAAATTGGCATTTCCTTCCTCCTTCCCCCCCCCCCTTCCTTGGCATATGCTTTCTTTTTTAAAAAATATTCTACTTATTTGACAGAGAGAAAGAGAATGAGCGGGCCAGGGCTTCCAGCCACTGCAAACAAACTCCAGATGCACAGCCCCCTTGTGCATCTGGCTAACGTGGGTCCTGGGGAATCGAACCTAGGTCCTTTGGCTTTGCAGGCAAACACCTTAAACGCTAAGCCATCCCTTGAGCCCGGCATGTGCTTTCTTGATCAGGAAAATCGAGTAATTTTTTTCCAGCTACTTAAGATAAATCCTATTGCTTAAATATTATAGATGGGGCCCTAGGAGGGACCCCTACATAATGGGGGTAGGGAGTAGGGAAAAGATGATGTCAATACATTATGTATCATACAAAGTATGTTCTTAATTAAAAAAAAAAAACAATTTTCCAGAAATTCTAGAGAAACTTGTAGGTGGGGGGGTTTCCACTGAAGATTTGCAAAAAAAATAGCTTGAGCAAGGCTTTCTTCCATCTTGTTCTTCCTTCTAACCTAAGTGCGGCTCTGTCTCACATTCAGGGATAACACACTAACCACAAAGGTGACGGTAACATGCCCATACCAGTTCTAATCTCATGAGGGGAAAATGTCTAGGCTTATCACTTGTTCCTATAGGATTCTTCTTCTTGGGTCCTAGAAATTCAACATACACAGATAATCGTTATTGGTCACTGCAAGGTCGCCAGGGACACCTCGATTGCTAATATCTATCAATCTGTAGCAGGCTCTTCTTCAGTCACATTGGCATGGACACTGAGTCACTCGCTCGACCCGGATCCCTGCCCGCCCTCCCCATCATTGTTACTTTTCCTTATCAACCTCTTTTCTCTCCTGGACACAGGTGTGTCCCAAAGCTACTTGGCTGAATTTCTTCCAGATGACATTAGTAGTCCCTTGTTGTCCAACCATCTACCTGTCCCCAGCACTAACTTTCCGTATCGGCCATACTCCAGCCTTCCAGACTCTCAGCTGGCTCTGCTCCGCCTGTTTCTGAAGACACCTCATTCCTGTGGCTTGTTCCTCTTTAGCGCCCCACCTCCACCGACCTCCACCCGACCAAGGTCTCCTCAACCTTGAGTACAGCTGGCAGGACTCCTCTCCCTCATCACACTTTATGGTCTAGTAGTGAGCAGTGGTGAACTGTCTAGTGAGTCCCATCAGATCAGAGTACTGAGAAATGAAAGAGCCTAAAGTGTGATACTCAAGCAACGGACACTGAAAACAAAGCCAACGAGCAACAGTCCATGAAGCTTTCACACAGGAGAAACAGAGGGAGCCTTCTGGTACATTTCCTAGGAGAAGACTGATGCACGAAAAGACCTTAAATAACTGTCCATATATAAGGCCACAGGTTTTTTTTTTTTTTTTTCCTTTTTGCAGTGTGCTATTGAAACACAAGTGGCATCATATAGGCAACATAAAAATCTATCAGAAGCACATGAACCCTAGCTGGAACTGCACAGACTACACATGTCCACTCATGCATAAATACAGGCTGAACACCTTTAATCCAAATATTCAAACTTTGAAGAGTTCTAAAATTCAAAGCTTTGGACAACTGACACAATACTCAAGAAGTTTAGTTTTTGGAACGTTTTATATTAGAGGTGCTCAACCCATACACGTATGCAAATACTCCAAAACATAGAAAACTCTAACATCAAATACACTTTTATTCCCAGGCACTGCAAACCTATATGGACATGCATATATTCTGAGACAGAGACATTAACATGTAGCCTACATTACTGTCAAGACTACTGGTATATAAACTGGTTTGTATGATAATATTGCACAAATTATTCCTATGATAACAGAGCACTTTTTCTAAAAAGTATCATTTCATAGATGTACATAAGCGAGAGGGCACTGCAAGAATCTCACTGAGAATCACTATGCCTGTAATGTGATTGCAATTCCTTCAGTCCTCAGTGTAAACAAATCTTCTCCCAAGTAGCCCTATTAGTAAATGAAATATTTCCTACATCAGTACATTCACCCCAAAATTCACAGATCAAAAGGTATTTCTAATGTAGAGAAGTTCATTTCACAAGGCATTTATTTCATACCCTTTGTCAAGGTTCACAGATCATGAAGGCCTTTTTTAATAGACCCATTGTCTAATGACTTTTTTTTTAAGTTTCCACTTAAAAAAAAAAATCAATGTAAATCCAAGACCTCTTAGTTGATGATTTTTCTTTGAAAATTAAAAACATGTTCTAGAAAACAATGAAGATACCATTTTAAATTTACTTTTATGGTTGTCCTTTGCATTAAATCTTTATATCTGTTTTAAGTTGTTTTTTTTTTATTATTATTTGTTAGAGACAAAGAGAGGGAGAGACAGAGACAGAGACAGAGAGAATGGGCATGCCAGGGCCTCTAGCCACTGCAAACAAACTCCAGACGCATGTCTTGTGCATCTGGCTTATGTGGGGGCTGGAGGATCGAACCTGGGTCCTTAGGCTTCACAGGCAAGCACCTAAACTATTAAGCCATTTTTCCAGCCCTACATCTGGTTTTGAAAAAATCCTTTTAAATGTATGGTGTTTATGATAAGGGTGATCTTGAGCTTCATAAAGGAAAGTGGTAGAATCCATTCTGAGACTGTAAGAAAGATTATAATGTCTGAGAAGCATTCCTTGTGTGAACATAATGCATACCAAGGTACATTACATACACATATCTATCTGACAAGGAAATAAAACTATGGTGTGGGGGTTAAGGCCTCTGGAACAAAAGCACCTGGGAATAAAATCAGTTAGATTTTCTTCTAGCCAGGTGCCCTAGAAGGGAATTTAACCAAAATGCCCTAAGTTCAGTATTCTTATCGACAGGGTTAACACCGCCGTCTAGCTCCGGAGGTCTCTGCAAGCTTCAAGGAGGTAATGCGGGCAAATAGCTCACGCAGAGCTCAGACACCCAAATTCACGTTATGGTCACTTCGTCAGTTCCCTGAGCGCGTTGGGGGTATGCATAGGAGGGGAAATGTGGACAAGGAATTCTGGGAGACTTCAACTTCCCTATGGCACCGTTCTCAAGTTACCTCCACTTCATCAGTTACTTGAGCACGCTGGGGGTATGTGGAGGAGGAGAGACCTCTATGAGACTTCTCTGAGAGTTTTTAAAATTAACTTTTGGGTTTTATCCACATGGTGGTTTTTCTATTCACATACGTACACAAAGAAGGACACAGCAGTCAGGTAAACGTGAGGCTGGATGCCACTCTCCTGGCATGCAAAGATCATGTGACACCACCACAGAAAGGAAGCTCAGCCCTCCCAGGCCACATGCCTACCTGAGAACGCCAAGGCCCCGCGTAGCTGAGAACCACGGCCTCGTCAAGACGTTACTGCGTTACACGAACTCATTCCAACTTTAAAGTCTCTCTAGCTTTTCCATGTGTTTAAATTACTTTGCTTTTACAATTATAGAAGATGTAGATTATAATGACGGTTTAATTAGTTTTATATTCTGCAACGATTACAACTAATCTGATATAATTTAAGTCCTAACTGAAATAAAAGCCCTTTCGTTGCTCCAACTTAAGAAACACTGCTCTTAAGAAATGTGCTGATGAGTTTATCAGAGCTCTCTCTGAAAAGTTTGCCAAAACAGCTCTGCCAACCTCTGATGTAGGAAAAAGCAAAGGATTATGAAAACTAAAAGACATAATGCATGGGAAACGTGCAATCTGGTACTGCCGCTCACTGAGGTCAAGATGTCGTCAGCATTATCAGCATTGATTATCATTGTTAACAGTGAGAAGAAGGAGGAGAGAGCTACTGAGTTTGCATCAAATAAGCAGACTGACAGTAAATGTTCCTTTTAGCTTTGTGGTTTTAAGTAAATGTTTGGCACACTGGCCACACAAGGCCTGCTGACTTCAGCCAACAAAAACCAGGAAGAACAAAGAGGCAAGACCACACTGCCCAGCTACTTGGTCCTAACATGTGGAGTAGTCAGTGAAGGAATGATGTCAGGTTTGCAGATTCTCCAAATTTAAAAATAAATAAATAAATCTTACAAGGGGAGATATTATCAGATCACAAATAAACAATATTGAAGAAATTCTTTAGGAAAAAAAAGAAAGGAAATCAGTAGTAGCGGAACTCCCCCAACATTCCTGCTGACATTAGGCCAGTGAAGACTGAAGATCTGGAAATGCAGTTACCACTGTGAAACTTCAGGAGTCCTCCGAACAGCCACTGGGGGGGGGGGGGGTAGGAGAAAACATAAAACATTTATCTTGATCCAAATGAAAAGAATAATGCTCACCAATAACGTTTATTTTCCTTCTATTAAGTGGGGTTTTTTTTGTAAACTTCTAGATACCAAGTCAATTCTGTGGCCACTGTAAGGATGGGGACCCTTGACCATCAGCCAAGACTGATGAACATCTGTTAGGGCACCAAGGCACAAACTTCATCGCAGGACACACGTGCAGCCCTCGGCCCATAATATACTTTCTGACTACTTCCTTACAGCCAGGAACGGTTTCATTCCACTTGCATTTCCACATGATGTGCACCAAGAGTTAAAAAATCTTACAACCTGCTTTTGAAGACCACTGTGTGCCCAGTTAATGGGGAGGATTCTCCAAAAGTGAAGGGAAATTCCAAGTCTTGTAGGTATCCTGGCTTATTCCCACACTATCTCAACTGACCAAGTCATACATGAAAAAAAGGAACACATACCAGTGAAAACGGGGAATTATCAACATGAGCGTCTTGAACCAAAGAAACATGCCTGAGCCTCGGAGGTGGGGAAGGCATTGTGGACACTCTTAACTAAAGGTCTTGTTAGGAAGCACAGGCCCGAGTGACTCACTGGGACTCCGGGGGAGGGGGCAGGCGGGGGGCTAATGGTGCCTTTTTGACTTTACAACAATGTGGCAACTTCTGAACATGCCAGGGTAGTCCTGCATGGACAACCAGGGGGCCTGACTCTTCTCTCCCTCGCCATTGTATTCCTTCACCATACTAAATTCTCCCTTCCAACAAACTGTTCTTTGAAGCAGCCAGGCATTGGCACATTGCATTTTTTCTGCCTGAAATGCCCTTTCCTAGTTGAGAAGCACTTACTTTTCTGTCAAGACCTTACAAAAACATTTGTGCGCATCAAAAGCATTCAGTGTCATCTCCCTCCCTCTGCTCTGTGCCCCCCCCCCAACAGTTTCATCCCTATCTTTCATGCATTCAAATCACACTCCTCACTTTTCCATTGTGAGGGACTTAGTTCACACTGGGTTGAACAATCAAATTTCTGATAACTGAGAGAGGATTTGTTTCTTGGACAATAATGACATCATCACCTAATCAGAATCTTAAATTGTAATTATTTGCTTACCTTGTCTTTTGGCAATGGATTTTTGGTTCAGTAAGCCTTTAGGAATTTTTCTTATTATCTCTGCATCCAGCAACTTAACCAGTGTTCAATACGTTATTTGCTAAATAAACAAGTGAAACAATCTAATATTTAACTGTATGTACTGTTTACAATTCCTTCTTAGGCTTATCTTAACTTCTCCAAATAAAGCTAGTTAAAAAGTAATTCCCTTCCTTTCCATCAACAGACGGTGGAGGCGAACAGTATCAAACAGTATCTCCAATGCCACTGTCCTCCAGATGGTACAAGTCCTTGCTATCTTCTTGTCACTTCTTCCTGTTCCTTAACTTCTCCAAAAATGCTGGCTCTAACTAAAAATTAACTGAAATATAGCAGAAGCTTTGTGTGATTTCCCCCTTGTGTCCCGTCTTCAATCACAATACCCATCCGGATATATTTGGGTGTTTCCAGTGATTCCATAACTATTTTTTCCTTGGGGCAAATGATTGACATTTAAGAGATCACGTGTACATTTCACGATCTCATCCCATTAAAAAAAAAAATTCTGTCCTTTGTCATATAAGTTTATTTTCAAAAACAAAGAAAAGAAAGGACACTATGGTCGATACTTTAAGGTGGTAAAGATTCCTGGTTCCAATTAAATCAAATCAGACGCAGGACAACAAGCCCTTGTGAAGGGGGGGAAGCCAGGCCAAGCGAAGTATGAAACCACCGACCTCCGATGTCTAGTGACGGAGACTTGACTCTAGCACACTGTGCTCGCTGGGCTTTTTGTGGCTATAAAGACTCCTGGAAGAAAAGAAGTCAGAAGGAGGAAAGATTGATTTTGGCTCGAGGTTTCGTCCATGGTTGCCTTGCCTCACTGCTGTGATCCTGAGACGAGGCGGCCCAGCAGCACAGTGCGCAGGGACGTGGTGCAGCAGGGAGCGGCTCACCTCGCAGACGCAAAGAAGTGGCCAGCGACAGGAAAGCCTCCAGAGGCCTGCCCTTGGTGACCACTTCCTCCAACCAGCCCTCATCTCCTCAAGTCTGTGCCATCTCCCCAAAGAGCTACAACAGATCACAGATGGGGATCACATGCTCAAATCCTGAGCCGGTGGAGGACATTTATTTATTTGTTTATTTATTTATTTGTATATTTCTTTAGTTTTCCATATCATATTTACTAATGACTTTTCAATATTGGACAAAAAAGCAAGGAAAAGATTGATGCTGGCTCACAATGTGAGGAGATACACTCCATCACGGTGGAGAAATCATCTATTGTTTTTTAATTGATTAGAAACTCTGTTGAATGAACAAATCATATACTGCCTCCATTCTCCTCCTCTCCCTGGCCCCTCTGCACCCTCAGTGGGGGTTTCTGGTATTCACCACAGCATTGTGGGTTTCAGTTTTGACAGCAGCAGTCATTGTGTGTGTGTGGGGGGGGGCGGAGAGCGCAATGTATCTGGATACTTCTGCACACCCTGTGGCTCTTACAATCTTTCTGCCCCCTCTTCCACAATGTTGTCTGAGCCTTGGTGGATGCGTTGTTAGTCTACTTTAGTGTTAAGCTCTGTGGAGGACATTTTAATGTTCAAACTATAACACACGTACAGTGGGTGGCCGTTGATGAAAGAGAGTTCCTCTTCCGGTGAGAAAACATGTCAGGAATTAAACTGGTTCTTAAAAATGTGGTCCGTCCCTGCCACTGAGAACCAAGCAGGAGCTAAGCTGGAAATGCCTCCCTGTGGGCTCCCTGTCACCGAGCTGGATGGCCGTAGGCCCCAGGAGGGAAGCTACTGCTGCTGCTTGGGTAAATGGACAAGTTATGCTCATCTAATTGCCCTCTAAATGTTTATAGGTTTGTACGTAGATTAGTGCTTCTTTTTTCAGTAGTGACTACTAGGGAGACTCAAAACTCACTGGAGTGCTGCGAGTTAAGTGAACAGAGAGTGCTCAGCACTACATGAAGCATCTACCATCCCCTCCAAGGATCAGGGAACAGAGTGGATGAAGGAACTTCAGAGCTGGAGGACATGACATGGCCATTGTGTTGATGAGCTCATAGCTGTGTGTACAAGACCAGCACAAGACAGGGCCAGCCACCATTTCTCCATGCATAGAGGAGTGGCTCATAAGGCCCTTAACCATCCCTAAGGAGCTAATGACAGTTAATGGGTGCTGGGAGAGCAGGAGACATTCTTTTCAGTGGTACAGCCACTGGCAACTAGTGGGCAGAAGTGTGGTTCAACTGGAGTGGTAGGAGTACAACAGAGGGTCATGGGAGGCATATATGATCAAAATAGAACACACGTATGAAATTGTTAATAACGAAACCAAACCAAAAAAAGCAGCCTACGCTTGTGTAAGCAATAAAAAGAAATGCAGCAAAATAAAATTGTAACCAAGAGAAACAGAAGGCCAGAAAGCCATCTTGGGTACAACACATACACTGAAGATCTGTAGAATGGCTTTACCAGATTCTGATCCAGGGGCCCTGAGGAGCTTTCCAGTGACTAATGAGACTCTGAGGGAAGAGAATCAAGAATGCCTCAGTAAGTCATTTACCTGGGAATGCATTTACAGGGAAGACCAGACCCCAAGGAACAAGCAAAACCTAAAAAGACATCGACTTTCAGACCAAAAATAGAATCGGCAATGAAATCAAGAAGATCACTACCTAAGGATCCAACATGAGCTGAGAGGCCTCACTGGGACTACTCTGAAAGCTGTGAGAACACCAAATACAGAAGTCGGTCTGCATTTTCCAACCTGAAACATCACGTATTCATATTCAAAACTTAAGTATTTCACAGAAAATATGTTAAGACACATCTGTAGCTCAATTTCATTTCTGTCATGAACACACTTCACCTTCCAAATGTTGAACTTGGGTGTGGTAACTAGCTGTATTAAATAATTAGGTCTTTTGAAAATTAATGAAACACAAGAAAAAAGTTAAAAAGGAAGTAGGTAAAAAAAATAAAACTGAAATTTTTGCTTATCAAAAAACAAAAATGACCAGCCGGGTGTGGTGGCACACGCCCTTAATCCCAGCACTCGGGAAGCAGAGGTAGGAGGATCACCATGAGTTCGAGGCCACTGTGAGACTACACAGTGAATTGCAGGTCAGCCTGGACTAGAGTGAGACCCTACCTCGAAAAACCAAAAAAATGTTGAAACAGGTAGATATGGTGTCACGTGCCTTTATGTCCACCACCCAGAAGGCAGAAGTAGGAGGCCAGTCAGGAACTACATACAGAGTGAGTTCCAGGTCAGCCTGGGGTAGAGTGAGACCCAAATCAAAAAAATGCTGAAACAAATGATGATAAATGTTGAGAAAGTTTAAGCTTTATCTGATGTTTGTAGCTTATCTGTGAAAACACACTTATGCTAAAATTAAATTGAATAGACAAACTGACTTAACCATTATACAGGAAACTAGAAAAGTGGTGTTGTCTTCCTTAGTCACCTTATGTTACTGAGCATCCAGAACATTACACATCTGGAAACATCAAGAAAATATTTAGTAATATCCAAAAGGCCCATGCATATCCTTATCCCATACTCACGGTAAAGAGTCAGCGGTCTCTGAGCTTCCCTCCTCCCAACTACAAGAGAACTTTGCTGTGTGTGTTTTGCTTCCCCCTGGGAAATGTCCCAGAAGCAGGAGCCCCACCTGAGCACCTATGCCTACAAGAATAAAGGTATAAGTGAGAGAAAGGGCTGCTGTGAGCACCGTCCACAAACAGTGGACCTAGCACCTTCCCCATGCACCACAGGGATGAGTTACATGGGATGGGTTCATCACACAAGTCCCCACTCAAGATGTTGTTCATTCATTGAACTGGATGAACATTCCCATCCTTGCTTCCTTTAAGTCTTACAGTTTAATTACTTTTTAATTCACTTATGACAGTATCTTTCCTAGGTCTTATTTCATACCTGTAGGATAAATGACAGATCCCATCTTATACATATAAAATGAGTCAAAATACATATTCATTCATTTATTGTCAAAGGCTTGCAAATAATAAAAACAAGTTATATGGCTAGATATAAACATCAACTTGTGTAGGGTGATTTATAACGACCAACAGGTTTTTTTGAAAGTTCATAAACTATTCAATGTTTGCTAAGCTGGGAGAGCACAATTCTGTAAATTCTTCAGATTGTCCTACAAAAATAACTTAAAGACTACAATTTTATCTGCACTGTACCTCTTATGAGTGTAATGATGCTTCATAGGAAAATCTGGTTTTCATAAAGCTCACATGATTGTTGAATAATGATTATAGTCCATTCACACAATCATTTTTCCATGCTGCAAACATCAGTGCAAGTTGACATCTGATAATTTTCTTTTTTTTTAATATTAAAACAGCTTTTTATTTGTTAATGTCACATAAGAAATTTAAGCATGTTACACTATTAAAAAAACACAACTAATGCATTTGAATAGAGAAACCCTTCCCCCACCCCACAACCCTGCCCCTGTCCACCATTCTCCTTAGGAATTAAGAACCTAAGAGAAGTAACCATAAAAACAAGTTTAGTGCGATCCTCCATCCAGAGTGCTTACATGATGATTAGGTTAATATTGCCTTCTCTTTTCTATTTAAAAAAAAATGTAACCATGATTGCTTATTACAAATGCGGCCAACACTAGCACAAGTTGGCTCAGTGTCGCTGAACCTCACACAAAACTTAGCATTAAGGTAATGACATGAAGGAATCAGGCATGCCCCTGGTGAACTATTTCATCACAGGGTACTTCATTTGATTAGAAAGTATAGCACAGGGCTGGAGAAATGGCTTAGTTGTTAAGGTGTTTGCTTGCAAAGCCAAAGGACCTCTGTTTGATTCCCCAGGACCCACCAGATGCACAAGGTGGCGCACACGTCTGGTGTTCGTTTGCAGTGGCTGGAGGCTCTGGCGTGCCCATTCTCTTGTTTCTTTCTCTCTCTCACTCCCCCTCTGTCTCTCCCTGTGTCTTTCTCTCTCTCAAATAAATAAATAAAAATAATAAAATATTTTTTTAAAAAATGTATAGCATAGACACACGAAGAAGCTGAAGTTTGCTCTGCTTATTCCTCCCTGCCTTCCCCTCAATTCACATATAACCAAGTCCAGCATGAAGTTCCTAGCCTCTCAAATCTGACCATTGACTCTGCAAAGCCCACTGTGCTAAATGAGGGACCAAACCATCTTCCACTGACTCTCACATTTACAGCGAGTTCAGGAGTCCAAGATGGCAGCGTACTACTTAGAAGGACCGTGGCACTACTTCACTTCAGGTCTCTCTGAGAAGTCTGGTACACACTAACAAAAGTGGTTCAAATATTGTGTATTTTTGTCACACCAGAGATTTTAATAAGCTCCCATAGTCAAAAGTTAACTTACATTTTTTTGTACAATTTGTGCAAAGATTCACAAAGCAATTCTTATCATCTCATTAATCCTATTTTATACTAGATGATAAAATGGTGCATTACACATGTTGTTTTATAACCACAGCTGTTCCTTAAATGACTCCTGTCTTAACTGTACTTAAAGCTTTAGTTTCTTGCATACAATGGAAAATAACTTGTACAGAATTTAGGAACAGAGAGTGTATGTAGCTCAGTGGTAGAGTCAGTGCCTTGAGCTCAATTTCCAGTACCAAAAATATAATTATTTAGGATACAAGGAAGAAAGGTAGGAAAAAATACTGGTACCATCTAGAATGCACCCATCAGAAGGTTCTATCAGTCTTTGACCACAGGGTTAGGATTAGTTGCTCCTCACAGTAAACTAATCTAATGGGGGGTCTAAAAATATTTTGTGCACAGTCCACAAGCAAGAAGGAATTTATGCCGACTGAGCAGAAAAGAATGCTGATATTAAATTTTCTGTCTATGGACTTCCTAGGGGAAAAGACCTGGTAAAAACAGTTTGTTGCTGTTGATCTGTTTGCAGAGCCATTCCCTCAATTAGCTACTTGAGATCAGATAGTATAATTAAGTAACTAAAGATAACACCCCCCAAGAAACTCATTTGCAGCCTCAGGGCCAAGGCAGCTGCAGTACCTTGCCTGAATTTCATGTTTTATTGTCCCAGTTCACCCCATGCTGGAGGTACTAATGAAAAGGAAAATAAAGTGGCTGGCAAACAGGAGACCAAGAAGAAAAAGGAAGTGCTTGGGGGCAACAAAAGTGTGGGTAATCCACTTTGATCTTCACTGTGATAATAGACAACTACAAAAAACAATTCTAAAAAGTATTTCAGCCACAATTTAAAAATTCATACCTCAGTAAGACCTGAAAAAGACATCAGTAATCATTTTTTTGGGGGGTAGGGAAACTAAGACTTTGGAGGTCAGAGACTCACTCAAGGTGAGAAAATGACTGAAAAGTGACTAGCACTAAAGATTTTTCTCATTTGAAGGTCACAATTCGGGCTGGGGAGAGAGCTCAGTCGGTGGAGTGTTTGCCAGGCATGAAGCCATGTCTTCATAAAGCAGGAGTGGTGGCATATACTTGCAATGCTAGCGCTCAGGAGGTAAAGGCAAGAAGGTCAGAAGTTCAAGATCATCCTCAGATCCACAGATCGTGAGTTCAAAGCCGGCCTGAGATACATAAGACCCTGTCTCTAAAATTAATTAATGAAAGAAATGAATAAAGGCTAAAATTTACTACACCAACTCCCCACCCATGGCTGAAGTTCGATTTGAATATGGTACGTCTCTCATAAAGGATACGACAGATTTTCAGGCTCACTGCAAACATAAACACACGCTGTAGTCAAATGAGTTCAAGCAGGTTTGCTGAGGCAAATGGACACGGGGAGAGAGAGCCTAAAGTCAGTCAGGGCTGCCGGTCACCATCCTGAATCAGCACCGGGGCTCCGCACTGCAGGGGTTCGGAATCAACCCTCATCTTCCCGCTGCTCCATAGCCATGGCCGGATGATGTGTATCTGGGCCCGTGGGTTCCGCCACTGTCTTGCTGAGTTCAGCAGAGACCCATTTTGCTGAGGTTAGGAGAGCTCCGTTCACACACAATCTGAAGCCTGCCCCGGGTCACCAGTAAGCAAATCAGCCATGAATACTTTTGTCTAACAAATTCAAGTGATCAAACAGCAACAATGCATGGCTCAGCGCTAGCAGCTAACATCCACGGATCCTGTGTGTTCAGTTCTGTGTGTATCTCTTAGCTCCCGAGGTTGTACAAACATCCCTCAAAGGCAGTATGCATCATTGCCATGTCCACCGAGAGCCAGCTGGCAATGCTGAAATCCAGACTTCGTGTGGCGAAGTCTGCAGAAGGGTCTTCAGTTCTCATGCAACAGGCAGGGGTGGAGGTAACTTGTGGATTATGTGCTATCCTTCCTTTGCTATTTTGTTTTTACTAGAAGGCTCAAGTACAGAGTAAGAAAGCTCGTAAGAACTGCCAACATCAGTTAAATTCTGTGTCTACGTCTGCGGGCAGCCATCTGAGAAATGGCCACAGAGAAATTGTCTTTGTACCGCTTCCTCCCAGACACATGGGGAGGCATCTCCACACCTTCAAAGAGAAGCAGGGTAGGGATAGTTTGGGGAACAAACTGATACACACACACAGCAGGTAAACAGCTGGTCCATCCAGACAACCCTCCAAACTGGAATGTGCACAGGAAAGGACCGTCCCAGTCTCTCACTGCAGTGTAGGGAGCTGAAAGCTTTTGGAGAAAACTCATGTATCTATGCGCTTTCTCCAATGCCTGCCTTTAGTCCTAGCGAGGTAACTAGCAACCACGAAATGGCTTTCCATGCTGTCAGTCTTTCAGTAGTCCCTTCACAGAGAATTCTGTTCTTCTCTAGGCTCTGGTTCAACCCAGATGTGACCTCATTTCTTACCCTCTTAGAAAGACAAAAGGTACTAGTCATGATCAGAATTTAATTCCCTACTCTTCTAGTATAAGGTTTGGACATTCACACCCACCCCTAATGCCCTAGTATAAGGTTTGGACATACACACCCACCCCTAACTCCTTAGTATAAGGTTTGGACATACACACCCACCCTAACTCCTTAGTATAAGGTTTAGACATGCACACACCCCTAACTCCCTAGTATAAGACGTGGACGTGCACACGCACCCGTAACTCCCTACTAAAAGGTTTCGGCATGCACCCCCACCCGACTCTAGCGCTCTGCAGGAGGAAGTCTCAGTGCTGTGGGGCCCAGCCTCCCCAGCTTGCCCTCACCATAGCTGCATCTAGAGTTCTAGACTGTGCGCAACCTAGTCCTTTCAAAAGATTCAGGTTTCTCTTTATACACTTGCCTGTATGCAGACTGTAATGGTCTTTTTAAAAAAATGGTATGGAAGGTAAAAACAAAGGCATCTAAGTAGAAGAGAGATTAATTGGAAAGAAGAAGGATTTAGTGGAAGGGATGTGGACAGAGGAACAAGAGAAGGTAATGGGAGGAAATTATGTTCAAAATGCATTATATACATGTATAAAGTTGTCAGTAAAATTGAGAAAGGACTTAATTGAGGTTAGAGCATTAAAAATTAAATAGTTGATCACATAACATATAACTACTCAGGCATTAAAAATCTGGACTATAATTGCTGTTATAAACTTCTTACATGTCCCTATGATTTATGCAAAAACATTCTTGATGCTTAAATCTACAAACACACACACACACACACACACACACACACACACACACACAAAAAGCTAGAATTTTTTTTAAGAAGATGGTGTGGACCCTTTGAATGTACTCCTGATTTCTACTTGGAAGTTTCTCTCCCATTCTCTCCCTCTCTCTAACACACACACACACACACACACACACACACACACACACACACACACACAGAGGGATAGAGATAGAGATAGAAAAAGAGAGAGAGAGAGACCGAAACAATGAAAAAAAAATACTCCCCCGCTATTCACCATCAGACCACAGCCATGGCATTCTATTCATCTGAACAAGCTCCATCTCCTTTGGACTCCTCATCATCCCTTGCCCCTCAAATTTTAACTCCTTGGGGATTGTTCCCATCTCAGGGTCTTGTCATTCACCTTGTAAGATCCAATCAGAATTCCATGGTGTCTTCAAACAGTCCCTGCGGATTCCCAGACCTGTGACTTCTGGCACAGAAAAATCACACTGAAGTAATGTGCTTGGTGCTACTTGATGTTCTCACCTTGATGGCCATCTTAAAGTCAAATTTCTTTTTAAAATAGTTTTATTTGTTTATCAGAGAAAGAGAGAGAGAGTATGTGTGTGTGAGAGAGTACTGATTGTTGTGCTAGGACCTCTTGCCACTCACTATGAACAAACTTCAGATGTACGTGCCACTTTGTGCATCTGGTTTTTCGTGGTTATAGGGGAGTTGAACCCAGAAGCTTTGCAAGCAAGTACATTGTACCTCTGAGCTACTGTCTCTCCAGCTCTCAACATCAAATTTCTGGTGCAAACTTTCAACTTTCTTCTAAGTTGGGGTGTATAATATCTAATCCACTTTACACCACAGCAGTACCAGTGATTTTTGAATCCCAAGTACAGAACAATGTGTTCAGAACTTAAGTGAATAGACAGAGTCATTCCTTGAGACACAGTTATTAGGATGTCCTGTGAAATGAGTCCTTGGATCCTGTAACGTGATGGGCAATGCTAGAGAGCATGGGTTATAAATTCCCAGTGCACCTGCTATCACTGACATCAAATAAAAATATTAGCCACCATTAGGAACTGTTTTCAGCCCCGAATATAAACTTGTTCTAAGCCTAGAGAACAGACTGTAGGACCTCGTATACCACATTAATTTCCGCTAGCTCAGGGAGAACTTGAACCTTACTTACCACAAGCATTTACTCTGCCACAGCCTGGTTTGTGACTGAAACGTGGGTAGAATTCAGCAAACATGTTTATACAATTCGGGGGACGGGATTAAGAGGGTTAACTATTTTCTGTTCTTCATGAAGCAGCTTTTCTGTTCCAGAACTACAGTGCAGTCCTTTCCAGTGGTGAACTTCTATCTCTTCAATGATCCTTATGCTGAAGCAATCCCTCTGTCTGTTTAGTTCCTTACAGCTCCTGTTCAAACTCTGCTAATTTCCTTTAATTATTTGGGCTTCCTTGTTTTTAAGTAAAAGGTCCATTTGCTGATCATTCAATCACACTAGAGGTCTTGCATCGCCTACTGAGAAAGACTGTGTACATAACAAAATTCTTCACTGTAATCAGGGCGAGAAAATGGGAATATTTCCTGGCTTAGCCTCACATCCTGTGGAAATCAGGGCCCTTGGAGCTCGGAGGGGACCCTGAGCACAGCTCTGAACAGCAACATAAACCCAGACAATCCCAAATGTATGTTTTTGCCTTTTGCTCATCCACAGACCACGCCAGGGGCTTGCCTCCCATTGAATGGCTTCTTGTGTTCACTCCCTTTCCCAGCCTATGTTCTCATCTCATTAGAATTTCTGTAGCCTCTGGTCTAGCAGAGTTCCCCTTACCTTCTTTTGTATCGGACAAAAGATGGTAATTTACGTCTAATTAACGGAACTGAGTCATAATGAGTTCTTTTCTCTTAGACAGCATTTGAATGTCCAAAATAACCAGAGATTGGGCTTTTGAGTCTTGCTACAGCCCAAGGTTCCTTCGCACAATGAGCTCATTCAGCCCTCCTGCTTTGCATACAGTCAGAGGGCTGGGGGTTATCCACATGCTGAAAGTCTCCGGCGAGCTGGGCTGGGGTGATTTAATAGCAGGCAGGCGGTTTAATATTTTCAGCTAAGCAGTAGTGATGCAATCATCAAGCTCACCACTGCAACTTTTTATGTCTCTTACTTAGACTTCAAAATGATATCGCTTGCCAGTTAATGAATCTGGTATCATTCTCTATGAGATCAATTTCCTTGCAAGAGATACAAAAGATGGGATGAAAGAGGAGTCCAGCGGCCCGGCTCCGAGGGGCTGTATATTGGTGTGAGGAGGGGAATAATGGAGCGCAGGGTAGAGGTCTCCCCGAGACACGGGGGAACTGAGGTGTAAGCGGGACTTAACCATGTCAACACAACAGACCTGCTGACACACAAAGGCACGGGTCCAAACTCCCACGGTCACCTGGTGACTGAAGGCATCTTCCGGCTCTCTCACATGCCATGGCCTTTAAACGGCCCTACATGTATGCTTCATGCCAACACAAACAAACCATGGGCTGTAGGCTCCCTGCAAACAGCAGAGACACACTGAGTATTATACTTTGGGGACTGTCTTCTTCCAAGCTTTTCATTACACTGAGTTAAGAAAAAAAAAATCTTTTTTCCCCCCTACATCCCAAATACTCCCAAAGCCCAGTATGTATCCCTTGGAAATAGCACTAGTGTGTGTGTGTGTGTGTGTGTGTGTGTGTGCCGTGCGCACACGGCAAGATCACTCAGATGTTAAGTTCTACTAAATAATATAAAATATTATTTTATTTTATATTTGATATTTGATACCTTATATATTTATACATATTATATATATATATATATATTATATATATGTTATATATTTATATATATATTATATTTATATTGTATTATATAGTATAAATAATATAAAAGAGCTCACACCTCTGCTCCAATTTTTCAGGTTTAGCCACTCAAAAAAAGAAAACAACAAGAAAAAAAAAAAAAATCCAGGCCTGACCAAACTCTCATTATAGGAGTCTCCAAACAGGAAAATTATAGCTGTTTTACAGAGGGACGGTCAGAGGAAGTTATGCATGCTCAGATTTCATTGTTTGTCTCATAGTCTGTTTATTTTTTCTTCCTTTTCCAAGAAGGTAGAATGTAAAATTTAAAAACACTTAAAAACATTTAAAATCCTTAGTGGATACACATGATTTGCCAAAACACCAGGAGGACCCTTCAGGAACGAGGTAGCATGATGGAAACAGTGAACCAGACAGTGAGTGAGAGAAAATTAAATATGACCTTGATTAATTAGGCTTAATGGAAGAGACTCAATTCATTCATTACATTCAGTTGACAAAAACATGAGAAAAAAAAAGATTATTTGAGCTGGTATTTCATATCAGAATGAAGTACAGTTTGTTTTTTTGGGGGGTGGTTGGGCATCACCAACTCCATTTATGAACACATAATCCCAAATCATTATAAGCTCGCGAAGCAAATGTCTTTGCATCTAGAGACTGAAAATCTAACGTGAGAAATAAGGCACACATCCAAATACCCCAGCATGCACTGGGGGCCTGAACGTTAATTTATAAATCTGACGCTTGAACCATCACTCTTTTCTTTCAGGGTAAGTTGAAAACCATCTATATCTCTTCCTGTTTGCTCCACATGCTAAGTTACGGACTGGAGCGCAGCCTGCTGAGGGGCCAAAGGCCTGGGGACGTGACGCTGCCTCCCAGCTTCCTGGCCTTGCAGCCACGTGGACTGTGGTCACGATGGGGAGCTGTCACCTGGAGGGTGGGTCTCTCCTGGAGGGGCCTGGCAAGCTGGGCACCTTCCAAAGAGGTGGGCAGTGGGGTGGGGTCTTCTGAGCTTGAACAGGTCCCGTAGGGTGCGGGAAGGCCCTCACGGGGGTGGGGAATGTCCCACAGCAGCCACGTTCAGAGCAAGTCAAGTGTTTCTAAACTGGGGCCCATCTGTACATGGCGGGAAGCAGTCATGATACGAAACAGTCCAAGTGCAAAGTGAGGGGAAGCAGGCGCCACATTCCACACCGGGTGTCACGTAAAAAGCTACAGCGCGATTCCAATGGAAACAACACTCGACTTTAAAAAAATGAATAGCTAGGCTAATACTGTTAAATATAATGGACAAAACCACCACTCTGGAAAGAGTTTGGAAAGCAAATTAAAGCCGGTAATACCCTCTGTGACCCTGTTTGGTTCACTTGTTCTTCCTCATATAGAATAGAAAAGTGCTGGCATGGCGGTGGGCACCTCTAAGCCAACACTTGAAAGGCTACAACAGGGGGATTGCTGCAAATTAAAGGACATCCTGGGCTACATAGTGAGTACCCGGCCAGCCACAGCTACAGAGCAACACCTTGTCTTAGGTCCCTAAGCCTCCCTGTTGTCATCCCTACAAGGAGGAAGGGAGGAACAGAGAACATCCGATCAGGAACAACTCCCTTCCCCTGCGCCTGAAACCACGCCTGCTTCACATGTAGCTGTGTGACAGCGAGAGAACAAATAAACGGCCCAGCGCCCGGAGAAGAAGACAGATTAAGGCGCCATTAACTGATATCTTGGGGGAAAAAAAAAAAAGAGTTAGGATTCCTAAATAAAGGAGTCAGAGACACAAAGAAAAGCCTTCCAGATAATGACTACTATAGAAAACTCAATGATATACAGACACAACTTAGAAAAGGTAACCAACTGAAGGCATTCCTTTGTATTTTAATTGCATAATGTTCACATTGTACTCAGTAGCATTTCCTAAATGTAAGGGAACTTTAAAATGGTTACTGTGCCTCCCTATATGTGAGGATCTAGACTGTTGCTTTTAAAAAATATGTTTTATTTATTTGACAGAGAAAAGGGGGGAGGGAGGGAGAGAGAAAGAGAGACAGAGAGAGAGAAAGAGAGACAGAGAGAGAGAGAGAGAGAGAGAGAGAGAGAGAGAATGGGCGCTCCAGGGCTTCCAGCCTCCGCCAACGAACTCCAGACACGTGCCCCCCTTGTGCATCTGGCTAATGTGGGTCCTGGGGAATAGAACCTGGGTCCTTTGGCTTTGCAGGCAAACGCCTTAACCACTAAATCCATCCCTCTAGCCCTAGACTGTTGCTTTTATATAATCTTCTCCCCCAGCCCCACAAATTTTGCTAGGGTTTGAATGTGCCAACCAAAATTTGTGCATTGGCAACCGAATCCCCATTGCAATAGTGCTGGGGTGTGGGACCTGGTGTGTGATTGGTAATAAGGGCAACCCGAAGGTACCAGAGTGAGCTTATTACAAAGTGAATCTGTCCCCTCTGACACTTTCATACTCTTTTACTCTTCTGATTTCTACTCCCCACCCACAAAAAAAAAAGAAAAAAAAATTAAGTTTGAAGAGCCTCGCTAGAGGCTAGTACCAACATCATGAAACAAGTTAATTTGTGTTGATTACAAAGAACCTAGTCTCAGGTACTTAGTTACAGTACTACAAAACTGGCTATAGCAGAAAAGTGCTGAAGAAACGTGAGGCTGCTGCTGTGATAAATGCCAGAAAGGATGTTTTAAAGAGGCAGGAAAGTTTGCACTTACTAGAAACCAAAGATGATCTGACTTCTTATCTCTTTCCTAGTTCACTAGACCTGTTTTTCCACAGACAACCAAGACCCCTTCTGGAAGGGAGTCTTTCATGGGATTTAAACATTGTGGTTGGTCAAGTTCAGTCCCTAGAACTTAGTGTCAGGGATAGCCTCTTCCTGAGACAGCCCCTAGCCCTAACCAAGCAGCTGTCCCTCAGGTTCACCTGAGCCAGAACACAGCCCACCCAAATTCTCCACATGGGCTCCTTTACCCCCTTCACCTCCCCACATGACAGGAATGCCTTGAATTTTCTTTTCTTTCTGTGTGTGTGTGTGTGTTTTTCCAGGCCCTCCACGTGGCCTCTCTATCTACGTCGGTGCCTTTCTGTGGCTCTGTACTTCCCTCAATAAATATAGTAATTTAACTAAAAAAAAAAAAAAAAAGTACCAGAAATGCTGGATGTGACATTGAAAACAGGGAATGAGTAGAGGCAAGAAGTTGAAGGAACAGGATAGAAAAAAAAGCCCCAGACTGCCACAGAAGAGTGGTTAAGAGCAATTACTGCTAGAGCTCAGATGAAAGGGGAGCTGGAGGGAAGGCCTGGATCTCCGCGGAGATTAGCTAGTGGCCTTGACCCACGGTTAGTAAAAGTATGGACAACAATGGCAGTTCTGACGAGGAGGAAGGTATCGGGAACTGAAGTAAAGGTCACCCTTGTTATAAAGTGACAAATACCGTGGCTGAATTGTGCCCATGCCTGAAGACTTCATGGAAAATATAACAGCAGCTAAGTAGGACATCCAGCAAAGAAAATCTCTGAGCAAAATATGGACAGAGCCTTGTGGCTACTTTTAACTACTTCTTTAAACTCAGACGGGGTGGGGGTAGATTATTTAAGTATAAAACATGATATCCAAAAGGAAAACAGCATACATGGATTTGGAGGACTGTTAGCTTGGCCATGTAAAGTGGAAAACAAAACAAACAAAACATTTAAGACAGTATTTACGACAGTAAAGTAGTATCAAGAGGCCCTCTGCAAAATGGATGAGAGGCGCTAGGAAGGGAAGATGGAAGAGAGAGGAGGAGGGACCCTAGCCGTCCACTAAGCCTCCCATCCCAATGCTGGTCCAGAGTGCTCAGAGAGCGCCAGGGCTTCAGAGGACGGGCCTGACGCACCCCGCAAAAACTCTCTGTCCTGAGCTACTCTGGATCTGCTCCCACCTCTGCCACAGTGCTCTCCAGTCACCCAGGCCATGGTTCAAGCCAATCCAGGTGCAGCTTCACCCAGCACCACAGAAGCACAAGACGTGCAACACGGTGTTTACTCTACAGGGATGTGGAACCTGAGAACCATGGAGGCGTGGTCTCCTCCACCTAGATTTCACAGGATGCTGCAGACATCCTGGGAGCCTAGCAAAGGTGAGCCACAGGGGTAGGCCCCGGGTCCCCCTCCACACACGCACACTGCTGTTCCTCCTAGAGCACATGGGCGCTGACTCCTGAAACTCAGAAGTGTATTTATCAGCATGTCACCTTAGCCTGGTGGAGTCGTAGGTGCCTGACTCCAACACAACCGACCTGAAGGGTGAAATAAGTCCCAGGAAGCCTCAGAGATGAGGTCGTCTAGCACGGAAGGGCCCAAAGTCTATCTAATGTGGATGGATGACATGCAGCACAAGGAGACTGGATCCCAACTGTAAGGCCTAATAATTTGTTCCCTGTCAGATTTCCTTTAAAATTTACTTAAGTCCATTTCCCCTTTCTTCTTGTCTGTCTGTGCCTTTAGAATCTTTCTCTTGTGCCTGAGCCACCATTGTAGTTTAGAGGCATACAACATGTAAATTTCTCAGAGCCACAGCCAGAGAGGAGCTTGGCCTAGGATGAATAGCACTCAGAACCTCGTTCACATTTAAGTGAGATGAGACTCTGGACTTTGGAATTTAGGGCTGATGGCAGAGCAAATTAAGACTGTTGAGATCATTGACAGATGGTTGCTTCTGCACTGTGAGAAGGACGCAGATTTCGAGTGTTAAAGGTAGAATATTCTGAGTTACAGCAGCACAACTAGGCGCAAATAATATTGTGCTCGATTGTGTTTAAATAATCTAAAACAATTAATTCTACCACTTATGCATTAATCAGTTTCATCACTGCCATGTCAAATACCTCTCAGAAACAAGAAGGAAAGGTTTACTTTGCTCCGAGTTTCAGAGGGCTTGGTCCTTCTTAGCAGAAAGGCATGGTGGATCACATCACACAGACAGGAAGTGGAAGAAGAAGACAACAGCAATGGTCAGCGTTAGATACGACCAAGGACACATTGGTCTCAGTGACTTACTTCCTACAACCGGGCCCCATCTATCACAATTCTCTCCCAACAGTCCATGTAAAGTTTTATCCATTAATGAATTAAGCCACTCGATAGGTCAGTGACCTAAGTCTTCCCCCTCAGTTACTGTTCTGCGCGTCACCTGTCTCAGGAAACACCCTCACCAACACAGGCAGGGGTCCTTCACTCACTTCCTAAATACACCTCAACCTAGTCAAGATGAAAGTCAGGATTAAATAGGATGACTTGCAATTTTGCTGAAGTTTAATAATCTTTTGCAAACAAGAGGTTACATTTAAGTGGAGATTTCCTAACTGGTCATATCTATAACTTGTTTCCTTGAAGCTTCAAGATTAGAAGTAAGGTTAGCCAAACTCTCATGATAATACTTTTACCAGTTCTTATTCTAAGAGACACATTCAAGGACAAATATTTATTGTCAGCACTTATCACCTACAGTAGCTATTTGATTGGTTCAAAGAATAAAGTTGGAGTAAGGCAGGACTATTGTAGAGGTTTAAATGCAAACACATGCCCCCCCCCCATTGCCTGTGGTGTTTTATTTTATTTTATTTATTTATTTGAGACATAGACATACACAGAGAGAGAGAAGAAGAAGAAGAGAGAGAGAGACAGGGAAGAAAGGGGGAGAGGGAGAAAATGAGCACGCCAGGGCTTTGAGCCACTGCAAATGAATGCCAGACGCATGTGTCACCTTGTGCATCTGGTTTTACACAGGGACTGGGAAATCAATCAAGGGTCACTAGACTTTGCAGACAAGCACACTAACCACTGGGCAATCTCTCCAGCCTCTGATGTATATTTGATCAATTTTGCTAGTTTGGTGTCCGTCAGGCAAAGCTCTGCCAGAGGCCGTGTCCCTGAGGGCGGATCTTCAGTCCAGCGCTAAGGTGAGCTGGCAGCAAGTAAGAGCTCTGGCTCTTGGTGCTTGCCCACTGTTGGTGGTCTCTCTGCTATGGATATCTATGGAACTGAGCTAGCTTCTTCTGCTGTAAGGGAACTCCCCCTGGATTCTATAAGCCTAGAATAAACCCTTTCCTCCCATGAGCTACTTCCGGTCAGATTTTGTCCCAGTTACAAAAGGTAATTGCAACGGCCATACGTATTCCAGCAAGCATACAGCCTACATAACTTTTAGCAGTCTTCACAAGCTGAGCTTGTCGACACTTTTAAAATTAAAATTATTTATTATTTTTACTTATTTGAGAGAGAGAGAATGGGTGCACCAAGGTCTTTGGCTGCTGCAAATGAACTCCAGGCACGTGCATTCCCCCTTGTGCATCTGGCTTACGTGGGTCCTGGGGAATCAAACCTGGGACCTTTCACTTTGTAGACAAGCACCTTAACCATGAAGCCATCTCTCCAGCCCTAAACACTCATTGATTATGTCCTTTTAGGAAACTTTCAGGGTGTAACAGTGAGAAGTTAAAGAATACCACTTCAACAGTTGTGTTTCACAGCTGTAAGGTCCATGAAGAACAGTGTGACTGTTCCTTTATTCTCATTGACTTTTACTTTATAAATAAAGCAAAAAAAAATACAGAAAAATGGTAGAATTATACAAATGCCCACATTTCTTTTTTTTTTAAACTTATTTAAAAAAAATTTTTTGGTTTATTTATTTATTTGAGAGAGACAGAGAGAAGGAGGGAGAGAGAGAGAGAGAGAGAGAGAGAGAGAGAGAGAGAGAGAATGGGCGTGCCAGAGCTTCCAGCCTTTGTAAACGAACTCCAGATTCATGCGCCCCCTGGTGCATCTGGCTAACGTGGGTCCTGGGGAATTGAGCCTCGAACCGGGGTCCTTTGGCTTCACAGGCAAGCGCTTAACCACTAAGCCATCTCCCAGCCCCAAATGCCCACATTTCTAAGAGCACCTCTGCTGACTACACCAGGACAGTGAAAGAAGAAGTGATTACTTCCAATCCAGTGTGATCTGGACACATGCAAACGACTACAATAGTACCCAGAGGAATGAGCACTTCCAATCCGATATGCTCTGGGCACCTATGTACTTAATCAATCTCAATAACAGCTAAATTAATTTGAAGAACAGCGACAAATGTGTGGTATTGGCTAGCATATGGATTTGAGTATTGAACAATAATTCCAAGACCCTGTAAAGGTACCTATGAAAACTCTCATCTATCTCCATCATATCAACCTTGAAGAACTACTGGACACTGACCTTGAATGAACCGTCTTCTCAAGGTCATACGATGGACTAGGGACAGCACTGAGGACGAGAGTGTCCAGTGACGGAGCAAGCCTGCCCTTTCATAGGCCTCAATGCCTCACCTGCAGAATTTGAAACAAGCTCCAAATGCATTTATAATTACAAGAGTATTTTCTGCTGCATTCCTACAAACTTCTAACAGTTCTCCACATGTGTTTCCCTCTTAACCTTAGGATACACAATAACTTAACAGAAGCTACGAAAGAACTTCAGGGCAAAAGACAGATTTTTCTCTTATTTTACTGTCCTCTATCTGTCGTGTCCTAAAAATACCCAGGAGCCAATATAATATTTTGAATGCAACATGCATATTTCTGGTTTCGGCAGGGAGGGAAAGGATTCTTTTATTCTTTCCACTCTGCCTACGACTGGAACATCAAGACAATAGAGATTAAGCCGTAAATTTCAATATTCAGCTGTGGCTGAGTCACAAGAGGACTGAAAAGGTGTTTGTGTCTATAAGCTAATGCCCAGCATGTTAGCTTCTCAGGCAGTTCACATTGATTTTTACACGTACTTACACATGGTGACTTTCCTGTATTTTCAAGATCAAAGGTGTAGAAATGCGTGGATATAAACATACATTAGTATGAAGCCAGGAGAAGTAAACTTAAAGAGTACTGATGTCTAATACCTGCATGATTGCAAAGAGCCCCCCCACCCCGCCCAACCTTGGGACTCACAAGAAGCTGAGGACACTAGTGATGAGGCTACTGTCTCCCCTTCTCTCCCCACCTCCCATTCTCAGGTCACTCTCAGACCCAGGAAGCAAAATGAAATGTACTCCCCGTGAAATATAAACACTGTGTGACTAATTGGCTTTAATTCCCTTTAGCTCAGTTACCTTGAAGACTTCATTCTGCAGTATGTCTGGCAAATATTTTGTAATTCTTTCCATATGATTTGGTAAAGCAAATCTCATACATTTGGCTTACCATTAAAGGAGGTACGTTTTTGATAGGAATAAAGAAATTAATTCTAATGAGGAGGTAATTTTTTTTTTTTTGCATACAGTTTTTCTGAAGTTTCTCAAGGAAAAAAAAAATCTTTAAAGACAGCCTGCCCATCAACTACATAAAGGAATTAGCACTGAAAAATTAGTCAGCATAATACCAGTAGTCTTAAGATGCTGTTCTTGGGTCATATTGGAAGTGACCTTAAGAAAAAAAGGACTTTGTTTCCAAAGAATGATAGACTTATCTTTTCACTTGATTAACTGAGCTCTTCTAATTACTCCTGAAACAAGCCCACCACACACATACTTTAATTAGCATGCTTGTGTTGCTATAGCAAAGTACCACAGACCAAGTGGCTTAACAAAAGAAATGGATTCTCCCACAATTCTAAAAGGTCAGAAGTCTGAAATTAAGGTGGTGACTAACAAGGTCGGTTTCCTCTTAAGCCTCTCTCCTTAGCTCGTGGATAGCCAACAACCGTTTTTCCCTCTAGGCTTCTCTTGCAGGCGTACTCAACCTTTTGACATTATGAAATGATGTTACCATCTACAAAACATGTGTGAGAACTACTCAGTTAAGTTGCCAATAATTTTGAAAAGCTCACGATGTTGTCAGCGAGTTAATGAGTTTGTATTGGGTTGTGTTTGGAGGTGTCCTGGGCTTCAGGTTGGGGACACTTTTGGAGAATGCCTCCTTTCTCATCTCACTTCTGGTAAGTCGTTCACTGGCCCACCCTGGTATCCTGACTTAAAATCATGATGCTGTCTCCAAACTGTCACACTCTATTTCTGTGGGTGGGTCTTTCAACAAATGTATCTGCGGACGCAATGTGAAGTAAACTGTAACACCTTCACTATCCAAAACCTGCTCCTCCATTTCCGAATGGCTGTAAATTGTCTCACTTCCACAGCCTAACATTTAAGTGCAGTCATATTTCTTTACCTTTTAATGCTAAAAAGAAGGTAAACAATAAAGTCAGAGAAATTACTAGGTGTGATGCCAAACCAACAAGCAGTGACAACAGTGGCCTAGTGGGACGTAAAGGGCGATGACCTTTATGAATAACTCTGAAATGTCCCTTATTCAAGTCGGAGGAAGAGAAGTCCATGTAAAGTCCAATTTTCACCTGTCAGATTCCAAGGGTTATGGAACTACACTCAAACTACAAACATTCTTTCAATGGTATCTATTAGCAAAGAAGTAAATTACAAATGCATGAAAAGAATAAAATTATAAGAGATTCACAAGTTAAGATGCTGAAAAAGCTTTATAAATATATTATTTTGTAAGACGAAAAACTCTGAAGAAACCAAGCAAGTAAAAGTCCACTTACCTTTTAATTCTATTTACCTTTCACAGAATGAGTAAAATAATGAGAAAGGTGAAGCAAAGAAATCTATGCCTATTCTCTGATTTCAGTATTGGTAAAAAGGATCTATTATGAAGAAACTATTTCCTGTGTAGCTTGGGCTGACCTTGAACTCATGGTCCTCCTGCCTCTGCCTACCAAGTTCTAGGATCACTGGTTTGCACCATTACACCATCATACCTAGATTGCGAAGAAACTATTTTCTAAATAACCAGATGGGGTCAGTCCATATTCCAGTCTAAGCCGTCTAATAATACTTTTAAGTTACTGTAATTTCCAATGACAATCAATGACTTGGGATGTTTTTTCATGTCGCTCAAGAAACCACAAATGTAAATGATACTGAACTGTTCGTTCTGTCACTCTGAATAACTTGCTTAAAGTGATCAAGACAAAACTATTTGTTCCATAAGTTACCACTAGTAATTACTTCACAACCTTGGAACAATGCTTCTTATCTTTTTGTCCAAAAATATCTTTGAGAAAACAACAGATGATTTTACAAACACCTTCTAGAGATATGAGTGTACACGTGTGGACCCACAAAGGGAGTTGAAATACAGCCCTAAAAGAGTACTATAAAATAAAAACTACTGGTTCAGATGTTTTGCTTTGTCTTTTTTTTTTTTTAAGTCCGGTTTAGAAGGCACTAAGTGAAGTCTCTTGTTCCCAAGCCCCTGTATTAACTGAAATATTGTCCCCATGTCCAAAAAAGAATTAGCGGGCATTCTTGTATAAGTTTTTCATATTTAGTGAATCAATAATATAGTTTCAAAAGTTTCCTTCTGCCATTTATACCATCTTAATCCCATATGAAGACTGCTATGTTACATGTGCTTGGGTTATTAAGATAGGTATGTCTTTAACTTTCCAAGACTAAGCAAAATAAAAGAAGAAAACCAAACACTTGGTTTCTCTCAAAAAACAACTAAAAACAAAAAACTTTGGATAAAGGCTTCAGATATAACACTGTCAAACATGCTATGAGTACAATATATTTGCATTTAACATTTTTCTCGACATTTTCTATCTTGTTTCTTTTCTTAAATATTATACTAAAAGACTAAAACTCAAAGCTCAGTACTAACTTGTACATATTGTTTTCATATTCTGCATATTGTAGAAAGCAAAGAGAATAGAAACATTACATGTGAGCACGTGAGGCAAACCAAACATGGGAGGTAGGATGTCACAGGACAGATAGAAGTGAGGTCATCAGGACCCAACCAACACATGAAAGAATCCAAATGCTTCTTGGGTCTGATCAAAACTTCTTAGATTCAAGGATGTAATAGACAGAATGTTCCTCTCATTTATAAGGAAATACTGTCTCTGAAAAAAAGTCTTATGCCCAGATGTGTTAAGTTACAACTGAGAGTTAATGTTCCTTAACTATAAAAAAGAGGGGTTAAAAATAGTTGTTCGATAAGGTTACTGCCCACTCTAAATAATAATTTGTAATGAATGAAAGCAGAGACTTAGAATTGGCAAAATCAACTTAGATAAAAAAAAAAATCTATAAAATTTTGGAAAATAAACTTTAAAGAATTTATAACATGTTATAATGTTTTCCGGTAATTCCTGATCATTGGTATTTTAATAAAGAATCTGGGTTCTTATTTTGTGAGGACCCATGCTAAACTCTGAAATCAGATGACACACTCTGTCAATTATCTAGGGACTCAGGAATGTCCTCCTTGGACAGACCTTGGGGGCCAGAGCATCTCCATCTCCATATCCGCCTCATCCACTAACACCGGAGAGCACTCGATCATCCCATCAACTCGGTTCACTAGACGAGTGAACACTAAGGAGAGGGCATGCTGCTCTGCACTAGGCACAACGAACTGCAACACAAAGGGTCTGACTATGGGTTTCCACTTGTCAGGAAGCGTTCAGAAGAGGGACATGTGTGTGCAAAACAAGAATTCATTGCGGCACACCGCGTGACTGAGTTCCACAATGGAGAATGGGTACAATAGCAACATGGAGGAAAGATGGAGGAATTGGCACAAGACATGCGGTTATTACTGAGAAACACTGGATGCGTTCCCGCATCAGAAAATAAGCTACCCAGGAATCGGACACTTTATATTAGCCCCACTCTTTGTATAGTCATTTCAAGAGTGCCTCATATACACTTTCTTCCATGGCATGCCTGGTGCTAAATGAGAACCCAGGAGTACAAAGTGATACTCCCTCCACTCCCTAGACATGGTCAGGTACACACTGCTGCCTTTGCACTTCACATCTGTCAAATATTTAACCTGGAGCAACTCCACAAAGAATGGAATGACCTAGAGTGAGAAAAGAAACAGTTCTGCACAGTAAGTATTTGGGCAAAACTCAGATACAATTTTATACAATACAAAACTCCAGTAGTAAGTATTATTGGAAAAAAATGATCCTTGCTAGTAGTAAATGACTTGGAAATGAACCAATATGGAGTATCATATTATATCCGCTAAGAAAGAAGGACTTCTAAAAAAAAAAAAGCAACATAATGATGATGGAATACTATCAATTAAATTAACAATAACTTTTTGTAAAGTAGCATCACAAAAACAAAAATTAAGTAGTTTCATTCTAAGGAATATGTTCCCTCCCCCTGCCCCAAAAAAAAGGACTGAACCACCTTACAACATATACAAAAGATTAAGTTATTCATCTGGTATCATCTATAATATCAAAAAGCAGAGCAAATTTAAAAATCATTAAATTAGAGAAGAATGACAAATTAAAACATATAGAAATAGCAGGGCACTGTGGAGCCCACCTTTAACGCCAGCACTTGGGAGGCAGAGGTAGGAAGATCACTGTGAGTTTGAGGGCCCCTTGAGACGACGTAGTGAATTCCAGGTCAGCCTGGGCTGGAGCGAGACCCTACTCAAAAAAAAACAAAATATACATATAAAATATAAAGGAATAGTTCAATATATGTACTCAATGAATTAAAATGACAACGGTACTGTGAAAGAAACCAGAGCGCTGTCATGAAAATATGGGAAAATATGAAATACCACACGCGCTTCATAGAGTTAAACAGCAAAGGTCAACACTGACTTTTTTGCAGCAGCAGAGCTTAAAACACTGACAGGCTAGGCATGTTCCCTACTTGAGGAAGATTACATGGGGAATTTAAAAGCCCACCAGGGGAGTATAAGTATGCAAATCTGTAGTATTAGATAATTTTGCCAGTGACAATTTCAAGCCATCTTTCAATGTCTTACACATGCCACATCGCTCAGCCACCCAACTCTTAAGAGTAGAAAGTAGTATTTTCTCAAATCTCTGTCTTTCCAATGAGTTCTCCTAGGAGCCCCCAACCCCGAAGGCATGAATACGGATGTCCTTCACAACAGAGGGTATGGATATGCCCGCTCTGACTGGTGGGATGGAAGGAATGGGTACTAGAGCCCTTCACTTCTATAATCCGCACCTACAAAGAACAGATGTTTATTTGTCTACTCTGAAGTTAGAAATCTTAAACAAAGCTTAATTAAGGAAGCAAGAAGATGGCACGGTCATGGTAAGTGTAAGTCTCCCTGCATATCTATGGTTATAATATTCCACAAAAAAACAAGCCACGTAATTGCCTGTTTTAACTTTCTAATATTTTCATTGATTTATTTATAAGCAGAGGGAGAGAGTGAGAGAGAGAGAGAGAAAGTGACGGCACCGGGGCCTCCTGCCACTGTAAATGAACTCCAGCCTCACACGCCACTCTGTACATCTGGCTTTATGCGGGCCCTGGGGAATCAAACCCGGGCCTTTGGGCTTTACAAGCAGAAAACTAAACTGCTGAGCCCTGCTTCTTTTTAAGGTATAAATTTACAATAGAATAGTCCAGTGGATCTCTCACTAACTTTAAGTGGGAGTTAAGGCTAGGGAGATAGGTCTGTTGGCAAAGTGCTTGCCTCACAAGCATGAGGACATAAATTTGAGCCCCAGAACCAGCGTGACGTGCTCACTGTGGTGGATCACACCTGCAATCCCAGAGCTGGAGAGGCACAGAGAAGAAGTCAGCTACTCTAGCCTCACAGGTGAGCTCCAAACTCATGAGAACTGCTATCTCAAAGGAAGTGGACTGAATTCCTAAGAAAGATGCCTGAGGTTGTCTTCTGGCCTGCACAAGCACACTTACACACACACACACACACATGCATGCACACATACGCACACATGCACGCACAATCACACACGCAATGTAAAAGTAGGAGTTGGGCAAAAATCCCAAACAATTTCTGCAATAGCAGACATCTCTCTGTAATCTCTACATAATCATCATACTTGAATGACTCATCATTGAGACTTAAATACATTAAGAGAATTTAGTAGAGAGGCCACTGAAATATGAGATAAAAATGACTTACTAAACAGTATTTTTTATCTTATCATATGTGCCTTCAATATTTGATAAAATTGAAGTGTTTTTATTAATTTTCTTATTTGAAGAATAGAAATACAAGAGAAAGATCACAGGCAAGTACTACGAATGGCCAAATTTGAATTGGCACTTGTTGTGTTCAAGATATTTTCATTTGCAGAAAATCCATCCTATGGAAATAATCATGGATGTGATAAAGATTAAGCTACTGGATGTTTATTCCAGAATTTCATATGACAGGAAAACTTGGAGAGGATCAGTAAATGATCTATAAAAGAATGAATAAACTAACAGCACATCTGTTAACTGTATTGCAACTTTGGGCATTAAAATGATATTAAAGATTTAATGACACAGAAAAATATTCAAAATATCCTGTTATGGAGAAAGTGTACATATGTACAGCGAAATTCAATTTTGAAAATGAAAGATTGTATTGAAGTGATTCTCATTATTCTTGCTAGTTATGAACTACATAGTAGAACGATCAATACATTGACAAATACTGCACTAGTAGTGCTCCTACGGAAAATATTAGGTCAGGTTCTGAGGAGCCTCTGGTCATGTTTTTTGTCAGTCTTTCAACATGTGTTTCACATGCACGTATATTTCAAACACCTTATTTAATATATACTCTTAACTCATAACACTGAATACAAGGCCAACAGCTCCATAGCCCTGCTTGAACAAATCTCACACATTCTCTCTGCAAAGCACTTCACACAACCTACTTGCACTTAGCACACTAGACAGCATTTTAGTAGCAAGTCTAAGGATCATTTCCAATAGCAAAATCGCCAATGGAAAGCACAAACTGAGGCCCAGTGTGGACTGAGCAGGGACATTGTTTACATTCTGCGACAGGAAGCAAGAAGGGAGCTTCACTACTCGTTCCACTTCAGCTGGGAGAGTGTGTCAAGGAACTCAAACATCTTGCCACTCTCTGCACGCATCTCAGGGGAACAAAGAAAGGGGCCATGGTTGTTCATCTGGGGATAAAGAATCTTAGGCAGTAAGTGAACTCACAAAATCAGAACAAGGAGGGTTGACAGATGCATACTCACAAGCCCAGGAAAGAAACTCCAAAACTCTTAACTCATGCAAGAATGATAGGGCCTTACTATGTCTGTTACAGGCAGGATCTATGTGCTTCATTTCCCTTGCCTGCTGCTTAAAGGTACATCTATCAGGCTTCAATTAAAAGAACAAAAAAGAGGAAGCCGGGCCTTTAATCCCAGCACTCAGGAGGCAGAGGATACCCTGATACTACACAGTGAATTCCAGGTCAGCCTGGGCTAGAGTTGAGACCCTACCTCGAAAAACCAAAAAAAAAAACAAAAAAACCAAAAAAACCAAAAAAAAAAGAGGATTCTCATTTTCTACAACAAACATCTGTTATTTTCTCGATTATAGGAAAAAAATTATTACTAAAAAAAGAACCTTAAAACTGTATGTCCGTCATACTTTTAGAATTATGGCATACTTTCTTTTTGCTATTTGACATTAACCATGCACACTAAACAGTAATGTTTTTGTAAAAACTAAAAAGGAGAAAGGTCAAGGAAGCTGTATCATTCTATGGTGAAAACAAAGAAAAGAGATTCAAGTTGTATAATACTTAATTCATTTTCAAAACATCATGTTGTATTCCGGTTTTTAAATATATTTATGTGCATGAGTAAGGTTGTCACCAGTTGTAGAGTCTCACTAAACACTTCTAGGTCTATCAAAATCTACAAAATTATTCTCCCTTGGGCTCCAGCTTGCTGACTCTCCATGTAAGTGCTGGGACATGTCAGATTCCGTGAGCTATCTCTATCTCCTTTCAAGAAGCTCCGCGTCCCCACAGACAGATACAGAGACATCATGATACATGATTTCATTTTTTTTTTCTGGAGAAACTGGACTTATATCCCTGTTAGACCACTCATCACAAATCAGAAGGGTCCTGAGAGTCTTGTGTTTGGTGCATTCTGTTGTCTGGAAATCACATCTCTGATTTCTGTCCAGCCCGGCACAAAATGATGTAATGTCTTTCACATATTCATATAATTCCTAAAGTTGTGAGAAGTTTTAGGTAAAACTTAAAAGCTTTTTAATCATCAGAATCTTCCCAGTTTCTACTGTATTTATAAATACAGGCCATAGTCCCATGGGTCCCAGCACTGCAGCTCAGCACCCACTGGTCCATTTTCTCCTCATCTAACAAAGTACATGTGGCCGGGAAATTTATTTTTAAAAAGAGCTAGACGTCGTGGTGCATGCCTTTAATCCTAGCACTTGGGTGGCAGAGGTAGGAGACTGCTATAAGTTCGAGGCCAACCTGTGGCTACCTAGTGAATTCCAGATCAGCCTGGGCTACACAGAGACCCTACCTCAAAAACCTTAAGAAAACAAACAAACAAGAAAAAAAAGGTTTACTGAAGCTGAAAAGATGGCTTAGTGGTTAAAGGCACTTGGTAATGGGAGCTCAGATGACACAGTTTGGGGTTTGTTTTTTTTTTTTTGGTTTTTCAAGGTAGGGTCTCACTCTAGCCCAGGCTGACCTGGAATTCACTATGTAATCTCAGGGTGACCTCGAACTAAGGTAATCCTCCTACCCCTGCCTCTCGAGTCAGTTTTTTTATTTATTATTATTTTTTATTGTTTTTATTTATTTTTATTATTTATTTATTCAGACAGAGATAGAGAGTGAGAGAAAGAGAGAGCATAAGTGTCTTCCTGCTGCAAAAGACCTCCAGCCACGCGCACCGCTTTGTGCATTTGACTGTATGTGGGCACTGGGGAACTGAACCCCGGGCCAGCAGCACACTCTGCACACAAGCGCACAGCGACTGCCGCGCAATCTCCCCAGCCCTAAGTTCCGGCTTGCGTAGACCTCTGCAACAGTCCACGACCTTTCGTACCGTCACAATGGTGAATAAGTTTCTAGCGCATAGGTCCTTATAGGTTAAACTTAGGCCATATCTAAATAACAGTACTGACTCAGTTGAAACTTTATACTTTTCTATTCCACTGAGGTCTGAATACTCTAGACACACCTCAGTGATCAGGGCTAACTAAGACTCACTCATGCCTTTAACCGTTGTGACATCTCCCTAATCAAACATGGTTTTATGTGATTGTGAAGTTTATGAACAAGTGTCCATACCATCTTACTGTGGCATGGCATATCTGACCTCAATAAATAATTTCCAGAACATCCCAGACCATCACATACAGATATATGATTGTTTATTTGGCAATGTTAAGCATGCCACTCAAGATTCTTTCACATAGCTGCTGTGAATTACTGAAACTAACATTAATGGCTTAAATAACTTCATTGGTGTTTTGTATTTAAATGCCATAGTGGCTTATTTTCCACGTTATACTTTGTATATTCCATTATCACTCAAGACTAATTCAGAGCATCTCACGTTCCTTGATTTCATTTTTTTTTAAAATAACAGTGTTTCAAGTAGACCAGGCTGGACTTGAATTCACTATGTAGACAAGGCAAGCCTTGAATTTCAGTGCCCCCCCCCCCGCCTACATCTCCCAAGCGCTGAGATTTCGAGCATCCGCTATTTCACCCAGCTCAACAGTTTTAAACGACACATAGAACATCTGCCTCTCATATAGTACTGCCTGACCCCTGTCACTACTTCTACGACTCTCCTTACACACACAGCTCAATTTTCATGTGTCATAATGGAGTTAGTGATAGACATTCCTGTCTTTCAAAGACATCTGCATCTGGGTGCATTTCTTCCACCGCACCCTATTTTCTCCAAAGGCCACCTGGAGACTCTGCACTAATCACACCTGGGATGTATAAACCAATATACCATAACACATTTGGGAACCTAATCTCACCAAGCTTACTTAATACACATATGCTACGTTTGCCTGAAATAACAGTTCTTAGAGATCCAGAGTTTTGAAAGTGGGAGACCTGATTGAAGTATGAAAATAGGCTCTGCTGTAGTCCTGGCAGCTAAATTGCATCACTTGAAGCACACAATAGAGGACAAAAGTCTGTCCTAGCAGGGAAAGGGTTTCTAATTTACATGATTACTTACAGACTGAAAATACACAGAGGGAAAAATGCTTTCTCCTACAAGACGCTCTGCTTCAGTTACCATGAAACTTCAAGTCAGAATGAGCTCCTTCAACATCTACTTCCATTTCCCCGCCCCTCCATCACCACCATGGCCACCTCCCGCCTCCCACTGCTCAGGGTAGACCAAGCATCTTCCTGTCCCCCACCATCAGCTATAAGGAAATGGTCACGTTTTGCTTTGCACATCATCATTTTGGCCATGGAGTGGAAAACGGGTCTCCCAGGGAATGTGCCTGTGTCCTGGCTGTGTCTCCCAGCCAGGAGAGAGAGAGAGAGAACACGTAAGTGGCTCACCTTTCTCTTCGGCGGAAATGCCTGCTTTTCCCATCAACCAAAGAACCAAGGGTTATTTTTAGTAGGTAAAACATTATTTAAGAATTTTATTAAATACAGAAACGAAACCCCAAGTGCTTGAGGTCTGAAAGTGATTGGCTGTAAAAGGACTAAATTAAGAAATAAAAATTTCCAACACAGTCGGGGTATTTTGATCCATCTCTGTAAAATCATTTATTATTTCCTTTTTTTTTTAAGCTTACACATACCAAATACCAACACTGCTGTTTTTCGGTTGTACACAGGCAGCCCTGCAGTGAAGGGTACGGACAGTGTACTAGACCCGACAGAGGCCTATTTCCGTAACAGGAGGCCTGTTTCCACTCGGACTGCCCCACGAGTGACAGCAGTCAGAACACTGGGAAAGGAAAACTGCAATGCATGTTATTTATCATGTGATGAATATGCAAATGAATCTCCTTCCCTTCTGAAGACAAGAGTTTAGGCACTTAATGCAAACACACACACATATATATACATGTATATATATGTATATGTGTGTGTGTATATATATATATCTTGTGACCTGCAGTTATTGTCATCATAGTCCTCATTTATTTGGCTTAGCTGCAAGTGTGGTAGCAAGGGGTGTGAGACAGCTGACTTAAATTACTTATCTGAGAAACGAAATGGAAAGCAAAAGGAATCATAAAGTACAAAAACAGGTTATAGTGTAGAGTGAACAGTGCTACCTATGAACGCTGCAATGCAAACCGGTCTTCACATTGTAATAAATTTACATATGCATTTTCAGACAGAGGAAACACTTTCTCATGTGTACACATAAACCAGAACTGATTATGATTATTAAAACATATGATCCGCCTGTGAAAGGCACAAGTTTTCACCAATTCCTTAATAGTAGGTACTCATAGGAGGCGGGCAACTCAGCTCAGGGGAGAGGCACATGAACAAGAGTCTCAAGCCTGATTGATAATTCTTATCACCTCACAATGATACGTACAAACCAAAGCCAAAAGGACTGTATAAAGCCAGTTAGAAAAACTGGGGCTCAGTTATATGAAAAGCAGGCTCCACACTGTGGTCTCCAGTGGTGCAGGGGGAGCCTGCCTTCAGCTATGGCCAGGGCCACCAAGCTCATGGCGCCAACTGACCGTGATGTTTTCTCATCGCCTCTCCAAGAAAACAGTCAGCATTACTTCCACTTGATTATATGATTGATTTGGGTTCTTAAACATATTTATAATGAAGAAATACTACAAACAATGTACAGCCAAAGTTTCTGTCAGCTCCTTACCTAATATGAGGAAATATGACCAAATCTGTTCGTTATAAGGTTGTCAAAGGGGCTGGAGAGATGGCTTAGTGGTTATAGTGGTTAAGGCGCTTGCCTGCAAAGTCAAAGGACCCAGGTTCAATTCCCTAGTACTCACTTAAAGTCAGATGCACAAAGTGGTGCATGCATCTGGAGCTCATTCCGTCTCTCTCTCTCTCTGCCTCTTTCTCTTGTAAAATATAAAATACCTTTTAATATTTTATTTTTACTTATTTATTTGAGAGAGAGAGAGATACATAAATAGGCAGGGCGAGAGAGAGAGAGAGAAAGAGAGAGAATGGGCACGCCAGGGCCTCTAGCCACTGCAAATGAACTCCAGATGCATGTGTCCCCTTGTACATCTGGCTTATGTGGGTCCTGGGGAGTCGAACCTGGGTCCTTTGGCTTTGCAGGAAAATGCCTTAACCGCTAAGCCATCCCTCCTGCCCAAAATAAAAATTTTTAAGAAAAGGTTGTCAAAGAAGAAATTATCCAAATAAACAAAGTTAAAACATAGTTTAAAATACTTTAAAAACAAATCAAAACAATGTAACTGCATAGATGGGGCTAGGAGACTGTTCAGTTTGGAAAGCTATTTATTATGCTTTGAAATGAGGTAAACTTGATCACTAGAACCAATTATAAAAATTAATAAATAAATAAAAGCTATAAAAGGTGGTGTGCTTGCTTGTAATCCTAGAGCTTGGGGAGGGGTGCACAGATAGGCGGACTCCTGAGGCTCTCTTGCCAGCTGGTCTAGCCTACTTGGTGAGCTTTTCCAGACAATCAAGAGACCCAGTCTCAAAATAGGTGGACAGAGCCTGAAGAATATCACCTGAGGGGGCCAGATGGGCTCTACACACACACTGAAGTACTTGCATAATGCACAGATGTAAGTTCACATCCATTAACATGCACACATCCAAAATGAAGAAATAGTGAGTGAGCACACAGACATTCGTTTTCTAACAGGTAATTCGGCTACGTGAACATTGAAATAACTGTTGTATCTGGAAATTAAGGTTTCACACACAGACAATATTTTCACCCTTGTTCAACTTCTCGCATTTTTTAAAATCATGAAACAACCCAAGAATGTAAATTAATTATTTTACATAGGATTCCGATATCTACCCGTTATCTCACAGAGGCCATTACTGTAGAGTAACAGTCCTAAAACTAGATCACGAAAACAAGGAAAATTATCCTCATCTTTGTAACTCACAAAAACAATCAACACACTGTAATGGGCCAACTGTAAACATGTTTGATTACGTAAGCATCTAAGATGAAAATGTGTGCACACACATCTCCAGGCTTGCGCTTCTCCCCACAAAGATGGACACTTAAAAGCCACTCCTTCCTTGTCTTCATTCCATGATTTCTTAGAAACATGACGCTCACGGAGCAGGACTTCCAGGATAACTTGGTTTGACGCGGAGCTAGGGAACCTGGGTGACAATTCTTCCCACAGCGGTCTTTAGCTTATGTCCTTGGACATGTCATGTGATCTGTCTGGAACTCATTTCCTTCAACTGAAGGAAAACCGAGAAGGCTGTGGTTGAAAAGCTCTGAAGTTTCATCCTGTTCTAATAACCTATGAGTCTCTGATAGGAAAGTTCATAAATATTCCATAATCTTCCTTTTACCAAAATGTTACTTCTAAATATAGATAACCTTTCATGACACAAAGCAAATGTTATGACAAGGTACCTTTCAATTAATGCAAATTTTAAAGTTACTATTTAAAACAATTCAAAAATAGTGCAGAATCTATCAAGATGTTGTGATTTCGAATATTTCATAACACAACATAGGGATCACATGCCAATCAAAATAAATCTGAATGAGGCAAATTATTAAAAGTGAATGTTAGAGAGTTCTGAAATGCTTCCAAATCCTTGCTATCATATTTAGAACAATCTTCATGATGAAACATAAAATCTGAATTAAACAGAATCTATTAACTATCTATAAATCTAAAAATATCTTTATTCCCATTTTAGAAGAAAGATTCAAAATGACAACAGAACAAAAACTTACTATTGTTCATTTAGCAAACTTTCCTCATTCTTCTCTAACTTCTAGGCCATGCTCTGTATCAATTAAAAATATAGTTCTGGGCCGGGCATGGTGGCGCACACCTTTAATCCCAGATCACTGTGAGTTTGAGGTCACCCTGAGACTACATAGAGAATTCCAGGTCAGCCTAAGCTAAAGTGAGACCCTACCTCTTAAAACAAACAACAAAAGAAAAACATATATAGATATAGATACAGATGTAGATATAGTTCTGGGGCTGGAAAGATGGCTTAGTGGCACACCAATTCTGAAACTCTCTTTTTCACTCTCTCCATCATATAATTTTTTTAAATAGCTCTGTTCAGTTACAATACTATACTGTTTTATAAAAATGTTTAAAAATTAAAATGAGTCTCCAGCTAACCCTTACATGACTTAATTAGCCAAATAAAAACCACACTACTGTGTGGATGAATTAACTGATGATTCCTTGTGAAACTAACAACTAGAAGTTGTAATTGATAGGAAAATGAGCGGAATGCTTTCCCTTCAGTAATATTCTCGCGGAGATAATGGACAAGTTCTCTGTTCTGCTACTGTGAATGTAAGTGAGAACCCTGAAATTTTCAACTTCCTGCTAACTGTTGGTCACCATCAGCAAATGTGGGACAGGAACAAGTGTTACGCATGTGCTACAAGGATCACCTTGCCAGGTGCGTCTCCAGTCCTTTTCTATCCTTTTATGTTTTCTACCTGGATGGATGTTTTGGGTTTACCTTTTCAATACAGAAAAAAAAATTGCCAAGTTACAAATTCCTACATCAAAGTAAGAATCTCATGTCGCCCGTGATTACTGTGCAGTGAGGAGTCTGACAAGACCAACTGCTCATCTGCTCCCAGGGTTAGGATCTTCTGTCCAATGAACACAAGCTTGTTTCCAGCTTGGAAAGTTTTGTTTAAAACTCTTTTCCCACATGATTAAAAATACATGCCAATATTTTGAAACTTCAATCTGAGTCCTTAAAGTGATTTATAATTTCAGTTTAGCATCTCTAATTATGTTATTTATATCCCAGTTAGCATAAAATCCTTATTTTTCACAGTTACATGAATGTTTGTTTAAAAATACTTGGGATCAAAACAAACAAACAAAAAACCTCCAAAACTGTGTACGGTGACAGAACTCGATCTGGTATTGATTAAATGTACAGGAACACAGATACGTCCTACACACACACACACACACACACACACACACACACACACACAAACTGGGCATTTATTGCCAATTCACAAACACTTTATGAGATGAAGGATAACTCAAAAAAAAAAAAAAAGAAACTGAAAATCAGGCAAAACTTAGTGTACAACTGTAGCGCATCTGTGGTAGTAATGGTTCAAAGCCTTTCACCATTTTAGACTAGCAAATCAAAGTTCACCATTCCCTAACCACTCCTAAACGTTCCTTTTCCTAGAATAAGGTACTATCTGAAGCAAAGCACCTGGAATTGAAAAGTGAATCTGGGCTTAAAGCATCCATACTCAATCGCAACCAACATATTCTACAAACGTATCGACAATATGAGTTGCTTCTTGCTATGGAGGTAAAAAGTATGAGATGAGAGGGGTCACGCACATTCAGTGAAAACTGTCCAGTCACTGGGGCACTGTGACATAAAGACCACAGAAGTACTATTAACCAAGGTCACTTAAAAGGACACAATTCTAAAATAAAAAGCCAATGTGACAAAGTGAGAAGAGCTGAACACGTGACTAGCTGGGTGTAAAACAAGCATGTTATATTGGCAAATATTCCTATAAGTCTTGCATTTACAAGTAAGAATCATCTCCTTAATATCTTAAGAGTTACAAATAAGTATATTTAGAGTACTTCTCAGCTAAAGAAACTGTTGATAAAATAATTAAAAAAAAAAAAAAGGTAGGGCTGGAGAGATGGCTTAGTAATTAAGGTGCTCACCTGCAAAGCCCAAGGACCCAGGTTTGACTCCCCAGAACCCATGTAAGTCAGATGCACATGGTGGCACATGCGTCTGGAGTTCGTTTGCAGTGGCTGGGGCCCTGGTGTGCCCATTCTTCCTTCCTCTCTAATAAATAAATAAACAAATAAATATAAAAAATACCAGGGAAGTAAGAGTTAAAGAAGTCCAAAAAGTCAGAAGTCAAAAGAAGCATATTTCCTTTTGGTGGGGAAAACAAAAGAAGTAGAAAGGTTCTTATGCATTTTAAGTAGCCAGCATGCAAAAATATGATAATTCAATGAGGAAGACTAATTATCACCTTCCAGCCTCTACTTGCTGCTTGTGATCCAACAAAAATAAATAAATAAATAAATAAATAAAAGAATGGATAATAAAGGGAAGATAAACACTCCAAATCCAGGCCGTTAAGAAAGAAACCCAAGACTCCTTCCACCATCCTTCCAACAGCCCCTGACAAGATTTATCTTCAAAGACCTTTCTTGTTTACAATAGGAATCTTCCCCTCTGTTACAAATTAAACCCAATTATCTAGCCAAACAGTTTCCATACTAAAACCCAGTAGACAGAGGAAGCAGAAACCTCTCCTTTTTTTTCTCTCTCCACTTGATAGCCTGCAGGTTTCAAGAAGGGAAAACTCACTCTTACTTATCCCATTAACACATAGGTGTTGAGAGGGCAAGCAGACCCCTGGAAAGATAAATGGCCCTGTTTTCTTTGGATCAGTCTTTGGACACCACTTCCAAAGATCTGAAAAAGTGCTAAAATCTCTCGGTTGCTTATTTGATCCATAAATTTTAAAACCCACTACGGAAAACATTCTACAGACAAGCATCATTAACTCTTTCTGGTCAACGGCTCCTACCCTCCTGATATATTTCTTCGCTGGGAAAAGACAAGACTCCAAACAGAGAACCAGGGCCGTCTGTTAGGAGAAGAGGACGAAATGCGATCACATACTCTGAAGTCCCAGGCAAATCGAAGTCCCCTGAAAGACCGAGGCTTAGCTCGCAATGAAGCGTCTGTTTAAAGACACGTTTGTATCCCTATAACAACACCCATCAATGAGGAACTCTAGAATCTCAAGTTTAGTCTAAGCCTGCCTGGAAGCACATTTGTGAGTCCTAATAACATGCATACTCCAGTGACGAATGATGAAGTTTAGCTTACTGTGTGACACTAAATGCCATCAGGCAATGACTGAGGGGGTCTGAATTAGCCTTGCCCTATCCATGTGAACCTGCCTTACAAAAGCACGAGAGGAGCTATCAAAAACAAAAGGTAGGAGTTAGAACAGAACAATATCTCCCCAAATTCTCTTAACATCCCCCAGCCACAGAATATGTCTAAACAAGTAAATACACTTCCCATTTTCCTCTCCTGTCTGACAACTCCATTTGCTTCTACTAAAAAAAAAAAAGACCGAAGAGTGAAACTCGGGTCCAACCTCAACAGACATCACTTGTGTTGAACACTAAATAACACTTTGACAACATAACTGCACTTTCTCCAGCACTAAAAGCAGTATTATTAAAGTTATTAAACCGGGATCTGAACCACGGCCACCGTGTGATGGGAGAATAATGAGACAGCTGACGGCCTAACTACTGAGTCTACAAAGCCCTATCACTAGCGCTATTAAGTAGCAAAAGACAATATTCATAATTTGAGTGCCCAATGCAAATTAAGAACATTTTCCACAGAAACAATGTACCTATTGCTAAAAAATAAATATATTTTTGATAAACAAGCCTGTAATCCTAAATAACTTTCTCTGTTTAAAAAAATTATTAAATGTTACTTATTTATTTAAGAGAGAGAGAAAGAGAAAGAGGAAGAGAGGGGGGCAGAAAGAATGGGCGCACCAGGGCCTCCAGCCACTGCAAACGAACACCAGACACATGCGCCACCTTGTGCATCTGGCTTGCATGGATCCTGGGGAATTGAACCAGGGTCCTTAGGCTTCACAGGCAAGGGTCTCAACCACTAAGCCATCTCTCCAGCCCATCTGTTTAAAAATTTTAACACTGTTATGACAACTATTTCAGTAATTTTTTTTAAAAGTGACTGACAGGATTGCCATCGCATGTTGGGTTGGTGAACCCCCATAACTCAGCTATTTAGGAGAAATGAGCGATTTTCCCACCTAAATGAAGGATTTCAAAAAAAAAAAAAATAGAGGAAAGGTACCTAGGACATAATGAGCACTGAAAGCTGAGCCTTTGGCCACATTTCTTGTCAGTATTATGATGACAGGAATAAACAAATGCTCTGCAAAGCCACCTAGGAGCAGCAGTGCGCTCCCGGCACCCGGGACTATCGCTGTTAAGAACTGGGGAATTATCCATTAGTGTCTGTGCCGGGATCATTCACAACAAAACCAAGTATTAGCTTCAAGGTGATTCGCAAATAACTGGTGTCAAAATCTCTTTGATGCTTTTCCCAAGTACTTAGGAATATGAAACTCCAAAAAATACAAAATAAATACACAGCTTTCATGTCCAGACCATCTGAAGATCAAGAGGAAAGCTTTTTTTTTTTATTTTTTTACAGCTTATAAAACCATGGATCCTTATTATAACTAAAAGCACATAAACAGTATCAACACTTACAGAGATGGTTACTTCCTCTTTCAGATCCTGAAATAGTGTTATCAAAAAAAAAATTTTTTTTGCTGGTTAACAAATGCTCTTCCCTTCCTTTTTGGAATGGCTGGCCAAGAATTTACATACCATACTTCTGGAGAAAATCACTTTTGACAAGGAGCTGTCATGGCAAGAGCATACAAATACAGGGCCATCTGGTGAGATAAGGGGCAATAGCCTGACACACTCGGGAGACTCTTCCGTTTCTGAATTAAGAGCTCCACGGTCTCATGCTAACGTAAAAAATGAAAGCACAGGCTCCCAGTTAAGCGGGGGACGTGGGCTGTCGTCTCTGTTGTTGTAGAGCAGTGTCTGGTCCTTAATTCTGCTTCATTTTATGAGCAGCCAGAGACAAATACAAGAAAGCAGCGTCTTCCTACACGGGACCTCCCAGCCGCCACAGTCTTCCACTGCATAAATTATTTCCTGAGGATGTAACCTGGGCCCTGTGTGAGACACCGGGTGGGGGCCAGAGGAGTCAGAGATCTCTGCAGCCACTTCAGGCAGGAAGTCAGAATGAATCAAATTTAGATTAGTGGGGGGGATAATGAGGGCAGAGCCAAGAGGCATCAGCTGACCGTGGCTAAAGGCTCACCGAGAAGCACACAGGGTATTTTCCCACGACAAGAGCCTGTGCCTTTTGTCCCTCAGTCCTCAAATACTGAGTCTGTCCTGTAAACTAGCTGGGCCCATCCACCTAGGTAATAGTTGGACTTATCAGGAGAGAGCTGTGAACTATGGATGCTCTTAGGAAACTAACGGTAGAATGAGGGTGCCTTTCCACAGTGAAAAGAAGACTGGCACCACGTAGGAAATAAAGGTGCAGCGTAAGTGCTGAGGTGGATGTGCTCTCTCCTGCAAGAAGAGCTGGAAGGAGAGGGAGGCCCATGGCCTCACAGGCTGCATTTGAGTCCCAGAGAGGGGAGGTTAGCTCTGGGCCAAGAGGATGCTTAAAAGCTGGCTCTAGGAGCCAGGGTGTTAGTAGGCTCTCTTCCCCAAGCCACTCTCTTTCAGAGCACTTCACAAGCCAGCAGGACTTAGGGGTAAATCAAGCTGAACAAGCTTAGTAAACAAGAGACATCCAAGTGGATGAAAACGCAATTGTCCACCCAGAAATCAGAGCGTAGGGAGTCACAGAGGCGGGTCCTCTGGCTCGGAACTGCGTGTGGAGAGGGACTCTTATCAGCTCCCAAGGCCGGCTCCCTGGCCTATTTACAGGCAGACCAAATGGAAACACACAAGGCAATATCAGAGAAAGACTTCTATTATCAAATCGTAAGGCCTTGGTGACGGGGCCCTAGCCTTAGCCACCCTCCTGGAGCAGGCCTGCTAGCCCTCAGGGAGACAGCTCCATGCCTGTGGGTAGCCCACATGGGTGTGTGCGCCCTACCATGCTGCCACATCCCCCAAGAGGCAGAATTTCATCTGGATTTTAAGTGGTACTTAACATCACCTAGAAATAGAAGTGGCTTTTAAAAAGAATTGGGAACATATGTATTTGAAGTAATAACATTGTCCACATTGAAAACTAAAAAGGAAAGAGGGCTGTGCTGTCATTTGTGCCTAAAAGAGAATCGGAGAAATCAAGTGAGACCCATCATTGCACAGATAAAGCAACAGGGTCAGAGCGGCAGGCACTGCTGCTCTGAAATTAAAAGCAGACTTTTCAGACATCTCGATCTTTCTAAAACTTTCTGAATGGGCAGTAAAACGCTGACAGAAATAACATAAACCCTTGCCGGGCGTGGTGGCACACGCCCTTAATCCCAGCACTTGGGAGGCGGAGGTAGGAGGATCGCTAGAACTTCAAGGCCACCCTGAGACTACATAGTGAATTCCAGGTCAGCCTGAGCTAGAGTGAGACCCTACCTCAAAAAAACAAAACAAAACAACAACAACAACAAAAAGAATAAAGAAATAAATAACATAAACCCAGCAGCCAAAGATTCAACCTTCCAGTTAACCCATGCTGTCAACTAGCTCAGACAGACCTGGGAATTCTTGACCCTCCTTAAACCAAGCAAAGAAATTTGCAACATGCAGACCCCAAGCGCTGGAACCTGGTGCTCTGTCTGAGACTTATTGTGTTTTTCTTTCCCCAGAGTTCAAAGGAAAGTTCTGTGAATCCATCTCAAATTGAGCAACAGCAAATAATAAGAGTGATCGCCCTCGCTTTTAAGGTCTGCCTGTTCTGTACAAGGGAACACTCCGCTTTCAGTTTCCTTCCTTGCTTCTTCCACGCACTCATGTCCTTACAGGTTCGAAACCAGGCTGATCTGACCTTAGCCTCCCAGGGCAACAGCCAATGAGCCTGCAGACAAAGAGCTGCTAACAGCCAGATATATTTAGCATTTAAGAACCGTAAGGTGCTATCAGTAGACTGAAAGTATTTGGAAAGTTTAGTCGTCAGCAGATATGACATGAGTCATGTCCATGCCACCAGCAGACCACTTATCTAATCACTCCTGGGATAAATGCGAGACTCTGTCTCCAGAGCTGGTTTGTTTCATGTTTCTTTCAGCCCCCACCCCCGTGGTCACAGACAAATTCACTGAACCAAAATAAGGCCTCCTGACTTCCCACATCACTAACCCAAGATGGGCCGGTGATGTCTCAGTCTGTGGAATTTCTACACCATGATCTTAATGAGCAGAAGAGGGACTGTGGGTGGTTCCAGATGATACCAAAGGGCCAGTTGAGAGGTCGGCCAAATTCCTGGGAAGGAGGCATGGAGGTGACGAATTCAGCAGAAGGCTGTGTGAAGCCAAAGTAAAAAGCCACTCAAAACTGCAAACACTCTTCAAGCAAAAACTGAACAGGCTGGTTTGAAAAATAATTACTACACCAAAGATTTGTTTTACTATCCAAACTTTATATCCATGAAGGGAAGTATGTAGCCTCCTGTAAGTAAATATCCAATGATACTTATGTCCATAAACACTTCCTAATTGGTAAACTTTATCTCAAAGGAAAATACATATACCAAAAAAAAAAAAAAAAAAAAAAAAAAAAAAACAGTCCTGAGGGTCTCTGCCCACCTTATAGGCTCACACATGTAGATCAAGGCCCCAGGCGTCTCCACTGGTTGGTAGACAAAAGACTCAGGGCCAATGAAGAAGGTACTCTTTCTCTCCAGGGACAAGTCAACCCCACAGACAAACTGCGAATCAAAGGACCCAAATCTGTAGACTGAAAATAACAATTAAAAAAATTTTTTTTTTTTGTCAAAATTTAAGAATGCTTGGGGGTGCGGGAGCATTCACAGAATGTGATGGATAATACTGTCTACACAAGGCACATCCATTAGGCTCTGAGTAACATTGAGTCTAGGTGCAAAGGTACAGAGAAACTAGGTAAGCTCAGGAGCGGGACTGCCAGGCTAGCTGTGGCCTGGGGAATTTGAAAACTAGCAGCTAGATTAAAGAACATAAAAAGTACAGATGACCAATGCATACATGAAAAACTTTGAGCATCCTGAGCCATGGGGAAATACGAATCAGAATTACAGTGGATCACTGCCAAAAAAAAAAAAAAAAAAAAAAAGACCAAAAAGTTGTCAGTGAGGATGTGGGGGAAATAACCATTATACACTGTTGGTGGGAATAAATATAAATTAAAAAAAAAAACTAAAAATAGAACTACTGTATAGTCCCACAATACCATTTCTGGGTAGATATCAGAAGGCATCAAGGTCAGCATATAGCAGACACACTTGCACACCCATGACAGTCACGAGAGTACTCAACAATAGCCCAGTTAGAGAAGCGGCTTAGGTGTCCAACCACACATACATGGGTCAATAGAATGTGTTACATACATCCCATAGCGTTGTGTTCTGTCATTGCAAAATGAAATCATGAGTTGCAGAAAAATGCATAGACCAGGTTAAGCAAAGTAAGTCAGATTGACAAAGAAGAATATAGCATATTTTCTCTCATTTTCAGAACCTAGATTTAGAAAAAAAAAAAATCCATGACGCTAGAAGCAGGTCTATTTGGAGGAGAAGGGGTCTGCTAGGAGGGGTAAGTAATAGAGAGTAATAGGGAGAAGAAAGATATCAAAGTATATGATCTGCAGGTACAAAGCAGTGAATCCTATGGTTCTGTATTACTCATATGTGCTAACAAAAGTTACACAGAAGCAAAAGGCAAAATTCACTTGGATAATATATTTCATTTGGGGGGCTGGAGAGATGTCTCAGTGGTTAAAGACATTTGCTTGCAAAGCCTGATGGTCCGGGTCTAGTTCCTCAGTATTCATGTAAAGCCAAATGCACAATGTGGCACATGTGGTCTGGATTTCGTATACAGCAGAAGGAGGCCCTAATGTGCCCATTCTCCCTCAATATTGCTTTCTCTCTCTTTAATAAATGATTTAAAAATATACATATATTTCATTTTAACCCAAAACATGCAAAATATTATCAGTTCAACGTGCAATCAATATAGAAGCTGAGAGAATTTATTGTCTCTAATACTCTTCAAAACTTGCAGTATCCACATTACAAACTATCCACAGCTCCGAGGGCTACAGGCTACCATATGGAACGGAACCTTTAGTAACTATGTAGTTGGTGGTCATGGATGTGAATGTGCTGTAGTCAGTGATAAACCAGGCAAGGAAAGAGGCAGGGAAAATCCCAGTGCGTTCATGAAGGTGTGCCACGCATGCGCTCCCTGCCTGAGAAGCGGAGCTGAGAGACAGACTGAGCAGAAACAAAGTAAGTCTGCATTAGGTTTCAGCAGATAAAATTTCACAACATTCCCCACCTGGGCATTTTTGAAGGGAATCCTCTCTGTAAAACTGCACAGAATAACTGCAATCTTAAAAAAAAAATTACATAACATTATCTCTTAAAAATGACAGAAAATCTAAAACTATTATACAGCCTTTAAGATTTTAATAAAAACTCTTTATTTTATTTTATCTATTTATTTAAGGGAGCATGAGAGAAAGAGGCATAGAGAGAGAATGGGCATACCAGGGCCTCCAGCCACTGCAAATAAACTCCAGATGCATGAACCACCCTGTGCATCTGGCTTTACTTGAGTACAGGGAATCGAACTTGGGTCCTTTGGCTTTGCAGGCAAGCAACCTAACCACTGAGTGTTCTCTCCAGCCCCACGACAACTCTTAATGTACATAAAGCTAAAGCTGCCCTCCCGAAAAAAAGACGGAGTCATTTGCAGTAAACTCCAAGAAAGCACAGGGAGGTTACGTGTCCTCGATTTATAAAAGTCAGGCTCAGCGACAGTGCCTGAAGCACAGAAAAAGGACCAAGAGTCTGACAAGAAAGAAATTAGGCGTCAGGGTTTAGCGGAAGCATCCTGCACATGATGGTGTGTGGCGCATGGGCAAAACGGGTTCTAACACATCTCCATTCTGTTTCAAGTCTGTACGTACGCTGCAAATTAGTTTTCCCTTGGTCCTCATATCATCAGTACTGAAACAAATAGTCAATATGAGAAATATGTGATTGTTTATTTATTATTTATTTATTTGGGTTTCTTGAGCTAGTAATTGTATTTATTCCTAAAATTGACCTGGCAATTGGTGAACAATAAAATGAATGTTTAAATTTCGTCATATTCTTTAAAACATATGCCACAGAATTACGAAGAGTTTTTACTATTGAATCACTTTTCATGAGGTGGCTGGTATCATCTGGGTTTGGTTTGATGTCAATAAAACATTTAGATTCCTATGGCACGAGAAATTTGATTCATGAGGACTACAAACCCTAAAGATGTGAGTGTATTATTAATATGCCATGTTCTTAGGCACACTGTACCCATAGCTCAACTTGACCAGCCTCTTAGAAAACAGACAAACATCGTAGCCCGTGCCTTTAGTCCCAGCGCTCTGGAGCCATGAGTTTGAGGCCAGCCTATGAGTGACTTCCAGGTCAGCCTGGGCTAGAGTGAGACACTGCAAAAAAACAAACAAAAACAAAACAAAAACAAAACAAAACAACAACAACAACAAAATGAACACAAAACAAAAGCAATTACTCTCCGTCTAAATTGTAGACTACCAACAGAATCGAAACATGCATTTGAAAATTTGAAAGCTAACTTACCACAAATAGCAGTAAGGTTCACTTTCTGTTTTTTTCACACAACGTGTAGGTACCTAACGTTTCTCAAACTTTTTTCTGCCCTAACACTGAGGTGTACAACATGAGCCCTGGGAGTATCAGAGATTAACAGATGGTCTTTCAGTGGCCCCGCCCCCATAGCTACTGAAATCCCCTGAGCCAGGAAGCTGGCACAGGGCTGGAGATGAGGGTCAGTGACAGAACCTATGCTGTACATGCATAGAGCTCTGGGTTCAGTTCCCAACACTGTAAGGTGGGAAGAAAGGATGGATGGGTGCTGGAGGGAGGAAGTCTCATTTAGGATGCTTGGAATCTTCAATCTTCATTTGAGTCCAGGGAACCGAAGTGACACCGTGGAAAGACACAGAGTTGCTCATAACCTGGGGTCTTGGATGGACATTACGGTTGAGGAATTTCATGGGAGAGAATTCTGACAGAGCCCCCCTGGCTCACAAGGAACCAGAGCGATTGCTTTCACAGGAAATGCCATGAGGGAAGCAGGAGTCATATCCCTTTAATCTCTCCCGTGCTCTTCAGACCCTCCAAAGTGTGGGAAGAAGGAATGTTCCCCCATGCTCTTCTGAGACTGGCTACTTCAACACCCATCAGGGATGTGCAAGACGAAATCACAACAGTCACTCACAGTGGGTCTCAAACGCAGCCGTTTTCCCCTGACTGGCGCCAAAGCTGCCCCTGATCCGTAGCATCTTGGAGGAATCCCTGGTCACAACCTCCAGTGGCTCAGTCCTGAGGATAACCAGCAAGATGTCCGCAGCCTGCACGGGGGCCACACCAAAGCCACCGTGACCAGTCGGTCACAGGTCTGCTCTCCGACTTGTCCAGAACATTCGGACTCAGTGAACCAATACTAAAGTTACTGCCTCCATTTACACAAGCATGCTTATGTGAATTAGAATTTTTGCAACTTTTTTTAAGTGACAGAACAATGGAGACAGCTGAACTCTACTTCACCTTGCTCTGTCTGGTCTAGATATGTCAACATGTATCAAGAAAACAAGTAGAGTCAATAAATCTCATAAAATTTTAATAGTGCATTTTTATTAGGTCAGTTTAAGTTTGCCACATTACGCCATATATCACATTGGTGTTAAAGAGTTATAATAATTGTTTGCTTATTTAGTTCAGTGGTTCTCAACCGGGGACAATTTTGCCCTCAAGTTCACACTCTGGCAGAATTTGAAAATAGATATGGTTGTTACATCTGGAATATCTAATGGGTGGAGCACAGGCCCAGGACAAGACAGTCCCACCACATATTCATGATAACATAGGTTAAATGCCAATAGTGTCAAAGTTGAGAAACCCTGATTCAGTATCTTCTACAAGAATATTTTGCATATTTCACAGGGCCTGGCATTGATTGTTAAGTTTAAAAGGACCGCTGATAAGGGGAGACCACTGGAGGACACAGAGAGACCTAAGTCACCAAGGAGGTTCCGGAATAGATAACTTTGAAGCCCAAGCATCTGTAATAATGGAAAGCATAAGAAATTATTTAAATAATGGTTTAGCTTTTCTAAAATCCTTGGCATGCTTCCTCATCACTCTCTATGCCACTTTGAATGTCTTTTAATGAACCATATTGGGTCAAGATACATGGAGTTTTAAGTTTAGTGCAAAACAAAGATTCTCAATAAAATAACTCTCTTAGCAGGAAGTCAGTTACCACGGTAAGGTTTTTAAGCTGAGGGAGATTAGCCAGCTACAGGCCCATTTTTGAAACAAAATCCCAGTAGACCAGAGTAAACGATAAGCCACCAAAGGTCCTTGACATTCAAGGTTTTTATATGGACCCAATCGATTTCTGCCACTTCACTGTTTGTCTTTGATCCCAAGCACAGCCTCAGTGTGGAACGGGGGGATGTCTGAACCCTCAGTGCCTGCGGGGTGCAGAGTGAGAACTCCTGACTCAGTGATCAGAACCCCGCTTACTAAAGGTAACCGAGTTACCTGAAGAGCTGACACTGGTTATTCTAAAGCCACAGTGGCTTGTTTTACGTAACGAGCACCTGTCTTAGACTGAAGAGAGAAGAACAGTGCCTCGTCTTTTAAATCCTAGACTACTCAAAGTTTGTAGGCGGGGTAGGGTTCATCATGCAGCCTCTTCTCCCACAAATGTGCCTGAGCAACCTGGTTTTGTCTTCTGCCTCCCTCACAAATCACAACGTGTTTGAAATAAATCTCTGAACTTTTGAAGGTTGAGAAGCGGCTTGCTTATCATGCTCAATTTTTCCTGCTGATATTTAATATGCCCTTCAGATGAAAACTGATTGTCACTACGAAAAAGGGAAAAGCAAACGACACAAGAAGTACAAGCCATCCGCCTACTTGTAAAAACCAAGTTGTTCTAAATAAGATTAACTGAGGCTGGAATTACCACCTCGAAGGAAGAAAGCTAACCCATATGGACAGACATATGATCCAAGGGAAACAGAGCTAAAGAAAAAAGCAGAGGGCTGGGACGTCTGTCCCAGGCCAGCAGGAATCATTTAGCCATCCCAGGCTGGCCAGCTGGCCCTGCACCCCTGAAGGCTTCTCAAATGGTAGGGCTATCCTCACACGTTGACCCTGAAAGCTCTGCTCCTGAGCCGGTGCAGAGACTGTCAGTGCTCCTAGTAGCCAACAGGAAAGGGGTCCAGGCTGTCATTAAGGGTGTGGAGCCAAATCTCGATGGATTCCCAGAGCTTACACTACCAGACGAGAGTCCCGCCTTAACGTGAGTTACACAAATGTGTGTGCCAATCCTGCTTTGTAGAATATGGATTTTAAAAGTGCTGACCTTTGTGTTTGTTTTATCTGGTGTTGCTTTTAAGATGAAAGTGACTGGAAAAATGTCTGTCACAGGCCTGAAAGGAATCCTGGAAGTTACATAGTACAAACACTGCACTGTACACCAGGGGAATTCACATCCAAAGATGCTACTAAGCATGGTAAAGTTACGTGGCGTCAGAAGCTGAGCTTCAACGGTCATTTGTCCTTGCTTGTCGGGCTGCTCTGTCCTCTAAATAACATATTTACCCCGGGGAGAGGGGGTCACACTTATCAATGCTTAAGAGCATCACCTGACTTAATTCATTAAAAATAAAAATGCAAAGGTGATGTGGTAACTCCATCTGCATTCATAATCTCCCTCCTGGCGAGTTGAGGGCAATGTCCACATTTTTCCCATCTTTATTCAATGTCTTCCCCCAATGATAAGATTCTATCCATGCTATGAAACAGAATCTTTCAAAAGCCGTCTGCAGGATAATTAACATCTACATACATCTGTATTCAAGAACACGCAGTACTTTGGTATCAGAAGGGAGGGAGGAAAGGAGCAGACGTGCAATAGGAAAAGTGGAAGTAAAAGCACGCGCTTGCTTTGCCACAAACGCACCTAACAGACTTAAGTGCTGGGCAAAAGTGCCCCATCTATTATGTATGAAATGTAGTGGCATCAATGTGGATCCCCATGGTCCTAATGTAATTTGAAAAAAAAGAAAAAACAAAGAAAATAATCAATCAATTCAAAAACAGTACTGCTAAAAAGGATGGAATTCCAAAGTCCTCCTTAAGACAAAAACAACCGCAAAGCAAAACTGAGTGAGCCAAACTTTCTTTGTTCTTGCTTTTGTGTAGCACACGTATGAATACACAAGGTTTAATTAGTGTCGATTCGTCTCTTCTGAGTGTGTGGGTGTGTGCTTGGATGACCACGCAAGTGTGCACTGACTTCAGGAGGAGCGTCCTGATGGGTCATGTCAGCTTGTGCTGCGCTGAGGCTTTTTAAGAATAAAAGCCAAACAATGCGCCCAAGGACGGCTTAGCCAGCATACCTTAATGATTATTGATGTCGTCCATTAGTTGTACAGAAAAGCAGGTTTTCATTCCTTAAGACTGTACATTCTAGAAGCCCAGATGTTACAGTCTTAAGTGGGGCAATCTTAACTGAAAATTGCTTAAGAAAGGAGAAAATATAATCACCAATTATTTTGCTGTTTCATATTAAAAAAAACCTGTAAATCCTGGAAAATGTCCATAAGTAAAGACATTTTCCAATATTGCATTTGATAATTCAGAACCAAAAAAAGGAGCCACAGGAAATAAAGAACTTGAATTTTCAAAAAGGAAATCCCCAAATACACAACAACCAGAAGTGGAACTGGTTATTCTTGGGTACATGGGGCGCATCAGAGCTTGTCTGGAAAGTGAGAGCGAAGAAAAGTGGGCGTGCAGTGCCCACTGGGACGTTGACCAGGTACAGCCACTGTCATCAAACAGCCAGGCCTGCACAGAGGTATCATCACACACACACGCACACACACACACACACACACACACACACACGTCCTTGGTGCTGGCATCTGTCCCATACAGAGCCTGGTGGGGGCTGAAATAAATGATTGGCTAGAACGACATTCAAGAAACAATGAGATCAGCCAACTCCTAAGCTGCTAGGACACAAATGGATCTCCAGTATTAATAAAGTGCTGCCAACTACAGACACTCCTCAGATAGCAAATCTGGAACTTAAGCAGCGGGTTTTCAAAGTAAAGATGACTTGGGCATAATTTGTAAAGCACTCAATAATGCCTTTAACATTGAACAATATTAAATGGGTATTTGATAATCAATAATGATATAAATGTAAATGTCTGTCTGCTATTCATATGTACCAAATCTATTGTGCCCTGGGGCAGACACTGTAACCCAATGCCCATTCTCACACCTCATTCCTTTGCCACAGAAGGTTTGGCTGGGCACGTTGCCAGAGTGAATAGAAGTGTATTTCCCTGTATCCATCAAGTTGTGTCTTGTAAGAAACCTCTGACCAAGGCTACAAGTGTGACCAATGTGTGTACCCCCCAGGTCCAGGCTGTGGCTTTGAAAAGAAGGGGCCTTCTTTCCTGCTGGCTGCTTGGGCCATGACCATGACTGACCTCCATCTTGGACTGTGCAAATAAAAAGAATGGCGCTCTAGTAAGGCAAAGGAGCCAGGAAGCCTCCGCATGCCTCCTCCCCAGCGGCAACCCCCCTACGGTTATAATCAAATGAAACAAACTTCTGGGTTAAGCTATAGGTTATATGTTTTTTCATTCTTGTTTCACAAAGCCAAATTTGTATCTTATTTCATTCACAAAATCCCCTCAACAGTAAGGAATGCTTTTTTAATTATTCCCAAGTACTTTGGCCAAATTGTGTCACTAATGCATGTACATGATTTGATGAGAACTATATATACATGTGTGTAAGGATGCGTGTACGAGTATCTGAGCATGCCCTGCCTGTGTGTCTTACTTACATGGATAAATGGTTGTCCGTATTTCGTGAATGATGCATCGTGCTGACAGGCCCAAGATATTAGCTTAAATTCCACCTCCACATTATATTCTTCTAGGAGGGATATTTGAAAAAATATTACTACGGCTGGAAAGATTGCTCAGTAGTTAAAGGCAGTTTCTTGCAAACCATTACAGCCTGGGTTTGACTCTCCAGTACCCATATAAATCCAGATGCATAAAGGGTCAGATGGGTCTGGAATACATTTGCAGTGGCAAGAGGCTCTGGCATGCCAATACTCACTCTCTCTGTCTGTCTGTCTGTCTGTCTCTCTCCCTCTCAAATAAATAAAAATACTTTAAAATATGATTAATTTAGGCTGGAGCGATGGCTTAGCTGTTAAGATGCATGCCTGCAAAGCCTACAGACTCAGGTTCGGTTCTCCAGGTCCCACATAAGCTGGAGGCACGTAGTGGCACATGTGTTTGGAGTTTGTTTGCAGTGGCTAGAAGCCCTGGCTTGCCCATTCTCTCTCTCTCTCTCCCCCGTCTCTCTCTGACTGTAATAAATAAATAAAAATAAATTTAAAAATAAAGATACAAAAATATAAATTACAGTGCTTAGAAGCCTTGGCGTGCTAATACTGGGCCCCCTTATAAAAAAAAATGCCAGTCTGGTGGGTTTGCCTCAAAAAAGAAAGAAAGAAGGGAGGGAGGGAGGGAGAGAGGAAAGGAAGGAGGGAAGGAAGGAAGGAAGGGAGGGAGGAAAGGAAGGAGGGAAGGAGGAAGGAAGGAAGGAGACACATTAGCAGGCACATAGAAGAGACAGATATAAATGGAAGACATGCTTTATGACTAGGTCACACGGGAAAGCTATACAACCTCACTGGCCCCATTTATCCAGTCCCAAATGGCAAACCTAAGAATGAAAGCATGCTAAAACAGAAAGTCATCCACACACGGGGTCACTCTTAGACACAGACGTTAACCATATTTATCCAGAACTTGTTGACTTGTCATTTTTATCACCTTTTGAATATGATTTCCTGACTTGAAAATTCCACATTTGGACAAGGGCTTGACCCCTTCTCAAGACACTCCCCTGGTCACAGGTGTCGGCTTTCACTCATGGAAGTAAATGGAACTTAAGGAACTGACTCTATAGTAGGAACTTCTGGGAGCTTTGGGGGTGAAGAGACTCGTTCGAAGTCAAGGACAAACAAAGAAATCCAGAGGAACCACAATGAAACACTGTGGAGTTTCACAAAATTAACCAGTACCTAATTAACCAGTACTTAAAAACACATTTTACCCAATAATTTACCTTTCAATCAACTAACAAAGACCACAAGAAATCCTCAGCGTTCCTGTGACCCAGGGGTTAAGGGTCAATAGGAAACACCTAAATAAACCAAATACTTGACTATACCATTAGAAATGACATGTGAAAATATGCGAATGTTTTCATAAAGATACATTTTCATCTTAACCACTATCCTTAAGGGCCCCAGCGCCTTCCCATTCACCGCCGGTGACGTCCACGTTACACATCACTAGTCTTGGCTTCCTTGCAGTACTCTACTCCCTGGCCGTGGCTTCACCATTCAGACTTTCTTCATCCTAAGTTGACACTGACTTCCTGCCTGACCTCCTTCGGCTCGGCTTTCCAATCCCACGCACAAACCGTCCTCAGCGTGGATCTCTCTTTCCTCACTTCTGGCTTTTGCAGCAACACCTGCAAGGCATCTGCTTCTCAAATTCCTCACCTCACTCTGTGCCCAAGCTGCAGCCCTTGGATGTCACCTCCCTCTTCTATTAGCTTTCCAAGAAATTTTAATCTTTACCTTCTTTCATTCAATCAAAAGAAGTCTGCTGGGCTGGAGAGATGGCTTAGCGGTTAAGCGCTTGCCTGTGAAGCCTAAGGACAACGGTTTGAGGCTCGATTCCCCAGGACCCACGTTAGCCAGATGCACAAGGGGGCGCACACATCTGGAGTTCGTTTGCAGTGGCTGGAAGCTCTGGTGCGCCCATTCTCTCTCTCTCTCTCTCTCTCTCTCTCTCTCTCTCACCCTCTCTCTCTGTCTGTCTGCCTCTCAAATAAATAAATAAAAATAAACAAAAAATAAGTCTACTAAGTACAGACTAAATGCCTGGGAGTGGGTTACAAAGAAGGCCATAGCCACCCTATGCCCATAAAATAAAACCACACTTACATTAAGCATGATTAAAAAAAAAAAAGGTTTCCCTGGTGATGTGAAAGCAACCATCTCAGGACTTATGGCAAAGCTGAGCCACTTGACCTGGGTTTTGTAAAAATCTCCAGGAGCGAAGTAAGCAGGGGGAAAGGGCAGGGTAGAGGGGGCATGGTGTGAGTGATAGCAGAGCTATCCTGAGTGATCCTTCACTCCCTGGAGCTGGGACTAAAGGTTCTAGAAACCAAGGTGCCTTGCCTTCCCAAGGTGCCTGGTCTGGGTACTTCCTGATTTGGTGGCACAACAATTTTCTAATCATTTGTATTTGAAAATTCTAACCTGCTCCCCCTCCCCCCGCTGTGCCCAGTACCCAAAAAATACTACACAGAACATCTCAGTGCATTTCAACTAATTTTGTTTGTTTGTTTGTTTATTTATTTATTTAAGGCAGGGTCTCACTCTAGCCCAGGCCAACCTAGAATTCACTATGTATTCTCAGGTGGCTTTGAACTCTCAGCAACCCTCCTCCATAGGCCTCCCAAGTGCTGGGATTAAAAGTGTACAACTAATTCGTAGCTAATTATAAAACATAGTTCAAATGCTATGTCTGCAATCTTCCCCTACATCCACCACACAAAGAAGTCAGCTCCTTGGAGGACCCGTAGTATCTGTTGTGTCTGCATTTGTATCAAATACCTCCGCTAACTGACCTAAAGCCAGAGAAAGTGAAACAATCTCTACTCACATTTGTACATCAGTATTTGGACACAGCATGTGCTCATTCCTGTCAATGTGAGACAGTGTTATTATGAAGCCCGGGTTGACCTTGACCTTGTGGCGATCCTAGTGTCTGAGCCTACTGGTCTTGGGATAGTAGAACTGAGCCACCACTTCACTCCAGACTGTTGTGCACAAACTTTTATTATGACAACATTTCAGCAACCTAATTTTACTCAATTAGCAAACCCAACATGATTCAAGTTAACTTATGCTGTTGGGTTTTTGTTTAATTTTATTAATTACTGGACTCCATGGTAGGAATGGGACTACATAATCAGGGGGAAAAAAAATCCTTCTAAGCCCAGAATTCTACCAGGTTCTAGTTAGGCAAAGCCTGATTAATTCAGGAAAGTTAACACTAAGATTTGTAATGATAAAACAGAGAAATTGTTTTAAATCAATACCTTATAAGGCAATTTGTCCAAACTTTCTTAAACACAACTCTTTTGGTAGACTTTTAGTAGATGTAGATGTACTTCATTATTAATGCTTGAGTAAAAATATTATATATATACATATATATATTCCCCAACTTTTAAAACTTATTTATGTTTTAATTTTTATTTACTTGAGAGAGAAAGATGCAGAGAGAGAGAGAGAGAGAGAGAGAGAGAGAGAGAATGGGTGCACCAAGGCCTTCAGCAACTGCACACGAACTCCAGATGCATGCACCACCTTGTGCATCTGGCTTACACAGGTCCTGGAGAACAGAACCTGGGTCTCCAGCCCTACCTCCCCAATTTTTAATGGAACAAAAGTAGAGAGTAGAAATTCTCCAGGGAGCTAGCTATGAGTTACTTCAGAGTATTATTTTTTACTTCACAGTATTTTAGCAAAGCCAAATATTTTCTAATAGCTAGGGCAATAATTATCAAGATAGATTTTTTCCATAAAAATATCTCAGGACATTTTTGATAAAAAGGAGAGTTCATGAGAGATGTACTACCACATGGAGGTTAATAAGGTGGCACATTAACATGTTACATAAAGGGCCAACTTTCAGGCATGTGTTCAACCTACCTTAATCCAAGTATTGCAAAATGCTCTAAAGTATAATGCCAAATATATGAATATTTTAAAGTTAAAATGCAAGCTGTTTAAAAATCAACAAGAGAAAACCCTAATGAAACAGAAAAACTAAGAAGGAAATTAGAACATATTGCAATTTGTTTTATTCATGCTCCATACAAATGTATCTATATTCAAATTACAGCTGACAGATCAACTCTCAGATCCTGTGATTATCCATGTGTTTTTTATAAGCTTGCTGCTAACCTGTGGGCATATTTTCCATAAAATGAAGGATTTTATTCAAAACCACTTAGCAGTAATCATCTTACATGATTAATTCATAGATATTAAGAGAAGCAGTATTTTGTGAGCATTCCTATTTTCTGTTCACTCATTCTTCATTACAAAGGACATGTCTCTCAGTGCACAGGGGAATAATGAGATTTGCTGGCTTGTTTGGAGAGATTGTAACAGTACTTCTCTGTTCTCAGAAATAAACAGAAAATCTCGAATGTAATTCTGACTTTGTTTTAGTACAGAACACAGACACCTTCTGCCCCAGGAGTGACGCTTGGAAAGGCTGGCGCACACACTCCATGACAGCGCATCGATCTCTCACTAAACACAGGGCTCTGGATGTATTGATCAACCCAGACTAAACCCCTAACTGCTTGCGAGACCATGCATGATGCGGCCAAGCTCAGTTCACTGAGGAAGGCGGAGAGAAAGCGCTTGTTCTCTGTTGTAAACTAAGTAGTAGATGAACATGATTAAAATAATAGACAGCATTCACTTAGAGCCCAGGGAGAGAAGTAGAACTCATGTTACATTCAAAGATCTCCCAGCTTTAAAAAAAAAAAAAAAACACGACATAATCATAAGTTAAGGGTAAAATGACTTTTGAAACGAGGAATATTTTCTTTGCACATTTCAAAGCAGAATGACAATTTTGTCTTTTTACCCTACAAATATATCTTTTGAGAATCTTTTAAAAAATTCTATGCAGCAGTCTCATCCCTACCCCTTGTCACTTTCACTAAGACTGATAAATGATGCTTGTGGGAGGGGGTGGATAAGCCCAAGATGCATTTTAGGGTTCATTTTGTACATCTGCTCATTTTCATTTCCATTTGGAAAGACATGATTTTCTTTAGACCAACTCAATTCTCTTTCAAAATGTGTCTGAATATGCTATGAATCGATCTTATCACATGAAAACATTGCTGCCAAAATTTACAGGAGCTCCCATCTCAGGGGAAAAAAAAAAAACCCCTGCACCCATTCCCCTGCTTTTCGGAATATAAGCCAAGTACGTGTTTGCAGACGCAGTGTTGATCTCTCCTCTGTCAGAGCGCAGAATTGAGGTCAATAAGAAAGCCTGACAGGGGCCGGAGAAATGGCTCAACGGTTAAGACGCCTTCAAAGCCAGCGGACCACAGTTTGATTCCCCAGGACCCACGTAAGCCAGATGCACAAGGTGGCACATGCATCTGGAGTTCGTCTGTAGTAGCTGGAGGTCCTGGCGTGCCCACTCTCTTATTCTTTCTCCACCGCCCCCTCTCATAAATAAATAATAAATAAAGAAAAATATTTTTTTTTTTAAAAAAAGAGAAAGCCTTTTAGTCCTCCTAAACATTAGCTAGGGGACATTTCCCAGAGGGCTCTCCACCTTGTCTTCCAAACTCAAGGGTTAATTATTCTCATCCACTACCACTCTGCCTTTATGACTCCAACATTCTCATATTTAAAAGAGAAGACAGCAATTATTTTACATTAAACCACTCATTAATCTTGCTAATATTTCATAATTCTTTCAGTCCAAACTATAATAAATAAAGGATTTGGCTCCAGTTCAGAGGAGGAAATTTCAAGCCCACGGAACATATTCAAACTCAAACGCAATCCACAAAGTGGCCTGTCCACCAAGCAGCTAAACCGTGTGGGATCTGCAGTGATCAGCTCTGCATCCCAGTGGACAATAACAGAGGACACGCTGCCCTGTCACCCAGTCCATGGGATGGTTCATTTGAGTAACGACAAAAATGCAATAATCTACAAACAGCGTTCACAGGCCGAGGAGATGGCTCTTGTTTGCAAAGCCGTCCAGCTGCGGTTCAATTTCTGAGTACCCACGTAAATCCAGCACAAAGTGGAACATGTGTCTGGAGTTCATTTGCAGTTTCCATACAGTGTGTGTGTGTGTGCATAATATATAAGAACATTTTTTAAAATACCAACATTCAGCACAAATATGAGCTATTTGTAAAGTCATCTAGGATTTAGACTATAATACTTTTCTGTAATTTCTTGTTTTAATTTAAATATTTATTTATTTGAGAGAAAGAGGGAGGAAGGGAGGGAGAGAAAGACAGAGAGAAAGAGAGAATGGGCATGCCAAGCAGGGCCTCCAGCCACTGAAAACAAACTCCAGATGCATAAGCCATCTCTCCAGCCCTAGATTCTAATGCTTTTTAAAAATTTTTTTTGTTTATTTTTATTTATTTCTTTGAGAGCGACGGAGAGAAGGAGGGAGAGAGAGAGGCAAAGAGAGAGAGAATGGACGCGTCAGGGCCTCTAGCCACTGAAAACGAACTCCAGACGCATGCGCCCCCTTGTGCATCTGGCTAACGTGGGTCCTGGGGAATCGAGCCTCGAACTGGGGTCCTTAGGCTTCACAGGCAAGCACTTAACCGCTAAGCCATCTCTCCAGCCTGATTCTAATCCTTTTAAGCTCACTTTACTGAGAGATTATCAGAGCTTTCACATAGATGCTAAGGACATTTAAGTTTTATGAGAGAGAGGGGAAGACAGAAGACTTCTATTTTACAAGTTATGTTATAGCATATAAGGCCCAAGAAAACTCTTTAAATTTCTTGCTTAAAAGGTCAAGAAGCCAGAAACCACACACATTCGTGGGCCATCATTGATTCATTCAACTAATATTTACAAAGTATCTAGAACAAATACAGTAGACACTGCTGCTCAGTTAGGACATGTATTGTAATTTCTATCAACTGTGATCCAAGAAATTCAGGGAAGGAAAGCAGGAAAACTTGAAAGATATTTTAAACTCTTTTTCTTCAAAAGAGGGCCAGGAGTAAATCAAAATATATTTATAGGAGAAGAAATGAGGAACTGGATTGAAAGTTCATGTAACAAAACTGGTGTAACTGTGCTTTTCTCCTTTATATTCATGCAGTTGTGTAGATATGTAACTACATGTAAATTAGCTAAATTGCTGAACATGTTTCATGTTAAACAACTATGAAAGGAAAAATCTGATCATCACTATGAATATTTATTTAGCTTTTAAAAGATGCTAGGCTAGTTCTAGGCAATTCATAAACACTGACTCAAGTACCCATCCTAACAGGCATACAGGATCTATCACAAACTTAATATCCTTAGTTTCTAACCAGGAAACTAAAGGGTTAGCTTCCAGGCACCACCAGTGACAACAGCTGATTATAAAATGCATGTAAACTGCATTAAGTTTACTTTGAAGAAATATTTGGGGTGTAGAAAACATGCATTTTTATAATTTTGCATTGCAAATACAAAGTGTTGAAAAACATGAACTTATCTCAGACATAGTACCTGTCTAAGAAAAGAGAACTTACGACTCAGGACATTATTTAAGACTCTGACCTGCTCAGACTGACAAGAAAATAGTTCACATTTAGGGCTGGAGAGATGGCTTGGCAGTTAAGCGCTTGCCTGTGAAGCCTAAGGACCCAGTTCGAGGCTTGATTTCCCAGGACCCACATTAGCCAGATGCACAAGGGGGCGCACGCATCTGGAGTTCGTTTGCAGTGGCTGGAAGCCCTGGTGCGCCCATTCTCTCTCTCTCTCTCTCTCTCTCTCTCTCTCTCTCCCCCCCCCACCCCTCTCTCTGCCTCCTCTCTGTCTGTCGCTCTCAAATAAAAAGAAATAAAAATAAGCAACCAAAATAAACAGCACAGCATACCCAGCTTTAGAAAGATGGCACATGACTTTTTAAACTATGGGTTCTTCACTTACTATTTGGGTGCCACTGAAAAGTCCCTGGTTTTCTTTATTCTTCTTAGTCAATCCCTTTAAAATATGCGTTAAAATTGTCCCAAAATGGGCTGGAGAGATGGCTTAGCAGTTAAGCGCTTGCCTGTGAAGCCTAAGGACCCCAGTTCGAGGCTCAATTCCCCAGGACCCACATTAGCCAGATACACAAAGGGGCGCACGCGTCTGGAGTTCGTTTGAAGTGGCTGGAGGCCCTGTCGCACCCATTCTCTCTCTCTCTCTATCTGCCTCTTTCTCTCTTCTGTCTGTTGCTCTCAAATAAATAAAAATAACAAAATAATTTTTTTTAATTGTCCCAAACTGTTACTGCAGTAATTAAGCTGACATACATCCAGCTAACTTACACAGTGGGTATTAGGTATTTGGTTCATTTACATAAATATAAAATACAGTCAAGAGAGACAAACATCAAGTTCACAGCAAACAAGGCCACGTGGGACCCATCTACGTGTACTCCAGGAGATGGAGCCCAGAATGCCTGAAGGGTGACACATGGGCAGAGTGCTTGCTGGCCCGGGTGGCTGGCCTTTCACGGAACTGTGGGCTCACAGGCGTGTTCTTTCACAGGACAGACATCCTATCTGCTTTGTATAAAGAATCCCATGAGAATCCAATATGGTTAGCTTGACAAACTTACCTTTCTGAGGGAAGAATTATATCACTAATAAAACTTACTTTCTTTTGTAGAGAGAGAGAGAAAAAAAAAAAACTGTCCTGCCATGGTATTTGCCATTGTTATACAGGGCAAGTAATACAAAGATCTACAGGGCTTTTCTCCTAGTTACCACAGGAGCAAGTATGGGTTTACTTGACGGATGCAATATTAGACTGGCTTGAAAATGTATAACCTTTGCCCTAATTATAGCCAACTTAAATTCTGGCAGTCACAGTGACATGCTATTCTAGTCCTATCTGAAATTTGGGAAGCAGACATCAGCCCGGTGGCCCTGGAAAAAGGGAAAACACATTCTGCATAGTGAGCAATGGTTAAACTAATTGAGCTACTCAAAAACAGCCTGGGCATTTTACTTAACACTATTAAAATAATGCCAAACAAAAGAAACCAATGAGAGGAAATACAACAAACAAACAGGAGAAAAATAGGGCTGGGATGTAGGACAGTTCGTGGAATCTGTTGTAAAAGAATTATGATAAAAAGTAATCCTCAGATCTAATTTTAACAAAGATGATCACCTACAAACTGAATGTTATGTCTGACTACATTACAGCAATTTAAGGCACATCAAAAGCAGAAACTAGACGTGGGAATAGGAAGGTTTTCTATGGTGCGAAGTAAAGGGGTCCTAATGCATCATACCTAAGGCCTTCAAGGCTATTCTAGTACAAATAGAAGTAGAAAATCCTTTCATAAGGAAATGGAATATGTGTATTCCCTGTTCATCTGACAAAGACATGTAAACTCCACTGACTATGATGTGTCTATTGTGAAACCGCATGTGAATAGGAATCAAAGTGCACGGGTGATCCCGGCCAAGGATGATGGTGCTCAAATAGCTTGCAAAACTAAGCTATCAAATATTAACAATCTTCAACAAATGCCGAAGAACAAATATTTAGACGAAAGGACAAAGAAGTTTCAATGACAAACTGAGGTATCCAATCCTGGAATACCTTCCCATGTTCTCTGGACAGATTACTAGAAGCAAAGAAAGTGAACACTGCGTATAGTCAGCACACCACTAACGGCTAAGTGGAGTCGTGTCAACTCAGTTGATAACCTTTAAAAGTTTTATATGGCTATTTTGCTATTCTATAAATATATTATAATAGTAAAGTTTTATATTCACCAAAATTTGATATTCTTCTGATAGTCTTTAAGATTTATTATTCTTTTGATATTCTTTTAAAAACTTATGAAATTACATGTCAGCTTTTCATTTGATTTTCCTACAATGAAATATAAAAGGGAAGCCAATGAATAAGTTATACCAGGGTATGTAATTAAGTTCTGAAAACTTCTGCATTATAAACTATCTCATAATCTTATCACTTATGCAAATTCACAGATTATGCATCAAGAACTTTGGGTACAATATAATATTACCAATATGTGCCTAACATATCAGGCATGTGTTTCTCATAATATGTATAATATGTCTACCCTCCAGTGAAGCTTGACTGCTTAACTATAATATTCCAAGTTTTATCTTAATAGGATTCAACAGTATTCATGAATTTAAAAACCTAAGTGAATGATGCATTTAGAATTAAGAGAATTATTAATGAGGCTAGCTGCCACAGAAGAGCACAAAAGCGCCACAGTAAGAACTCAATCACAAGTTATATAAATTCATTCTGACAGTTATACCAGTAATATAAACCAACACCTTATTTTTACTAAGATTTAGATGTCACCTTCTAAACTAGTTCTAGACACAAACAATGGGCAGACCCTACCTATACTACCTAATGACATCATACCTTCATGTACAGTTTCATATACCCTAGTCTACTGAAAAAAAAATCAGGCGCCATATATTAGGTAATGTGTGTCCTTGCAATATGCAAACAGACCTCAGAACTGCCTTTATTTAACTTCTGGTTAATAACTACTCCAATGAAAAGTATAATTTAACTTTCAAAATATCAAGTCAAAAGTTGATGCACTGCTAGTGAAAAATTATTTTTCTCTAGAAATTTTGTAATAGCGTCATTTAACATTTTTGAACTGTAGCTATAAAATTTGAAAGCTCACAAATCAAACATGACCACTCACATATAAAAATCTATCTACAGTTTAAACAAATAAATTTTCATTGTGATAACTCTCAAATATATTTGAAAGAATATGAAACAAAAGAAAATATTGCAACTGTGTTTTCCTTAAGTAGATTATGATTGCCTGTTAGATTCCAGTCTTAGCTGCAACTTGGAAGATACATAGGATAATTATCTGAATGATAGCAATCATAACTCACTCATGTGTAGGACACCTAGAATTGCATAGGAGACCACAAAGCAGGGTTGCTAAGATACTTTGAGACTGACATAGTGTTCTTGTCTTGCTATTTCCTCACAAAAATGATGACTCTCTCTTGGTCCTTTGGACTCAGTTTTCTTCTGCAAAATAGACATGATGTCCCCATCTCATGAGCGTTATAAGGCACGTCAGAGTCTAATTCACACTGAACAACACTTCCATGCACAAGACATGATGTCAGTAAGTATTAGTCAAATGCATCATGGCCATGTTGTCTCAGCACTAATAGTAGGTCACGGGCATGGCTAAGTCAAGGTTCATCATCAGGTCCACACTGCTGCAAGACAGACAGAAACACGTCTGAGAGGCTGTGGAGATGGGTACGTCCCCCATACTAGCAAGCAGACTTAAGGTAGTGTTGTTCAAAGTACAGATAGCAACACATTGCTGGAAATAATGACAAAAGAATAGGACGGAACAGAATACATCACAGTCAAAGGAAAGGCTGTCATCTTGAGAAATAGGCAAATTCAGACTCATGAGGGCCAATGTATTTCCCATGTAATTTGACAGACGTGCTCTCTCAATGACATCAGGACATATCCACTCCAAACTAGACATCTGCGATGTAACCACACCAAGTCTAGCTAAGGTATAGAAGCCAGAATTAATGTACAAGTCCTGAGAAAAAAAATGCAGATGTGCACATAAGCTCTAAGCAGGCCTCTTCCAGGGAGCTCTGCAGGAGAGGATTTGGGCTCTGTCCCCGGTGACTGAAGTTGAGAATTGTGTTAGGTCCTCAGGGGCACAGTGAGCCACAGTGCTGCCAAGACTTCGAAAATGGGGTTAGACTGAGAGAGCAACTGCCCCTCCTTTAAAGCGGTCTATGATAGTAAAATCATTAGATGTCTACAGGAGGCTGAGCCCTAAGTAATTCCAAGTTCTGATAAGCTACTTTGAAAAATCAAGTTCATTAAAAATTTAGAAGCGGACACACAAACACACACATGCATCCATCCGTTCACTGGAATCTTAAGTTTTAAAAAACAGTTCTTCATGCCACTTCCTCAGCTGACCAGACATGTAAAGAAATCCTCTGAGAGCAGATGCCACTTAAGATCAATAAATGCCATAGGTTGTTGACAAAAATGCCCTCTATCTAAAAGCTCAGAAAGACAGGCAACATTCTACAGTACATGACAGTAATAAGATTCTTCTCCCCTTTACACAGATATGAGATCAGGTAGTAAGTATAACTTTAAAAATACTAAATATTTTCTGCTAGCACAAGAATATCTTTCTGAGGTAGAGAGTTTTCTGTCAGTTCTTAAGGATCTGACACCAATCGCACCTCCCCTTGTGAAAAGAGGCCATAGGATGAAGATGCTCAGCACACAGTGAGCTGTTAACGACAGTGTCTCCCCCATCTGAACAAGTTCCAGGGACCCCTCATAGAATCTTCACACAACTTATCAATTACTGTCATGTTGATTTATGTTAAGACCTGACCTAGAAAAAAAAGCCCTGGATTTTTCCCCTATATATGCTGTCACATGATTCATTTTATAAGAAAACCAAAATATTTTGAAAGACATTTAGAAGAAAAATTATTGCACTTAGAGAGAGCGAAGGAATTAAACACAATGTAGAGAAAAAAGTTGTTCCCCCAAAATTTTTATGACCTAAAAAAATGAGTTCCTACAACTCAGTTAAAATTTCCTTTTACCCAATACTTTCCACAATTTTTTTAAATTTTTTGGTTTATTTTTATTTATTTCTTTGAGAGTGACAGACAGAGAAAGAAGCAGACAGAGAGAGAGAGAGAAAGAATGCGCCAGGGCCTCCAGCCACTGCAAACGAACTCCAGACGCGTGCGCCCCCTTGTGCATCTGGCTAACGCGGGTCCTGGGAGTCGAGCCTCAATCCGGGGTCCTTAGGCTTCACAGGCAAGCGCTTAACCACTAAGCCATCTCTCCAGCCCACTTTCCACAAATTTTTAAGCTAACATAACAACACACGTTTGTATTACTAGGTACCTCATTCGAAAAATAATTCAATACCAGTCTCTGCAATACATAATATTCTTTGACCTAATTTCCTGCTTCTCAGTGAATCTCCAAACTTGTACCCGTAGTTATCCATTCGCTTCATCTATCAACTAAAATTAAGAGGCCAAAGTTTCCTGGTCAGTATGCTAGGTACTAAGGCTCCAGAGTAAAATGTAACACAGTTATTTTACACAGCTGACCACCATCTCAGGCCTAGAGCTTTAGGACAGCAATTCAGTCTGCCTGAACACAGCAACACCTTTTATATTTCTCACATGTTCCTTCCCCTTCCTGACTACAACACATGTACCAGCCTCCAAGTCCCCTGAAGGCATCGGCCTGTGCTCACAACCTCATTGAGACCTTCACTGGGACCCGCTATCTGTTAGGATGCAATTCGCTGCATGCACCAGAAAACTCATCTCACGCTGCCTTAGACAATTGATGGAGCTTATCAGCTAACATGACTGGTGACCCAGGGGTAAGAAAGGCTTCTGGATTCTATTAATGTGGCAGTTCAGTAATTTCTCTGAGGGACAGATTTCTTTCCACTCTACTAAGAGCGTGGTTGACAAGGACTCCTGGGACTGTTTCCTCATCTCCAAGCAAGAAGAGGAGAAGGATGGAGAAAAAGGAAGGCTCTGGACCCACAGGTGGGCCAGACTCCTCTGTAAGCTGTGGCAGGCATGTGAGCAGCAGGACACTAAATGGCCCTCTGGGGAACACCACCATAATGTCACCTTCCCCAAGACAGTCGTCACTTACCGTGTGCATTCCTCAGTCGGCCTTACCCACACTTTCCTCTAACCCATAAACAGTCAGTTCCCCTCACAGCTCTAGATGGCCGCGCCCCTCCCTGCCCAGAAACCTCAGACTCCTCACTCTGCCATTTAAGTATCTTCAGGACTTGGGTCTATATTTTGAGGGTTACTAGCAGTAAAAATTGCCCTTGGATGTCAATCTGACATCAGAGGGACACACTGCTCATCTGAAAACTGCCCTTCTTCAAAGCAGAATTTAATGGTATTCTCTAAAATATCACCACCCCCAATGATCCTGCCACGTGACCAATACATCTGTATCAATTTTTTTAATTATTAAGTTTATTTAAGGGGAAATCACAAATTGTGGGGTTTATTTAAGGAAGCTTGCGATTTAAGAGAAACTGAGGCCTTTACAGAGAGACTACAGTAAACCCGCTGGTCTGTGGAAACAGGCCAATTTTTTTTTCTTTTAATTTAAATTTTTATTTTTATTGACAGCTTCCAATTCTTAACTCATTGCTGTAACCATATACCTTACAGGAAGCAGCTTAACGAATAAGGAGTTCATTTTGTCTTTCAGTTTCAGGAGATACTTTGCATCAACACAGGGACGCGGTAGGAGCTGGAGACCAGACGGTCATCTTGTCCCCACAGTCAGGAACCAGAGGCAGAGGACAAGAAATAGAGCTAGCCTGTAAAACCTCAAGGCCCACCCACAGTGACCCACTTCCTCCAGCAAGGCTGCATCTTCTAAACGTTCAGTGACTTTTCCAAATAGCACTGTTTGAGCTGGGGACAAAGGATTCAAACACACGAGCCGATGGAGGACGGACGGCTCCCTCTCTTCTGCAAGATGTCTTCAGGCACACCCTGCAGAGGCGGCAAGTGTATCAGGAAGAGCACAGGAGTACAAACAACGGAAGCATGGGCCACCACTTCCTACTGTCATGGCTTCAGTAAATAAAACTCTTTGAACCTGAATTTCCTTAACTTGTCTTAGCACCTCAGCAGGGACATATTAAAAAGAATAATAAATCTTGGTAAGAACTTGAATCACGTCAATCACTTGGTGAAAAAAAAAAATCTATAACCATTATTGAGATACGAAATCTCCTGCCTGCGTCCATACAATGTTTCTAGTCCCCTCGTATGGGAGGATCTTTACAAGAGGTCTTGTGGGGCCAATAAATGAATGTATGTCTCCATCTGCTCCCATTGTCTGCCAGGCTGTGACACTGCACGGTTGAATGCTGATTCATGAGGGCCACTGTGTCTTCTGTGCCCTTCCACAGAAATGAATTTCTACTTCTTAGATAAAAAGTGGGCTGAGGAGTTGATTGAACAACTAAAGGCGCTTGCTTGCAAAGCCTGTTGGTCCAGGGTTCAATTCCCCAGTAACCACATAAAGCTAGATGCACAAAGTGGCACATGCATTGAGATAGAGTTCATTTGCAGTGGTAGGATGCCCTGGCATGCCCATTCTCCCTCCTCCCTCTCTCTCTCTCTCTCTCTCTCTCTCTCTCTGTACCTTGTTCTCTCTCTCTGCTTACAATAAATATAAATAAATAAATATTCACGGCTTAAGGTGTGTTGGGCAGGTGGCTGGAGATGAGATTTAATTAGTCACCTCCCTGACTCCCCTTCCCCAAAAGACCAAAGACTTAGTGAATACCCATCAGAAGCATTAGGATCAAGGTTCAATCAGAGCCTTGGGGCACTGAGTCACTTCTCAAGGAAACTCTCTTAAAAAATAAATGGAAGGGAAGAGAAACCGATTTTGTACCTTAACTGGCAATGCGGCTTTTAGAAGCTGGTCAGGTAGGTGTGTGCACTCACACAGACATATGGGACATGATGATGGGGAAGGAGTCACGGGCTCGGGAGAAGACTATGATGGGCAGAAGTCACAACACAATTCCGGAACCCATTCTTCCACTTACTCCTCTTGTGATTTCACCGCATCGCTCCGCTCTCAGGACTCAGGCTTGGGGGAAGACCAAAGCTGCATTCTACCTGACTCAGACAGCTTGGGGCAGCTACAGTAAGGCCTGGAACACTCACCAGAAACCACTCTGAATGACAAAGGTAAGATGTTCCTTACAAGTTTTACCATAGCAGTCCTCAAATGTCCACTTGTAATCATCCAACATTATCTATCAATAGCTGGATGAAAGAAGCTGCCATTCTTAAGGTTCGTTTTTATTATTATTTTATTACTTTTAAATATATTTATTTATTTGACAGAGAGAGAGGGAAAGAATGGGTGTATCAGGGCCTCCAGCCACTGCAAACAAACTCCAGGAGCATGCACCACCTTGTGCATCTGGCTTATGTGCATCCCGGGGAATCGAACCTGGGTCCTGTGGCTTTGCAGGCAAACACCTTAACTGCAGAGCCATCCCTCCAACCCTTGTTTGTCTATTTGATTTCTTGAAAATAATGTGAGAATTATTGCTTAGGATGAGTTAAAGAAATAGGACCTTTACAAATAAACTTACCAAAACTGAGAGACTGGAGCAATACTGTGGGTTGAGAATTCATGTTATCTTATTAATTTGCTAATGATGAGCGGGGTGAGAACATCACACTGGGGCTTTATCAGTTTGAGTAGCAGTTATCTCACCAAGAGCAATTTCCCTGCAATACAAATGCTAAGATGCTTCAATAGACTTGTCTATGACATTAGAGGCATGAATGACAAGTCAACAAAAGACACTACAGATGATTTAAGTGACTGAACTGAAGGGAAAGTTACATATATACGTAATGTGAAGATCTAGAGAATTTAATTTCACAGAGGAATTGGGACAACAAATGTTATTCAGCTCTGTGGAGATTTTTCCCTGATCACTTCATTAAGATGCCCATTACTCTTTTAAGACTTTAAAGCCATGTGGAAATTCTACAAAGAAACATTTATAATTTAAATGACAGGCACACATTATGGCTGTTTTCCTCACTTCCACAGTTAATCAGCCTTAGCCGGGCACTGGCATTTTCCAAGGCATGCACAGTGAAGAATCATAGTGCTAATTTGCCCTTTTTTTTGGGGGGGAGGTGATTTTTGAAGTAGGGTCTCACTCTAGCCCAGACTGGTCTATCTGGAATTGCTATGCAGATGCTTAAAAAGAAACCAAAAAAAATGCAACAGAAGTATACTCAACATATGACACCGTTAACATAAACCAAGGTTCTAACACATGTATTTTACTTGCTGGTAATATGTGTCCAAACAAAGATAGAAAGTAGGCACCTACACATAAGGAAAGAAAGGAGGCTGTGTCTGCACCCGCTTACCCATGTAGACTCATATGGTTTGATGTCTAACCATAGAACACACACATGATCAAATACAATCTAAATTTCTAGCATGGAAACACATACAAATTATCATACAATATGTATATGTTGTGTCATAGAAGACTATCACAGAAGCAACTGTAATTCATAATCTACCCACACTTCAAATCTAGGGTGGTACCAGGAAATCATCCCTCTAGTAATTCTTGATAACAGACAACATTTTGTGTGAAAGGAAAAAAAAAAAAAAGAAAGTAATTTTCAAATAGGTGGTAACTGGGCTGGTCTAACTCTAAGTCATTCAGGCCTTGCTGCATTTGCAACACACACACACACACACTTCCTCCACTCCCTGACATTACAAAAGTTTAAGAAACTCTATTTTAAGAAAATCATGGGCAGGGATTTAAATATAACCCAAACAAGTGTCTTGAAATGGCTATGAGCTGAAATTCAACAACTTGTTTATAATTTAATGATTTTTAACTGTGCATGAATGCATATTTATGTGTGTGTGTGAGAGAGAGAGAGACAGAGAGATAGGTATGACGCCATAATTTTGACAGATTATGTCACTCAAAACTTGTAACTTTACCTGCATGTTGCTCTATTTAAATGAAGGTTTATAAAGCAAGTGCTAGTGTTGTTTCCTCTGACCACTGTGAATGTGGATTGCCAGGAGGGTCTCCAAATAAGTGTTAAAGCTTACATGTTTGAAAAAATACTCATCTTACCAGCCTAACATGACAATTGACAAAGGTCAATTTTACAAGCACAAGATGGTTGGCAGATTGTCTGCAAAACACCCAGGAGTTTGTAGTTCACAACAACCCTAGCAAGAGACAAGAGAATGATGTCGCCCCAATAATGTCCGCTGCACCTGGGCACCCTGGGAGAGCCGTCTCCGCGTCAAAAGCAAGAAGAACGCCTCTGCCACACGCACGGGGGCACACGGAATTTCGTTCAGCTGTGGAGGAAACCTCAGTTTCTCCTCTTTGAAAGGAGAGAGTGAACAAGCCTGCTCAAACACCACTGATGAAACTGTTGGATGTTCAGCCTTGGGTCCAGGCAATTATCGCAGAGATCCTGAAGACCTTCAGAATGCAAGGCCCCTGTACACAGCGTTTCTGCTATCTGCTGACCACCACGGCCGGGCTCAAGACAAACGGTCAATCCTTGAAATGAACCAAGGAGGCAAGGAATGACCTCAGAGCACGAGGGGCCACGCTTGTGCTGCCCATCACACCAGTGGGTAAAATTTTTAGAAACATATGCTTCAGTTAAAACTTTTTGAGAATCACTTTTTTACCAGTTAGATCTGTCTAAAGATGGAGCAGACGTATGGGAAATGATCTCTTCCCCATGTGGGGAAGTGAGTGGTAGTAGCATTCTTACAGAGACTGGCTAGCCATCTGTCTGAGACTACAGCCATGAAAATACTGTTTATATCATCGAACACCACAAGGGTTTCATTTTTATCCACTCTGCCATTTCTGTAGTGAAAACCTACTGACAGAAAATCGGCAAGCTGCAATGTAGATTTTAACCATTTGAGGAGTACTGACTCAACAGAAGATGTCAGAGTAATAATCCCCAAACACAGGTAAACAAAACAGGTAGAGTTTGTTGGAAATGCAGACTTCTGAGTTCCATTTGATCTCATTTCTCCAGCATACTCTCTGTTATCTTAACACTGCCTCCAATCTTCAATATTAACTCTTCACTTTAAAAACGGACCCCTAGGAGCCGGGCGTGGTGGCGCACGCCTTTAATCCCAGCACTCGGGAGGCAGAGGTAGGAGGATCGCCATGAGTTCGAGGCCACCCTGAGACTACCTAGTGAATTCCAAGTCAGCCTGAGCTACAGTGAGACCCTACCTCAAAAAAAAAAAAAAAAAAAAAAAAGCTCACCCCCCAGCAGGTCAACCCCAGTTACCACAAGCACTACTCAATTTCTCTTTTTTTAATGCAAAATTTAATCTACATCCCATTCCCTTCCCCGACCTGGCTGTTAAACAAACACAGGTCAAGTGTTTACCACTGTCCCTGAGAGAGTTCATTAAAGACACCAAAACTTCCACATTGCTGAATGAGGCCCCTTCTCCACTTCTCCACCCTTTAGTGGGCTGACAGCTGGTGTACGTGGGCATGGTGCCACTGGAGCACCCTCTCATCACCCTGGAAGACACCACACCTTCTTGGCGCCCCTTCTTCCTCACTAGACTCTGATTTCCCAGCCCTGAACTCCTCAAAGGCGCATATTTGAACTGTTTCTCTTTCTCCCTCCAGCAACTTAGGTGGGCCACGGCTTCACCTGCTGCGTACTCGCCACTCGGCCGCTTGACCTTCTACAGTGAGCCCCAGACTCACACGTGAAGATCTCAGACATTCATCTGGATAGGTCAGGCCAAGCTCCCAACACAGAAGTAACAACCTCTCCCCTGTGCTCCAGCATCTGAGCCACCCATGACTCTTCCCTCCCATCACATGTTCATCCACCATAACCTGTCAGCTTTTTCTTCAGATGCTCCCACAGAATGCCAGAGGCCTTTATCTAACACCACTCACAAATTAACTAAAAAAAAGCAAATCAATGAGTAAACATGAAAGCGGTTAAAACCCTAAAACTCTTTGAAGCGATTGTTGCAGCCTATCTCCATGATCTTTGATTTTGCAATGGATTCACGGATAAAACTCCAAAAGAGCAACAAAAGAAAAAAATTAATCAAAATCAAAAACATAGGTATGGAAGAGCACACCTATCATCAGGAGGCAGATAGAATTGCCAGTTTGGCCGGGCATGTTGGTGCACGCCTTTAACCCCAGCACTTGGGAGGCAGAGGTAGGAGGATCGCTGTGAGTTTGAGGCCACCCTGAGACTACAAAGTGAATTTCAGGTCAGCCTGAGGTAGAGTGAGACCCTACCTCAAAAAACCAAAGGGGGGGGGGGGACAAAAAAAGAATTGCCAGTTTGAGGCCGGGCTAGATTGCAGGGAGTTTAATGCCAGCTCCAGCTATGTACTGAAAGCTGTCTCAAAAAACTTAAGAGCTGGGGCTATAACTCAGTGGTCAAACACCTAACATGTGCAAGTCTCTAGGTTCAATGCCCAGTCTCACAGAACAAAAATCAAAATAACAACAAAGAGTAGGTTGTGAATCAAAGGAGCCAAGTGAAAACATAGGAAGAGCACTACTGCGGTCTGAAAGTCTCCGCAGTCTCCCAAAACCCCTGGGCTGAAATGCTAACAACTAACATGGCAACGTCCGGATGTGGGGCTTCCAGGCTGTGATGAGGTCACAAGGACTGCCAATATGATTAGGGTTACTGCTTTTGTAAACAAGGCCTCACACAGCCCCCTGGCCACTTCTACCACGGGATGTTGGTTACTGGCAGACTATGGCGTCTCTAGAAAAGCAGACCTCATCAGACACCAACTCTGTGGACACTTTGAACCTGGACTTGACAGCCTCTAGACCCGGAACAGAAAATTTTTTTTATTTTTATTTATTTATTTGAGAGCAACAGACAGAGAGAGAGAGAGAGAGAGAGAGAGAATGGGCGTGCCAGGGCCTCGAGCCACTGCAAACGAACTCCAGACGCGTGCGCCCCCTTGTGCATCTGGCTAACGTGGGTCCTGGGGAATCGAGCCTTGAACCGGGTTCCTTAGGCTTCACAGGCAAGCGTGTAACCGCTAAGCCATCTCTCCAGCCCTAGACCCGGAACAGTAAATTTTTGATGTGTATAGGTCACACAATGCATGAAATTTTGATAAACCAGTCCAAAATTACTAAGATACCAGTCTACAGAATCGGAGACGATATTTGCAAATCATATATGTGTTAAAGATCTCATTTCTAAGATATCTGAAAAAAAATATGACTCAAAACCTAAAAGACAACGAAATTAAAAATGGGTTCAGGATTTGAATATACATTTTCCAAAGAAGATATACATATGATGCAGTTGGAAAGACAACCATATCATTAGTCATCAGGACATGCCAATCAAAACTGTAATGAGGTGTCACTTCCCACCCACCAGGCTGGTTACAATCAAAATAAATGTGGAGTAACAAGTGCTAGTGACCATGTGGAGAAATGGGAGTCCATGTTCATCGCTGGGGGGAATGCAGCATGGTTCAGCTGCTGTGGAGGGTTCTCAGATAGTTAGTAGAGAAATACTATGCGTACTTTCAATTTCAACTCCAGATACATATCCAAAAAGATCAAATCCTATACTTTCGAAAAGCTCAGCACTCTATGCACATTTTCATGCCACCACTACTCACAATGGCCCGTAAGTGAAGGCATCTCAAATGTCCATTAACAGATGAATCATCAACACATAAATGGGTAAACACATTTTTGTATATACGATATACATGAACGTGTGTGCATATGCAGACATATATATTTGTGTGTGTATGTTAAGTATGTACATATACATACATACCATATATACCATCGTGTGTGAATGGGTATATACAATGAATACTATTCCCCCACAAGGAGGACGGAACTGAAGATACAAACTAGAGCCTCCACGACTTCCCAAACATTATGCTCTGTGAAAGAAGCCAGGCACAAAAGTTTGCAAGACTAGAAGGTTGACTGATGGAAAGAAAGTGCTTAGTGGGTACAGGTCTTTTCTTTGGTGGACACGTTTGCACAGAAGAATAGGTGGTGCTTGTTTGTGGACAATGTGAAAGCATTAAGAACTACCATATTCCTTCCTGTAGATGACTGATTTTATGCTATGTGATTATTTTTCACTCAGTAAATTTCTTTTAAAAGTTCATAGTCCACGCCCTTCTTCTACCCTCACTTGATACCACCTCAATCCCCGTCACCCTGTCCTGTCTTCCTGTCTCCTTCATGGTACCAGCTTCCCATCTGGTCTCCCCTTCTTCCTCTCCTATCCTTTTAAACTTTTTTTTTTTAGTACTGCAACTGCCAGAATGATCCTGTTTTGAGAGTCAGATCATGTCTTTCCTCTGCACAGGGCCTCCAATAGCTTCTTACCTCCTCATAGTCAAAGCAAAAGGCCCGAGAATGACCTACAAAGCTCCAACGAAGTGGTCCATTACAACTCTGACCTCACTTGACTTCAGCTCTTTCCTTTTTCCACTCTGGCCAACCAAGTTCTTTGCTGCTGGTTCAAAAGTGCAGGCACATTCCTGTCTCAGGACCCTTACCCCTACTGTTTGGTACATTTTAAACACTACTTCCTCAGAAATGGACAGTCCTGAGACAAACACTAATGACAGTTTTTTAAAAAAAATTATTTATTTGAGAGAGATACAGAAATAGGCAGGGAGGGAGAGAGAGGCAGAGGGAGAGAGAGAGAGAGAAGAGAGAGAGAGAATGGGTGCGCCAGGGCCTCGAGCCCCTGCAAACGAACTCCAGATGTGTATGCCCCTTGTGCATCTGGCTTAAGTGGGTCCTGGGGAATCGAACTGAGGTCCTTTGGCTTTGCAGGCAAATGCCTTTACCATTAAGCCATCTCCCCAGCCCCTAATGCCAGTTTTTAATTGAGTGAGTTGTCACCATGGAACTGATACCATCCCAGAGAATCCCAGTTAAACTGTGAAAGCATGGATTCTCCCTGCTTCCTTTTCTGTTGCATTTTTCCTCAGAGTACTTATTACCACCAATCATATAGTCATGAATTTTCTAGTCCCTGCTAGATGCTGACTCTAAGAAAAGAGAAAAGGGTCTCTGTGATTTTAGAAGAACATTTAAAATTGTTTAGGCAACTGGGCTGGAGAGATTGTTTAGTGAATAAGGCGCTTGCCTGAAAAGCCTAAGGACCCATGTTTGACTCGCCAGATCCCACATAAGACAGACACACAAAGGTGAGGCAAGCGCAAGGTCACATATACCCACTAGGTAGTGCAAGTGTCTGGCATTCGATCACGGTGGCTGAGGCCCTGGAACACCCATTCTCTCTCTCTCTCTCTCTCTCACACACACACACTCTCTAAAAGTAAAAAAAAAAAAAAGTTTTAAAAAATTGTTTAGGCACCTGCTTGCTAATGCTTGCCAATGTGGGAGTAGGCAACTCAGTAGCTTTAAAACATATCTACTGTGCATGCTAGTTCATGCAGGAGCCAACCTAAGCTACTCCAAAAATGACTGAAGGCTAGGAATAACTCTAAAAGGAGGTAAAGAAAGAGAAGGTAAAATAAGATGGGGGAGAAGGAGAAAGAGGAGTGAGGAAGAAGGAGGAGAATAAGGAGAAGAGCACTCAAACTGGTTGATCTTAGTTGGAAGCACTGTGTTAGGACCTCGGGCTGGGGAGGTGGCTCTTCAGTAAAGGGCTCGCCTTACAAGCTTGGGGACTTGAGTTTGGTCCCCAGAATCCATGTAAAACTGCCAGGCATGGTAGCTTGCCCCTGTAATTCTAGAGATGGGGAGTTGAAGAAAGGCAGGCCCCTGAGACTCACTGGAAAGCCAGTCTAGCCTAACTGGTGCACTCCAGATCAACGAGAGACCCTGTCTCAAAAAATGTGGATGACATTCTTGAGTAAAGACACTCTAGGTTGTCCTTCTGCGCACACACACACACACGCCTCTCAGCATGTGTACACGGGATGAATACATCTGCACACGTGTGGATACACTGTGCATACCAAACAACACAAATTCTACACAGATGATAGATAGATAGATAGATAGATAGATAGATAGATAGATAGATAGATACATACATACATACATACATACATACATACGTACACAGACAGACAGATATATGACAGGTAAAACCACAGCCACGGTTCCACAGCACACAAATACAGACAAGACTCTACTGCAGTTCGGTAATACAATCCTAGCAAGGTACTTGTATCCTAAAAACCAGGACAGCAGTACAAACGTGTAGTCAAAGTGAACTAAAATCCTTCAGTATCATCATCCGAGCCACCGTACCTCAGCCACAGACTGAAGCAGAGAGGCCTCAGGGAGCAAGCACAGTAGTTGAGAATCACCACCGCGAGTTTCCCGGAGGTGGTGTGTAGAAACAGATCACGGGAAATCCTCATGGTAATTGCCAGTTGCTATTTATGTGGACGCGATCCAGAGGAGCTGACTTCGTGGGACACTGAGCATGCCCGCGGCACACGAGAGCATCCTTCTGAGGTCACGTGGGAGAGCGCAGATCCTCTGTAAAGCTAGCGGGGCAGCTCTTTCCTCGTGTCAGCTGCACTGCTAAGGACAGACTGGAAACATTACCGGAATTACTCAGGTAACGGGCTACCACAAAAGATGTTGCTCTTCCAGTTCAGTGGCATGTAAGTTAAACATGGAAGCCTAAATATTGCCTTCCAAAGGCCCTAAATGTTCCTGCTTGTAATCAGGTATGCACAAATTACTGCTTAGAAGTAATTAAAAGGGTGGTTTGTAATTAGAAGGGGTGTTGTTTATATGATGGTTTCAGAATCTGCCCAGCAGCCCACAAGACACAGACAGGAAGAAGACGGGGTCTAAGATAAGCTTGCTACAAGACATCTGGACAGCTGGCCTAGCTCCGCTCAGACATCCCCCTTCTCTGTGTCATATCGTGTATTTTAAATTTTATCCTTAGCATCAGCACAACTAGATGGACGACTTTAGGAAACATAAGTTCTAATTCCAGGTCTGCAGCTAACAGTCTAAAGAGCTATACAACCATGGGAAAAGCCTATAATCTCTCTGAACTCTAATTTCTTTGTCGGTTAAATAAATGAGGGAGTTGGAAATGGATGCTTTTACAACAAAATACAAAAACGCAAGGTAAAAATGACAACCTAAGCAAGACAGAATTGAACTTATCCTATAAAGGTGAATGCGTGCGCACACACACCTCATTAAAAAAAGTTTTTCACAGCCGGGCATGGTGGCGCACGCCTTTAATCCCAACATGCAGGAGGCAGAGGTAGAAGGATCGCCATGAGTTCAAGGACATCCTGAGACTGTGAATTCCAGGTCAGCCTGAGCTAGAATGAGACCTTACCTAGAAAAAAAAGTTTTTCACCAGAGGCGAAAGGATCAACTGAGGAAAGATAAGATCACATGGTGTTTGGGACGTTAACAAGAATTGGCATACTATTAGTCTTGTAATGAACATTCCTATAATAATAAAAAGAAAACTAAAACTAAAAACCACCACTTATCAAACTGTATCTTCCTTTTGACCTAGAAATTCTACTTTTAAACACAAATTACTAAACAAAATGTTCCTATAGAAAAACAACTTTCTCCAAGACAATCACCATAGCTGCACTATATGTAAGATGAGAAAACTGGAAACAACTTATGTTCAAACATTAGACATAAAACTATGCCAAGTTTGGTTTTACTAACAAAATAGAACTTGGGCCTATATGACCATTTCAAAAATAATCAATAGGGCTGGGGAAATTGCTCAGTGGTTATAGACACCTGCCTGCGAGGCCTGTTGGCCTGGGTTCAATTCTCCAGAACCCTTGCAAAGTCAGATGCACACAATGGCTCATGTGTCCGGAGTTTACCTACAGTGCCAAGAAGCTCTGGCGAGCCAAAACTTCCTTCCTTCCTCTATCTCTCTCTCCTTACAAATTAATTAATTAAAAAATAATAATATAAAGAATCTGTTCAACTCTTCAATAAATGAAAGTGGAAGTGTTCCCATGATATAACATAAGAAGCCAAGGTTGGGGCACCTGGAGAGATGGCTTAGTGGTAAAAGTGCTTGCCTTTGCATCCTAAGGACCCAGGTTCAATTCCCCAGTACCCACGTAAGCCAGATGCACAAGGTGGTCCATGTATCTGTAGATTGCTTACAATGGCATACCCATTCTCTCTTTCTCTCCTCCTCTCTCTCTCTCTCTCTCTCTCTCTCTCTCTCACACACACACACACACACACAAAATAAATACATAAAATATTTTACAAAGAAGAAGGCAATGTTGGTCACAAAACACGTCAACCCTCATAGTGACTTTGTTTAAACACACACTGATGAATGCCAGAAGGAAAACCAGAGGATATAACTAAGCTCTTTGAGTTTGCTACTTCTGTGACATTCACGACCTCAGCAAAGGACAAAAAGAAAGGGAACTGGAGAGGATGGACTGTTCCTGACTCCTGCTCAGTTCACAGGCTACAGCTTCTCCATGGCTTCTCTACCATGAGTGACAAACTTAGATCTGCATCAAGCGCTTCATGTTTCTCAAGTGCATTCACAAAGATTGTTACTCAACTGCTGAAAATGGTCTACAATCAAAATACAACAACATGCAGCTTTGCACACAGCCTGGGTCTGCAGAGATGGCTTAGTGGTTAAGCGCTTGCCTGTGAAGCCTAAGGACCAGGGTTCAAGGCTTGATTCCCCAGGACCCACGTAAGCCAGATGTACAAGGTGGCGCATGTATCTGGAGGTCGTTTGCAGTGGCTGGAGGCCCTGATGTGCCCATTTTCTCTCTCTCTCTCTCTCTCTCTGCCTCTTTCTCTCTCTGTCACTCTCAAATAAATAAATAAATAAAAATAAACAAAAAGAATTTAAAAAAAGAATCCTATCTATCCAAGCTAAAGGAGGTACTGCCCTCTTCTCCCCAAAATGCTATCAATAGGAAATTAAAGTAAAACAGTCAGTTAGGATGTATCTTTTTAAAAACTTTTATTTTTAATTATTTGAGAGAGGAAAGGGGGGCGGGTACGAGTGTGCCAGGGCCTCTAGCTGCTGCAAAAAAGCTCCAAATGCATCTGTCACCTTGTGCATCTGGCATACATAGGGTAATGGGGAATTGAACCTGGATCCTTAGGTTTTGCAGCCAAGCACCTTAACTACTAAGCAATCTCGCTAGCCCCAGGATGTATCTTTATAATAGAAAAATGAAAAGTGAAAATAACTGCTTAGGCACACTAAACCTGAATCTAACTTTAAGAAGCATGTATATGCCATGGTACTAAAAAGGGAATGTTTTGGGGCTGATGAGATGGCTTAGTGGTTAAGCACTTGCCTGCAAAGTCTGAAGACCTAGGCTGGATTCTTCAGTACCCACTTAAGTCAGTGAACAAGGTGGCATATGTGTCTGGAGTTTGTTTGGAGTGGTTAGAGGGCCTGGCAGGCCCGTTCTCTGTCTATCTGCCTCTTCCTCTCATAAATAAATAAATAAAATATTTTAAAAAGGAAACTAAATGGGGATGTGTCGGAAGTCAACTCTCATATGGAAGAACGTTCCTTAAACCACACACGTTACTAAGGCATGGCACCTATGTCGCCCTGGTGGGTTTACTGAGGGATGCTTTCCTGATGTAATTTGTATAAGGTGAGTGGAGTTACCACAATACCTGAAACTCGTGGAAATATTTATGTCATGGTACTTGGCTTCAGTGTATAAAGATAGCTTTGGATTATCACCCAATTAACAATTCCAGAAAGATATAAAAGGTTCAAGCGTGGAATCATTTTAACAAATCTCTAAAAGAAATATAACTTAGTGACAACAGTCTTAGAATGAGCAAGACCTCACCCAAGCCTCAGTAAATTTTCTTCCTTTCAAAAAGTTATTTTTTTATACTAATCATAATATTTTTCCATGTGTATGTGTGTGAGGCATACATGCATGAATGAATGTGCATTTGTATTCGTCTGAATACATATGTGTGTGTGTGTGTGTGTGTATGTCTGTGCGTGTGTGCATGTGTGCAGAGCAGAAGTTGACATCCACTGTCTTTCTCAGTCGTTCCTCACCTTTTTTTTTTTTTTTTTTTTTAGACAAAATCTCTCACTCAGCCTGGAACTCGCCTATCTGGCTAAACTAGCTGGCCAGCAGGACCTAGGCATCCTCCTGGCTCCACCTCTCTACAGCTAGGGTTACAAGACACATGAACCATCGTTATTAGGCTTTCAGGGGTGCTAGCATGTGAATTCAGGTCCACATACGTATCAGCAATACTTAACTCACTGAGCCTTCTCCCCAGGCCCCCACCAATCAACAGTGCAAAAGCACGTGCTGTATGCTTTAAGACAAGTCCTTTCCTATCCTCTCAGAAGGATAAAGAAAGCCATCAATGGGGTGTTGTGTGGGAAAGCTACTTTTAGTGACGGCTAGCATACAAAGCCCACAAATATTTAATCATTCACATTTACAACTTTAGCAAAAAAAAAAAAATTACCAAGTCCAGGTTATATGAAAACTATACCAACAAAAAGCTAATCCCAATTTCTACTGTCACTACTATTATCAATTAATTAGGAAACAAGCTATCATTTTCAAAACTATTCAACATGGCCAAGTAATTAATCTTGTCAATGGTGTGTAATGATAGACTATGTACTTGTTTATATATCAACAAACTAAACAAAAACGTTTACTAGGAGGCATTACTTGCTTTAAAAGGAATCACAAAAGTAAACTGTGAAGATCTAACAAATTCTTCTGACATTTTCACCTTCCTGAATTACTGCTTAAGACTCCTATGATCATATTTTTTACAAAGTCAAATATTTTCACATCATATAGGTTCTAGTCTGCTACTTAAATAATTTACAGATTTGGAGGAAATGGGAAGCATGTGGAACTTCAAGATTCACATCAAATTTAACACAATTTACACACTGTGATTTAGATTAAACCACCACCATCACGTCAACCATTACCCATGAGACAATATAGCAATTCAGTGTGGAGACAAACTAACTCGAACAATCACTCATTAAAATGCCACAGACGATGACAGGAGGATGCCTTTTGCTCAAATTGAGAATCAAATTCAGAAAGACCACATAGGTGAGAGGAAAAAATCATAATTTAAATAGGAATTAAAATAAGATGCATGTTGCACAAAAGAGCATTTCTAGCTAAGAGGCCATTTACATTTCAAAGTCCTCTGTCTCTAGTATTGCTGAGTATTATAGAAGTAAGATTTGTCAGTGCTATGGTGACACTTCAATTAGGGCTCTGTGGTAGAGCTCTGTGCAAATTAATTAGCTGAAGTTACACAGGTTTTCTAAAAGCAGCTCCCCGAAACAGCCTCAGAGATGTGCAAGATTTGCAGGGAATTAAAACTGAAATACAGCCCACTAATCAGTTCCTTTTGCTTTCACATTTCAGTGACATTTTACGCAATGATAAATAAGTTCAGAACACACTGCTGACCAAAATTTCATTAGCCTTCGCTTGCTTTTGTGTGGAGCCAAAGGAAGGGCTCTAAATTTTTGTTTTTGGTAGGTATTGTTTCAGACTTTCATCTGTATTTGTTGGCGAGAGTATTTAAATGATAACTAATGAACTTGGTCCATATTTACATGGAAAATGAGTCAACATTTGAGACTCACATATGGTACAAGTAGATGAGCTACCGAGCTATTTCCATAAACAGTGTCATAAGAAAGATACAGATTTCATGCTCCCATACTGAGACATGACTTGTTAAACTTTTCTGCTTTAAATGTTAAAATTTAATGTTTTAGGAAAGATAACACTGTAGTAAGTTCTTTTCTTTAATTCGACGTACTAAGTGAATGCTTGCCTTAAATGATTTCTCAAATGATTATAATCCAATATATGATCAGTATCATTTTTTAAATAAGCAAAATTTGAGTGAGAAAACAGTAAAAAGCTTAATATAAAACTGAAGGCAAAAATCCGAAATTTTCAAGAGGCCAGAAGCCTTCCAATGATGTGCAAAAAAGACACCTAAGCCGATCTATAAGCCTGAGATCAAGTCCGCACAGTCTCGCTGTAACACTGTAAAGTATTTCTACTTGTTATGCAGCGGTGATGACTCAGAGACTTTCTGAATAGCTAATGTGTTTCCAGAGCACGGACTCTGCACAGATAAACATTGCTTCTAAGACAGTACCATTGAGAAGAGGCTGTCCTTCGTGAACATCCTTCGACAAGACTGCACTGTAAACATCTTCAGGAAATCCAGTCTTGCATAACGCGATCTCACCAGAAGCCTCTACAGAAACCTGCAACACAAGAGAAAGATGCGGCTGATGATCGCTGCCACCTTCAGCTGAGACACAGCCCCCTTGGCATGGAGCCTCATTTCTTCAACCCTCTTCTACAAACAGCCCCTTTGTTTCCGAAGGGCTTCAATTAGAACGTTACAGGGCAAAGGGTTAATCTTTTTGATAATTGGAGTAGAAGAAACAAATCCCACTTGTCTAGTCCAGTAAAACCCTGAACAATACACATTCCACGTTTTTCTAAGGAATGATCATTTCCATGATCATTTCCATTAAAATGGTCACTGTAAGTGAAGTGGGACCAAGTGGGGGTGGGGCTGGGGCCCAGTCAAATAGCTGTTGGAACACACGTCACCCTTAGTAACTGCACATATGCAGTTAGGCATATGGTTTTCCATATTCTCATCTTCTTCCCCATGAAGCTCGCTTGTGAATGAAAAAAAAAAATTGTAATGCACATACCAAAGAATCAGAAGTATATATTTCTTAAGGCCAGAATGTAGCTCAGCTGATATACTGCTTCCCTAGCCCGCAAAATCCCTGGGTTCAATACCCAACATTATGTAAAGCAGGCATGGTGGTACAGACGTGTAATCCCTGTACCTGGCAGGTAGAGGCAGCAGGGTCAGGAGTTCAAGGTTGTCCTTGATTACATAGTGAGTTCAGGCCAACATGGTTTACAAGACATCCGGTCTTGCAAAATTTTTTTTAAAAAGTGTATTTCCCTAATTGAAATGATAGGAATATGTTAAAGTTACAAATAAACACCAAACCCAGGGGTGGGGGGACAGCTCAGTGAGCACAGAGCTTGCCTCACAAGGAAGAGAACATGAGCTTGATTCCCCAGAATCCAAAAAAAAAAATGGGGGGTGTGGTGTGGATTGTGTGTATTATACTAGTGTTGAGGTGAAGACCAGAGGATCTCTGGGGCATCTTGGCCAGTGAATCTAGCCTACTCGGTGAGCCCCAGGCCAATGAGAGACCCTGCCTCAAATGTATAAAAGGTGAGTGGTATTCCTAAGGAAAGACACCCATGATTGGCCTCTGGCCACCACACACACAGAAGCATACACTTGCATGTATGCACACTGGCTCACAGACACACACGTAAACAGGATCAGAACAGTTAGCTTTCTCTTGCATATTTAACCTGAGAAAGTAGCTAAAACCTTTCCCCACCTGTCTGTCTATCAGCATAGACAGCTATTCCCCAGTGTGCTTCAAACTCAAGTCCCATCAAGGGCTGTTGAGCCAACCATCCCTGTGAATTACACTGCTTCCTCTGGCTTTCCTGGCCCAAATGCACAACACTGCTCCGCATAGCAATCACAGTATTTGTATCAATGACAGGAAGCTCTGATGGGGATCCAAACATAGGAGAAGCCAGAGCGCATGGCGTCCAACAAAATGAGTGATTTCAGTAGCCACGGGGATGGCATAATGACACAGAGAATCAGAAACTGAGAGGAAGAAGAAAGGGAAGCCCTCATAACAGGAGGAATTCAAAACACATGTCCGGATGACACAATCCAGTGCAGCCCTGTAACTGAAGGGATTCCTGAATTACACATGAATTACCCACACTAATGCTGCAAAAAACCCAGACTCATCTTAACAGCTAATCTGCTCTTTTCAAGTCTGAGGAAGTAAAAAGACAACAAATTTAAACCTTATTAAATGTCATACATATTTAATCTCCAAATATTATGAGTGACAGTGAGTTACTAGTTCAGATCTAGGATGGAAAATTTTTATTGTCAACTTGACAGATTGTAGAATCAATTAGGAGATTGTCAGGGCCCACCTTTGTGAGTATCTGTAAGGACATTTCCAGAGGAGTAACCAAGAGGAGAAGACCTATCCTGCATGTGGGTAGCACTAACTGTCCCACAATCCGGGGTCCCTCAGTGGAATAAAAGGGAGAAGAAATCCAGAAGAGAGCACTCCCTTCTCTCTACTCCCATTCTGCCAGGCAGTGAAGACCACCTTTCAGCATAGCGTGTCCCCATGAGACTGCCCACACATACGGGGACAGTGACCATGGACTAAAACTCCCGAAACTGTAAGCCCCAATCAGTCTTTCACCCCTAAGTTGCTTCTGCCAGGTATCTTAGTCACAGTGACCAACAGAGGACCCATCAAATTGGAGGAAGAGTTAATGTCTACACAAGAGGAACCGGGTCCTTGCCCACGTCTGTGAAGCTGGCAAAGGAGCCTTGGGGTACAAATTTGGCAGATTCTAGCCCAAACGAGTGAAGATGCATCCTACACTGTGTGGGACTCCTATAGGAGGTGTCCCAAGGGTGCCCCAGTAGACGCATGCAGGAATGTCTAGGAAATGCGAGTGCCACAGCGGGAACTGAAAAACGGTTATACGTCCATCCACAGAAAGGACGGATAGGCGAACACACAGCAAAGTGGGAAACACCAAATCCGGACTCCTGGATTCCCTTATCCCACACAGGCAACTTCTCAGGAGTAAGAAGAGTCAGTTTCAAGCTCTGCGTAAAACTGAAAGAGAAGTGTAATTATAAGTCACACTGAGGACGACCAGAACTGTAAGTTCACAAACCTGTCTGTGTGAAACTGAAGGCAAAACACACAGAGTGTGAATCTCTCCCTCCCTCCCTCCCTCCCTCCCTCTTGTCTCTCAAAAAAAACAGCATGGCTGGGCTGGAGAGATGGTTTAGTGGTTAAGGCGCTTGCTTGCCTGCGAAGCCAAAGGACCCCGACTTCACTCCCCAGATCCCACATAAGCCAGACACACATGGTGAGTCGTACACACAAAGTCACACCTGCGCACAAGATGACACATGAGTTTGGAGTTTGACCGCAGTGGCTAGAGGCCCTGGCATGCTTCTCTCTCTCTCTCTCCCCCCCCCCTCATAAATCAAATAAAGAAAAAAAAAGGCATGTCTGACGATTCTAGTTATACAAAACTTAAGCACGAAGATGTGATGATGTTACAGACACCTATCAATGTAGAAGGAATATATAATGTAGTGACAGCATCACCCAGAGAAGAAAACACTTGCACATTGGAGGAATTCTTACATGGCTTCAAATTCATCTGTACTAACTCAATTTTTACTTTATTTTGCTTACTGTTTTCGTTTCTTACATGTGTATGAAAGTCCATGTACATGGGCACAGTTGTGAGGAAGCGAAAGGTAAGTGTGTTTTCCTCATTCTCCATCTTGTTTTTATTACACTTGTTTTTTAGAAAAGGTATCCCACTCAACCTAGAACTCACAAATTAGGCCGGATGAGCCGGGCAGAAGGCCCAGAGACCACCTTTTCCCGGTTCTGTTACTACTTCAGGTATACACTGAAACTCCAGGCCTTTGACATGGCTGCTCTCCGGTCCTCACACCTTCATGGTTGGTACTTTACTGAAAAAGCCCTCCTACTTTTATTATTCTGAGACGGGGGCTCATATAGTCCACACTGGAGCAAGCTCACTACCTCACTATGTAGCAGAGGATGACCTCGAACCCGTGATTCCCCTGCCTCTTTCTCCCAAGTGCTGAGACTGTAGGTGTGTATGGCCATACTAGGCAATAACTCATTTCTTTTAGCAAGTATTGAAAGCAGCGAGGTAAACTGTTAAAATTTCCGTAGGTACACAAGTATAGATTTTATTAGTCACTATTTGTCATATGTGCTCTATACAGTTCATACAAAGAAAAAGAGAAAAATATTAGAAACAGCGTAAGAAAGAAGTTTGGGACACTGAAAAAATATTGTGAAACTTACTGCCTGTAGATTTCCAGGCACATACCGACCTGGCACAGAGCACACAGTCAGTAATCAAATGAAGGGAACCTCCCAATTTGCCACATAAGACAGACAAATGTGCCATTAACTTATGCCCTATTACCACATTAGGGTTCAGACTCCTGACCTCCGTCACAAGCTTGTGATCAGGGGGACATGCAGCAGGTTCTGTACAGGGAGGTAGGTCAGGGTAGAGCTGAGCCGAGCAGCCGACCGGAAGCAAACAGGAAGAGACACACAGCAAACAGAGGTCACATTTCCGCCTGGACTTAGGACAGCCGGTAGTTGTATAGGTAAGGTATAGGTAAGGTCTCAGAGATCAATGATGTCTACAGACTATAGGAAAATGGGAAGCTCTTCTTCAAGCCCAACAGTCATGGTCTTTCCCAGATCCAAAACTACGGGAATAAGAATTCAAGGCCATTTCAAGGCCACCAGGAGTAAGGCAGATGGTCCCTTCTGATGTTTAGTTGCCCTATTTCCAGAGAAAAGAATTTCACTGTGCTAAACTTTAGCCTGCCTCTGTGTATACATCTTCCTCACTTATGCAAGAGAACCTGCTGGTGAAGGCTGGACATGACAATGACAAACAATATTTGTAGAAGATGGCCCTCACAAATCATGACTGCATATAATATATATATTTTATGGAAGCCTTGAATTAGTGTGAGCATTTTTTATACATTTTGAAAGACTATCAAATAATTCTTCCCTGAAACAGAGTAACCCAGAAAATGTGCTGTTATATTCCTATTAATACATTATAAATTGGATGTAGTGGTACACATCTATAATCCCAGCACTTGGGAGGTGGAAGCAGGAAGAACTTGAATTCAAGGTCATCTTCAACTACAGAGTGAAGTTTGAGGCCAGCTTGGTCTACGTGAGACCTTACCTAAAAGCATAAAGAAAAATAAATGTATTTTTCCTGTTTCATTGATTTATTAAAATATTTCCTTCCTTCTACTAATTTATCATTCCTTTCCATCTCCAAGCCTTTTTTCCAAAGTAACAAAATCAACATGGTCAACAAGCAAATGGCAAGTGCACCAATAAACACGGTCTCTACACTGGAGAGTTGCAGGCTTCCTTCAATCGAAGCATGGCGCTAGGAAGTTCCCTGTCTGGGGCAGGGGCTGTTAGTAGGCTTGACATGGAGGGCCTATGCAGCTGATACCCAGCATCAACGCAGTTAAGCGGGGTCGACTCCCAACGCCTCTTATAATGGTGATGAGCTTCTTTTGGACATGAAAAACTTTCTATGCATTTGGTTTACATGGGTCCTGGGGAGTCGAACCTGGGTCCTCTGGCTTCGCAGGCAAGCGCCTTAACTGCTAAGTCATCTCTCCACAGTATAAACTTTCTAATCAGACCCGTAAATGATGTTGTAATGTTCTACGATAGCGGTCCTCGACCAAGGATGATATCTGACGTATCAAACTATTCGGGGTTGTCACTAGAGGCACAAGCTGGCCTCTAGAAGGAAAGAGGCCAGGGAGGTCACTAAACAGAGCATCACACGCAGGACAGGATCCACCGTAAAGCACCCAACCCACAATTCCAAGAGAGCCAAAGCGAATAAATCCTGCCATATGGCAGCCCACGAGGAAAGAGTATCCACCTACTCTTCACGTGCCCAGCACTACGAAGGCCCGTCATCTTCTTAAATGGTCCACTGGGTTTCTGTGTGGACACCCTCCTTTCCTAGGAAGTCAAAACGCGGCCCCAAGCCCAGCCTGGCACCACTACCTGAACGCTCTGCCAGGCCCAGGATGAAGTTCTGGAAGCCAGAAGTGGAGAAAGGGCCCCACCACACCTCACTGTGCTGTAGACAAGAAGAGAGCAGTCAGTAACGCTCTCCTGTATGCGACGAGTGTATTGCAAGCTTTTTTATTTTCTTTCTGAAAAGGGCCAGATGGTAAATATTTTAGGCTTTGCAGGCCATGGGATCTCTGTTGCAAGGTCTCAAGTTTGCTACCAAAAAATAAAAACAATGCAGCCACATACAATTGGCAAATGGATAAACATGTCTGTGTTCATTCCAATAAATTTCACTTACGGATGCTGAAATTTGGTTTCATTTTATTGTTGAGCTACAAAAATTAATTTACCCTTCGACGAGTTTTGACGGATTTTTTTTTCCATAGAACAATATGGAAACCACTCTTATTTATTTAGTTGTGTATACACGGGCGGTGTGCAGCCATGTGTGTACTGCATGTTCACGTGCAGGTGCGTTCATGTGGAGGGGGCAGACGATGACCTCAGGTGTCTTCCTCAATCACTTTCCACCTGAACCTAGAGCTCACTAACTTGGCAGGACTAGCAAGCCAGCAAGCCCCACAGATCCTCCTGCCTCAGCCTCCCCAGCTGGGATTTCAGGCTTGCTCTTCCCATGTCTTCTGCTAGCACAGTAGGACCTTTTGGACTTTATAGGAAACATTCCTGACCACACAAAATCACCCAGCAGAACCCTATACTGCAGACCCGTGGGACAGTAAAAGTTGCTATCTTACATGATTCTCACTGCGAGTCCCCTGAAGAGGACAGAACAACCAACCTCTTACAAATTTGCTCTCAGGCTCCCATAAGCAGAGACACACCCAGGACCACACTCCCGAGCACTGGGAGAGGTGAGGCTCCAAGTGTTGTTGTTCCAGTTTCGACAATGACAATCGTTTGAGATATCAGGGGACAAACCCCAACCAGGGCCCTTAGCAGAGCGGAGCTCCACAGAGGAACACGAGATGCTCAGAGTGAGACATGAGGGCTCCAGAGAAGAGGTCTGGGCGCCTCGCAGGCTGAGCAGCGGAGGAGCAAGGCCCTGGCGGTGGCAAGGAAGCCTTCGCAGGAGCTCACTGTACTTGAAGGAAAATGAGGAAAGCAAGGAACAGCTGCATGCCCGGGGAATCACAATGAGTTCAGTGTCACTGTGGTCCAAGAGGCCCAGGAAGGAAGTCAGAAGTTGAAGCTGGAGAGTTACACAGGGTCAGATCATAGATGGCTGGGAGCTTAGGGTTATCCTACCGGCTGGGGGAGAAGGGGGAGACCCAGGAAGCCTAAGTAGATTGTGTCTGATAGAGAACTCTCTGATTGCTTTGTGGGAGATGGGGGTGGGGGGCAAGTGACAGCTGGAAGAGAAGTCAGCACACAGACTTGGGGCTGGGACTGCGGGAATGTAAAGGGGGCAGATTTTATCAATACGCACACAATTAAAATCGATAGGGCTTAGTGAGAGCCAGGAGGCCTAGAGGCAGGAAAGCAGGCCCTCCCTCCTTCCAGCTGAGCAACTGTGAACATGGGTGCCTCAAACACATACATAAAAATAATAATAATAATAATAAAACAATAATGCCAGGAACAAAGTGCTAAAGGAGCAGAAGGAAGGGGCTGAACAATCTGCCCATGGGGAACACAGTCCACGGTTGACGTGACATTTAGGCCCTGACTTTAAAGATGATTCGCTAGAAGTAAAAAAGAACAGCTCCAGAGCTACAGAAGAACAAAGACAGACCCTGCTGGCTCGCGTTGTGCTTTAAGTCCCCCACAGCAACCCTGATCTATCCCACCAGGCCACTGGTGCAACCCAGGCATGCCTTTCTAGCACCGTTGCTGGGCCCCTAAAAATAGTCATTTACAGATAAGCCTCCACAATCTGATCTCAAGAAATTCATCATTCCATCTAATCTTAGACATCCTCCCAGCTTTAGGCACAAGAAAGTCTGATGAGATTCCTCAAGTCTTCACAATGAATAAGACTCAGATTCTGAAGATAGGGCATGCCAGACATGGCCCTTCCCACCGACCTCGGTCCCTGAGAAAGTGTTTGTAAGACAGAGGGACTTCCATAAGCCAGACTTAAGAGTCCCTGTGCATCACTACAGTCCGTGAGACCTCAGAGAAGTCTTAATTCCCCCACGTGAAAAACAAGAGTAACCAGGAGAGCACCCACTCACAGGTCAGGGGTGCAGATGAACTAGATGAACTAGTCATGGGGGGGTACTAACACTGGTAAGATACCATACATTTGACTCATGGTTCATCTGTTATCTGGCCTAGTAATTTCCAAGCTGGTTCAGCATAGTACACCATCTAGAACATTTGTTTGAAATACAGATTCCTGGAACCCAAGACGTGCTACCACAAAATCCCAAGGAATGTGGTGGATATTTAACAAGTGCCTATTTCCAGAAATATTTCTCAGCTCCAGATGCCACACTAAATTTTGGCCCTAGCGTTCAAGTCTAATAACTTGGCAACAACACGGGAGAATGAAGAAACAATCATCTTCCTGTTCTCAATTCCACAACAGCTTCTTGATTTGGTTGTTTTGCTTTTAATAGACATCACCCCATTGCGCACACTGTAAGACTTCTCTCCTGCAGGACTGCTCAAAGACCACAGTCAGCCAGCATGTGGACTCGGACAACCAGAGCGGAATCCATGCTGGTCAGAGGACCTGAACTCATTTAGTGCCACTCTGCACTCTTACACAATCAGCTCACCTATCTTGAGTTTCAATTTCCTCTTACAAGGATTTGCTCTACTCTCTCCGAGCTGCAGATCGACCTCCTGGCTGGGAAGGCAGAAGTGTAATAGGAGTTGAGGAGTTCCGCTTGCCTGTTACGACTCATCTCTCTGTTCCGAGTCTGAACTCCCAGTGACATGGCTTTTTGTTCCTGTTAAATTTTTCCACAGCCTTGATACCATGAGCTTTCAAGCCCAGAGACCACTTCTTCTGTAGGCTTCCATTCTCATAATCATTCCTTTTTCTCAGCCACTCGGTCTGCTTCCGCATTTCCTCCCAATCACTCTCAAGTCAGAAGTCTTAAATATTCCATGGAGAGCCACAAATGAACTGACTCTCCAGTCGCCTTGCCTCCTCATTCTTGATCAAGATCATTTATGATTATTGCCTTAAAAATTTCACAGCTGAAAGCAAGCCCACACCTTAGAGGATCATTCTCTCTCTTGTCAATGAACAGTGCTGTAACTAAAGCCTAGCCCGTGTTACCATAAACTCCCTAAGTATCCATATTTTCCTTTTTTTTCCTGTATCAGACGTCCTATGATCATAATCCAATCTCAGATTATTGTCAGGCACATTGGCAAGTGAAGTCCATGACTGACCCCTCAAGAAATGTGTCCCCCTACTCTTTATGTAAGGAAAGGCAGTAACGTGTATAGTGTTAAGACTGAAGGATGTGTCAGATCCAGACCCCCATTTTCCTACTTACTACCTGCATAGTGCTAACCATTTATATATCTTCATGTTTGCCCCAGCTTCCTCCTCTGTAATAATAATAATAATAATAATAACAACAACAACAACAACAACCACAATAGTTAAACCTGTGGCCTTTGCAGGGTTGTACACAGGACTGTAGTAAAAAGTTATAACCATGGATCTGGACAGATGGCTTAGTTGTGAAGATGCTTGCCAGCAAAGCCAAAGGACCCAGGTTCAATTCCCCACTACCCATGTAAACCAGATACACAAAGCAGCACATGCATCTGGTATGCACTCATTGTCCCTCTATCTGCCTCTCTGTCTCTTAAATAAATCAAAACAAGTTATAAACAGCATGAATATAGTTCTGAACTCATCACAAGACACAGGCCAGATATCATTTGACTGTTACTGTTTGTGCTATGAAGACCGTACAAGTTTGTCTTGGGAATACTTGAGTTCATATTTTCAAAAAAGAAAGCATGGGCCCAGGGGTGTAGCTCAATACAGAACACACATGCCCATCGTGGAAGAGGTCCTGAGTTTCATCCCCGGCACCAAAACACAATAAAACAGGAAAGTCACAAATTAGTGAAGAAGTCAAGGTTACTTAAATTAAAAATCAATGCACAAACATAAAGGAATCACAGTGACATGCTTTCACAGGATGTGATTCGTGGGTTAAGAAGTGGTGGGCGGCGGTGGGGGGCTGGGGCCATCACTATGGTACCACTAACCAAGAACTCGCAGCTCCCAGGTTAATAAGCAGCTACACACAATTAATGCAGATACTGTTACAGCAGTTAGACAGATGCATGATCACAGAAAAATGGCACTGTTCGGGGTGAATTCTGCATGACTAAATTTTTGTTATTTTTTTTAATCCAATTTATCACAATACAATTGCATTTGCCAAATTCTTTACATTTCACGGAATTCCATCCATGATGCTGGAGGCTCTGCTAAGAAGATTATTTGAGAGCAACTGCTACTCTTTAAAGATTTTTCTCTGTCAGTGATGCCATTGAAGACACTTTGAATTTCATATCCCTGGAAACATGCTGGAAATGTGCAGCTTAACCCTGTACAACTAACGTTCTTGTTTTACCAGTAGTGTTCCGGAGGGAGAACCCAGCATTTGACACAGGCTCTTTGACTGGCTTTCCCGCCTTAGAATGCTCTAGAATAGCTCGGGTGCAAAGCACCCCTGCCCGCGTTCTCATCTTTGCCCTACCTCAACGTCCCACTTTTTGCTTCAACTGTTTATGACTCTATGTCCCTGCACACCTCTGGGGTCGCTCCTTGTATTTCTCTGATGGCTTCATGTGGAAGGACAAACAGGCTAATCAACCCAGCTTCGGTGCCGGCACAGAAAGTGGCCAACCCTGCACAGACTGCCTTCCCGACCAGAACTCAGCCACAGTGAAACAGCTTAATGGAAAGAGGTCCAAGCCCATCACATAAAATGTGGTTTTACAATGCCTCCGCCCCAGGAGTTGAGCCTATCAAAGCCTAGGACAGGATATGAACAGCACACATCAAGCACCTCCCACACCTACTCTGTCCACGAGGAAGACGCTCCACAGACTGCCAGGCTTCCTGGACTGGAGTCATCGTGGGTCAGACGGGAGCTTAACACCAAGTGCGCTGCACAGTTAATGGGATGGGTGGCAACTACGCACCTTCAGATTTAGCTGGCTTCAGTAGAAGTTTAACACGACCATTAGATAATGGTGCAGGCAGCCGTGCAATTAAGCTGCCATTAAGATCTCCAGAAGTGCCCGGGGCAAGTCCAGAAGAGATGGTCAATCCCAGCGTAGATTGATCCTGCCCTATCGACTCATCACGCTCACCAGAGACAGCAGCTACATGCATATATGTAATATTTAAAATGTCAGATAGTATGGTACTTGGCATTAGACTGCATTTATCATCAACCTGGGAATTCATTCAACTAAATACACTGAATATCAATGATTGCCAATATCTACTCAGTGCTCGCCATGTGCCAGAAGTTTGGGCACACAGCTTTGCAGGCACAACGTCTCAAATATAAGCACCTAACAGCCCTATGCTATTAGTAGGGACATTTTTCATGCAAGAAACCCTCAGTGCCCTGTTTTATATAACCCTCTACAAATTAAAACTCTACTCTCCTCCCAAATTTCTAAAAATACTCAAAAGTACACATGGAGAATCATCAGTATGAACCTCCCTAGCTTGTCCATGAACTTCCAGGGGTAACAGTGGTGAGGGCATCACGGTCTGCAACAGCGTTCGGTACGCTCTCTGTCATCTGGTCTCCTTGTGCGCACCTACGACTGGGCTGACGAAACCGGGGCCACAGTCTCACTTTTTTTTTGTTTGTTTGTTTGTTTTTTGGAGGTAGGGTCTCACTCTAGCCCAGGCTGACCTGGAATTCACTATGTAGTCTCAGGGTGGCCTAGAACTCACGGCGATCCTCCTACCTCTGCCTCCCGAGTGCTGGGATTAAAGGCGTGCGTCACCACACCCGGCACACAGTCTCACTTTTTAAAAAAACAGTTACGGGTGTTTACAGTCCCCATCACGTGGATTGAACTGAAGTAGCTGGCCATCCTGATGATTTACCTAATTCTGGGTCCTTGATAAGATAAACGCAACCCAATGACAACATTAGTCTTGTGAGAAAAGAGCATTCATGGCACGGCTTCCAGAAATGTGCCACAGTGAAAGGAGGGCACCGTCAGGAGCTGCAGAGTTTAAAGCCGTTCCTTCCTTGCTCCGGAAGCAGCACCCTGCCTAGAAGAGCTTAATACATCAAGCCTTCCAGAAGGGAACCTGCAGCCATGCTAACTGTGAAGCCGCCCAGCCCAGATGCTCCGTTCCAGCTTCGCTCACACCGGCCAAGGACGGGCATCTTCCACCCACGGATGCCTTTGGTTAGCTTCACTGAGGGCTGTGGAGGGGCAATGCTTCTTCCTCTAGGGACTCTGAGACCTCTGTGAACTCTAACTTTATCTCCAATCCTTCCTATTCCACCCATCGCTCCCATCCTTAGTGGGCAGTTCTCAAAGTATGCTCCTGGAAGGGACGTCTAGGAGGTCCTGGGACCTTTGCAGAGGATGGACAAAGGTCAAATGCTTTCATAACATCCCAACCTTTTCTCTCTCATTCTTCCACAAGGGCAAAGCGGATCTTTCCAGAGGCTGCAACATTGTGTGACAGTATAGCACAATATCTGCAAAAGCAGATAAAAAGCAAAATTTATTTTTAAAAACAAATCATAGCAACGTTATCCTTAAAGACCAACACTAAAGAGACTGCAAGAATGTAGAGGCATAATGTTACCTTCCCACTGACGTTTTTCTCTGCTTTGGAAAACGAACCAAGTTATTTATGTTGCATACCCAATGAGTTTAATATTTTTAAATGAATTAATAAATGGCATACAATTTTCTCAGATGACTTTCTCGAGGGTAAACACATATAGATATTACCCACATTACAAAAGTTCACTGAAGTGCTCAATAGTTCTGTATAAAAGTGCACTGATCTCATTTTCTAAGCCGGAGTTCAGAGCTCCAGCAGCATTTGAGGGAGGGGTGGGGATTCTGGAGACCTTGAGAAATGAAGGGAAGGAAAAAATCCCAATGTTGGGGCAAAAAACAATAGGAGAGGGTTGGGAGCTTCTATCAGGGTAAAGGGAACATTATTCAGGGCCTACACACTTTTGAACTTGGTGGTTTGTGTCTCGATTGTGCAGTGGCTGGTTTTCATACACGGGCAGGTAGTTTTTTTTGTTTGTTTGTTTGTTTATTTATTTATTTGAGAGCGACAGACAGAGAGAGAAAGAGGCAGATAGAGAGAGAGAGGGAGAATGGGCACGCCAGGGCCTCCAGCCACTGCAAAGGAACTCCAGATGCATACGCCCCCTTGTGCATCTGGCTAACGTGGGTCCTGGGGAATTGAGCCTTGAACCGGGGTCCTTAGGCTTCACAGGCAAGCGCTTAACCGCTAAGCCATCTCTCCAGCCAGGCAGGTAGTTTTTAAACACTGAGAGGCACTAGTTCATAAAGCACAAGGTATTTTGTTCTTGAATCATGACCACAACTTAAGGTGCAATATTATTCTCCACGCAAGTGGCTGCTACCGACGGAAGGCCTAAAGTGACAGAGCAGACTTCAGCAGAGGACACCCAACCCGGAGCCTCAGAAAAGGGGGCAGGGTGTCTACCGAGACACAGAAAAACCGAATAGTGTCAGAACTGTCTGCCTAAAGACCAGCAAGCAGTATTGTCACGTTCGGAACAATGATTTCAAGAGCCCTAGCAAGCATCTCACTTTAAAGTATTCACGACAGCCCAAGCACGCCACATAGGATTGGCTCCTCCGTCACAAACTCCACTCTGCATTCAGGGGCATGGAGGGTCTATCCCGGATTTCCATAACTTGACCCCTGGCTCAAGGGGAGGCTCCCCTGCTCATGGTCTCAGCCATCTTTGCAAATACAAGGGTACATATGTCCCTGCTGGCGGCCTGCTCTGGTCAAGTGTCATGAGGGACGGGGGTGGAGGCACCAGTGTGGCAGGAGGCATGCCCAGCCCATCAGTCACTAGACAGAGCCCACGCTGGGTGCCAGCACCAATGGTCACGATCGAGGGGCACAAAGAAAAGGAGCTTCAGTTCTACTGTAATTGGCAGAGGCACCTGGGCTACACTGTGTATGTGTGAGGGGGAAGGGGGGCCTTACCTGCGCAAACTGGATTTTCTTCACAAAGCTGGCACCGCAAGGCTACCACCTTTGCCTGAGGTTTGTAAACGGCCAGTGATCCCCCAAAGTGGGTGACTTTTCTCACCCAGCGTATTCGATGACGTGTTCAGTTGTGGCCTCCCGCCTATCCAGGAAAAGCTAAAACTGAGTCTTTTCTCAGTCCACGCACAGGCAATCCCCCCCGACACTACGGAAATTCTAGGGCGGCCTTTGGACCACAGAGGCCGTGCTCCGCGGAACACTTTGGCCTGGTGTAGCTCTTCTAGCGGCAGGGGCTGGCTGTTACCATGACTGCTATGCTCATTGTCTACAGTCCGCCTGGGATCTATTAGTGGGTCAGGCTATAGACCCACTAATAGATCATGGATCCGGAGTAATTCTACCCTGACTGATGTCTTCCTCCCCTAGCAAACTCACCAGTCGTCCACACAAGGACACAGTGGACGCTTAGTAACACAGCTTTGGTCACTGGGTAAAATGCTATGAATTCCAAGGACCTACGTTTGATTCCCCAAAGCCACTTGAAAATGGCTGGTGTGGCGGCACATACTTGTAATACCAGCACTGGAGAGGTGGAGGCAGGAAGATCTTTAGGGTCTGCTGGCCAAACTGGTGAGCGCAGGCCAACAAGAAATCCTGCCTCAAATGAAGTATACTCCATTCCTGAGGATGGCAACTAAGAGTGTCCTTTGGTCTATACACACACACACACAAACACATGTGCTCACATGTGCCCATACACCTGCACACACATGTGCACCCATATCTGCACACAGGCATCCAAACATGCAAAAATAACTTACTGTAATAAAGAACATGAGCTCAGGGGGTCAAACCAAACCCTGTAACCATTTTCATAGGACCCCTATCTCTTATTTCCATGTAAAATCAGCAGGAACAGTCATGAGTGTGAGCTCTGTCTACTTCCCTGGCGAGTTTGGATTACACTCCTGAGGCACATGGTGTCTAGGTCTTGTCATCGGCTCTTTCCTGTGGGAAGCAGTCCACTGTCAGTCAGTGCCAGTACTCACAGGTCCTACAGGGTCAGACACCCAGCGGTGAGTCCAGGGCATCAATCTGTACTGTCTAAGATGGGAGGGGACAGGTAACTGAGTAGACACCCTCCAATCCAGACTTTGTACGTAATGAAGGAGCTTGGTTCTCATCTGCTGATCAATTCTTTTGTCTTATCTGATCAGGACTTAAGACAGATGAGCAGCACTTAATTTTTAGGTCCCTTCAAAGACAACAGAAGTACCAAATGTGCAATGTATGTCCCCAAATGCTCCAAGACCACGGGCAACAAGGTCACACTCAGCAGACCACTGGGTAACTTGATGCCCAAGGGCTGACAGCAGGCAACTAGGACTGACTCCACAAGGTCTGGAGGGAGCCAAGTGCTGGGAACAAAAGCCACATGTCCCCCACAATTACGGGTGAGCTTAGTCCTGGGCCAAGGGGCTGTGAGGTCAGGGGAAACAAAGCGATTTAGAGAAAGAACTATCAATTACTTATCACATGCGTGGATCTATTTGAGACATCAGCAAGATCCATGTGGCCAGTGACAGAAGTCTTCTTCAACAGTTAACTGCCCCATGTCTGCCTCCATAATCTAGATCTTCCCATTCAAAAGGCCAGTTGTGCTCCTCGCAATGGAAATCCCTTAAGTCCTCATCCAAAGGTCTTCCAGGTGGCAACTACAAAGCCCCAAGAGGCTTATCTGGGATCCCACTGTTTGCTGATGCATTGCGACTCCCACAGAGTTCTAAGCCCCACCCTCCACACCTCCTTAGCAGGAAAACCTTCAGGTGGATTGTCTGTGAAACTGGAGGGGACTGATGTGAGCGAGACATGAAACAATGCTGTGCTCCCTAGCCTAGACACAGCAAAATAATGTAATCTCATGACTCAGCTTCCTCGGAAACCCGTTTTCCTACAAACCCTGGACGACCAAAAAACAAGGCCAAACTACAGGAAGTAAGGAAGGAGCTTCAACCAACAGGCTAGTGTTTCCTTCACTGAAGAAATGGCCCAATCACACATCAAACCGTGCTCAAGCTCATATCAGTAACCAGGAGTATTCAGACCAACATTGGTAACAGTACTTAACCCACCAGACTGAAACATTTTAAGGTTGGACTAGATAGCAAACTATGAGAAAAAAATATTGTGTGTGTATGTGTGTGTGTGTGTGTGTGTGTGTGTGTGTGTATAAAATGCATGGTGGACCAGTCTGGAAAACACTCTTCTGTTGGCTGCTAAAGATAACCATTTGTATAAGCTTGCAATTTAGCAATTAAACTTCTCGCTACATACCCCGGATCACTGGCCCATCAATCAGGAGCTTGCTAGACATACAAGTTCAAGGGCTCCAATATGGACTTAGCTGAAACATAAGCTCAGGGAATAGGGTTTGTTTAGCAAGCTTTCCAGTGATTCCTATGTAAGCTGATGTTTGGAAAGCACAGTTCCCGGGTATTTCTGGCATTCATGCCAGGTGGCACGCATAGCAAAGCTGGTAGCAGAAAAATCAGAACCTACACATGCAGGTCCATCAACCACAACGAAAATAAGCCAACGGCCCCGTAGTCCCAGTGTGCAACGTTACACATGAGTGGATGTAAACCGACTACAGCAGCAAAACTCAACTGCAAGAATCGTACTGACACAATCAGCAGGAAAACACATTGCACATACACGTGTGTGCTACCTTTATACATCTGCTTAATGAGGGATGTTCACATGCAACACACATTTTGACGTACACATAGTTAGGGAATATATACAACAAAGCAATGAGACAACTCAAGATAGTAGTTATCCTTGGGAGGAAAGAAGGGAAGGGGCCCAGTATTCTTGGCACTTCCAAGGTCATGGCAATATTATTCTGTCTTACCAGTAAGCTGGTGCCTACTGTAAACTTCATTCTGTGAAGCATACATGAAGGCTATGCACATTTTGTAACACCATAATCCATAGTTTAAAAACAAGCCTCAGAAATGATGGTCTTCAAATGTATAAGAAATAGGAATGAATGGGGGTCAGTATGTTTTAGCTATTTTATTTTTACTTGACTTCAAATATATGTCAAACCTAATAATGGGAGACCTGACATGTGGCTGCTTACATATGCATCCCGGCTCCGTTACTTAACAAATGAAGCTCTGGCCCTGGTTCACCCATCTGTGTGCATGGGGTACAATTTGTTGAAAATTAAATGAGTCCAGTACACAGTTAATATATCTAAAGAGTCTGGCTGACACATAGCACTAAGAAATTAGAAGCTATATGGAATGACACTGTGTTGACAGCAAGATGTCCTGCATCTAGTTTTCAACAATTCAGCATTGATAAGAACCCTGAGTCCACCTTCACGCTCTTGTTACCAAACAAAACATCACCTTCAATTCTCTACTGGCTCATCCCAGAGTGGCAAAGTATCCAGAGGCCGAGTATATCTGGTGTCACGCTAGTGGCATATATGTGCCTGTGTGTGTGCGTGTGTGTGCGAGCGCGCGCACACGCACATTGGTGCAAAGCCAGGCAGGCATTTAAAATTAGATGGACCTAGGAAAAAGGTACCGGGCTAGCACGTGTCAATTTACCTATTGTGTCCAAATCAAATCTCTGGCAGACTCACACTCCATGTGCACTAACCCCGCTCCTAATTACAAAGACGGTGGAATTATATCAGCCCAGGCAACATCTGTTAGAACTTAAGAAGAACTGTTAAAGAGATGTGCCCTCCAATTGTGGTTTCCAAGTGTGGTCTCGGGAGCGCTGGTGGTAGGTAGCCCGCAAGTAAACGGGCTGTACCCCACACCACACAACAAAGCCTTGCACAAATTAGGTACTCAGACTTGGGCAAAGGATTACATTTCCTCTGATTAATTTTGTTTGTGTAAATCAATAGTAATGACTAGGTCACCAAATCTTCAACCAAAGAGCTGACATCTTGCTCGCCACACATGGGCACTTTCTATGTACATGCATTCCCATCTGCTCTTCATAACTTCATACCATGTGCAAAAGGAAAATTCAGTTAAAGTAAATTATTTAAATGTCAAAAGAAACTACAGATAGATTTATCAATGCTGAGACAGTATGAGATTTCAGAAAGCTGTCAACTCATATCGCAAGGAAAACTACCAGAGAGTAGTTTTCTGGATAAATACCATATATATGGCACGTATCTATTTTAATTATGAAAACCTAAGATTTAGGAAACTAAGGAACTGAAATCTTGAAAAAATCCATTATACATATATATATATATATATATATGTATATATATATATATACACAACACACACACACACACACACACAAGTAAAGTACTAAAGATGCAATTTCCCCAGTTTCCTAACTGTTGTTATTATCCATCCTAATAGGTTACAAGCAATCTGCTAAATAAACCATTGTTATTTACATTTAAATCTGGAATCTTTCTCCTCTAAAAGCATCAGGAAGTACTCAACTAAAGCCAAGCATCCAGAAACCAAACCCTGACTCAGTTTCATTGACAGAGTACTTAATTCTAAATCAATTTGTAAATTACATCAATGATTATGATATTCCTTCCCAAAGTTCTTATTTGCCTGTCAAACAGAGAAGGCAGAATTGTAAATAAAACTGAGCCCTGAAACCACAAACAGCTACTTCTATGGGTAAAAATAAACTCATAGAAACTAAACTACGTAAAATAAAAATTGTGTATCAAGAACGTATGGCCACACAAAGACACAATCTTTTCAGTGTGGTAAAGTGATGTTTACACGTGTAAGAACACAAACATATTAGAGCTGCCTTAAAGCCAATAGATCCTGGGTGGGCAACTGTACCTACAGGACTTGAGGTCTTACTATCACGGTGCATGGAATCTTCATCTAGACACTAACAGATACCACGCACAGAGAGAAATCCCCAAGACAGGAATGAGGCTTAATGGAGTCCTTATGGCAAACTCAGATCTTCAATAAACAACTTCAGAAACACAAAGAGAGGGTCAACTGTACCCAAATACACGTTCGACGGCAGAAGACCAACAGTGTGTCACATCATAAACCACTGCATGTAACCTTTTTCAAGACTAAAAATGAAAATAAAAATAGAACAGGGTCTTGTTGAAAAGCAGGTCACCAGCCAGCTCAGAGAAGGTATTAAGAACCATCACTAAAAAGATTAGAATCTGTTAGCAGCCAAATTCTCTGCAAGAAAATTTATGGTCAAAAAGGATATTTAGTTTCTTGCTTCTATCCTCCCACTTACATAAGGAGAGCAAGAGATGCCATAACTCACAAAACTCTAAATAGCTTTCACTCTTGGCTATACCAATATTGCTTAATTACAAAGACATGGGGGAAAAAAAAAAAGCTAACTGAATGAGAAAACTAAAAAAAAAAAAAAAAGTGTTTAGTGGCTTGACACCAATAAATGTTCCAATGACCTTCAGCTGCAATGAAACAATTAATCTTTCTTTTTTATGATCAAGTTTCAACATTCCTAACCTCCCAGATATTTCTACAGCATCCATGAATCTTTCCTTTCTCTGACCGGGTGGCAAAAATATAGGATGGCTTTTACATGTTGAGCGCAAGATAACACACATGAAAAGGAACATGATATATGATTTAATAAGGGACAACACAAAGCAAAAATCGCTTATGCTGTTACAAATCAAGCAGTCACCGCTGGAGGGGGGGGGGGTAAATGGAAGGGGTGTTGCTGAGGTGCTAAGCAGCTGTGTCTCCATCCTGCGCTGTCTAAACCATGTATTTCACTTAGGAAGGCAGGGCAGAATGTCTGCTTATCCATGCAATTAGCTATATGCATTTACTGTTTTCACAGACCAGGTAGATTTATATGCATGTATAAGTAATCTGAATTTTGAACCCCCTACAACAGGAGGAGGCAAGGGAATTAGAATGCAGTCTTGGAGGTGTTGGCCTCGCCTGGGCTTGTCCACGGTGGCTTCCAAAGCAACTGCAAAGGGGGAATATGGCTGCACGAAACAGGCTTTTCTATGTTTACTGGACCAGAAAGAATGAACTTCAAGACTATGAACTTTTGCGTCAACCAGTTAAGACAACAAAAGGCCAGGAAAAAAAAAAAAAGTATCTCATCTCTGATTTATAAAAATATTTATGTTAATCAGAATGGACTGTCTTCCCTTTAAGAAAATTAATAGATTTTTTTAAGTCATTTATTTCACGTTTTACTTAGTAGCTTCTCACCAAAGCACAATTTTTGTGTAAGATTCCAGGCAAGGCAAATGTACCGGCCACCCACACAAGTCGGGTTACAAGTAAAATCGTTCGGTTTCTCAATAGAAAACAGGTTAGAGTTTCCACAAAATATTCTCAGGACTTTCCTTGAGTGTAACAAAAAGCAACTCAGATGACCCAAACATGGAAACCAAGTCAACAGACATTAAAACAGTTTTGAAAATAGGCAATGGGACTGCTTGGACATACGTTCATAGTAAAGAAATGTTGGCACAAAACTTCAAAAAAATTAAAAAAAAAAAACACATAAAACCTGTGGCCTGAACACATCGGCTCTTAGAAAGTAGTTTAAGTTCCAGAATGAATTAAAATCAATGCTATGAGCACTTACTGGCACAACAGTTTCTGATCAGTAACAATCTGGAAAACTCTCATCGTAAGTGACTGTGGAACACTGCCCTAAGATTTCTTCTTTTCTCTCCAAGGAAAAATATAAGACAGAAAATCTTAATTAAGCATCACATTTTGGCTTCAAAGGCCAAGAGAAAAGCAAATTATTTTATGTCCAAGATTAAACTAAGGGTGGAATATAAAAGTTAGCTGTAGAATAAAAAGTATGCATTCCAGGGCTGGAGAGACGGTTGCCTGTGAAGCCTAAGGACCCCGGTTCAAGGCTTGATTCCCCAGGACCCACGCTAGCCAGATGCACAAAGGGGGCGCATGCGTCTGGAGTTCGTTTGCAGTGGCTGGAGGCCCTGGCGCACCCATTCTCTCTCTCTCTCTCTCTCTCTCTACCTCTTTCTCTGTCACTCTCAAATAAATAAATAAATAAATAAAATAAATAAAAATTTTTAAAAATATATGCATTCCACAATATGGAGCTAAATATTTTTAATGTGATAACCGTTCTCATGCATCCACTTCCTGTGGCAGATAGGATTTTATTCCAGAATTTCAAATATTCACAGCACTTGAGTTCTACTTCTACACTGGGAATAAAACCACTTATGTCCCAGGGTTCGAGAAATAATTAACTTAAGCAACAATCAGCCCTTCCTCAGAAACTAAAGGATCTAACTTTTTCCTATTTATGTATTATTTGAGACAGACTGAACAAAAGCAGACAGAGTGAGTGAGTATGAGCGCACCAGTGCCTCTTGCTACTGCAAATGAGCTCCAGACACATGTGCCGCTTTGTGCATCTGGCTTTATGTGGGTACTGGGGAAATGAACCAAAGTCATCAGGCTTTGCAAGCAAACAACTTTAACCACTAAGTGATCTATCCAGCTCAAATATTCCATTTTTTTTTTTAGGATTTAAAATTGTCTTAGGTATTGTAAAAAAAATAGTTAAAATATGATGGGCCATTACTTAAAAACAAACTTTGAATATGGCAGCAAATATCTAAGTTTCACTCACTTTCTCTGGTATATATGTTCCTCTGACCTATATGAATGACTTATTAACAACTGCAAGGATAAAATATACTTACATACCTCAAAGCTGTTTATGGCAAGAAATCTAAATTGATAAGTTTTACAAACGCCCATAAAATGCTATAAAAGTACAATATAGTTTATAGCCATACACTCCTCTGAATGCACCCGATCTCATCTGACTCCAAAATGTACTGTAACAGGAGAAATATGAAAAAAAAAACCTCAAAATTGTTTTAATAATGACTAAAACTAGTTGTGTGACTATCCCATTTGCAGAATTTTGGAATAGTAAGGATTTCAAACTACACACTTTTAAATTTACTTTTACAGAACTAATTCCTTAATCTACCAAAACATTAAATACTGTATCAAAATGGGTGGATCTGGGTACATAATTTTGCGTGTGTAAGTGTATATGGTGTTGTGTGTGTGTGTGTGTGTGTGTGTGCCAGGTACACATGAGTATATGGGTGAACATGCACGTGTGTGCTTACGTGTGTGTGAAGACTAGAGGTCAGTATCTTGTGTCTTCCGTAATCACTCTCCAACCTATCTGTTGAGGCACGGTCTCACACTGAAGCTGGAGCCCTGTCTAGCTGGCCAGTAAGCCCTGGAGCCATTCTGTCTCTGCCTCCCTATGCTGGGACTGCAAGCAACTAATAGGCTTTACATGGATGCTGGGTACCAGAACTCGGGCCCTCAAGCTTGAACACTGGCAAGCACCTTACCAACTGATCCACCTCTAAAGAATCCTAGGTGGGCATCTTTTAAATCATGATGTCCAAGTGAATTTCTTTGAAATTTAACACAGAAACCAAATTAAAGTTATAACTGCAATACGTAGTGCATTATAAATACATGATCATGTGCCCGTCCTTTCCTCCTCCCTCCCTCCTTCCTTCCTTCTTCCCTAGGTCACACAGGTTTATTTTGTGGAACAAAACCTATGTATATATTATTGATCAATAATTTAAGATATTCTTTTAAGGTGTAACGTATTGATAATAGGATCTCATTTCAAGTAGCTTAAGCTGTTTCAAATATATTACATAACTAATGTTCTCAATATTGCTTGGGAAAAGCCAAAGTGAAATGTTCATCCAATCAAGGCAACCAGGAGGCCAGAACACTGATTCCTGGGCTAGATGTTCAAAACCATAGTCCCAGATTACACTTGCAGTGAGAACACATGAAAACGTCAGTATTTAACCAGCGGGGAGAATGTACAAAATACCACAATGGCTTAAGGAGCCAGCAGAGTGTCTCAGTGAGGTATGGTCCATACATCAGGTCAACATGGAAACTTAGCCACTACTTATGTCCCCACGTACTTAGTCATCTTTTAGACCTGCGCTGGGTTGTCCTAAAGTAATCCCAATGTTCTAGCATGAGCAGAGGTGGACTTGACTTCCTTTATCCCCTGCTTGATTTTCTATTCCCCCATCACACCTTGTTGTTATCTAGGACCTTTGCCCATGTGACCTCATACAGAAGACTGAAATCCCACCTATGACTTTGACATTCTCCTCTTTAAGTATTTTAGGCACATGATAGCTCCCCAAACATGGGATGGCTTAACAATCATATTCTTGAATCCAAGATGTAAAATTAGAATGATTATTTTCTGAACAGTAGGAGTTCTCAAATCCCTCTGCAGACCACACCATAATCCAGTAAATCACTTTTTTGGCACGTGTGTGTGTGTATGTATGTGTGTTATAATGTGTGCAGGGAGAATGTCTTCTCATCGTAGCCCACATATTTCTTTCCTTGAGAAGGGGGTCTCTTTCTCTCTCTCTCTCTCTCTCTGCCTAGAACTTCTTTCATCAGCAATCCCCAGTGAATCTCCAATTTCCACCTCCCACAGACTGTATTACAGAGGTGTGGCCACACCCAGCTTTTTAGGAGGGTTCTGGGGAATCACTCTTGGCAGTCTCTGGCCCAAGATGCCCTCGTGATTAAGTGGGACATGCCCTAACCACTGATCTATCTCTAGCCCTATTAGAACATTTGAGGACTAATCATTATAAGCATTTCTAATAAAAGAAAGGGCTGTCAAATATTTCAGCACACGTAAATGCACCATGTATACATCATGAATACAGGCACATTTTCAAAAATAACCACAAGGCTTTCTAGGCCCAACATTTTAAATCAATTTCTTTCTCTCTGCTTGCAAATAAATAAAATATTTTTTAAAGAGTATAAAGATAGCACGTGTGATAAACGATTGCTGTTGATAAATGCTCAATATTACTTTCTTACATTTTACTCAAATAACTAAACTTATCATAAGACACTTAGTTAAAAATGACATATTTGGAATATTTTGAAGCAATCCCAGTAATAACAGAACTGAAAAACCTCTTATAGCACCACTAATCCAACCAGAATAAAGAGTTCAGCTTTGAGGAAAACGAGATCATTAGAATTTATGAGAAGAGGCGGCATCGGACCCAATGAGAACTCCAGGCTCCCGACACCAGCTTCTGCCCCGGACATTCAGGGAAGAAGCTCACATGCACACAGCTAAGTTCTACTCACGACCACATGTCAGACCTCTTGAATGCTGTGAGATCTCCACATGTGTTGTGCCTGTGTGCGCACACATGCATATACATGCAGGTTATGAGCGTGTGCATGTGTTTCCAAGTGCTTTAAGTACATTTGTAAGTGCAAACTGGAAACGGCCCTGAGTACCACACAGTGCCGAACAAGGAATCAGAAACTGAGCAGGATTCATGGGGAACCTCAATTTTTCCATTATAAACTGTCCTAATTTTCAAATTTATATCTTTCAAGAGATCACACTGATCTTCTTGAACTGACCTTGTTCTTCCTACTTTAAAGCCATCACTTTTGAGTGCAGGAGATATGACTCCTACTGAACATTATAATTTGCCCATACCTCTCTTGTCCAGTATGAGTAGGGTTAGTTAAAACTTAAAATGTTCAGTGAAATAAAAAAGATTAGCACTGGTTCAAATTAAAAACAAAAGCAACCTCAGGAACAAAAAAAGAGAGAGAGAGAATTTAGGTGGGTGTGGTAGAGCATGCCTGTAACTCCAGCACTTGGGAGGCAGAGGTAGGAGGATCGCTGAGAGTTCAAGGCCACCCTGAGACTACATAGTGAATTGCAGGTCAGCCTGGACTAGAACAAAACCAAAATAAACAAACAAATAAATAAATAAATAAAAGGCAATGTTTAGTAGGAAAAACACAGAATGAAGAGGCATGGATAGTGACTTGGTATAAATTAAATTTCAGCTTATAGCTCATTACCCAACTTGGAAATCCTGAGATTCTGGAAAATGTTCTGATGGAAGATATAAAATACTGACTCAAATAACCAATTCCAAATTCCAAATCCATCATATTTTTAAATGGCTGATAAAATTCACCGCCAAGTCTGAACACTTCTTAAACTTGATTACTTTTTGTATTTGAGCCAAAAGAACAAAATTTGAATAATGTTAACTTGGGCAAAATTGTGGAGTGTATACACAAACACTCCACTTCTTAAATAACAGCTCTGATTTTTCCTTAAAATTACACTTCTAACTTGAGAATATCCCCTTGAAAACAGGATGGAGATTTGAGTCACTTAGGATTAAAAGGGAGGAGGAAGAGAAGCAACAGCAGCTTTTTAAAGCAAGATTAACTGTTGCTTTAAATCTTGACATTTCTCGGTTAATAACCATAAGGCTTAATGAAGCACAGCAGATTTCAGAATTCCAAGTTTTTAATGAAAAACGAAAATCACCAACATAATCTGTCCCAGAAAAATTTTAGCCTCTAAGAATTCTTGGGGGGGAAAGTCCTTTACAAGATTCACTCTGAACTTCTGGAAGAAGGCTAAGGAAGACATCAACAGAAGTGCAAAAGTCAAAATAGTACACTCTATACACATTCAGAACTTGAACTTGAGGCTCGAATTGTGTACATGTCTTTTAAAAACAACATCAAAAAATACTTCAAGACATTCAACTTGTGATTCTTCAAATCACACCCAGTCCATGTGGAATGGACCATCCGTTCACTAATGACTACATGCCCTAAAATAAAAGTCAAAGACATACTTAGTCATGTTCAATGAGTAAAATCAATTTGTGAAGCTGTTTCTCACTTTTAAAAGAACTTAGCTTACAAACACACAGGAAAATCAAACACTGAGAAGAACTGCATGTTTATATTTAAGAAGATTTTTGAACCCTGAGGTTTTACATATCCTAAAATTTGTTTTCATTTTTGTGTGTTTCGGATGTTTAGTATTAACATTTACTTGTAAAGGCTATACTTAATGATGAATAATATTTATGCTTATGCAACTGTTTTCCAAGTCCTTATCCAAGGTTGAAAGCACATATGATAAGACTAAGAATCTAGCATTCTCTGAACATTAAGGTGTGGGCCTTGATTCCACAGAGCCCAATCAAGTGTATTTAAATTAGAACCACGGGCTATGCAATTAAAATGTGAACTAGAAAAACAAAACACGCTTCTAATCTATTAATTACTGGGTTGGTAATAATAGCTAAATTGATTTTTTTTTCCTAATGATAAACCTACATGAGGATTTGAAAGCTACTTATATAATTTTAAAGACTGCTAATCGTAACTTTTTGACCTAACACTCACTGACAAATAAAGTTTAATTTTCAAAGCCCATTTTATTTTAATGCTAAAGATAATGCCTATGCGTTAAGTTAAAGCGTAGCAAAAGGGAAATCTTGGGCAGTTAAGTACCATATTATGTAAAGCTAAGTAAAATTATGTAAATCTACATAACAGCATAACTGAAAAAAAAATCTCCCCAAGTTATACAAGGAGTATGGACTCTTCAATCAAAAATTAAAGGCCCAGCGTCTTTGGAACATTTAATTTTGTAGTAGCTGGTCTGGCCTGTGTGTACACATTAATGGCCTGCCCATCTCTTTCCAAAACCCTTGGCTGCTTAGTCCGCACTGAAGAGAAAACAAGGTTCAGACGACTGCAGAGAAGCAGTCTGCCATTCAGAGATCCTTTGTCCTCGAGTGTGCAAAACACACCTTTAGCTCAGTCATTGCTCATGTCAGTTGCACAAGGCACATGGTGTGCTTTTAACCCCGTAGCTCATGTGCAAAAGCCACGGCGCTGTGTCCTCTCCCGGTGATCTTTCACATCACTCAGCGGGACAGCCTGACCTGCAGGCACCAGGCGGAGGGCTGCAAAGTTCTCAGGTCCTCTTGCAGGGAGGTCTGTGAAAGTCAACGTCAGCACGGGAGAGAGACACGCAGAGACCGTGCACAGGAAAACAGCAGGGCATTATGCGAGGTTTTAAATGGCATTTTAATGCCCAAAGAGGACAAAAGTGACATCCAAAATCCACCCCTGACTTCAAGGCACAGTGAGTTAAAGAGGAAACGAGATCGTAATGACCCACAAAATGCCCCAACTGGACTGCTCAGGGTTTAACTAGAACTTATATTTAGATTAAAAGTTGGTGGTTTAAAAAAAAAAAAAAAGAACACATACAGCTGGTGTTGTCTAAAGCAAGAGCCTTCAGTGATGTGAAAAATAATGCTTTTAGAAGAGATTCTTAATGCACAGCATCTCCTTTGTTAAAAAGAGAAAAATGCAGTCAAATAGGATTTCTTAAGTTTATTTTTTCCCTTAACTCAAACACTGAAAGGAGCTCTCTCTGCCTTCTCCCCTGTAGCCTAACCTCTTTCAAAGACCCCATTTTTAAAGCAAAAACAATAAATGAAGTGACAGGAGGTGAAAGAATGAGGAGTGTGCGCTGCTCCAAGAATAAAAGGGCGGTTTTATAACAGGAGGTACTTTTGTTGGCAAGTGACCGGCAGGTCTCCTCCTCTCCAAGTTAGAAAGAATCCCATCCACTCCCCACCTCCCCCCACCAAAAAAAAACTGCAAGGGCCAAAAAAATGTCCAGTCTAATAGTTCCGAAATCCCAGAGTCAGGAGAAGCTCCGGGGGAGGGTGGGGATGACGGTGGGGGGGGGTGGGGGGAGGGGGAGGAGGTGGAGAAAGACCAGCGGGAGACTGAAGAACAAAAGGAGAAATCCAAGAAAGAAGAAGGGAACCCTCCGCATCCTGGCGGGCCGGTGCCCGGGGAGAGCTGGAGCCCGAGAGCGGAGAGCCCCCGCGGGGCCGGGCCGCGCTCCGCACCGCGGCGCACCATGGACAGGGCTCTGCGCAGCCCACACCCCTCCTCTGGGCGGCTGGAGAAAGCGCCGGCCCGTCCCTACCCCGGGCCCCGGGGACCGCAGCATCGATCCCCCCCCACCCGCCACCCCACAATGCCCTGACTCCCACGAGGACCGCGGAGTAGAGCGATCCCCGTCTCCCGCCACCCCTTCCCCCAGCCCCGCGCGGTGGCACTTCCGAGCCGCGCCCGCACTTGTCCGGGGAGAACGGGGGGAGTGCGGGCTGCCACCCAGCTAGCCACCCCCACCTCCGGATGCCGGTGCGCAGGGGGTTCCAAGCGTGGATGTCCCCCGCCACGCTGGGGGGAGGGAAGGCCCGGGGAGGGCGCACCCCTCTCCCGCAGCCTCCCAGGAACCCCGGGGAGGGCAGCAGACTTGGGAGCCCAGTCGAGAACCGCCCCCGGGACACCCCCCCCCCAACTCCGCTCCCGCCAGCTCGAGGGTCTCCTGCAAAGATGCGCGGCGTGGCGTCTCGCTGGAGACCTGGAGTGGGCTTGAGGACACACTCGGGCAGGACGCCACGGGGAAAGTTGGGCAGAGGGCCGGCGTCGCTGGGCGACCGGGGGGACCCGCGGGCTAAGCTGCTGGGAGCAGGTGCTTCCAGCGGCCGCAGAGCCTCCCCGAACAGTCAAGGGGAAAGAGCTCGCCGGCGCTCTCCGGAGAGCCAGGAAAGTGCAGATGGCTCCGGGCGACCGCGTCCCGCACCCGCAGCGGGACAAGAGCCGGAGGAATTAGAAATCAAAACCGCCTTGTAACCGAACTTCTCCTCGACTGGGCGGCCACCGGACTTTCCGGGCCAAGGACTTGGGGTGCTGAGGGTGCCCGGCGGCAGACACCCCACAGGACCAAGGATGATCAGGCTCGCTTTCTAGGGGAGCGTCAGGGAAGATGATGAGGGCAGGAGAATTAAAAAGAACCGCAGGCAACTCTGGGGTCTAAACAATAGGACAGCGGAGCCCTAGCGCACCGAGAGGCGCGCGCGTGTGGCCACGGTGGGGTGGGGTGGGGTGGGTGGAGGCAAGTCCTGTAACTAAGACACCTGAGTGAGAATTCCTTCTGCAAACTCACGACCCATCCCCTTGAAGAAATAACCCCCAACAACACCAACCAAAAAAAAAAAAAATCGGAGCAAAGTACAAGGTGGGTAGGGGGGAGGTACAGCAAGAGGCACCGAGAACTGCACACAACCTAGGAGTTCTCCAGCCTCATCCTCCCGCAGCTTTGGAGACATCCCTACCGAGCTCGCCTGTCCCCCCCACCCCCGAGGCGAAGCTGAGCCCACCCACCCCCTCCACCATGGAGCCCGGCCAGAGGCAGCGCGCCGTGGACCGGCTGGCCCCGGTAGCCCTGCCCTGCGCCGGGGCCGGAGCCTCGTGCCTGCGCAGTTTTTCCCCGCCGCGCGGTGCGGCGCCTCCCTTTCCCGGGTGCGCAGCCCGGCCCCGCAGCGGCGCGGGGGAACAAAGGGACCCAGCTTCGCCCGCCCCACCCTGCCCGTGGCCCGTCCTCCCCCCCCTCACCATCACCACCACCTTACTACCATCACCAACCCCATCCCCGGGGGGAGAGTGAGAAGCTCGGCGTACCTGGAGCAGGGCCGCCAGCAGCGGCAGCAGGGTCCGCGGCGCTCCCGCTATCCGGCACATGGAGGCGGAGAGGGGCCGAGCGAGGAGCCGGAGGCGGCGGCGGAGGCAGCGGCGGCAGCGACAGCGGCGCGGAGAGACGGCTCCAGGCAGTTGCCAGCCCTGCCTTCCCTCCCCTCCCCACCCCCCTGCTCGCTCGGCGCTCCCCGCCAATGAAGAGCGAGCTGATGACAAATAGCGGGCCGCCGAGTCCGCGGGACTCGCACCAGGAGTAATAAAACAGAGCGAGAGATCAAGGGGCTGGGGAAGGGGGCGGGGAGAAGGGCGGGCGGGGAGAAGGGCGTGCGTGCGGGGGAGTGTGTGTGTGTGTGTGTGTGCGTGTGTGTATGTATGTATGCGTGTGCGCGCGCGTGTGTGTGAGTGTGTGAATGTGGATGCGCGCGCGCGCGCGCGCGGAGGCGCAGAAGGCGCCGCTCGGCTCCGGCCCCCGGAGCGCAGCGGAAGCCCCAGGGATGCGGCGCCGGGGACCTCGGCCGATGGAGGATGCGGAGGAGGAAGCGGAGCGGATGGCGCCCACTCCCCCTCCTCCCGCGTCCCGCCCCTCTTTCCCCCGCACCCCCCCCGCCCCGGAGCTGTTCCACGCGAGCTCTGGGTTTTCCTGCCTCCGGGTGTCCGCTCCGGTGCCGGCGGCGGGGAGGAGCGGGGGGGGGGGGGGAGGGAGGAGACGACGCCGCCGCCGCCGCGGGGAGGACGCTCGGGGCGGTGCGCGCTGCACTGCCCCCTCCCACCACAAAGGGCACGCGGGTGGCACCGCGCCGGCCTGCGCTGTGTGCCCGGGCCGAGGAGCGCGGCTCGCTCGGCTCCCCGTTCCGATCGCCCGGCGACTTGGACCCGGGAGACGTGCGGCGAGGGAAGCGCAGGGGGGAAGGGGAGGGCGCCGCGCGTCTGTCTCCGCTCCTCGGCCCGCGGGTCGTCAGTGGCGCGCGCCGGCCCGCGCCGCGGTCCGCGCGCCCCCAGCGGCCTCCGCCAGCGCGCCCCGGGCGAGCCGCCGCCGCCGCCGCCGCCGCTTCTCCCGCGCTCCCCGCCGCCGCCCTCGCAACCCCCCGCCGCAGCTCCCCGCCCGCGTCCTGGCCAATGGGAGGCCGCCGAGCTGCGGCGCTAGCCGGCCGGATCCGCGGCAGCCACCCGCCCCCGCCCAGCCTGCCAGAGCGCCCCGGTTTTGCTGCAGCCCGCGGGGGGTCGCCGGAGGGATGCTCGGAGCCGGCCCCGCGCGGGCAGGTGGAGAGGGACTGCTGGGGGGGGGGGGGGAATGAAAGAACTTGCGCTGCAACTTGATTGGCCGCGGGTTCCTGTTGGGTCCGCGGTGCGGAATGAGATGAGGATTTAAGAATTGGAGGGACCCCAGGGACCGACGTCTCCAAGGTAGCTCTTAGGCATGCTTCTCTGGTTTTTTGCCCTTCTTTCCGGAGAAGCCTTTCCTCCCGGCCGACCATGGCCAACACCGCCAAGTAAAGATGCCAGCAGAGCCCGGCCTGGCCATTGTTGTCTGGGGCGCTCACAAGAGGCTACCAGCGGGCAGGGAAGCCTAGGCCGCCCCCACCCCACTTCGGATTCGCACCTCTCCAGCCCCCATCCCTGAAGATGCACTGGAATGGCTCAAGTCCCTCTGGAATTTGAGAGTGTTTGCGATTTTTTTTTTTAATTTTTACCCATTAATGGTAGTGGTCACATTTCTAGATAAACATTCCAGGGGCTTTGATAACACCTCAGACATCACGACAAACAAGTAAACTTAAAAAAAAAAAAAAGGTGTGCCGTAAGGAAGATTATCAGAAAGATAAAATGACTGATAGCGAATTCTCACCAAATAAAGAATTTTTTGCTTCCTTCCTTTACAGAGTAGTAAACTTGGAAGGCAATACACAGAGTGAGAAACTTTGCAAGTTTGGGTCACAAGAATTTATCAAAGAGAGGGGTGTGGATAGGAAGCATGGGATTCTGCCAAGGTAATAAATTCCCCAAGCTGAACCTTTCTGTAAGGTTTTACAGGTAAATAAAATATCTTTCATCTAAGAATTTCCACACATGGGAGGTGGGGGAACTTAATTGCGGCAAATGCTGTTCTGCATATTCCAGCTTTGGGCAAGTCAAATGTTAACATTGCTTGAATGTGAGAGTTTCAAGATACTGATCATTTACTTGACCATGAACCTTGAAAAAAATCAAGTACTAATGTCTTTGACATAACTGATGCAGCTTTTAATAATGTACTTTTACTAGTTAGGCTTTTAAAATTTTAATATTAATTGGAACGCTTATTCAGTTTTAATGAAAGCATAATTATTGTAAGTCATTTTATGAAACTCAGAATTTTTCCGTGATTTTCCTCTCAAAAGAATAGAAAGGTTAAGTTAATTAAATTTAAGACATGTGACGAGGTCTTGGCTAATACAGTAATCAGAACTGCTTGTTCTGCCTTTTTCTTTTCTTGTCTTTTTTTGGCTATATAGTATGGTGTCACTATTGCTAATGGCCTGAAAGTTATCTTTGCAGTGGTGCATTATAAATTGAACTTTCAGGGAGTCATGCATGATAGGAAACAGTAACTAGCAGATAAGATAACAGAGCATGTGTTTGTTGTGCCCAGCAGTGGGTCCTAGGGAGCCCACCTCTGCACCAAAGAGTTAAAACTGTGATTCTGGACATGGGGGGCCCTCTTAGCTGCATCCCCACCTCCGCCAGCAATAAACCTGCATCTTATTGCCATTCAGGTTAAAGGTGGGACCAGTTTTAGCATGAATAACTTTTGTTTGTTAATAATATTTGCCTGAAGTGCTAATTAATTTGTAATTAAATTCCCGCGATAAGACTTCCAAATCTGCTGTCAGGTATTTCTGATTCCAACAGATTTTTGATCACTCAGGTAAACACTTTGTAGCTTTACTTTAAAATCTAATTTGCATGCCTGCCACTTCACAATGGTTGTGAACTGTGTTGGATTCTTGCCTGATTCTAATCTGATCAGCTAAACCCTGCTAATTGGCTTGGGTAAAGGGAAGGAGGAGCCTGGTCCAGCGTCCTGTGGTTGAGGAGTTTTGAAACCCAGTGAAACTCTACAAGTGACTCCCATGTCATTTTACCTCCACAGCACCATCCGCTGGGGTCATCCATTTCTCTAAGCAAGTGATGACCAGATCCTCAAATTATTATTCCCCAGTCACAACATCATCTATCAAATGAGTGGTTTTTCCCTCAGCCAACAGAACCACAAAGATAGAAGGGGCTGCCCCATGACCCAGAGAGAGACCCGACCAGGTGGTACTGGTGATGGAGTGGAGGAAGACAGGAAAAATTATGTAGATGAAGGCTGGGCTCATAGATCTAATCCATCTAACCCTCAACCTGTAACCAAGGAGCTGCAGACTGCCCTCAACTCCAAGGGAATTGTGCGCATGTGCCAAGCATTATTGAGGGACAGAAACAGCAATGACTCCTACGCACATAGCCAGTCTTCAGAAGGGGAGGACATCGTGGGTGATGCATGTACAAACACAATTTCAAAGTGGAAACAATAGCTCTTTGCTCTGTGCATTGTCAGACAGGAGATGGCAAATGTACACACGCCTCGTGTTTGTGCAGAAGGCCTTCACTTTGAAAATAAATGCCGAGCAGTAATCGTCTGGTCCGCAGCTTCCTGTCTCCCATGCACCCCCTGCAGACACACTCCCTGGGGGGGGGGGGTTCCATGGCTGCCAAAGATAGTTCCTCCCCAAAGTTGAATGAAGGCTCTTCCTCTTTGCCCAGTCTCCAGGGAAAAACTAGGCCTGCCTTTCTTTCTTACAAACTGTCCTCAGATTGGGTCTCCCCCACCCCCACAGTTAACTTTAATCTGCATTAAAGCTGACCCTCCTTAGATAATATCCTTTTGACAGGGTCATTAAATATTCAAGTGAAATTTTAGACGTAGGCTAAGCAATTCCTCAGTTTGCAGATAGGGGCCTGGAAGGGCTTGGAAAGGTGCACGAGGTCAGCAGCCCGTAGTTAGGGGGATACAAAATGGGAGCCAGGTTCCCTTTCTGCCAGTCTTACCATATTCCAGGGAACCCGTTGAGATTAAAGAATTCAACTGTACAAGGCAAAGTATTTTGTTTTTGTTTTTTTTTTCAAATCTGAGTGAAATTGGAGACAGAATTCTGCATTCCTTCCCCTGATCTTAGCTCTCCGGTGTCCCTCTTTTAGCATGCTCACCTGGCCTTAGTGAGTGTACTGCAGGCACCTAGGCATCTGTCAGGTACATGCCAACCGCTCAACATGAGGAAACAAAAACCTGGCTTTTTTTTTTTTTTTGCAAATTCGTGCTTGTTGAAAGATATTATTTACCTTTTATTTTCAGTATTTCCAAATGCAACTCAATTATCCTCATAGAAAACAGAACACAGTAATTTGAAGTCTATATGGTCAGATGAGTTAGAAAAATTCATCCGATGAGCAGCTGAGCAGACGGAGGGAGCTCACAAGCAGTTCCACCATGGCCGTGGACCTGACTCACAAGGAGAAGGAAACCCAAGGGTGCCAAGCAGAAGGGACTTTGAATTCAAGTAGGCATAGCTTTAAGACCTTGAGTAAGTTTTATTTTATTATTATTATTCTATTTATTTGTTTGAGAGAGAGAGACAGAGAGAGGGACAGGGAGAGAGAATGGGTATGGCAGGGCTTCCAGCCTTTGCAAACAAATTCCAGATGCATGTGCCACTTTGTGCGTCTGGCTTAGTGGGCCCTGGGAAATCGAACCTAGGTCCTTTGGCTGTGCAGGCAAGCACCTTAAGTGCTGAGCCATCTCTTGAGCTCTTGAGTAAGCTTCGTAATGAAATATCCTGAGGCTTTTTTTTTTTTCCCCTTCAATGAGGATAATCCCAGTATTTAAGAGAACCTCCTAGGAACTCAGGAAGCTTCAGCATTAATTTCTGTGGATTAGATAACCTCATTTCCATGAAGGATCCTGAGCAGTGGTACCCAGGAATCTCTGTGAATGCGCTTTCCACTTTCCCCACTTCCATCTTCAATTCTTTAAAGCTTTAATAAAAATTTTATTTGGGCTATTTAAGTTTTATTAAGCAACACAGAATCTCTAATGTAAAAATAAGGCACAGCATATCATCTGTAGTCCAGCAAAAACTCAGTGACTCCATATATTAATTTGCGAGGAAACAAGGCTGCTCTAGTGAAAATAATCCCAGGAAACAGTAAATTTACTGATTTCTATGCTTGAAAAATAATTCGCTGTCATGTTAACTCGTGAACTGATAACAGCAGGGCCAGCACCCAAAGTCATTTTGCTTAGAATCTTCGTCCTTCTGTGAACCTGGCTTGGGGTTGCTTCCCGGGCCACTTCCGGATGTGTGCTCCCAGTGGCCAATGGGCAAAGATAGTCCTAAGAGAGTTCTGCTTGAGAATGAGCTGCTTTTGAGAAAATATGATTCCCATGATATCCAAGAAGCCCACCTTCCACACTGCGAGGGTGCCTATTTATGGGGTAACACCAGCACATCGGATTACTTAGAAGCCAGAAGACCTATTTCTCAAGATAAATGGAACTTGAGGACATAAAACAAATCACATTGAAGTCTTGGGTAAGGTTTAGTTGTGCCAAACTTTTGCCCTTGTGTCCTTTTTAAAGGCAAAGCTCTGCCTTCGGGAACGTTCTGAAATACAGCTGTCAGTATTTAGAGGATAGTAAACCGTATTTAGTGTCTGAACTCACACTGCTGGTGCCCTTTCCCCCAGTGAAAATTGAAGTAGTGGATGAAGTGTTGGCTTGGGCTCCAGAGATCACCGTTGTCTTCCCCACTGACCTATGGTGAGTTGAAGAATCTAAAACATGCCACTTAATTTCTTTATACGGTTTCTTATCTATAGAAGAGAAATAATGCCACCTGCCCCAAAGGAATGCTGAGAGGGTCAGTAAAACCTATTTAGCGCTTTAGAGAGAAGGTCTAGATAAGGATATGGGTTTTTTTTTTTTTTCAGGCTGAGGATTTAACCTTAAGAGGAATAATTGTGGTACATCTGAAATTAAATCACATTTTAATGACATGGCATCATCAAGCCACCCTGTGCTTATTAAATTATTCTAACCCTCTCCCAATTCTTATCCACAGATTCCTGAAATAACATATTTATCTTTCCTACTGCAAACCAATATCCATAGATAGTTGAGAAAATTGCATTAATTGCACCTCATCATCTATAGACTTTGCTTCCCTCCCACCCCCCGCCCCCCACGCACATTGAAAAGTGGATGGAAAAAGTCAACAGTCTTGGGGCTAGAGAGATGATGGTCCAGCAGTTAAAGGTGCTTGCCTGGGAAGCCCTGTCAGCCCAGGCTCAACCAGTCACATAAAGCTGGACAGGCATTTGTTTGCAGTAAGAGACCCTTGTGCGTGTACACACACACACACACACACACACACACACACACACCATTAAATACAAGTTTACCGAAAAAAAAAAAAAAAAATCAACAGTCTTCCCTATTGCTGCAGAATGTTTAATGGGTGTCACCGTGACTCATTTCTCACATAGTAAGTCAGAAGTACTGAACAATTATCATATGTAATGTCTTTCTAGAAGTTCTTTTTTCAAAGACATGTTAGTGAGAGATGGGAATATTCTCAGCTCTAAAGTAGTTGTGACAGCCAATAATAAACATAAGCTCACATTGAAAATTAATTTATTCCAACCACATGAAATTCTGAACGTTGTATGGACTCATGGGGACAGATGAGGGCTCAGCCTAAGGGAAGAGGCCTTTGGGTATCTGGTCGTCCATTCCAGGGCAGTGATAGAGGCAGAGGTAAAGTAAATGGGGGGCACAAATACCCAGCACAAAGGACAGAGGCCCATAAAGTGGGCTTTTCAAAGCAGAAGGGGCTCATGATGTGCACAGAATGTGGGCCATGGCCAATGCAGGGTACTGGTAAGGTCATTATCCTACTGATTGCTTAAAAACTATTTGCCCCAGTTTTCGGAGTAAGTCACATAGAAAAACAGGAAGTGGAATTTGGACAAGAGCACCAGGCCAGCCTCTCAGCATCCAGAACTGAGAGAAGATCCACACAGGACCATGCCACAGACAGGCAATCCAAGGCAGGTCAAGGTCTCCTCTCCCAGAAATTGCATGTAGCGATCGACAGTGTGACAATTTCTCATGAAATGCTTGCTGGGGATGCATATTGCTGTTTTGGGGTATAAAACTACTCCTTTAGCAACTAGCAGCTATGTACAGTAACTCCCAGTATTTAAGTTTCTGTAAGAATGGAATTATATTATTTCCTTTTCAATTTGTGAGCCTTGTCCATTCTGAACTAGGAGAAAATACAAGCCCTAACTGAAGAAGTTATAAATTGACTTCTTATTTCTTTTCTCTTTAGAATTATTTTTAAATATTTTTTTTAGATTTTATTTTTATTTAGTTATTAAAGACAGAGAGAGGGAGAGAGAGAGAGAAAGTGAGAATGGGTGTGCCAGGGCCTCTAGCCACTGCAAACGAACTCCAGCTGCATGCGCCACCTTGTGCATCTGGCTTACATGGGACCTGGAGAATCGAACCAGGGTCCTTAGGCTCTGGAGGCATGTGCCTTAACCACTAAGCCATCTCTCCAGCCTTAGAATTATTTTTTAATGTAGATATTTCTACATTATTGAAGCTTATTTTTTATCTCACCCCTCCTTTCTTCCTGTGAGATTTCTTCCACTAAACTTTCTGTTGCAAATTTGTTAATATTCTCTATTTCTAAGAGTTTGGGGTGGCTCTCATCAGTTCTTTTGGAGAAAATTGCTTTTATTTGAAGAATGTAACAGTTTAATGTTTCTACATGCTGAAGGGCTTTTTAATTTTTTTTTTTTTCTTTCAGGCTAGAGAGATGGCTTAGCAGTTAAGACTCTTGGCCTGCTAAGCCTACAGACTAAGTTTTGATTCTGCAGATCACACAATGCCAAGGTCACACATGCGCACAAAGTGGCACTCACGTCTGGAGTTGTATTGCAGTGGCTGGAGGCCCTGGGGCACCAATTCTCCCTCCTCTCTCTCTCTCTTTCCCTTTCTCTCTCTCTCTCTTTCCCTTTCTCTCGCTCTCTCACTCTTGCTTTCACTCAATCGCATTAAAAAAAAGAAAAAAAAAAAGGCCAGTCTGTTGGGCTTGTCTCCAAAAAGAAATTCTTTTCTGCCTTCTGCTTTCACTGTTTCTGTGTGATGTCTACTTTGCTCTTGTGTACGCACTGTCCTGTGTTCAAGTCTTTCTTGGGAAAGGGCATTGAGGATTTCATTTAATCTCCCACGATTTCAATAAGCCACCATTTGTAACCCTTCTTTACAAGAGCTGCCATCTCCCAGCCTTTCCCTTCCTGCCTTCTTCTGCCCCGGTGCAGAGATGGTTCCTCTTGCCCCTCCTTCTCTGGGCAAGGTCACCCTGGGGGATGTGCTTAATGAAGCCCCTGTGCTTAGGCTCTGGTCACTCTGCACTCTGCTGGTGGCCTGGCCTTCCTTACCTCTGTCAAGGTTTGATCTGATTGATGGCTTAACCAAAGAAAGGAGAAGCAAGCTCTGTGCAGGTTCCTGAGGCTGGAGACTGCTGACCGTTTTCCCTGTCTTGAGTTTTGTCATGTGCCCCTTTCAAAGGGCGACATACACAGCAGTCTGAGCAGAGGCCCACGTTGGAGGCAGAAGATTTACGCATTTTAAGCATTAGGAGCCTCACTGGGACCCCTCTCCAGAATTAATCGAAAGCAACCCTTCATTTGTCATGTTCTGAAACAAGTATTATTTCCAGATCATTGTTTTAGCCCCTGTACTTTTCAGCTCCTTGAAAAGAATTTTAAATGCTTTTTTTCTTCAACATTGTATAATAGTTATTTTAAAGATATTAAGATATGTTGAAACAATCCATGGGGTGTATTTCCCTTAAAGTATTCCACTTGAGTTTGCACTGACTACATCAGTCCTGAAAGAAGTACTTGTCTGCATAACGTGAATAGATTTATGTTGCAAACAAGACAGGAAGAAATTAAATTGACAATATTAGTAACCCAGATCTGAAATTCATGGCAAGGGGAGAGACATACCCTTGTGGCTAAAGCTTTGCGTACAGATGTCTTCAAGGTTTTTATTTGTTGATGTCATACTGTAAGTGTGCTAACGAGTCCTAGGAATCACACCTTTCATTAGGGAGCTGATGCATGACGTTTCCTGGGGGCTCTATCTCCATGTGAGATAGAGAGGGTAATAGCAGATCAAAGAAAGGATTCTATACTTGTCCAGCTTGGTGAACCAATGAGGTTTTAGGGTAATTTCCAGGAGCTTGGGTGAGGGCTTACTTACAGGATCATGGAAGACTCACTCAGGAAGCTGTATCACGGAAAAGTCCTCCCCCCTCCCGTCCCCTCCCCGACACCGCATGGGTGATTGTTCACAAAAGCTGTATTACTGGATCTCCGGAACCTGCACGTAGCTACTCCACTGAATATCCCCCCCACCCCCAGGAGTTATTTACTGCTTATGTAACCCAAGGGAGTGGTGTCCGGAGATTTGTGAGTTTCGTGAGCCTCCTTCCTCCCACTGAAGGAACTGCTTCAGTTTGGAAGAAACAACTGCACAATAGGATATGCAATGATTGATCAGCACTTTTCAGTGTACCTGGCCCCAAGTACTGTGGCATGCATTCCTGCTCTCCCCATGAACACCCCTGACATGGAGAATCATGACTGACTACTGTGCTTCACCTTAGCTTAGTGAAAACCTCCTGTTACTCAGTTAAAGCCTTGTGAAACTCAGTTTTATTAGTGTGTTATACAGCAGTGTGCCAACACAGGTGTTGGTAAACTTTATAACCAGGTGATGACTCTGAGCTTGGAGTGAGGGTCTGGACAGCTCTGATGGTCCACTTCACAGATGCAGAAATGCCCATCCCTGTTTCAACAGAAGTTGGGTTTCCAAATAAGCAGTTCTAACATCTGTACTTCCAGGTGAGGACTTCCAGTTTTGCCTCACGTTGGAAAGTTAGTTACAGCAGGGAAAACACAGGTTTTACTTATACACAATATACATTTTCTTACAAACTTTTTTAAAAATTGTGACCAAATTGAAAACCATCCCTGAGAATGTGAACCAAATACGAGAGCCACATCTCTGATTTCTTTCTCACCCTTAGCTGTAGGGAAGAGAAGCAGACCTCTGAGCAGCTACTGGGATTATGGGAAAAGGAACTGAGGTGTCACCTCTGAAACATCAGCACAGATCCAAGGGTTCCAGTGAGATCTGTAAACCTGATGTGCCTGGAAATAGCTAATGAAGAAATGATGAGTCCTTCTGGCCTTTGACTGAAAGAAAAGTAACCTTCTCAGACCTTCACCAGTCAGAAATCTTTCAGGTTGGTTAGTGGAATCTAGAAAAGCTAACCCAAGCTCCTGGTTAAAATCTTAACATGCTGGGTGTGGTGGTGCACACCTTAAATCCCAGCACTCAGGAGGCAGAGGTAGGAGGATCGCTGTGAGTTCAAGGCCACCTGAGAATACATAGTGAATTCCAGGTCAGCCTGGGCTAGAGCGAGACCCTACTTCGAACCCCCCCCCCCAAAAAAAAATCTTAACATGTGAACCATGTTATGTTTTTGCTAACATTAATGTGGTTGCTTGCACATCGCAAACCTTCAGATTTCTTAGCACCCGTGGGTTACATAATAGACAGCATTTCTCTAATCTAATTGTATCATAACTGGACTATTAACAAAGGCCAAGTAATATATTTGCTATTCCATAAACGTTCAAGGTAAACATTCTTAAAAATATAGTTAAATAATCTTCACTCTCAATTAAAATAATCTATATGGTCATCCTAAGTGATTGTATAGACAGTAGCTTAGTAATACTTTTCTAGAAATTAAATTCTGAAATCTTTGTCATACTGGAGATTGAATTTAAGGCTTTGTGCATGCTAGGCTAGCACTGAGCCACATCCCTAACCCTCTCTCATCTTTTTGCTTTGATACAGGGTTTCTGAGTTGCCCCTGATGGCCTTGAACTCCCTCTATAGAACAGACTGGCTGTTGTCATGACCCTTCTGCCTCAGCCATCCAAGTAGTTGAGATTACAGGCCTGTTCCACTAGGTCCTACCAAGCTCAAAATCTTTTTTTTTTTTTAAGTTTTATTATTTATTTATTTATTTATTTATTTATTTGAGAGCAACAGCAGACAGAGAGAGCAAGAGGCAAAAGAGAGAGAGAAAGAAAATGGGTGCACCAGGGCCTCCAGCCACTGCAAACGAACTCCAGGAACATGCGCCACCTCGTGCATCTGGCTTACGTGGGTCCTGGGGAATTGAGCCACGAACCGGGGTTCTTAGGCTTCACAGGCCGGCGCTTAACCGCTAAGCCATCTCTCTAGCCCTGCTCAAAATCTTTTTACAAAATGTTGAACATCAAAAGAATATTTTTTTTTGTATCCCCCATGACCATTTTCACAACTTTCATTTTGAAAGACTTAGTTTTGACTATATTGTTCATGATTAAGCATATTATCTTTGTTCACCATAATGAATATAATGTCTTACTTCTCTGTGATTGAACCAATCAAGAAAATTTTATGCTGAATCACATTATAATATTTTAAAAATGAGTAAGAAGACTGCAAGGAAGTGAGTGGAGAGGAGGAAGTGACTAGCAGTATGAGCAGCATGCAATGGTGACTTTGGTGTCTGTCCCCAGCGGTGTGGTGCAGCGCTGGTCTCCGAGCAGGCTGTCAGTGGGTTCTCACGGTATGGATGCAACTCTACGAACCTGCGCAGCTAATTGTAGTCTCCGTGACATGTCTTGTAGAACTGATCTTTAATTTTAGAAATTTTTATTTCACTTGAACTTTCCCCTTGTAAAAATTGTCAAGCTGACAGCTCTGGGAACTAAAGTCATCCAATTAGTCTAAAAAAACAAATGTTTCTGTGGCATCTATCAGCACAGAACACAGACAGGGCTTCATAAACACATCGGGTTAAAAGAAAAATCATGTATTTGAAAAGAAAACTTCTTCGAGACTTGGCCCAGGAGAGAGATAGTTGATATTAATTGGTGTAAAGCAGTGAGCTTCAGAAAGTGTTCCCAAGAGCTGTATCTAATTTTGTTAAATGGAAGGGCACATTTGTATCTTTAGTGTGCCTACAGGGAAGAGTCCACTTTCACAAGCAGGTGCATAGCTGTATATTGTAATATTACAGGCACACTCACAGATATAACTACTCGTTTTATTTCTGCCATAGTTACCTTTTGCCCCTCCACTTTTTTTTCTGTAACAGACCCAAACGAGAAACTGGTAAGTTTTGGGCACGTGTATGAACATGTATGGAATAAAGAAAATGAAAGAGAGTGAGTCCTATCCTTGGTGAGTTTCCACTGCCCTGTAAGGACTCAGTTTGGGGGAGAGTAAATGGTTTTCTTAAAACATTTATTTCTCTTATCTTTCTACCATTGGCTCCCAACTCACCACCAGGCTGAAGTCCAGGCGTGGACAAACGAGAGGCATTATTTATGCAGTGCACGGTGAATATGGTGACACCTACCGGTGGCTTCGGATTTTGCACCCCAGAGCCATAAGACACTGAAGCCCCCTGTGACTTGTCTAAAATAGATTATTTCAGATCAGTGCTTATAGGTAACATTAAATCTTACTGGGAAAGTCAGTTTGGAACATGATTGTCAGTTCAGATAAAAAAAAAAACCTGCCTGTTGGTATCTTGAAAGAAGAGTGATTCATTCTTGCACATGCAGCATATTAGCTGCAGATTTGTTTTTTATTATTATTGTTTTTATTATGTTTTATTATGTTTTTATTATTTATGTTGAGAGATGAGGAGTGACTATTAAAAATCAATTAGACAGCACTGTCGTTAATGAGCAGTACAGTGCCCAAAGAATATTCATAGAAGAATTCTCCTGTTACCTGGTTCTTTGTGAGGTGGCCATATCTTAGAATATTTTGGCAAAGCTTTTTCTGTTCATTAAATAGAACCTGTCTCATATTTGTAGCTTTGCAGGCCATTTTAATTATTACAGTTTTATGATGAATTTTATATGAGAAAATCATCTATTACTATTTTTTTTGAGGTAGGGTCACACTCTAGCCCAGGCTGACCTGGAATTCACTATGTGGTCTCATGGTGGCCTCAAACTCACGGTGATCCTTTACCTTTGCCTCCCGAGTGCTGAGATTAAAGGCATGCACCACCACGCCCTGCTTTATGACTATTATTTTTTTTAATTCTGTTATCTTCAGCTGATTTCCCTTCCAGAAAACATTTAATAGTACTTTCTTAAATGACCCCAAATCACATTTGGTTTTTGTTAGAATAATGTTAAACCAAAAAGTAATTTGGTAAAATTGAGATCTATAAGACATTCTTTTACAATGCAAAGTACTTCTTTACTTCTTGTATCTTAAACATACTTGAAATTTCATTCACCAAGTCTATTGACATTGCAAGAGATCCCTGGGGTTTGCATGAATGTGTTTCCACATTATTGTTTTTTATGTTTGGTCTCGTGACAAGTAAAATAATGGTCATATATTTTCCACTGACTGACATTTTCTATTTCCATTAAATGCGTTTTGCATTTGCACTGAATGGATCACTGTTCTTGAATCTCTGTCAGTTCTGTGCAGTGTTTCAAAATGTTGGTCAAAACCTCCTCATCTGATGTTTGACATCAATATTGCTTCTTCCAGAATTAGCAATGTTTTCCTTGGGTTTTACCAGTGTGAATGTATGATAATGACTAGTCTTTATCCAAGTTAGCAACATATTCTAATCTACAAGGCATTTTTGATAGTTATGAATGTGTTTTTCAAAAATTCTAATGAACTTAATTGAATTAATAATATTAGGTATTAAGAGAATAAATTATATAATATTGATTCTTTCTCAATTCCTGAAATAAAACTAGCTTTTTACGCAATGCTAATTTCCATTTCTAATATTTTATCTCCCAAATTTAAAAATTCATATTCAATTGAAGATGTTGGAAAATTTTTATTTAATTGATATCCTTTAAAAATTTTTACATTTATATATTTATAAAAGCAATACTATATTTTTTAGCTGGGTGTGGTGGCACACGCCTTTAATCCCAGCACTTGGGAGGCAGAGGTAGGTGGATCACTGTGAGTTCGAGGCCACCCTGAGACTACATAGTGAGTTCCAGGTCAGCCTGGACTAGAGTGAGACCCTACATCAAAAACCAAAAAAAAAAAAAAAAAAAAAAAAAAAGGCAATACTATACTTTTTATATCAGTTATACTTTATTTTAGTATTTGTTTTTAGACATTAACTTTTATTATGTTTAAGAATATGATAAATGAACATTTAGGGTAAAATAAAATAAAAGAAACACTACTTTTTAAATTGCCTGTTAATGATTCTGTTACCTAGTTCCTGTTATTCCAAATTTTTCTCATTATTTTTAAAAATTCACTTCATTTGCATTCTTTAAATCACATAGAAACATATTATACTCATTTTTAAAATATATTTATGTATTTGAGAGAGAGAGAGGAAGAGGCAGAGAGAAAGAAAGAATGGGTGCACCAGGGCCTCTAGCCACTGCAAACAAACTCCAGAGGCACGTGCCCCCTTGTGCATCTGGCTTACATGGATCCTGGGGAATCAAGCCGGGGTCCTTAGGCTTCACAGGCAGATACCTTAACTGCTAAGCCATGTCCCCAGCCCTATACTCTTTTTTTTTTTTTTTTTTTTTACTGAATGTTTGCCATTATACCACCTTTAAATTTAAATAAAACAACTGCACAAAATTATGATGTCTTGATATATTCACACCTTGTATAGTAATTACGCAGGGTAATTAACCTAGCCACCACCTCATACACATCACTTCTTTGTGATGAAAGCATTGAAAATTCTCCCTTCATGCCATTTTGAAATATACATCATTAATTATAGCCAACCTATTGTGAAAAACATATTGGTGAATTCACTTGTTTGTATGTTTTTGCACCACATTAACTATTTTTTTAAAAAAAATATTTTATTTATTAACTTGAAAGAGAGAAAGAAAGAGAGGGAGAGAGAGGGAGAATGAGGATGCGCCAGAGCCACGGCCTCCAGCCACTGCCAATAAACTCCACACGCATGTGCTGCATTGTGCATCTGGCCTACGCAGGTGTGGAGGAATTAAACCTGAGTCCTTAGGCTTTGCAGGCAAGTGCTTTAACCACTAAGCCACCTCTCCTGCCACACATTAACTTTTTTATTTTGAGGTAGAGTCTCACTGTAGCCCAGGCTGACCTGGAATTCACTATGTAGTCTCAGGGTGGCCTCGAACTCATGGCGATCCTCCTACCTCTGCCTCCCGAGTGCTGGGATTAAAGGCATGTGCCACCATGCCCGGTTTTATTTTTTGTTTTTTAAAATATTTTTTATGTATTTATTTGAGAGAGACAGAAAGAGAGAGAGAGAGAGAGAGAGAATGGGTGCCGCAGGGCCTCCAGCCACTGCAAGTAAACTCCAGATTCATGTGCCACTTTGTACATCTGGCTTATGGCTTATGTGGGTCCCAGGGAATTGAACATGGGTCCTTTGACTTTGCAGGCAAGTGCCTTAACCACTAAGCAACTCTTTAACCTCACATTAATTTTTAATGTGTTTTTATTAGTTATGGACATATTTAGTATGGAAACAACACACGTTGTTACCATCCTTTCCCTCACCCCTGCCCCTTTTCCAATGGGGCCCTCCTCATTGGGGAACCACGGAGATTATGGATCGTACATTGTGGGAGCAACAGCCAGTTTTTGGGGAGAGGCAATGCCTCTGGGCATAATGTCCCAACTCGTGATTCTGACGCTCTGGCCCCTCTTCCACAAAGTTCCCTGAGCCATGTTGAGTGTGTCTTAAATCTCTTCAGTGATGGGTTCTTAGGAGCCTCTGGATCTCTGCTTTGGTAGGTATTGAGTGTCCTCATTGTCTGTCTCCTTCACCTAAATTAACTTTTTAAAGTTAAATTTTTATTTTCTCTTTGGCTCAGTAGTTATTTGAAAAGACATACTTTCTAAATGAACTAGGGATTTAAAGCTTATTTCAGTAACAAAAGAATTATTTTATATTCCACTGTCATCAGTTCATAGACCAGATTATTTCAGGTTGGGTTTTTTTTTTTTTTTTTTTTGTTGCATTTCCTACTGCTTTGAGTCTGTTGCCAGTTTTCATGCATATTTTGTGTGCATTTTACATGAGGAGAGATACTGCAGATGTCCAGAACTGTAAAGTTTATTTTTCTCCAATTAACAAGTCAGCTGCTGTGGTGTCTGGTAGGCATGTTGTTAGCAGATCTCATTGAAAGGATTTTGCTGATCACAGTAGTAACTACTACACTGTTTTCATTTTTATGTGGATGCCCTCATCCCAACTCTCACAGGACAGGTAAAGAGGAATATGCTATGACTCACAGACGTGCTACTTAAGAGAGGCTCTCCAGGAAACTAGGCCCTAAAGCCAGCAATGGCAAGTGACGACCTGCTAGGACACATTAGCCAAGCCCCATTCCTCTATCCTGAGTAGCATATGGCCTGTTCCCCTATCTGAATCAAGTAGCACAGGGTGGCTTCTCCTCAGTGTAAGACCTCTGTTTCCCTAAGAAACCTTCAGAGTTCACCTTTGCCCTCTTTAGGGAAGCTGAAGTTTCTTTCTTTCTTTCTTTCTTTCTTTCTTTCTTTCTTTCTTTCTTTCTTTCTTCTTTCCTTCCTTCCTTCCTTCTTATTGTTATTGTAGCTTTGAGACAGGTTTTACTTAGTACTCCTGGCCTGGCTATGTAGACCAGGCTGGCCTTGAATTTGTGGTAGTCCTCCTGCCTCTACTTCCCAAGTGCTAGGATTATAAGCATAAACCACCACCATGCCTGGCTTCAGTCATTTTTTCAGCAGCAGTTACAACACTCCTATTGGGTGGGAATGTGAGGGAAATATTCCTAATTTCTCCCATTTTTTCTGTGTGATCTCAAGCTAAAGTGGAAGAGAGCCAGAATTCCAGCTGGTCTGAGAAGCCAGCTGAAGAGAATGATGGTGACCCTTCTGCTCGTGGCAGACAGAATGTGGAGGAAGTTGGGAGGTTTGTAGCTTTCTCTACGGATGCTAAATTTAAAGCATAATTCCCAAAGCCTTAGGAACGGCCTTCTCCCTCCCAGCATCCAAAGTTCCCATTGGGAATGGAGCCTGTCTCTATCCCCTGTTCCCCTCATCTCCCTCTCTTCCTCACGGCTCTCATTCCACATCACCCACTTCAGGCTTCACACTGTACACTTCAGTGCCGTGCGCTTTTCAAAGTAACCCAGACGTTCAAGGCCAGACTTGGCTAAATATCAAATTCAAGACTTGCCTGGGTGACATGAAATCAAGAGCAAAGACAAACAGACAAGCAAGGAGATAAAGGGAAGCTGGGCCTGGGGCAGGGGCACAGGCCTAGAATCCCAACTACTACTCTGAAGGCTGAGGCAGGAGGGTCATAAGGTCAAGGCTAGCCTGGGTAACTTAGACCACTCTAAGCATGGCTGGCATCATTGCATGGGCTGGAGTCCCCGGCTGCATGGAATGTTGAAAGCTAACTGGGCGAAAGCATCGTTTTTTTTCTCTCTTTGTGGACCAGGTGCTTTACGCCGCCCCCCCCCCCCCCGCCACAATGCCAGTCCCACCACGATGATATCCCCTGGGGCTGGAAGCTAAAATAAACTCTTTCTCTTTAAAAGAAATCAAAGAAATGAGCCAAACACACAAAGGGACTTGCCTTCATTTCCCTTGACTGACAGAATAAAGTAGGGTGGCAGCTTATAGAACACAAATGCTATTTCACTTTATTATTGCTGGATTGATTTGTTTGATTGTACTGGGAATTGAACTCAGGGCTTCATATACATTGCACCACAGTTCTACCCAAGAGCTACATCTTTAGCATTTTTTTTGAGGCAAGCCCAACAGACTGGGCATTTTTCATTTTTATTTTTTAAATTTTTTTTTGTCTTTTTTGAGGTAGGGTCTCACTCTAGCCCAGGCTGACCTGGAATTCACTATGTAGTCTCAGGGTGGCCTTGAACTCACAACGATCCACCTACCTGTGCCTCCCAAGTGCTGGGATTAAAGGCATGTGCCACCACGCCCAGCACGTTTTATATTTTTTATGAGAGAGAGAGAATTGCTGTGCTAGGACCTCCAGCCATTGTAATTGAACTCCAGATGTGTGAGATACCTTGTGGGCATGAGCAGCCTTGCGCATGCATCACTTTGTGCATCTGGCTTACGTGGGATCTGAGGAGTCGAACATGGGTCCTTAGGTTTCACAGACAAGCGCCTTAACTGCTAGGCCAGCCCCATCTTTAGCATTTTTAAGTTTTGCTGCTAAGGCTGCCCTTGAACTCACTCTGCAGCCCAGATACGCCTGGAACTTTCCCTCTTCTTGCAGGGGCCGCTTGAGTAGCTGGCATTACAGGCCTCTGCCACAGCTCGAAAATCCTATCCCAAGATTCCAGGCCTCGAGGCCTGACATTAGAGTGGCAGCATACTTAGGTTGGAGTGAAGGTATTCTGCCTGGTTGGTAGAAGCCACATGTTACTGTGTCGTTACATAGCCTTTCTGTGACATATGAGTGTTGAATGGGTCTGTCTCCCTGCTCCCCCCCAATCACCTCTGTCTCCCTCAATTCCCTGTTATTGTACAGCCATCAATCCTGTCACGTTAGGAACCCACACAGATGGCCTCCTCAAAGCCCTTCTGCAAGAACAATGGCACTTGGGCTTCAGGCTTCCATATGAATTTAGAAAGCAATACATTATTATATTACCATTCATGGTATTACATAAATAATGCCATGTATTATCATTACATTATTAGTATTTATGTTTTGAGGCTGCAATTGCTATAGAATATATGACATATTGCTGTACAGGTATTACTGTAACCCTTGTGGACCTAACGTGTTATAACCCAGGCTTGGGCAAGCACTGCCTTGTCTTTGTGGACAGCTTGCTTTCCTCTGTGAGCATTAGCTCGGAGGTGACCCCTCCCAGGAAGTTCCTGAGTGAAGCTAGGCGCTCTGGTGCACATGGCCCCACCTTTCTTCTGGAATACAGCTACCTGGGCTGTTAGGACTTGTCTAGCCCCAGACTAGCAAAATAAGGCTCATTTCTTACTCACTCTGGGTCTCCTACTGCCCTGGACAGTGTCTACCTCGGAGTAAGTTTGTGAGCGATGCTGGAGAAACATAAAGCGCAGAAAGCAGAGCACCCATGTCGAGTGAGTTACTTGGGAAATTTCGGACAGGATGTGGAGGGGGGATGGTTCAGTAGGAGGGAGGAGTCGGGCTGGGAAGGGGCAGAGATCAGACAGCTCTGTAGGATTGGATTTTATCCCACTGCTTGAACACCAAGGCTCTCCCGGTCTCTGGTGGGGAGGACCACGAACCTGCACCAGTTCCTGTCAGCTCAAGGCTCCTTCAGAAGTAAACATTTCGTAAATTAGTAAAATTTGCCACAAAGCATACTATTCTGTAGTCTGGCATGTGGGGCATTCTGCTGCGCAGCTATGCTACCCAGAGGACAAATACTTCATACGCTATTAGAAATCAGTACAGCAAAGCTGTCAGGGGTCTTTTGGGAATAATATTAACCTCCCCATGCAGTCCTTTTTCATAAAATCTCTATTCAGTAAAGAAGGCCCCATGGTGATAAGCACATCCTTTATAAATTAAATGGGGGAACCATGACCCTTGAATCTAGCTGGAAAATAATAGTAAATTCTAAATTCTAGTATGGTCACAACGATTTGATGTGCCTTTTAAGAACATAAAAATGGAAGAATTATCACCAGCCTAATTATTTTCACCACTGCTCCATCTGTCATACCCATTCATCATAGGAAAAGGGACAGTTGTTGGGGGAGGAGCTCATATGTTCTAGCCACACCTACCTTTCAGGAACATACTGAATCCAAATGGCATGCTCTTTTCTGATTTAAAAATAATACCAGACCTTTGATCACCAGCTTTTCACAAGATGCTAAGCATTTGGGGTGAAATGCAATGTTCTTTCATCCGCATAATGGAACTGCTCTTTAATGATGTTTGCATAGATTTACTTGGGAAGCCTGTGATGCTTGCTGATTTCTCAATCAGAAGCTGCATGGGATTGCCATGCTAACAATCTTTGCTCTTCCATCTCTGGAACACTCTCCCAGTGCCTTGTGAATTCCTCCTCACCCTTCCGGGGTTAAGTCTCAGACCCACATCATTGTCCGATGCCCCGTCCAGTTCAGGAAGGGTGATGATGGCGTGCTGGTGTGAGGAGTAGGAGTTCTGACATCAGACTTGCCCTGCCCCTGCCCCCACACTCCCACTGACTCGTTTCCTGATCAACTCCAGCTTGGTTCCTGAGCAACGCTGGGCTAAATGCAGCCATACTCTCTCTCATCAGAAGAGTATGAGGAATGCTTTTCCTGGGCTAGGCCTGCTGTCTTTTTACTTTCATTGACAGCTTGAAGGTTTAAATAGTTTTATTGGAAACTACCATAGTCTTTTAAAACTTTTTAAATATTTTATTTATTTGTTTGTTTATGAGAGAGAGAGGGGGGTGGGGCTCCAGACCCTGTAAACAGAACTGCAGATGCATCCACCACCTTGTGCATCCGGCTTCGAAGCTGGGTCCTTTGGCTTTGCAGGCAAACGCTTTAACTACTAAGCCATCTCTCCAGCCCTACCATACTCTTTTATAATTACACTTTGATACTTTTATATTTCCATTCGCTGGTATTAATGTGCATCTTTTTTTACGTTTATTTATTTATTAGAGACAGAGACAGAAACAGAAGGGGGGGAGAGAGACAGAGAGAGAGAGAGAGGGAGAGAATGGCCATGCCAGGGTCTCTGGCCACTTCAAACAAACTCCAGAAGCATGTGCCATCCTGTGCATCTGGCTTACGTGGGACCTGGAGAATCGAACCTGGGTCCTTAGGCTTTGCAGGCAAGCACCTTAACTGCTAAACCACCTCTCCAGCCCGTGTATCATCATTTTTGCAATGCCAGTGAATGGCCTAAATATAATAGCTATCTATATATTTAAGAAGTCGGGGAGGGGCTGCATAGGTGGCTCAGCAGTTAAGGGCGCTTGCTGCCAGCAGGAGGACCTGAGGTTCACCAGCACCCATGTAAACAACTGAGCATGGCCGTGCAAATCCATCATCCCAGTCATGGGGCGGGGGAGAAGGGAGAATTGCTGGGGCTTGCTGACCGAAACACCGGCTAAAACAGGAGCTCTGGAGTCGGTAAGAGAAAGGAAACAGGCGGAGGAGGGCACAGAGGAGGACACTTGACGTTCTGCTCTGGCCTCTGCATGCGTGCACATAGGGGGCGTGCACCTTCACACACGTGCATGCACCTTCACACACATGTATGCACCCCACACCCACGTCACATCACACTACCCACACATACTACACAAACACACACAGGAACAACGGGAAAATATATTTATCTACCTTAGAGAGAACAAAGCTAAAAATCAACCAATAGTGAAGTTGCCAAGTAAACTTGTATGTCAAATGCACTTTATAGTTAACACCATTAGTTGTATTTTTCTAGAACTAGTAAACTTGCTAAGTGTGTTGTTGGTTACTTTTCAAGTGAAGTAAATCGTTTTAGTATAGCATGTGTTTTTTTTTTTTTTCTTAAGGCTAAAATACTAAATAAATGTAAAAGCTTTGGGGTCAGAAGGCTGCTCTCATTTAATATAGTGATTTTTAGCTAATGAAATGACTTCTAGTGACCTAAAGGAATTGTAATTGTGCCTTTGGTTTTGCAAACAAAAAGGACTAATTGCTTCAAAAATTCTTGTCCCAATATTAATTGCATGATGCTAGATTCTTAAGATAGAGCAGAGAAACAATTCTAATACTTTCCTAAACAGAGGATTAACAAAGATTCCAGTGCAGGTGACTACTGGTTTCCTATAGTGCTGTGGTAACGACAACAATTCCAGATATTTAGAAGCATTTTAATCTATGAATGGATGCCTAGAAAAAACTGTTTTCATTGAAAATTGAGTTAATTATAATAGTTCTATAATTCAGAATCCCATTATTCAGATGTAAAATTACTGCAAGTTAAAAATGGACACATTATCTTCTTGTTAGGGATTGTGTTTTACATACTTTAAAGAGGACTTGATTCTTTTCCAAACTACCGAATAGAGATTGTCTAAAAATATGTACTTTCAAAGCAGCTACCCTGTGGCATGAACTCAGAGTTGTGCAAACACTGTTAACTGTAAATACCATAATATTTTTACTTCAAATTTTTTTAAACCAAGTTTGTCAGAATTAAGTGTGACTAAGTAGAAATGCACTTTATAAATCATATTTCTAAGAGAGTGTTAGCTAGCTACTCTATGGCTTTAAGCTTGCCCATGTGCGGCCATCATGGAGTCCTTGGATTTTAACAGAGATCCTTTCTCTGTAACTAATTCAACGCATGGCCATATGGGTAATTTTGAACAAGTGGATCTTTCTCCACACTGAAAGGCTGCCAGGATGGAGAGGGAAGGAGAAAAAGAGGCCTTCAAAAAGGACCCCAGAGAACCAGAGAATAAGCACGAAACCCCATGGTACTGCCACAGTCCCCTCACAGAAGTGCATTGAGAGGCGGGGATACAGAGCAGCACGGATGTGATTACAGCAAAAGACAATACCTAGGAAAACACTTGGAAATGATTTTGTTATCAGACAGAGCACCTGACCCTCTTTGAAGTTTGACGATGCCTGCTGGAAGGAATTTAAAAAAAAAAAAACAAAAAACGTTATTATTGCTCCTCTACCTCATGAAAGAATTTCGTATTGTAGGGAAATAAATGAAATATGGAAGATTAGAAATGTAAAATAGGCACTGTCACTGCAGCCCACATATATCACATTTAATGAAAACCCCTTTTCGACAAATATTACATTATACAAGTGTATAAATGATGATTAGTTACTCTAAATTTAGATATGCCCATTTAATTGAATCCAAGGTGTTGGAATAAATTATTAAAGAGGCCTCTACCTTCCAGTCTTGTGAATTCCTCACTTCTGAAACACATCCTGACTTATACCAGAATAGTCATACTGCCAAATAAAAGAGGAAATTTTTATTTCCACAAATGACATTGGAAACAGCCTTATAGCGCTAAGGAAAAAAAAGTGTTAAAAAGCCCAAATGAATTAAGCAATGTCACTGATAATTACATGTTTGTTAAACTTTGGTTAAAAATAAAAATGAAGGCCAGGTGTGGTGGCACATGCCTTTAATCCCAGCGCTTGGGTGGCAGAGGTAGGTGGATCGCCATGAGTTCAAGGCCACCCTGAGACTACACAGCAAATTCCAGGTCAGCCTGGGCTACAGCAAGACCCTACCTTGAAAGAAAAAAAGGGAAAAAGAAAAGAAAAAAATGGAGGAGATGGAGAGATTGTCCAGTGGTTAAAAGTGCTTGCCTGCACTACCTGAAGGCCTCGGCTCGATTCCCCAGGACCCACGTAAAGCAAGATGCACAACACGGCACTTATCTTTGGAGTTTGTTTGCAGCAACAGGATGCTCTGGTGTGCCCATTCTCTCTCTTTGTCTCTGTCTCTATCAAGCAAATAAGTACAAATTAAAAAAATAAAAATGGAACAAACAATAACAAGATACAGAGTAAGAAATGTTTTTTGGGGAGCAAGGCAGAAACCTGGTTCTGACAGGACTTGATGACCCATAACTTGGGGTCTTGCTGAAATATATATTCCTTGTCAAATGTAAGACCAAGGCTATCTTATGTAGAGTCAAACTGAGACTCAAAGTAGAGAGGGGGTCTACTGGAAATACATTCCCAGGAAATGGAATTCTATAATAGAAATTCTACACTTGGAACATGAATCTCTTTGATATAAATTAAACTGAATATAATTGTTGCTGTGTTAAAAAATAAAGTTCAATGCAAGATCAGGTAAGGGGTGTTTTTGAATTCACTTATTCGTATCTAAACATTTTGTATAAATTAAGTTAATAGAAAAATATTGAAAGAAGATATTGTAAATTCAAAGGACTATCTTGTCAGGTGTGGTGGCTCATGTCTTTAATCCCAGCACTTGGGAGGTAGAGGTAAGAGGACGCTGTGAGTTCGAGGCCACCCTGAGACTACAGAGTGAATTCCAGGTCAGCCTGGGGTAGAATGAGACCCTACCTCAAAAACAAACAAACAAACAAACAAACAAAGAAGACTATGTAAGGAGAACTGGAGAATTAGCTTAGCAACAGAAAAATTTGAGCGTGGCATGATAAAACTCAGGGTATACATATAGAAAAAAACTATGTATCCAATATTCAGCTCTATTGTGATAATATGTTGAATTTTTTAATTAATTAATTTTTTATTCACAACTTCCATGATTGTAAACAATATTCCATGGTAATATCCTCCCTCCCCTACATTCCCCTTTTAAACTCCACTCTCCATCATATCCCCTGTCCATCTCAGTCTCTCTTTTATTTTGATATCATGATCTTTTCCCTCCTATTATGATGGTCTTGTGTAGGTAGTGTCAGGCACTGTGAGGTCATGGATGTCCAGGCCATTTTGTGTCTGGAGGAGCACATTGGAAGGAGTCCTACCCTTCCTTTGGCTCTTACATTCTTTCCGCTACCTCTTCTGTAATGGACCCTGAGCCTTGGAAGATGTGACAGAGATATTGCAGTGCTGAGCACTCCTCTGTCACTTCTTCTCAGCACCATGATGCCTTCTGAGTTATCCCAAGGTCGCTGCCATCTGAGAAAAGAAGGTTCTTTACTAAAAATGATTGTAGTATTAATGTAAGGGTATGAACATTAAGAGAAGTGCTTACTGGGCCATTTGATGAGCATAGTATATACAGTCAGCCAGATAGCAGCAGACGTTACACCCCTAGGGCTCATGGCTACCCCTCTTGTAGGTTTTCAGTATCAGGGATGGATTCCCTCCCGAGTGGGCCTCCAATCCAATTATAGGGCAGTTGGTTCCCACCATGACAGACATGCCACTATTGTACCCGTTGGCTCATTTGGCCTGGTTGGCCAAATATATGGCTTTCAGTGTCCACTGTGAGTATCTTCACTGGTGATTTTTCTCTCTCCTATTGAGCTGAATGCAGTGTGGCTTTTTCCAGCTTTCTGTCAGCTGGTCTACATGGAGGAGGTTTTAAGCTCATTTCCAGCAGGATTTCTCAGTGAACTTGCAGCCCAAGTATGTGGAGTCTTCAGCAATAGGGTCTTACCATCTATTCCTGGTGGGAAACCAAGGGTCTTGGCAATTGCCCGTAATGTTTTGGGGGCATCAGGGACCTCCCTGGCCAACAACTCACTGGAAGGTATCCCATCCCTGGCACTGAAAATTTTCTAGTAACAACCTACGGCTCCTGAGTGTTCCATTGTCCAAAAAAGTAGGTTTTCCTATGACTTATTTATATCCTTAGATTTTGATTAGCCCTCCTCCACCTTTCCTTTACTCAATCTCTTCTGACCTCACTAGGCCTTTTCACCCCCATTAATCTATTCTTCTACTTACATACATAGAGACTGAGAGGGAGATAGAGAACAGAGAGAAAGAATGGATGTGCCAGTGCCTCTAGCCACTGCAACCTCCAGACTCATGCACCACCATGTGCATCTGGCTTATGTGGGACCTGGAGAATCAAACCTGAGTCCTTAGGCTTCACAGGCAAGCACCTTAACTGCTAAGCCATCTCTCCAACCCAATACGTTGAAATTTTAATTATCCTGTTTGCTGTTCCATATATCTTTACATTTCATCTTCCTTTATTCCACCCAAGGTCCTAATGAAAATAAGAGTGATTAAGAAAAGGATGCAAAGAATCAATGAGTGATGAATTTAGAAAAACAGATTTTGAAACTTGTTAACAGACAAGAGTCATACAAGTTAAGAGTTTCAAAGTAAGAATGAACAATCAAATTAGATTAAAAAAAAAACAGTTTGCATAGAGAGCAGGGGTCCTTTAAAAGTGGTAGATTTAAAAGTTTATGGGCTTAGCCAGGGCTTTTTCTTTTATCTTTCTTCTATTGTTATTTTTCAAATTTTCAAACACATACATATTATACAATGAACATATCCCCCTTGCGTCTTCTCACCTCCTGCAGTTCCCTTGCCTTCCCATCAGTCCCTTTTGTTCCCCTGGACAGTTTCACTTCTGGTCTCATGTCCTGTATGCACACGATTTGATGTTTCTATAGAAGGTTTAGAAACCACAACTGAGAGAAAACATAGGACATTTTTCTTCCAGACTGTCTTGATTCACTTGATATGATAATCTTTATTTTTATTAGCATTCCAGCAAACAACACAACCTGTTCTTATTTGTGCCTGCAATCTGTCCTGTGTATACACATCACATTTTCTTTATCTATTACTCTGTTGCTGGACGCCTAGTTTGAAAGAATAATAGAGAGAGAATGGGTGCACCAGGGCCTCTTGCCACTGCAAATGTACTCCCGACCAAGGGGCCATTTTGTTCATCTGGCTTTCCATGGGTACCTGGGAATTGAACCTGAACCAGCAGTCGTTACAAACAAGTACATTTAACCACTCAGCCATCTCCTCAATGCATAACTAGGATTTTAAATAATTTACACACAGAAAAAAACACACCAAACAAATAAAGGCAGAACAACTTTATTAAGGGAGAGAAAATGAAACAAAGGGAAGGAAGCAGAACAAGAGCTACCCCCAAGGAGAGGAGGACTTACCATCTGCCCACTCCAAAGAGCAATTCCTGCTGAGTAAAAGACGATGGGAACTCCACACATTCTGGGGGATTCCAGCAGAGATGCATTGCACAGGTCCCGGGTTATGGTAGGTAGACTTCTGTGCCTCAGTAGTCGGGCTCTAGGTTGGGCACAGAACCTAAGGTTTCAAGAATAAACTTAGGAGGAGCATCCCACAGAATTGCAAGTCCTGAACAGGCGCAGTGCAGAAGGAAACTAGGCAGCACCATGGCCAGGCGAAGGAGGAGGCAGGATGGCTAGAACACGCCTGAGCAGGAAGCGGCCCTAGTCTTGGATGGGGACGGGTGGGAGCCGCAAACCCAACGAACGGTCACGGTGCTACATCTCATGCAGAACGAGAGCGCTAGGATGCCCGTGGCTTCAGGCCAGCCCTTCTTTCAAAGCCATCACAATGACCTGGTGGCCTGGTTAAAACGTTTCTGGGCTCAGAGTTTCTGAGTCAGCCAATGTAGGGTGAGGCCCATGAACCGTATTTTTATGTTTCCCACATGTTACTGCTGCTGACTGGGGACTTCAGTTTGAAGAGCACCGCTCAGGGAGGCAGACGGCTTCAGCAGTAAAGGGCTTGAGGGCCTGTGTCCAATCCCAGAACCCATGTAAAAGTGCTGCTCATGGTGGTGTGCACCTAACCCAAGCACTCAGAAGGAGGAGACAACAGAGGGATGGCTGTGGCTGATTGGCCAGCCAGTCTAGTCTAATTGGTGAGTCCCATGCCAATGAGAATCCCTGCCTCAAAGGAGGTGGGCAGTGTTTGTGAGGATGATGCACACGGTTGTCCAACAGCCTCAACGTGCACAGGCACGCATACGTACATACACATGCACAGACATATACACCCACCTGCACTCACACATAAAACAAGAAAGAAAAGCACTGTCTTAGGATACATTATGAAAGATGGTACCTTTCTTGCCACCCTGAGTCCTTAAATCTACTCAGGGTATAGACAGTCCTGGAGAAAAGGGAGAAAGGAGGAGAGCGAACACTTTGAGAGAGAGAGAGAGAAAAAAAAAAAAAGAGACTGACTTTACACATCAAAGTAGTAAGGAATTGCTAATCTCTGAGTACAGAAACCTGGATTCCCATGAAAAACTCAGTGCCATCCTTAGAAATTGGGACTTGAAAGCTAAATTCAATCCCGTTGTAGAGAAATAAAGATATTTATCATGTACAGAACTAAATTTCATTACTGTGCCAACTGGTGCCCAGTCTACTAAGCACCTATTGGTACAAACATTGCACTGAAGTTTAAACACAAGTTTAAGACTCTTGGCAAGGAAGTGGTCAGAAAGGATGTTTCTGTTCTTACAGAAGGTTGCAGTAAGGTTTTGCTGCGAAGCATTTTGCTTTGTAAACTACCTGAAAGTATGAGATCTGTCATCTAGGAGTCAGGCCTGTTGAATAAGTGTGTGTCTGAGTAGACAGCTCTTCTGAGAGCAATGAGAAGGCAGAACATCTGTGTGCCAGGGAACATGCTGCCGTCCCCTCAGTTCTTCTGAGCACAGCATGAGCAAACTCAGTGCCCCAACTGTTAGCTCACCCCCAGGCTGCATGCCCCACAGTAAATGATATTAAGAGGGATGGACTCGGCCCCTTCTGAGGGTCCAACATGAGGAGTAAGATCCAATCAAATGACTTGTATTTAGGCACCTTGTAGTGCTTGTTTCTTTACTTTTCCTCTCTAAATTACACTGGGCACCTTTGTACTCATGTTCTTGTACAGATCTTGTACAGATCTACGTCAGTAGCTAATAACAAAGGTGAGCACACATTTGCGAAATTTAGCTGAAATGAATCTATTTCATGCTGCCTAACCTCCATACACCTTACCGCCAATTGGAGTCCACCCTTCTGTGATACTGGAGCCTCTTTTTCAAGTAATTCATGGAGGGCTAATGGCTTTCTAAGAGCTTGCGTGTCCGGTGATGTGGTATGGTCTATGCTTCTTTCTGTGAACACTGGATGACAATTCCCCAACACACACTTCACGTTACTATTACTGTGCATCTAGCATTATTTCCTTCTCAGACTTCATCCTAAGCACAAACAACATCTCTTAGACATTTTTGAAATCACTACATTGAAATTACCCATTCTTTCCTACTGAACATGTACTACGTACTAGGTGATGTGTAAGTTCTTTACACAACACTTAATAAAAATAGGCATGTTTGCAGTTAAGATGTTGATGATGTGTGGAAATTTCCCAAAATATAGGAATATAGCCTAAAGGCTGAGGGCTGTAGCAGGAGATAATCAACAATGGTATCAGACACCACAATTTCTTAGCCACGGTGCTTCCTTTCATGGTCTCCTGAGGGCCGAGCCCCATGCCTTATTGCTAACTCTGCTCTTTCTCTCTTTCTTTTGACAGATATTTCCTCTAAGTGCATGGGACTCCCTAGATCTTTTCTCTGTTGAGCTTATAAAAGAAAATGGAAAATTGATTTTAAAAAGAGCAGAAAATTTTAGCTCACTTATCTTAGTCCTTTGACTTAGTTCCAGTCATAAGTAATTTTTTAAACAAGGAGCCAAGGAATATCATAGGTTACAGGATGCCTTGTAGTGTCAAAAATGCAACTGCTTGCTCACCAATGTATTCAATCACTAATATATGTCCATGGTGGCTGAATAATCAATCCCTGTGGATAAGATCATGACAGAAGGACAGACAGTTGATCAAGTCCCTAAATGAAGTAAAGATATAATTCTGTCCCAACTAGGGGATATCAAATCTATCAACTATATTTCCCTCTACCCACTAATGAGATGCAGGAAAGACATTTCTTGATCACTATCTATGTAACAGTTCTCAGTGGTATGTATGTATATCCCCTTAGAAAAAAATGAGAGAACACATCTGGAAAAGCCACTGCAATTAGGTTTATTTCCTGATTATATTTACAATAATTCCTGTCTTTCTCCAAGGCCATTTATTTTCAGCCATGGCCAAATAGATTAGTTAAATGTGGACATGACTGGAATCCTATATCTTTACATGTCTAGTTTTATTTGGTGGCACTAAGCTATGCCATCTTCCAATTTAATTTACTATTTAGGAAGGTGAATTAGTTCCAAAGGCTAGCAATCAATCATCCCTTCATAATATTCCAATGGTCAAAGAACAAATACGGGTATTTTGAGCATTGGCTGAGTATGTCTTTCATCCATGATGCCTTCAAAAAACTAAAGAAGGGCTGGAGAGATAGCTTAGTGGTTAAGGTGATTGCCTGTGAAGCTTAAGGACCCAGGTTTGACTCTCCAGATCCCACGTAAGCCAGACGCACAATGGTGAGGCAAGCACAAGGTCACACATACCCACTAGGTGGCATAAGTGTCTGGAGTTCGATTGCAGTGGCTGAGGATCTGGTGTGCTGATTCTCTCTCTCTTTCTCTCTTCTGTCTCTCACTTCCTCTAAAATATAAACTAAAGAAATAAAACGTCCAGGTGTACTACCATTGGCTATAGGTCTTTAGGGATGTAGGAGTTTATTATTTGGGAAAAGACAAGAGAAACTTCACATTTTCTTCATACCAGAGGGTCTGAATCTGGGGTTTAGGTGAGAGACCATGGCTCTCAATTGTGCAAGAATTTTATAAAGTATTCTATAATATGCAAATGTATAATGTAAGAGCATAGTATGCTATGATACAAAATATGTAGTATACAACTGGTCCAGTGGGCACTAGGATATATTAGTCAACTCTAGGGTTTCTGTGGCTTAAGTCATTTTGGGCCTTGCTTTATACTGTACCCTGTCTTGAGACCCATGACAACTGCATTTGTGGCATTCTAGCTCACTGCTGTCACTTGGCCTCCATAATTCTTCAGGATCCCATTATCCCCATCACACTTTAGAAAGCTGTTTTCAAAGGAATCCCTTCCTACCATCACCTTTGACTTTACCAGAGCACTTCCTCGTGCTCTGGTGAAAGGTTGCCTTCAAAGTCATTTCTGGTAACATAGTAAGGGGTAAGGGACCAAGCCAACATGATCCCTAACACTAGACCTTTCCTTTTTCTTAATTCTCTGTCATAGAAATTATGCCATAGACTTTCTGGCACTTGATTTTATTTAACTTTAGCTGCTATGGAGTCTAGGTTTTAGTCTGTAGAGCCAGTTATCTTGAAAGTTATGATCACATGCTCAAAATCAAAATATTTTAAATAATTAAAAAGTACAATTGCAATTGTAAATGTGACTTAATATTGTATTTTCTGCCTCCCTGATCTTGGATCTTGAAAAATCCATTTCTAGCATCCCTTCTCAGGCTTATGCCAGTACAAGTTAGCAAAACCTTATATTATTTCTATGTGCAAGGAATTTCCTCCAGATTAGGATTTGTATCCATCCTCCTATGTTCTACCTCTAGTGCCAAGCCTGAAAGCAAGGTAAGGTGAGGGCCCATCTCATGTAAAGTCAGGAACCTCTTGCAAGGCAAATACCTCAAGGAAGCTCTGGCTTCTTCTACCTCTAAGGAGGTTCAAGGGAATGTGGAGGATCAAATCCATTGGGATCCTCCCAGAAGTCTACATAAGTGCCTTAACTTTTACATGTGCCTGTGTGTTCATTGTGCTTTGTAATTCAGTAATATGGCTCAGAAGACTTGAGGTTAGAGCTGAAAGACATTGATCCAATACTTACCTAAGAATAAGACAAATTTAGGTATTTCTTCATTTCCGTGCTTTGAGTTCAAAATTTAAAATTTGTGTTCCCCAAATCCTTGTCTTTCAACTTATACTTCATGTAAGAGACTACCATGATAACTCAAATAACTCATTCTTTACTGAAAATGACTTTTTAAAAATTCTAAACAGGGCACAAGGGCTATCACAGATGCTTCTCATTTTCAAAATGTTTCTTAGAGCCCTTTTTGATGTCAACACCTTTATCAGATGGTCTTACCTAGGAAAGAGAAGCGTGTTAAACTCTTTCAGATGAGGGATCATTTAATACAGGGTATTTGGTGCTGGAATGCCCTCTGAAGCAAACGTCACACATGCTTCCATTAACTATCAGGGTCAGGACAAGCTTACAGAAAGGCAGCAAATTTCCAAGGCCACAGAAACCTACCAGTAGTGACAACTGCTATATATTGAACCAAAGTATATTTGCAGAGAACCATCTAGAGGTCTGTGGTGGTTTAACTCAGGTGTTCCCCATAAACTTAGGTGTTCTCAATGCTATGTTCCCAGCTAACGGAGATTTGGGAATTAACGCCTCCTGGAGGCAGTGTATGGTTGGTGGTGGGCTTATGGGTGTTTTATCCAGCTTCCTTTTGCCAGTGTTTGGCACACTCTCCTGTTGTTGTTGTCCATCTGATGTTGGCCAGCAGGTGATGTCCACCCTCTGCTCATGCCATTGTTTTCCCCTGCCATCATGGAGCTTCCCCTTGAGTCTATAAGCCAAAATAAACCCTTTTATTCCCACAAGCTACTCTTGGTCGGGTGTTTTCCTCCAAGAATGCAAACCTGACTGAAACAGTAAAGTTGGTACTGAGAAGTAGGATCATTGACAATAGATACCTGATGCTGTGGCTTTGGGCCTTTTGGAGCTGTTTTTCAAGTGGAATGTGGAAGGATTTGAAACCTTGGCCTAAGAGATGCCTTTCAGTGCTGTAAGTACAGCTTGATGGATCATTCTCATCAGAGTTGAAAGGCCTAAACGGAGTAATAACTAAGTACTGTGAGGTTTGGCTTATGAGGGTGAGAAATAGCTTCACCTGGACTTGGCTAGAAGCAGTTTTTGTGAGAGGTTTGCTGTTGTGCCCTGTACTGAGAACTAGTGCATGGTGGCATTGTGTGGAAATGGACTGGTTGAGGGATACGACACAGAAAAAATGAAATCTTTGGGCCAAAATTACTGCAATTGTTTGAGAGATTACAACCATTGAGATTGGGCCAGCTGGCCTGTATTGGGTCAACAGGAAGAATGGAGACCATTTGGAATGGGTCTGAATGCTGAAAGAGTGTCCCATTCTTCAAAGTCTGCCTTATTCCCACACCCTGGATTAACAAGTTGGCAGCCTATCTGGTATTATGAAGTATAATAAATGTAGGAAAGAGAGGGTCATTGAATTTGCAACATGGTTTTTTTTTTTTTTTTTTTTTTGGAAATGGCCATGGGCATTGGGAAACAAGCTTGTTGAATTAACTGTGTGGAGCCCATTGAGCCATGAGGATGAACTGTGGTTGCAGTGGAGAACCAATGTAGATTTCTGGACTTATTGGTCTTGGAGCCACAGACTCTGATATTTGCTCTGGCTGTTTTAACTCTTGTATTGGTTGAATATTTCTTTGCTGTGCCCAGTTTGCAGTGTGAATGTTTATTTTGTGCCATTATTATTATTATTATTATCATCATTATTTGTATTATGTCTCAGTTAAAAGATCTTGGACAATGGAAATGTTTGAATATCATTGGGATTGATTAAAAAATATGGGGGCTTTTAAAGCTGCATGGATGCACTGAATTTTACATCATGTATGATTATCAGTTTATGAGGGCCAGGAATGGAATGTGGTGGTTTGATTCAGGTGTCCCCTATAAACTTAGGTATTCCAATTTCTAGGTTCCCGGCTAATGGAGATTTGTGAATTAACAGCTTCTGGAGGCAATTTATTGCTGGGGGCTGCCTTATGGGTATTTGTGGTAGTTTGAATAGATGGCCCCCAATATATTCATTGTTTTATTAGTTTGTAGTTTGCCTCTGCAGCCATCTGGCTGGAGGCAGTGTCACTGGGTGGATCTTAAAGTGTGGTGATGGGTTTGAGATTTCAATCTAAAGACATGCAAAGTATGCCCAGCTGGAGTTCCTGAAGTGAGCAGTGCTGTGTGGCTTTTAGCTTTTTTGGCTTGTGTGTGTGCTCTCTCTCTCTCTTTCTCCTTGGACCTGTGAAGGCAGGGCAGCTTCTTCTACCATTATGGAACTTCCCCTGGTTCTATAAGCTTCAACAAATATCCCTTCCTCCATAACTGTGCCTGATCTGGAAATTCATCTCAGCGAACCTAAAGCTGTCTGCTACAGTATTACAACCAACTTCCTATTGGCAGTGTTTGGCACATTCTCCTGTTGCTATTGTTCATGTGATGTTGGCCAGGAGGGCATGTCCACCCTCTGCTCGTTTTCTTCGGCCATCATGGAGCTTCTCCTGAAATCTGTGAGCCAAAATAAAACCTTTTTTTCTTCTCACAAGCTGCTCCTGGTTGGGTGTTTTCCACAGCAATGCAAAACTGACTGTGGAAAGGTCACTGCAAAACGTCTACCACGCTGAAGATTGTCTTTCTGCCCAATCCTGACACAGGAACAATATATATTGTGCTTTCTCTTTTCTTTCAAATATCTCACAAAATCTGACCTGGAGTTCATTTGGCAAAGAATTCCAAGGAGTGAAGTTGCCAGGCTTCCAGCAACTGGGTTTAGGAAAATCAAGGTAAAGGAAGGATGCTGGGATATACAAACTACAGAAAACTCTGTTAGGTGCGGTTTGCATAGTGAATCTTTCTCACATAGGCTGGATTTTATGTTTTTATGCCTTTGTATTCATGTACTTGCATCTTTACTTTCAGTACAGTGAAGTGATTAGTCATTTTTGTTTGGAAAGCAGGTGTGGCTATTTCCACATCCCATAGAATAGACTTCAAACCAACATTAATCAGAAGAGATTATTATTCTAAGCATACATGCAGTGAGTATCCGTTCATTCAACTTCAATAAATAAACACTATTAAATGTTAAGTCACAGATTACCCCAAGCACAATAGTAGTGGGTGACTTCAGTACCCCACTTTAACCAACTGACCCATTAAAGAATAAACAGAGAAGCATTTGGATTAAATGGGCCAAATGAACAGTACAAAACATTCCATTCAAATACTGCAGAATACTCTGTCTTTTCAGCAGCACATGGAACTTTCTCTAAAGCAGCTTATCTAGTTTAAAAAGAAGATATTAACAAATATAAGAAAATTGAAATAATTCTTTATGTTCTGATCACCATAAGATAAAACTACAAATCAATAGCAAGAATGATTATAGACTATATATATACTCAGATATTATGCAGTACACTACTGAATGGTGAATGGGTCATTGAAGAAATCAAGAAGGAAATAAAAATAATGTAGAATCTAATGATAATGACAATGCAATGCATCAAAACCTATAGGGTGCCATGAAGGCAGTCCTAAGAGGGAAATTTATAACCTCATGTGCCTATATCAGAAATTAGGTCACAAATATATAACTTAATGCTACATCTCAAGGCCTTGGGAAAAAAAGAACAAGCTAGATCAAAAAATCAGTATATGGAAAAAAAGTGAAGAACAGGGTAGAAATTAATGAAATGAAACCTCCCAAAACAATACACAGAAACAATGAATAAGAGAGTTGGTTATTGGGAAGGATAAAGAAGGTTAAACCCTTAATAAAAGTAACTGAAATTCAAAAAATTAGAGATGAACAGGAAACCAATCACAGATACCAATGAAATTCAGAAAATCATAAAAACATTCCTTAAACACATACTATACTAAATTGGAAAAATCTTAAAAAAGAAACAATTTTGAACCATTTCTAGATATACATGATCTAATAAAATTAAACAAAGAGAAAATATTCCATCTAAACAGAAATATAACAAGCAATAAGATCAAAGCAGTTATAAAAAAAATCTCAACTGAAAAAGTCCATGTCCAGGTGAATTCAGTGATAAATTTTATGAAACATTCAAAAAAGCACTAACATCAGTGCTTTTCAAATTGTTCCACAAAATAGAAAATGAAGGAAATCTACCAAGCTCTTTTGATGAAGCCAGTATTAACTTGATACCAAAATTAGATAAAAACACAACAGCAACAAAAAAAATTTTTTTGGCTAATCTCCCTCATGAATATTGATGTACAAATTCTCAACAAAATATTGGCAAATAGGATACAGAAATACATCAAAAAGATTATTCAGCCTGATCAAGCGAGTTTTATTCCAGAGATGTGGCAATGGTTCAACATATATAAATCAATAAATGTAATATACCAACTAAATGGACACAAGAACAAAAGTCACACGCTGATCTCAATAAATGTGGAAAAGTCATGTAACAAAAATCTAACATCCCTTCATAATAAAAGTCCTGCTTAAAAAAAAAACTGGGAATAAAAGGAACATATCTCAACATAATCAAGGCTAAATATGACAAACTATAGCCAACATTATACTAAATGGGACAAAACTTGAAGCATTTTTTACTAAAATTGTGAAAGGCATCCACATTCTCCATTCTTATTTAATAAAGTATTGGAAGTGATAGCTACAGCAACAGGACAAGAGACACAAATAGAAAGGATACAAGTCAGAAAGGAACAAGTGAAATTATCATTATTTGCTGATGTTATGATTCCATACATATGAAGCCTTCAAGATTCTACCAAAAAAAAACTGTTAGAACTAATAAACACTTTCAGCAAAGTAACACGATACAAAATTAACACACAGAAATTGGTAGCCACACTATATAACCAGTGCTGAGAATGAAATCAGAGAAAGAACCTTATGCACAATTGTCTCAAAAAATAGCTTTGGATAAACCTAATCAAGGAAGTAGGAGACCTCTACAGTGATAACTTTAATACACCTAAGAGAGAAATAAAAGACATTAGGACATGGAAAGACACCCTGTGTTCATGGATTTAAAAAATGGCTAACAAGTAAAGCAACCTAGAGATTTATTGCAATTGCCATCAACATTCCATACCTTCTAAGAAAGTATTCTTTCAAAGAAGTCTTTCTTCACTGAAATAGAAAAAAAATACCCTAGGGCTGGAGAGATGGCTTAGCAGTTAAGGACCTTGCCTGTGAAGCCTAAGGACCCAGGTTTGATTCCCTAGAACCTACGTAAGCCAAATGCACATGGTGGAGCATGTGAGTGGAATTTGTTTGCAGTAGCTAGAGACCCTGATGTGCTCTTCTCTTCTCTCTTTTTCCATCATAAATAAATGAAAAAATTTAAAACAATTTAAAAAAGAAAAATAATCCTAAAATTCATTTGTAAGTACATGAAGCTTCAGATATCCAAAGCAATCCTGAGCAAAAAAAACTAATACTATATATATCACTAGACTTGATTTTAAAGTATGCTTACCGAGTCATAGTAACAAAAGTAGCCTGCTACCAGCACAAAAACTGACATGTAGATAAATGGAGCAGAATAAAGCAAAGAGACCCTCTACAGAATGAGAGAAAATCTTGACCAGCTTCACATCTGACAGAGAATTAATATCTAATACAAAGAAATCAATAAAAATAAACAATAAGGAATAGAACAACCCAATCAAAACTGAGCTACAGAACTGAATAGAGAGGTCTTAAAAGAATAAATGAAAACTTCCCATTAGTATTTCTAAATGTCCTTCATCTTTAGCCATCATGGAAATACAAATTGAAACTACTTAAGAGTCCACTTACCAAGGTCATACTGGCTTTCATCAAAATATCAAATGATAATAAATTCTGGGAGGATATGAGAAAAGAGAAACCTTTCTGTATTATTGGTGGGTATGTAAATTGGTACTGCCATTGTAGAATTCAGCATGTAGGTAGGTACCTGAGACAGCTAAAATTGAATTTTCCATATGACCCAGCTATACCACTTCTAGGGTATGCACTATGGACTCTACACATCGCTATAGAAACTACTGCTCATCTATGTTTATTGCTGCTCTTCATAATAGCGAAGAAATTGAACCAGCCCTAGAGGCCCATAAAATGATGGATGGATAATGAAGATGTGGTTTGTGCAATGAGTTTCATTATTAAGCTGTGAAGGAAAATGAAATTATGAGGTTTGCAGGAAAATGGATGGATCTGGAAAACATTATATTAAATGAAGTGACCTAGGCTCAGAAAATGAAATGCTGAATCTTCTTTCTCATATATAGATCCTAGTTTCAATTTTTTTAATTGCCAAACAATGGTAAGCTGATTTATTCAAACATCCCAGATTAACAAATTTATGAATATATTGATTTAGAATTTCCAGATGCATATGCTTAGTTACAGTACAACTTTTCATTGTGGCATATGACAGATTTACTAATTTACATGTTTGCTAAAATATTACTAATACATTCTTTTTCTAAAATTTAAGAAGCTCTAAGTAGAAACACTTATATTCAGCAATTAATAGTCCAGTGTTTTGTATCTTAAATGACCTAAATATTCAATAAATAGCCATCACTTAAAATAGAATAGCATTAGGGCTTCAAGTTACCAAAAAAGCTTTTGAAACTATTCTTTTTTAATATTTCATTTATTAATATGAGAGAGAGAGAGAGAGAGAGAGAGAGAGAGAGAGAGAGAGAGAATGGACATGCCAAGATCTCTTGCCACTGCACATGAACTCCAGATGCATGTGCCACTTTGTGCATCTGGCTTCATTTGGGTACTGGCGAATTGAACCCAGACTGGCAAGACTGCAAGCAAATGCCTTTAACTGATGAGCCATCTCTCCAGCCCTTGGAACTATTCTTTTCTTTTTTCTCTCCAACCCTATTTTTATTTTTTTTTAATTTTAATTTAATTTATTGATTTTTTAAATAAAAAGTAAAATTAAAACCTATTTTCAAACTTTTAGGTTCATATTTGAGTTGGAGCAAGAGTCAGTACTAGATACCAATACAGTTGAAAGGGGCTATGAGGCAGGGAGGAGATGGGAGGGCTTAAGGGGAGGGTGCAGTAGATGTATAATTAGAGGGGCAGTATCAGGAGCTGACAGCTCCATGGACATTCCTAGATGGCTGAGCCCAACCGGAAGAAGGCACATGGAGCAAACATTGGCAGACACTAGTTGCAATGCAAGACAAGGCAAGGCAAGGCAGAGTAGAGCTGAACACTTCATTCTAGTCACATGGTGCTTATGTAGGGAGTGTCCATACAGGCACACTCCATACAATGATCTAGTCTGTGTCAGGGGTGCTGAGTCATATAATAAGCTTCAGCCGTTTTGTATGCTTAGCCAGAAGTCAAGACTATTAAAGGTATGTACCCCGAAGGGCAGACTATGAGGGGTAAAATGGTCTAAGTAGGGTCAAGGGAAGTGAATGCAGGAGGGGAGGGGGAAAATAGAAGGGGTAATCAAAATTAAAGATGTCATGAATAAGCCATGTAGAAGCTTCTTTATTCACTGCCTGAAAAATATATTTGTGTAAAAATGAAAGAATCTTAGCAGAGGTGTCCTATGGGGCTGGGTCATGCTGTGACGAGGAGCTATAGATAATTACAGAAAAATTTCAGTGCTAGCATGGATACCTCTCGGTGGGTTTTTGTTCAAGAAAGTCCCTGATGTTCCCCCCACCCCGCCCAGCAAAGGTTATTGCTAAAGCTCTTGGTTGCCCAATAGAACCAAATGGTAAGACCCCATTGGTGAGGACAGCCAGCTTTGGCTACAGCATACTGAAGGATAAAGCTGGTGCTGAGTTGGAAGCCTCCTCTCTGTTGACCAACTGTCATAAAGTGCTGTGAAGTCTACAGAAAGAGAAGTGTTGTCACTGGGTGTAACCAGCCCCAGACCCTGAAAATCACGTGGCTGGCCAGCCAGGCAAAATGTGCCAACTGATGCAATGGTGGCATGTTTGTTATGGGGGAAACCAACTACTCTCTGGTTAGAATCAAGGCCCACTCCGTGGCAGGGATTTCATGCCTGGTATTAAAAACCTAATCAAAAGCTGGGGAGTTCATAATTCCTGGAGGAGAAGCACTAGCTGTCTGTTTAAATACATCTGTTATGCCCACCAAATTTCCTTCTAAATATTTATGCATATACCCATGTTTAATGCTTCTCTCACTTTTGGTCAGAGAAGCTTCTCTTTTCAGATGACTTCTGGGGAGACTCAAAACTCATCAAAGTGCTGAGAAGAGACAGTGGAGTGTTCAGCACCGAGAAACATTGCTATCATACCCTCTAAGGCTCAGGGACCTTGTGGAAAGATGATGGGAAAAATATAAGTGGAAAAGAATGAGGAGGAGTATTTTGGAATGCTGTCTTCCAGGCACTAAGAGGCCATTGCCTTTATGACCTCACAGTGTCTGTTGTTACCCACACAAGATTGGCATAATGTGAGAGAAAAACAAAACAAAACAATGAGATCAAAATAGAAGAGGTAAAGAAGGGATTCAGTGGAAGGCAGATGTTGACAAAGGAGGGTAGTAGATGGGAATTATGATCAGGGAACATTTTCTATGTGGGTGGAGATTATCAACAACAAGTTTTTAAAAGTTCTTGTTTCAAACCAATTCAAAACAAGTAACACCAGACCTACAACATTCATTTTGAAGTTGATTTTTTGCTCATGTGATTTTGTCATTAAAAATAAGCAATGAAAAGATCATATCTTTACTGATTATAGTGATTAAAAAACTGAGAACAGTATGCTATGAACAGTAACAAAAGAGAACAGCAAAACAGTATGAGCAAATGTTTAGAAATTTTGATCTCCTTTTTAAAAGATGAAACTGCATAACAGAATAAAGAAATAAATGTTGGAATGGTCATGGAATAAGAAGACTGGAAGGATCTTTTATCTTTGCTAATTTGTAAAATTAAATCTTGGTTCACTGGGTATAACTTGAAAATGAATCAAAATGCCTTCTGACTCTGTTGTTCCTCCCCTGCCTTTAGAAAAAAAAAATTAAAATCTTTGTGTTACTAACATAAATATGTCACAAAATATTTTTCCTACTTACTAGTTTTCTTAACATGTATGAGTAATTTGCCAATTTATAGCCATTTTAACTTAACTTCATGACACAATCTAAGAAAGCGCTTGGAAAGATAGGTATCAAGTATTTGTTGAGTTAATGAAGATTGTGGAGTATATATTTTTAAAGGCTTTCCTAGAAAATGCCAAATATGCAAGTCAATTCTCTTAATATGGAGCTAGAAATCAAGAGAGAGACAGTTAATTTTAGCTGCCACGAGTCATTTCATTGTGGGAATTCATTTCAAATCTGTGTGCTTTATTTATTTTCATGATAATGAACTCTCTTGCCTACTTCAGAAACACCTGAGATAATTACTTTGGTTTGAGCTGTTTGGAGAAATCATGAGTGATTTAGAAATAACGTGTAAGGATAACAGAGCTGGATTTGTGACTTTTGTGGTAATAAACAAGCATAATTACTTTATGTATTAGTAGAATTTCGTTAATAACTAAATCTAATTATATTGCTATTAGGTAACGTTAGACTTTAACAAATTTCAAGTAAATGAACATTAAATAAGGAAGACTGTGTATATACTCAACAAAGCTTCCACAAGATCCTTGTACCCTACCAATATTCACATTCTTTTTTTAAAAATTTTTTGTTCATTTTTATTTATTTAGTTGAGAGAGAGAGAGAGAGAGAGAGAGAGAGAGAGAGAGAATGGGTGCACTGCAAATGAAATCCAGATGCGTGCACCCCTTGTGCATCTGGCTAACGTGGGTCCTGGGGAATCAAGCCTTGAACCGGAGTCCTTAGGCTTCACAGGCAAGCGCTTAACTGCTAAGCCATCTCTCCAGCCCCAATATTCACATTCTACTGTCAAGTTACCAGAGTGACATTAAAGACAGTTTTTGCTCATCCATTAGATAAAGGTCAAGTGGTTGCTCCCAGTTGCCATTTTCACTGATTTCTTCTTGAACTCTTGGTGTTGCTAAGTTATTGTCAACAGAAATCTTGCCTTCTTTCCAAGAAGCTTATCATATAATTTTTTTTTTTTTAATTTTGAGGTAGGGTCTCACTCTAGCTCAGGCTGACCTGGAATTCACTCAGAAATTGTAACGTAATTTCCGGTATCCCTTTAAAACTTGCATTCACTGAGTTGTTTTTCTTTTACCTCTTCAGTCTTCTAGTTGAAAAACTGATCAACTCCATTATTGTTGCAATTGTTCCGAGTGAACATCCTAGAGTCCTTCTTTAATTTGAAATTACGGTATCATAAGTTATGTACGCTTCAAAACTCTAGCATCAGGTTTCCTCTTGTCTCCCAGCTGGGGCTCTGTGAAGCTGTTGGCAAGGAGGAACTTGGTCAGTAGTTCCTTTCCTTCCAATATCTTTCTTTTCTGCCTTAACTTTGATATTTCATCAGTCCAAGGTTCCAGCAAAGGGTTTCTGATAAGTGACTTCATCCTCTCTCCTCTAGCTCACCACTCTTTCTTCTGAATTTGGTAAGCCCATGATTCAACCTCACTCAGTTAAGCATTATCAACCCTTCAGATAGACTTTGGTTGTCAGAACTGACACATCCAAGTCTCTTCTATGTATAAGACGAACTTTTCCCCCCAAAAATTACATGTGCGATTTTCCCTAAGGGACAGCACCTCACCCTGTTCTTCCTCCAGGAAGGAAGTATGTGATCAAGCACAAGAGTCAGTCCCAGTTTTCCTCTCAACTCCAGAGCCATATATTGAGACTTTCCAATAATCTATTAGAAACCCCCCTTTCACCAGGACGGACACGAGAAGCAAATGGTCTCATTTCCCCTCTCTACGTAGGAATGCGGCTCGGGGCACTTGAGCATTCTCTCCTTGTACAAAATTTCTGCACTGGGGCTCAGTTCTACAATAAGTTTCAGATAGTTACTTTGCCAGTGTTCGTCTTTACCTGCGACTTCAGTTTAGAATTTCCTCTCTGTTCCTTTTGGTGGATAGAAAACTTCCGCTTTCGCGTGGTGCTGGATTCCCTTAACAGTAGCGCATCAAGAGACCTCTTTCATGTTCTTCAGATATGTGGATGACTCTGGGCCTGTACACTCTTGTCAAAAATACAATACATTTTTAAATTGTGGATTATCTTTTTGGAATCAGTAACTCTAACTGGACCATTAGAAGAGTGTTTGCAGTTTTCCCCCAATGCTCAAGTTTCCAAAGCTGGAGAGATGGAGGGGTGGAAGGACCTTCTTGGGGCTCAGTGGTGGTCATTACATCAGTCACCTCAACATCATTTCCCTCACTCCCGCTCCCTCCCCCATTCTCTCCTCTTCCTTTCCTAATTCTTAGCTTTATTTCTTTCCCATTTGGTAGACTGATTAAGCCGTGATGTCCTTGGAATGAGGAATGAGGAACTGAAAGCACATGATCTGATGTTTTGTTCTCCTTATTGGAGCTAAAAAAGAATTAGGTTGTCCATTGTCAGTGGTTGCCAGAAATCCTCATTTCCAGGAAGAACTGCTAATGTGAAGGTGAAGAAAACGGGGAGGGCAGCTTCCAAATGATAGGCCCGACTTTATGTGCCCATGTAGTTCTGCTCATATGTGAAGGGACGTGGGCCATGTTCATGCTGCAATGATTTTAAGGCAAATTGCCTGCGTGACTGAGGCTGGAGCCCATGAGGAGGCAGACATTGCCCTGATTTTCTAGTGGATTAACAAACCAGATAGTCAGCTGCTACCAAGGATGAATGCATGTGGGTTTGCTAATTATTTCTATTTTTAATGGATATGGAAAATTGAATATATGCGTGTGGTATCCTGACATGTGTTCAAATCAAACCAAACACGTCTGTTTCTTAAACATTTATCCTTTGTTTCTGGTAAAAATATATAAAAATCCTTCCTTGTAGTTGTTTCATTTCTTGGGAGGGCAGTGTTTACTAATTTTTAATATCTTCTTGGAAACTAGAAAATATGCCTTCTGACATAAGCTAGGTTTTAGATGAACATGTAGGTGAGCCAACTCCTCACTTTACTTAGGAGCTTTTGGTTAAGAACACATTGGTTTAAGTAATGAATGGAATTCACTGAGCCATGTTACTAAAGGAGAGAAGTGGAGAGAGGAGGCAAGGAAAAATAAATCAAGAAAGGTCTTGCTTCTTTCACTCTAACACTTCAGATCTGTGATCAGATCTGTGTCTGTTCTTGTGTAGTCATAACTGTTTACACTAACAGGGGCTCACATCCACAAAAGAAAATACTTAGTAGGTCCATTGTATTAGATTGCATGTCTATCCATCCCTGTGGCTTCAAGTAATATAAATTGTCTCACTGGTGAAGCCCTGTGTGATGGCCACCCAGGAATCTCATGGCCTAGCAGGGAAGTAGATGGCAATGGTCCTGCTAGATGAACTCACCCCCAAGGGAGCTTTTCTGCTTGCTATGCAGGGAACTGTGCCCTGGATTCAACAGAGCTTTATAAATTATGCCTTAAGAAATGGGATTACCTTTTATTTGAGGGGCCTCTTGTAACTGATCTTTATTTCCTTGTCTACCTGGTGACATGGAGCTCAGATATACTCACACGTGTCTCAGCAAGGCTAAGCCTGGGAGTATTCTTTTTGTGGCTGTGTGTGTTTCTCTCCCTCTCTCTCTCTCTCTCTCTCTCTCTCTCTCTCTCTGTGTGTCTTGAATGTTTCTTTCAAAAGCATTAGTTTGATCATGATGTCATAGTAAAGCCAGAACTGAGAGTCTAATTGTGATTATATACTTTTTTTTTTTTTTTTTGCTTTTTCGAGGTAGGATCTCATTCTAGCTCAGGCTGACCTGGAAAGCACTCTGTAGTCTCAGATTGGCCTTGAACTCATGGTGATCCACCTACCTCTGCCTCCCGAATGCTGGGATTAAAGGCGTGCGCCACGACGTCAGGTATGGTTTTATAATTTTTAATAATTATTTAATTTAATTTATTTATTGAGAGAAAAAGAGGGAAAGAGGCAGAGAGAAAAACAGAGAGAGAAAAAGAGAGAGAGAGAGAGAGAGAGAGAGAATAGCTGCACCAGAGCCTTCAGACACTACAAACAAACTCTGGACACATACACCACCTTGTGCATCTAGATTATGTGGATCCTGGGCAACTGAACCGAGGTCCTTTTGCAGGCAAGTGCCTTAACTGCTAAGCCATTTCTCCAGCCTGACTTTACAGTTTAAAAGATATTTTTCAAATACTTGAAAATTATGATGAACTTCACAAGCAGTAAGACTTCGGGTGATTTTTGCTGACTGTAGTTAATTTTAGTTCAATATATTTGTTAATACAGACTGTGGCTGTGGCTTCACAGAATTATTACATGAAATATTAGCTTTAGAAATCTTTATTTTGTTTTAGATGAAGTTGGTGCAAATAGAAATCTGAGGCAGTTATTGGGCCTAACACTGACCTTGATTTTACTTGATATTACTGTGATTTTTCTAACATGGTAGCATGAGATTTTTGTAAGTGTACCTAGAAAATTAAATATATATCTTCAAAATTTTGGCTAATAATTAAAACATTTTTATTTCCAAAGAGAGGGGCGGGGGGAAAAGAGAAAGTCAGTGATAGGCATGCCAGGACCTAGTGCCACTGCAAATGAACTCCCCACAGATGCACCACTTTACGCATCCGGCTTTATGAGGGAACTGGAGAAATGGACCCAGGCTGTCAGGCTTTGCAAGCAAGTGCCTTTAATTGCTGAGCCATCTCTCCAGCTTGGCCACTAATTTTAATGACATGAAATATCATACTTGAGCCATGCTTTAATCATGTAATTAATGATAAATTATACTTTAAAATTGTCAGGCTCTTGTGTTAAAAATTTTTTTTTATTATTGATAGCTTCCATAATTATGGGCAATAAACCATGATAATTCTCCCCCCCCTCCAATTTCCCCTTCACAACTCCACTCCCCATCATACCCCCTCTCCCTCTCAATCTCTCTTTTATTTTGATGTCATGATCTTTTCTTCCTATTATGATGGTCTTGTGTAGGCAGTGTCAGGCACTGTGAGGTCATGGATATCCAGGCCATGTTGTGTGTGGGGGAGCACGTTGTAAGGAGTCTTACCCTTCCTTTGGCTTTTACATTCTTTCCACCACCTCTTCCCCAATGGACCCTGATCCTTGGAAGGTGTGATTGACATATTTCTGTGCCGAGGATCATGGATATCCAAGCCATTTTGTGTCTGGAAGAGTGCATTGTCAGCAGCCCTACCCTTCCTTTGGCTCTTACATTCTTCTTTTTTTTTTTTTTTTTTTTTTTTTGAGGTAGGGTCTCACTCTAGCTCAGGCTGACCTGGAATTCTATGGAGTCTCAGGGTGGCTTCGAACTCATGGTGATCCTCCTACCTCTGTCTCCTGAGTGCTGGGATTAAAGGCATGCACCCCCACACCTGGCTGGCTCTTACATTCTTTCCGCCACCTCTTCTGCAATGGACCCTGACCAAGGCTTGGAAGGTGTTATAGAAATGTTTCAGTGCTAAACACTCTTCTGTTATTTCTTCTCAGCACTATGGTACCTTTTAAAATAAATATATTTTATTTATGTATTTATTTATTTGAGAGAGAAAGAGGGAGAGAGAGAGAGAGAGAGAGAGAGAGAGAGAGAGAGAGAGAGAGAGAGAGAGAATGGGCGTGCCAAGTCCTGTAGCCACTGTAAACAAACTCCAGATGCATGCGCCCCCTTGTGCATCTGACTACATGGGTCCTAGAGAATTGAACCAGGATCGTTTGGCTTTGCAGACAAACACCCTGATAAGCCATCTCTCCAGCCCTATGGTACCTTTTGAGTCATCCCATCTGAAAAAACAAGCTTCTCTAACCAAAAGTGAGAGTACCATTAATATATGGTAACATTCATAAAAGTGCTTATCAGGCAGTTTGGTGAGCATAATATATGCATTTAGCCAGATACCGGCAGGCGTTACACCCCTAGAGCTCATTTTTAAAAAGCTAGATGTTTTGATAAATGATGCTCCTGGTTTTCATAAAGGCAGTTACTTTGAGAGAGAAAAAATTTTCAATGCTTTTATGACATGTCAAAATTTTGTAAACATTTGGATTTCTCATATCATAGTTCTATAACAGCCAATATCCATGAAAGAAAAAGGAAAAAAAAATAAGTCCACTATGGCATTTCTAAGCTAAAGAGATCTCAATGACTTTAATGTAGGCAATGTCAACAGCTACACAATAAGCAAGTTTAATTTATTATGTATGCCCTTAGGGGAAAATATGCTCTATCCCCAAAGATCATTATGAGAGGCTTGGTGAACAAATTTAGGTAAGCAAACAAACAAACCCATTTTTGAACAGTTTGTTCCTCAGGAAACAAATACGTTAGCACTGTGGCAGCCAGTATTTCCTTTCCCTTTGAACGTGACACCAAGTATTGTCTATGAGCTCATTTCATCACTTAGGATATTTTTCTCTCCACTTTTGCTTTCATTTGTGGCATAATCAGTGCATCTTTTCAAGTTGAAGTGCAAATTAGTCCGCCAAATTAATTCATTTTTTTTTTTTTGCTCAAATTTCTTCCCTATTGTTACTTACTTTGGCTCACTGTCACTAGAAAAATACATGTGCTCAACACTGAGGGAAAAAAAAGCCAAATAATTTCTCACGGACTTGGAGCCAACTTTTGCGTCTTTTTTTTTTTTTTGTGTATATGTGTCTGGATATGGTGTGTGCATTTTGGATGTGTGTGCATGTGGAGGGCAGAGGTGGTTGTCAGGTTTCTTCTTCAATCACAGTGCACCTTATATATTGCTTGTTCTGGGAGTCCCCCTGTCTTGGCCCCCAGGTGCTGGGATTACAGGGGGGACTCTAAAGTTACCTGGCATTTGTGTGGTTCTGGGATCGGAACTCGGGTCCTCATGCTTGTGCAGCAAGTGCCTTACTCACTGAGCCATCTCCCCAGCCCCCAACCTTGTGTCCTTAGTTTGAATACTGAAACCTCGTCTGGTGGGCTGTAAGTTCCCACTACCTTCTGGAGGTGTATTTATTGAGTAGTCCCCATGGCTGTGTTGTGGTGAGACTCACACATGACTTCATTTACCAAAAACCCTGGTGGCCCTCCATTTTATAGGTTGGACAAATATAAGATAAACACATTCATTTTTCACATGATGCATATATAGCGTGGAGCTAGAATTAGTATTCAAGTATGTTTAGTTACAAAATCCAGGGACTTTCTACAATAGTTTGAAATTTCTTTCTAATTGTATTATTCTTTTAAAGTACATTACTCACTTAATTCTTCCAGCCTTAATTTGTTCCTAGTCATAAAATCAGATTCTCACAAACCTGAAACACGTTTGAAGACTAAGGGTAAGATATCACCGGGAATTGGATCATGTAGTATTTTGTTGATCATAATGCACTAATTTGTTCATGAGTGAAATTCTGACAAGACCTTGCTATATAGTCATGACTGGCCTCCAATGTACAGTGATCTACATAGCTAAGCCTCCTTGTGCTGGGACTGTAGATATGCACCACGATACATGGCTCCATGGTTCACACTTTAATATCTCTGGAATCAGAATTGTCCTATAACTGATGGATGATAAAGAAGTATTTGTAATCATTTGATGGTAAACTAATGAAGCATTTTAATCACAGTTTTTTAGACTGGCAAGTCCCAGTTCTTTGATCTTCACTGCAACCCTTATGACTGGGGAAAGTACACTAAACCTGATTCCTGCCCAGCAGTACACGCCATGTATCAAGTCTCCTTGGAAACAAAAATGCTCTAGTTAAGGGTTGAGAGTTTCTCCTGCCCTTCCTGTAGTACTCATCTCCCTCCTACATGGTCCCATTCAACAAGGAAATTTCTTCTTGTAAATTTGTCTTTAGATAATTGAAAAATGATACTAACTTTAATGTAATTTTATAATCTGTTCTTTTTTAGTCATGTTACCCAATAATTGTAATTAAAAAAATTATTTTTCATTTATTTATTTATTTATTGCCACTCTTTAAAAATTTCTGATAGGCATAGATTTCAAGCTTTTTGTTAATGCAAGAGTGAGAGAGTGTGAGAGGGAGACAATTGGCATGCCAGGGCATCCAACCACTGCAATTGAACTCCAGAGGCACGCATACCCTTGTGTGCATGTGTGACATTGCATGCTTGTGTCACTGTGCATCTATGGCTTACGTGGGACCTGGAGAGTCTAACATGGGTCCTCAGGCTTCATAGGCAAGCACCTTAACTGCTAAGCCATCTCTCCAGCCCCTCAAGCTAGTTTTAAGACTCATTTTAAATACTTAAACACTGCATGAACTCTCTCTCTGAAGAGAAGCTGATGAGTGTTCATTCTCCAATTAGGGCACCCAGGACAGACTGAAGGCTGACTGCACTGATGTTTGCCCTGGACAACCAGTGAGTTCACTGGGCTTCCTTACTGAGCACCGGGAGGGATTACTTTTAAGGGTGTGGAGACCACAAAGCAGCCTTAGCATTGAAAGGCCTCATCCCCCCAAGGATGATGACTCCCAAATGGTCCATTATACACCTCGATATACTCTGTCTCCCTCTGAGAGTCTGAGAGCATGAGACCTCGTGAAGCACTGCATACAGTTTGCACAGGGAGCAACTGAGATCTCAGGTAAGGTCTGCCGGTCCTTCTCACCCCCTTCCTCCTATGGGGGGTCATCAACAGGCAGCAAAAATTGATTTTTTTTCCTTAAAGTTCTGTCCAAAGGAATTTAGAATTTATTAGCTTTTGGTCTTGAGCACATTTGTAAAGTTCTTGCTGAGCACCAGGGCATCTTCTTTTATGTCTGTTCATGGGTTTTTCCCATTAAAATTGTTTTGGCCATTTTTTTTATTGTGCTACAGTTATTCTTTATGTATACTTTGAACAGAAATCTGAGTGGGGAATATATGTACTAAAAATTACTTTGTTCTGTGGATTTTTGCTTAATGCTTTCTTCTGATATGCATAATATATTTAATGAAGTCTTATTTTTTTGTTTTTTTGTTTTTCGAGGTAGGGTCTCACTCTAGGCCAGGCTGACCTGGAATTCACTATGTAGTCTCAGGGTGGCCTCGAACTCACGGCGATCCTCCTAGCTCTGCCTCCCGAGTGCTGGGATTAAAGGCGTGCGCCACCACGCCTGGCTAATGAAGTCTTATTTATCATTACTGTTTAAAAGAAAAAAAATATAAGTATTAAAGGGCAATTTGGGGCAAACCTCTTTACTTAAATATAGAATTACGAGTCCACTGACATAATACTACTTAAAGAATTTTAGATGGTTATTATCTAAACTGTCTATTTCCATTGTTTTCTTAATACTGTTAATTTGTATAAAATGGTATGTGGAGGTCCTCACTGCTAGTCAAAGGCTTAATAAGTTACTAAAATCAAAACAAAGTTATTGTTCTGTCAAATAGTTTTGTAGCCTTTCCAAAGATCTGTGTCCTCTTTTATCCTTTTGTAAAAAACATGTTATCTATTTGGGAGAGAGAAAGAAAGAGAGATAACTTAATAAATAAAGAGGGAAGGAAGGAAGACCTTAAGGAAGGAAGTAAAGGAAGGAGGAAGGGAGGAAGGAAGGAAGAAAGAAAAAGAAAGAAAGAAAGGAAGGAAGGAAGGAAGGAAGAAAGGAAGGAAGGAAGGAAGAAAGGAAGAGAAGTACAGGTATATCAGGACTTCTTTCTACTGCCAATGAACTCCAGGCACATGTACCATTTTGTGCATCTGGCTTTACATGGCTACTGGGGAATTGAAACTAGGCCAGCAAGCTTTGTAAGCAAGCATTTAACTGCTAAGCCCTCTCCCCAGCCCTTCTTTTTTTTTTTTTTTTTTTTTTTTTTTTTTTTTTTTTTTTTTTGGTTTTTTGAGGTAGGGTATCACTCTAGTCCAGGCTGACCTGGAATTCACTATGGAGTCTCAGGGTGGCCTCGAACTCATGGCAATCCTCCTACCTCTGCCTCCCGAGTGCTGGGATTAAAGGCGTGCGCCACCACGCCCAGCTTCCAGCCCTTCTTTTAACCCATGCTTCTAGAAGAAGCTGGTCCTTTGTCCCCAGAACATCCTTATTGCTATACTAAGAAAAGTCTCTTCTTATGCACAATAGGAAGTAATGGCATTGCTTTCCTATCTTAGTTGAAAGACAAACCAATTAATTCACATGAAGCTTGTAATAAACATGTGCCACCCAACACATATTCATGCATAGCTGCTGCTGTTGGAAACTGTCCCAGTCCTTTATCCTGGAAAAGTTTATAGATCAAGGTTCCTAGAAGACAGACTGAATTATGTGCATCTTGGTTTCACTTTTAATGCCTAAAATTGTCCATATCATATCCTGAGAATACCATTTGTTATTGATGGCAAAACTGTACATTTGACCCTCAGCATAACCCATTCTGTATTTGTGCGAGTCAAACTGTATATGTCTCCTGACTTAAGCCAGGCATAGTGGAAATAAGTCAGGCTTCAGACTCAGACTGTTATGAATTTAATTCCTAGATGCCTTTTCCCTTGATGATGGGAACTACTTAGGACTCTGTGAGACTCAGTTCCTGCTTGCATAAAAAGTGAATACTCTACATTGATTTTTGAAGATAATGATATAACAATGGCAGATGTGGAGAGCCTAACACTTTCCATACTTAGTAGCTATTTCTATGATTGTTGCTATTTTAACAATTATCATTACTGGGGACAGAGTACTTAATATGATCAAAACTAAATTTCTTCATCCAAAACTGAGTTAACACTGATTAATTCATATGAGTAAATAAAGTAGTAAATGGGATTCACATTAAATTCCCACGCAAAGTTCTTCACTATGTAGATAGTACTGGGTATAACCCTTCATCCATCTCCCACTCTTCACAACATACATGCCCAATATTAGGGATAATTCCTCACCCATCTCCCACTGCCATAGCCATCAATTTCTCACGGGCATCTCCAGTCTCTGAATTTCAGTGGTTTTGATTGTACAGAGAGAACTGGCCATTTAGCTCTTATGAAGAATACTCCTGGAGAGCCTGGTCCTGTTACATACTTTTCATATTGGTCTCTGTGGTGGTTTGACTCAGGTGTCCCCCATAAACTTAGGTCTTCTGAATGCTAGTCTCCCCAGCTGATGGCAATTGGAAATTTAAGCCTCCTGGAGGCAGTGTATTGTTGGGGGCAGGGCTTATGGGTGTTATAGCCAATGTCCTCTTGCCAGTGTTTGGCACACTCCTGATACTGTTGTCCTCCTTATTTGGGTCAGGGGGTGATGTCCACCCTTTGCTCATGTCATCATTTTCCCTGCCATTGTGGATCTTGCCCTCAAGTCTGTAAGCTAATATAAACTCTTGCTCCCAAAAGCTGCTCTTGGTCAGGTGATTCTGCCAGCTATGTGAACTTGTCTGCAACAGTCCCTAAGATTTTTTTGTTTTTGTTTTTGAACTATAATTCCTTTGTTGTAAAACGTGAAGTGGGGCTGGATAGATGGCTTAGCAGTTAAGGCACTTGCTGGCAAAGCCAAAGGACCCAGGTTTGATTCCCCAAGACCCACATAATCCAGATGCATAAGGTGGTGCATGTGTCTGGGGTTCGTTTGCAGCAGCTGAAGCCCCTGGTGCACCCATTAATTCTCTCTCTCTCTCTCTCTCTCTCTCTCTCTGTTCCCCGTCTCAAATAAATAAATAAAAATAAAAACAAGTTTTAAAGAAGTGAAGTGATCCCCAAACAAAACCAGAAGCAGAGTGCTGGTCCTTCTCTTGGTTCCTGAGACAGGTGCTCTGTGTGGAGATGTGGGCGTTTGTTTCTACACTGATCTCTCGTGAGCTGAGTCAGTTGTGTGCGTGTCTATAGGCCAGCGCTTTCTCAGGCCTGTTACAGAGATGGAATTTGATATTGAGGGGGTAATTTGACAATACGTTATTATCCTCTCTTTACTAAGATGTTAGGATTCAGAGCACAAGTTTCAAGCTTGCCTATTTGACCACAAAGTCCTTAACAATACTGGCAGTCAAATTACATTCATGCATATTTTGTACTGATTGGAATCATGACAAGTTCCAAGCATGTGCAATCACTGGGGTAGCTGTAAATTGACAGATGCTGCTAACAGTCTCCCACTACCAGTTATAGGGCTTCTGGCGGTCCATGTTAGAGACCATGTGGCAGGACAATTGAAAACCTCTGATGTATATTTTCCACTTATCCTAAAAACTCCACACAATGCATGAGAAACATATACACTGAACAGCTCTAACTAGACTTGTAACACTAGTGAATTTCTTTTCTAAACTCTGCATTAGCAGTAAAGAAGAAAGCACAATTGAATCAACCAATATCTGGTCAGTTTAGATTCCAAGTTCAATACACTATGGCTGATTACCTCAGCAGCGATTCATGCTGACCCCAAGGCACTCACAGTCATCAATCATAAAAAAATATTAAATTAGCTCTAGTATACTGTACTTAGCAAGGCTGTAAGTAGACTAATGCATTTTGCAAAGATTTTTTTTCAGCCGCGTAGTTTGAAACAAAAAGGGGGTTTCTATTTATTTGTCCAGAAATCCAGAAAATTCTATCCATGAGAAGTTAACTGTGTATCTTTTATCATACAAATGACTGCTCAAGTGGGTCCTTCAAGGATTCTTGATTTTATCCATGAGATAAAACACATCTCTGAAAAAACATGCCCATGAAGAGCTCCTCTGGCAGCGTTCATTAGCTGAAGGCTAAGTCACAATTGGCTAGTGAAAAGAATGTCAAGTATCTGCTGGTGATGTTAATGTCAGGCTAAGGGATACCATTAAAGGAAAAGGTAACCCCAACTCCCCAGGAACCCTTGCAGAGAGAATTTAATTAATCACTTTCAAGTCTGTTAACTTTGCATTTGTAGTTTCTGACTTAAGTGGAATGTCCCTGCGATTCATCTTCATTAGTGACCAGAACATTAATAAAAATCAGCTTAAGTTCTGAGCATGGAGCCACTTCCTTTAGGTTGCCATGTAAGCCAGGAATGCCTCAATGGAAAGAAGCATCTTTTCTCTGTCTTGCAAAAATGAGTTCATTTTTTCTGTGAAGCCCAGCCTCAGCAATCAACAAAGATGATGCAGATAGGATGGTCCACAGCCTTCTTCCATTGATTACCCCTGGACATTAATCCCCAGGCTAATTGCTTTGGTTGGCGCTTTCCCCTCAGCGGTGCTTACATATGCCTACAGATCTATTTGATTGTGACTCTTGGGTTTTGAATTATTTAATACACAAGCAGTTTTAGAAATGCCCTTCACACCCTATCAAGAATTGCTTCAGATGAATGTGATATTTAATAAAGTGGTTTTTAAACCACAGGTCCTCTTAATAGTTTATTGTATTTACAGTCCTATATTACTTTCTTTGTCCATGAAAAGGACCAACAAAATCACCACACACTGCCACATTCCACCTGGGTTTAGAGTTGAAGAACACATTATGTGTAAAAGATGACAAAAAGACATTTATTTCTTCATGAAAATTATAGTTTTTGTAAAATATTTGCTTTATTTCATTGGATTCTTGGGGTTATTTATTATCATAGTCATGATCATCATCATTATTATTTATGTGTGTTTGTGTGTCTGTGGATGTGTGTGTGTGTGTGTGCATGCATGTGTGCCTGTATGCATGCCATACTACATGAGTGTTAGTCTGAGGACAATGTCTGGACATTTATCCAGTCCTTCCACCTTGCCTGAAGCAGGATGTCACTCGTTATTGTTTTGTCGGTCGCATATGTGCCAGACTAGCTAATTCACCAGCCTCTAGATTCTCCTGCCTCTATGTCCCATTGGCTTGGGCACTTTGTTATTACAGATGAGGACCACTTTGTGTCCAGCTTTATGTAGGTCCTGGGTAATGGAACTTGTGCTGACAACCATAGGGATGTCTCCTCAGCCCCCAATTCGTTAATTGCTAACTGTTCTTGGATACAGTTTACTACTCTACCAGCTGTTGTTGTCAAGTCAGTGTATTATTGCATTTAGGCTTGAATGCGTATCACTAGCTAGCTCTGCTGGCACTGCAGGCCTGGGTCTCAGGCTCTTCAGTGTTACATGTGGCAGTCCCTAACAATGCTACATAATTAACTGCAAGGTGTCATCATCCCAGGTGTCTGCTTTCTCTAAAAAAACTGTACTTAATGCTACCTTAATGACAATATTGACTGCTAATTTCATGAGTTCTACATTAATAGAGAAGTGAAATAATATTCACTTAATTTTTTCTTTTAAAATATATTTTTTTTTCTGATGTGTGTATGTGTACACCAGGGTCTCTTGCCATTGCACATAGAATGCCAGATGCTTGCTCTACTTTTTTTTTTTTTGCATTTGTGTTTATGTGGGTGGCTGGGGAATTGAATCCTGGCTAGCAGGCTTTGCAAGCAAGTACTTTAATCACTGAGCCATCTTCTCAGCCCCTCACTTAACCTTTTCTAAGAGGAAAGCATATGGTCAGGTTTTAAGATTGAACGTTAAAGTATCATTTTGATCTTTTCTAATAATTAATTTCAATTGAGGTATCAAATATCAAGACACACATCTAATATATGCAACTCATATATATAGATAGTTACCATATATATATATGTATATGTATATATACACACACACATACATATATCCATAGTGTGGCAGACCTAACAGAAATTTAGATAGCCTGAGAAAACCACAATTTGTGTAAATCTATAAATTATATATATATATATATATATATATATATATATATATATAAAGTTATATGCATTTCATACATAGTATGGCAGACCTAATAGAAATTTAGATGGCCTGAGAAAACCATTTGTGTAGATCTATAAATAACTGTTATTTGTAAAAATTTGATCAGAGCTTTTATCAAATGCAATAATATTACTGCAGTAATTTCTTTAAACAAAAGTGAGTAGAGAATTATAGAGAATTGTTGGATATTATCAGAAAATCATTGTTTTGCTCATCAAAATTACTTAGGCTAGACTTAGTCATATAATTTTAAAATTCTCCTTTCTGCCTTTCCTATAGACAACCTCTTATATTAATCAATTCCCTTTGATGAGCCTTTGAACATATCACCTAGCTTAAGTACACTGAAATACACAGCAGTTACAGGAATACAGGAAGCGCACATGAACCAGGCTATGAAAAATAGCCTGTAGGTAAGCAGCCATGAGTCCAAGGAAAAGGAAAGGAATGTTTCTGTGGAAAGAAAGAAGGGAAGAATGGAACTTCACAGATTATCGCTGTGGCCACACCCCACTGCTCTGTGCTGAAGTCCACCACTGTGGGCCACAGTTCCCTGCTGTGGCCCCTTAGTCTGTCAGTGCACATGTTTTTCCAGAGAGCAGCTCATGCCAGTCCCAAGCCAGAAGACCCAAGTCCTAGCCAAGGACTAAGTTCAAGTCAAGCCCAAGGTCTGTGAGTGACGAGCTGCATATTCCAACAGGTTCAGAGGAGGACCCCTGATGCCTACATTTCTAAAAAAAAAAAAAAAAATCTTTTCTGCTTCCTCGGCCACAATCAGATTATCTCCAATACAGTTATTCACCCATAAAATGGAAAATTGGGAAGATACTGCAGAGATGGTTTAACAGCTAAGACACCTGCCTGCAAAGTTCTAAGGACTCAGGTTTGATTCCCCAGTACCTATGCAAGCCAGATGCACAAGGTAGTGCATGCGTCTGGAGTTCATTTGCAGTGGTTGGAGGCCCTAGCACGCTCATTCTCTCTCTCATAAATAAATAAATAAATAAATTAGAAACAGTTAATTGGACTGGGATGATGGCTCAGCAGTTAAAGGTGATTGCTTGCAAAGCACATTAGCCTGGGTTTGATTCCCTAGTATCCACATAAAGCCAGAGGCTCATGCATCCGCAGTTAATTTGAATTGGCAAGAGGTCCCTGCACACTCTTACTCTCTCTGTCATTCTCTCTCTCTTTCTCTTGGGCTTGGGAGTTTTCTCAATGGTTAAAGGCACTTGCTTGCAAAGGCTTTCAGGCCTGAGTTCAATTCCTCACTACCCATGCAAAGCCAGATGCACAAGGTGGCACATGAGTCTGATATTCATTTACAGAAGCTGCAAGAAGCCCAGGTGTTCCCATTCCTCTCTTTTCCACATAAATAAACAATAAATGGAAACCTTCTTTTAAAAGTTATTTGGCATATGTACTCACTGTACTTGATGATGAGAATCACAACATTTTCATTAAGTATATCTCTCTCCTCCCATTTTCCCCTTAAGACATCTTTCCTCCTACTTTCATGAAAGTTTATGAATTCTTTTCTTTTTTTTTTTTTGAGACTGGGTCTCACTATGTAGCCCAGGCTATTGTGGTACTCACTATATAGTCCAGTTTGGTATAGAAATTGTGACAGTCTTCCTGCTTTAGCTTCCCACTTTCTGTGATTACTGGTATGTGACACTTGCTCAGGGACTCACTTTAAAGATTTCTTTTTGACTAGAAAAGTTGCATAATATTAAAGTATAATTTCTAACTCCAGTAAAAATGTATTTTCCGAATCTACAATGGTCACACAAATCACATTAAAATAACAAAACTCTTCTTTTAGTTTTTATAAATATTAAAAAAATCTCTCCCATTAGATATTATACATTTTACATTATGTCTTTATATTTCTTACATTTAGATCAAATTTTCACAATACTTAATGAGGCTTAAGCTATACAATCCATTACTTTGTATCATCTATTTTAAATATAGTTTTACTGATCCTTGTTCCTTATAAATTGTCTTAGAACATTATCTTAAAAGCTGTTTTAAGATTTTAAGATAAACAGTTAAACAAACATGCATTTGTTAAATATTTAAAACCTTAGCTCTCTTTCTTTCTTTCTTTCTTTCTTTCTTTCTTTCTTTCTTTCTTCTTTTTTATCCTTCCTTCCTTCCTTCTTTCCTTCCTTTCTTCCTTCCTGTCTGTCTTCTTTCTTTCTTTCATCCCTTCCCTCTTTTCTTTCTCTTAAGTTCTTTCAGTTTGTTTCTCTTTTTCTTCTTTCTATTTTTTTTGGTTCCTCTATTATATATTCCCTAAGCTTTTATGAATCTGAGACATAAGTTCCAGAATCTAAGTAGTTATAAACATTATCTTTGCTTTCAGACGTTTGTCTTCCTGTTAGTAAGTAAGCCCAAACATACACATTTGAAGGTGGAGGTTCATGTAGGGGAAGGGAGGCTATCAGAGAGAAGGCGGATGGTTAGGATCTAAACCTTAAAGTATTTCGAAAGAAGATGCAGGTATCACAGTAGTCATGGAAGACTTTGTGGTTGATGTATGTGGAATGTTATTTATAACTCCAAGCCAACAAAGTGTTATATTTAAAGGGATCACTTACAATAAACTTACTGAGTTTAAACGTAGCTTTTAGTCACCCCCAGCCCCTGGGGAGGCTGAAGTCAGAGGGTCTCCATGATTTAAGACCAACCTTGGCTACAGGTTAAGTTTCTAGACAACCTAGTGTAGAGTTAGATCCTGCCTCAAACAACAGCAACAACAAAAAGGATGTATTAGTTACTTTTCTTGTTGCTGAGACCAAATACTTGACAAGAAGCATCTTAAGGTTTATAGTTTGAGGGGATATACTCAATCTTTCAGGGAAGCCCTGGTGTCAAGAGAGTGACATGGAGAAGACAGGACATAGGGCCTGGCTATAAAACCTCAAGGCCCACCCCCAGTGAGGCTACACCTCCTGTAGGTTTGACAACCTTTTCTAATAGCTCCCCCAGCTGGGGACTAAGTCTTCAAACACATGAGCCTATGAGGGGCAGTCCACATTCAAACAACAATAATAACTATTTTAATAATCTCTTCTCTCTGAAATCTTATTGGTTATAAAAATGCAAAAGACCTAAGTAGCGGTCATATGATTTCTTACATTACACATTTGAACAAAAATTTACTTGACAGAAGCTTTTGTTCTAGAATAACCTCCTCTGAATCCTATACTTCAGAGATGTAGCTTGAATTACATTCCTTTCTTTCAATGATCATTTAATAGTTGTGTGACCTTGGAAAGGTTATCTAGCTTTTTGAACACTAGTCCTTAAATTAAATTGGTACTTTGAGTAATAATTTGTAAAATATATGTACCATAGTGACGGGTCCATAACGATGGTCCAATAAACATATTTGTAATTCCCGACCACTATCATTTATTGCTTTAAGTCTGGTTATCATTTAGTTCACTGTCCCTCATTTTATACACTAGTAAAATACTGTATGAAATGTTAATTTCAGTTCTTATAATCTTATATTCATATAGTAATGGTCTTCATTACTAGAAGTAAAATTACTCCCAGTGATTGATTGACGAGGCTGATATTACCAGTATACGTAGTGAGTGGTAAATTGAGGATAATCTTTCTGGGTTTCTTGTCTTCTAGAAGGCCTCATTTGGAAGCTGTGGCGTCTGTAAACTGCTGTCCTGACGCAGATGGATTGAACGTGTTTGCAGATTTAACTTTAGCTGTGGTTATCGCGATGCGTCGAGGCATCAGGAGAGCTGTGTATTCAGAGCCTCCAGAACAACCCAAACCTGATGTGCTGCACAAGGCGTCCTCGGAGGTTCACGCAGCCCTGCCAGGTAATTTGCTCTGTGGGTCAGAACATGAGCTCAGTGTGTGAACGATGCTCAGCATCACTCCATATGCGACCTTGTTTTCAAGATCTCAGATCCTCTCACCCCCACTTTTTGTTTTACGTTACTTTTCTATCTCAGTTATCTCTATCACATTTTCACTTATCAGATATTATACTATAATGTCAGGACATTAATACTTATTTTGTGAGCACTTTGTCTATTCAGTCGTCGAAAATATATTAACATACCATAATATCCATATGGCTCTTTAGTGACACACAAGAGACCAATTGAAGAATCAAAACACTCATTTCAATTTCTGTGTCATAGCCAGTTGTTTTGTGAGACTGGGAATTTAACATCCTGTCAAAACCCATTTTAAATATATAGTCTCACCAAAGTGTGTCACCTCTCACTCCACTTGAAGTTCATTCATCATTTAATAAAAACACTATGCTAAATAGATAATTTGGTAGTTAAAAATCTATTAGTTCTTGGGTTGAGTAAGTACTATTTTTAGTGATCTAAAATTTCCTACCTTTAGGTATTAACATCTATGGTTGTCCATAGAAGCCAAATTATTCCTTGAATTTTCTTTTATACTTGCTATCATATTTGATTTATATATGCTGGAGTTGATTGGATACACTATTTGGTGGTATAAGCCTGGATTTATCATGACATTTAATTTCCTAAGTTCCACTTAATAAGTATTTATTATATGTTCTGCATTGAGTTTGACCTATGTGTAAGAACTCAATTAGGGCAAGTCATTTCCCAAGTTTAAGGAACTGGCATTTGAGATAACTAGTTGATTTAATATGTTTTGGAAAACCATGTTACTCAATGGGAAAAAAGCCATTATCTGAATTATATAAGCCAAGTGAGATAATTATTTCTTCATTTTGTTGTTTTTAATTGGTTTCTTTGGCAATGCAAACAAATGCACAAAGCAGTTGGACACAGTGAAAGGCTTTTGTTCGGGTTTATTCTTTCAGCATTGCCCAGATTATGGTCTGATTGCTGATGAAATGACAACGATGACCAGGCAAACCAGAGTGGCTGTCATGAAGATGATAGTGCACAAGGTTGGAGTAAATGCTGGAGGAAGCCATGCTGACATTTGCTGACGACAGCCTAAAGGTCTGAGGACAATGGAATGTTCCGTAGACATCCCAATGAATAGGTGAAGGAGGAAGTTGAATGAGTCAATATCATGGGAGAGGCGGAGACTGGAGGTGAAAAGGTTCTCAAATTCTTGCTGAGGTTCTCTTTCTTAAGAAGATAAGGTAAGTGCTGAGCTTAAGGTGAGCATTTTAAAAAGATCTTATTTATTTACACCATAGAGAAAGAGAGAGAGAGAGAACATGGGCATACCAAGGTCTCTTGCATCTGCAAACAAACTCCAGAAGCTTGTGCCCACTACTTTGTGCATCCGGCTTTATGTGAGTACTGGGGAACTGATCCTGGGTCAGCAGTCTTTGCAAGGAAGTGCCTTTAACAGCTGAGCCATCTCCTCAGCCCCCAAGATGAGCATTTTTTTTTTTTTTTTTTACGACTCACAAGGCAAAATAAGTTAAAGCACTGTTATCCAGGTTGATAGGTGAGGGGTGTGGACTTGGGAGTTAGCATGTGATGTTTTCTGTGTGATCTTAACTATTTAATCACCCTGAGCGGAAGTTTAAATTAAATAATGCATACAAACATTTAAATTAGAAGTAGTCATAAAGTCACCAGTATGTCTCATTATTCTAAGGTAAAAGTATGTATATTTTAAGAAGGGCAAAAAAATACAAACAAATGCACTTAAATGTCATATAATTAAATGAAAAAATGAATTCACACAATAAAATTTTGAGGACAATATGAAAGAATTTGAAATAGAAAAAAAAAATGATTACAGAGTACCCTATGTACTTTGGGATTATCTCTGCCTTTCTTTGCATTTAAGCTATTTTGTGTCTGTGTAAATTGTAGTTAAATTAGTAACACAAATTAATCCTGACCATGAAAATGGCAGTGTCTTGTGCTAGTGGAGGTGTTATTTCAATATTCCTGATTTCCTTCCCATTACATCCTCTGCTTTCTTTGAACTGATGGCAACATTGGGACTAGCTCCCAATGAATTAATTTGATAATGAATTAAATAAGACCTTGAATACATGCATATTTTGTATGTATTAAGTTATGACATTGACCTTATACATAACTTTTAATCAAAGTGAAAAGTAACTCTTATGTATTACCCATCAAATTTAGGAAAAAAATGATAAACAGTGGGAAAATAAAAAGAGAAATTACTAACATTTAATTTGAAGGTGAGATACCTGATACATGTTATTGTATCTAGACCATAATTTCAATATGATAAAATTCTTCAGATCTTGAAATGCCTTGTGTTTCTTTAATGTGACTTAGAAGATCTCAAGAAAGATCGTAAATGTTCTGAGAAGAAAAAAGAATTGAGTCTTTGAATTAGTTTGGAAGATAGTAAGTTAATCTCAATTTAATGGATTTCTTTAGTGCAGACCTTCTAAGAGTTTTTATTGAGTTAAATGCTTTATAAATCTTAGAGAGAGTGGGACAGGATAAGTTGAGATTGAGAGAGATAGAGATTGAGAGAATACCTCAATTCTAATCGGTTATGGAATTCTGCCTTATTTTATTTTATTTTTGATAAATATGTAACATTTTCCAGGTACACATTTGAGCATATGAAATTGTTTAAAACCTGACTTAAGGGCTGGAGAGATGGCTTAGTGGTTAAGCGCTTGCCTGTGAAGCCTAAGGACCCTGGTTCGAGGCTCGATTCCCCAGGACCCACGTTAGCCAGATGCACAAGGGGGTGCAAGCGTCAGGAGTTAGTTTGCAGTGGCTGGAGGCCCTGGTGCGCCCATTCTCTCTCTCTATCTGCCTCTTTCTCTGTCTGTCTCTCTCAAATAAATAAATAAATAAAAATAAGAATGTAAAAAAAAAAAAACCTGACTTAAGGGAAAGCTTAGAAATATTTTGTAAAGTGATAGTATGAACATAGGGAAAGGGGTGAGATGGTATTGTTTTACCAGTCACCTAGTTCCCATGGACATACCACCTGTCCCAAGAAGACCCGTGGGTCTCTGCTGAGTAACAGCGGTTGGAGGGGAGCGTCCACTTGAGGCTATCCTTTGATAAGACCTCCTGGGTGCAACTGTGACTCTGCAGCACCCTGGAATGAACATTGCCAGAGACCTTTTCACAGGAATCATTAAAATGCATCGCCTTTATAGTTCAGCAAGCAGATTTGTACCTAATTTCAAGTTTCTCTCCTAGATCAGCTGTGCCCGTCACTTAATATAGAAAGTGGGCATGTCTTCTGGCATTTAGATAGCGGTTTGATGATCACAGAATAGAAATGGAAAAGTAATACTTGATCTCAGGATCAAGGTCTTAAAATGATTTGCCCTGAAATTAATAGTCTTCAAATACATTAAGATCTGAAACACAAAAGTACCTCCCATTGTGATGGAACTCATTTAGCCCTTTCATATTACATCACGGGTTTGTTTTTAATGTTTAAGCCACTAATACGATACATATAAAATTTCTCAGTAGTTTATTTTTAAATGACTTTTCTAAGGCAATTAAAACATAAGCAAACTATACATCATTATAAAAGCATCATCATTAATGAATTGTTGAGATTGGGACACCTGAGTTTAGCACTAATGAGGTACTGTGGAATGTATGTAAAAATGTAAAATTCCTCTCCTCACTTAAAGAGACATGTGGTCTGGCTGAAGGTTTAATAACGTATGTTAGAAAAATAAAACAGTTGGAAAACAAGAATAATAGGGATTGAAACCAAATGAGAGATGGAGTGACTTTTAGGAGTGCATGCTATGTCAGTTGGAGTGAAAATAATCAGGCTAATGAGCTTCAAAGTAGGGAAAGGATGTTAGGTGAAGGAGCATTCTAGAGATAGTATTCCAGGCAGGTGTCCTGACAGGTGTGTGGTACAGAAGGAGAGTGATAGAGGACACAATAACAAATACATGCCTTGTATACTTGTTAACCTTCCTGAGGGATATAGTTGATTTTCAAAGAATGCGTTAACTTTAAAACTTTTTAAAATATATTTTATAAAAAAAAGGGTACTAAAAGGATTAATCCTTTTTAAGTGCTTTTTTTAAAGATATAGTTTCATGTAGCTCAGACCGCCCTTGAACTGTCTACATAGCTGAGGCTGCCATTGAACTTCTGATTCTCATTCTTCACTCTACCAACTGCTGAATGACATTACAGGGCTAGACCGCCATGTTTGGCTTTAATCACTTTAATTATCCTCTGTATATCTTTTGCTGCTGTTGTCAATTCACTGAGAAAATATTTTCCTTATTATGTGGGTAGGAAAATAGATGGATCTAGAAAGATAATACTGTCAGGTGACCTGGGCTCAGAAAGTGATATGCTATATGGTCTCTCTCATATGTGGATTCTAGCTTCAAATTCTTAGGTTTACATATGACTTGGAGTAACAGTGACTAGTAGAGGTGAGGAAGCTAGAAAGGGGCGATGGGGGAGGTAGAAGAGGCGCAGGCTTTATGGAAGGGGATAGTGGGTAAGTAGAGGGGCAGAACACTGGAGGTGGAATGATCTAAGCAGGGTCAGAGGTGGTAGATGAAGGAAGTGGGAGTAGGGTTAATCAAAACAAAGGGATTATAAATAACTCTTATGGAATCCTATTTCTTTGTTAGATAATATATATCATATATTTTAGCTAATATTTTGTGTGTGTGTGTGTTTAAAAAAGAGAGGTTTAGGGCACAAATACCATGTATACCCAGAAGCCATAGGTTGCCACAGAAAAATTTTAGTGCCAGGATTGGGATACCGCCCAGTGAGTTGGCCAGGAAGGCCCTTAAAGTCCCCCAAACTATGCCGACTATTGCCAAGTCTTTGGTTGCCCACAAGTACTTGATGGTAAGATCATGTTGCTGAATACAGACCATGATTCATTTGCAGGACACTGAGAAATCAAACTAGAAATGATCTGAAAGGCTCCTCTGCACAGACTAGCAGTCATAATGCTGAAAATGCTATTCAGCCTGCTTGAGGAGAAAAGTCATTAGTGGCCTTAAGTGGCAGTGAACCCTGAAAAACTACACAATTGGCCACCCTAACAAGATGATCCCATAAGTGCAACAGTGACATGTACTTTATGTTGATAACCAATGCTCTCTAATTTGATCTAAGACCGGCCCCATGGGAAGGAATTTATGTCTGATACTGAAAACAGGGTCATGATATGCAGAGACATTTAGCTTACCCATAATTGTGGGCTAACTCCACAATGCATGACCCATATACCTCAACAAGGAGGAGCCAAGGGGAGGGGGTAGGTCACGGGTGAGCCTAATAATGGTACCAAACTGACTGTATTTGCTGAATACAAAACTGACTAATAAAGAAAAAAAAAAAACATAGTCAAAAGTCTAAGGCTGGGAGGGTCACAAACCCTCACTTTTGGTTAGAGAAGTCTCTCTTCAAATTGTGATGAATATTAGGGAGACTCAAAGTGCTGAGAAGTCACATTTGAGTGTTAAGCACTTAATGAGACATCTCTATCACATCCTCCACTGGCTCTGGGACTATTGTGGAAGAGGTGGCAGAATGAATGTAAGAACCAGAGGATAAGGAAGAGTGCTTTGGAATTCTGTCTTCCAGACACAAAGTGGGCTTGGTATTCACGACCTCACAGTAGCTGTTGTTATCTATACAAGTCCTACATAATATTGGGCCCAACAGTAGGTTATAGTGGATGATGCAGGAGGGCAAAAAGGAAAGAAAATAGACATTAATATTAAAGAAGGAATAACAGAAAATAAAGAATGGGTTATTCAGAGGGAGTGAAGAAGGGTAATAAAGGAGGATGATGGGTAAGGATTATATAAATATTTATTAAAGTTTTTTAATTTTTAAAAAAATATACAAATAATTAAAACAAAAAGTTAAAACTAGCTACGGAAGGTATTAAAAGTTTCTTTCTCTCTACTATCAGAATAAAAATCTCAGGCTGGAGAGATGGTTCAGTGGTTATGGTGCTTGCCTGCAAAGCCTAATGACATATGTTTGAATCCCCAGTACCTATATAAAGCCAGATGAACAGTAGTGCAAGAAACAGGAGTTCATTTTCAGTGGCTGGAAGCCCTTGTGTATGTATATGTATGTATGTATGTATGTGCATATATACATATATATATATATATATAATTTAGTTAGTACTATTAGTACTAACTAAATATGGTAATGTATATGAAGATGCTGCTTAATTTATCATTGCAAAATTGTGTAAATAAAACTCAATATTTTTCCAACATTTTTCCAAGACAGACATTTTTTGCTTGCCTCTTACTCTGAAACTTTTAAGGAGAAAAGAGATAAATATTGAGATTAAAGTAGGTATCCATTTCACACAATTTGAGCAGGTCTAACACTAGCACAATCTTAGTTCTTCCTTCTATGTAAACAACATGGCTATTGGTTTTACTAGATATTGGTAACGTTGACTCAAATTGATTTCATTACCTCAAATGCTCAGTTTCCTGATTGTTTCCAGATAAATCTCTGCATAATATAAAATACAGCACAGTAAAATCACAGGGTTTTGCAAATATCTCTTAATGGACTAGTAAAATGTTTGTTTTCCTTTCTGTAGCCTCAGAATTAAAAACAAAACAAACAAAACAAAACAAATGGCATTGAACTTTGGATTGATGATGAAAATATAAATTCTACTAATATATGTGTAGAGACTATCTGACAGATATGCCCCTCAAGAATTTCAGTTCTCAGCCTGATTGTCTTTTTAATCCCTCAGTTACATAAGCATTGGTCTACAAAAATGAATTCATTAACATTTTGACATGGATGATGTAAGAGGGCTAAAACAGAAAGAAAAACAACAAAGCAAGTCATCAAAATAGAAGAGAGGCTTGGAAAGAAGCAGTTCAGTGAAGAAGAATAGAGAAGTTGGGGGACAAGAGAAGGTAATGGCAGTGGCTATGATTAAATTATATTATCTTTATATTATATGTATGAAAATTTTTAATAAGAAAATAAAGAAGTAGTTTCACAAAAGAGATACACTAGCACTATTTCACCGTAGAAGACTGTGTGACACTGACATCAAGTCCACACTTCTGCAGAAACTCTAACCATGAAAGATAACAGGACTCTTTCTTCACAACATGCACACAGAGTTAGCACTGATGAGCTTATAGCCGCTGTGGTTTTGTGCACACCACTGGGCCCTTCACCATTCCATCATAGATGGAGTAAGGGGCCCACAGGGCCTATCCTTCCTTGGGGAGCAACTGACAAGCTGATGGTTTCTGGGGGAGGGCGTGACATTTTTTCAGTAGTATAATTACTGGTAAGTTGTTCGTGTTCTGATAAATAACCCCAAACCCATGCAATGTAAGCCACCCTAATTAAACTCAGCTATTTATCAACTAGATATGGAAATGAATTAATAAAAATACATAAATACATCAAATTAGAAAGGGGGGACTACTTGTGAAGAAATGATTCAGCAGAAATGGGGGGGAGAGACAGTAATGGGCAAAAATGATCAAAATGCACTATGCACATGAAGAAAATAGTCAAAATAACTTAAAAATGAATTAGTTCATTAAAAATACAGCAAGAGAGCTGGAGAGGTGGCTTAGTGGTTAAGGTGCTTGCCTGTGAAGCCTAAGGACCCATGTTCAACTCTCCAGATCCCACTTAAGCCAGACCCACAAAGGCGAGGCAAGTGCAAGGTCACACAAAATGCCCACTGGGTGGTGGAAGCATCTGGAATTCAATTAAGTGGCTGAGGCCCTGGTACACCCATTTTCAGTCTCTCCCTCACTTTCTTTGTCTCTGCTCTCTCACTTTCTCTAAAAATAACTACTAACTAACTACCTAAAGAAAGCATAACAAGAAATCATCGCAATATGAGCAGCAGTAGGGAGCAAACACAATTAGCAAGGACAGTGTAGGGAAGATAGTTAAAGCCCACAGTTTTTATGCATTAGCTCAACGATAGATTTCAAAGTTAGCTTTCAAATTCATCTGTTTCCAGGTGCCCTCTATCTGGTTTTTTCCATAGAATTATGTGTCATTGGACCATCTGAGAAAATAAAAGTTCACCTTCCCAGATTGTACAGACAAGGAGCATAACATAGTGTCATTTTTATCCAGAAAATCCTGATTTTGACTTCCAAGAGCTGCTCTCGAGGTTTTAATATATCATTGCTCTTCTAAAACGTACATAAAACCTCATTTGATGGGGGGTTTGATAATCTGTCACTTTAACTCCTATAACAGTGCTTTGAGGTCACATTAGTATTGTCACCCCACAGAACCAACCGCATGCTTGCCCTTCCCTTGAGGTTTAATGGCCAGCAAATGATCAAACTGTATGGTTTCTGGTAATGACTTAGTCACTGAGGCACTTCATTCTCCAAACCTATTATCCTCTCAACTCAAACATGATGTTTCTTTCTTAAACAGCTAGGCCAAATAACAGTAAAACTAAATAATAGGATTTATGATTTTATTTCCTTGGAGACACAGAAGGATTTGGCTACAAACTACTGATAAAATGAGGCTTCCAAAAAACTGCAGTTAGCTTCCCAGACATACTCTGCTAGAAGTTTAAGGTTTCATTTACATGTGTATGTTGTATCACAGGATTTATGAAACTCTTTTTTTTTTTTTAAATTTTTGTTGTTTATTTATTTATTTGAGAGCAACAGAGAGAAGGAGGGAGAGAGAGAGAAAGAGAGAGAGAGAGAGAGAAAGAGAATGGGTGCGCCAGAGCTTCCAGCGTCTGCAAACGAACTCCAGATGCATGCACCCCCTTGTGCATCTGGCTAACGTGGGTCCTGGGGAATTGAGCCTCGAACCGGGGTCCTTTGGCTTCACAGGCAAGCACTTAACCGCTAAGCCATCTCTCCAGCCCGATTTATGAAACTCTTAATTCTTCCTTTGCAGTTTAGTTCATTACCTCCTCTTTCTCATTTCTCTTTTCTTGAGATAATAGAACCAATACCTACTGCCTCTTGCTTTCTTCTTCTTGAGTCTGCATGATAACAGGGGAATCTGTACAGATTCAAAGACAACTGATTAATGAATGTTGTTATAAGCTGCAGCATGGAAATTGAGGGAAAATATCTCTATAAAATCTCCCTTCTGACCTAGATGTGAGGAGAGCACAGAACAAGCTATGTTGTGTCAAAGTGACTCAGGTTACTTACAGACTAGGCATTACAAACTACCCACAGATCAGGCACGACTCAGAACCCAATCAGTGAAACCTAGATAAGAAGACTGTTAGATCTCTCAGAGAGGAAAGTACTTCCATTTTAGAAGAAAAATTGCACGTTGTATCATCTCTGTATCAATCATACACTTTTAAGCCAATTACAAATCTTTGAAAAGCAGAGAGAAAAATGAAACTGTAGGGATTTTTTGAGTTATAAAAATAGAATACAATTTAAGCCATTGTTATTTTCTTTATACACATCTTTTGAAATTAAATGGCACAGTTCCCTTCCTAAGCACTCTTTTCAACCATTATCTATAAAAGTGCTACAAAACACATATTACTTATAATAGTGTATGATATATTAAGAACTTTTTTGTTAGACTTTTCACTTGCTAACTATAAAATAGTAAGAAAAGGGGGAAGAAAGCAGTGTGCTCCAATCCAGCCATTGTGACAGAGAGAAGGCTTGAGTGCTACCATGTCTACTGTCAAAACGGTTTTAGCTCACTGTGTGTGTGTATGTGTGTTTGTGCGTGAGTGGATGCACATGTGTGTTAGATACTTCTGAGGCCAACATCAGATGTCATTATTCATTTGTTTGTGTGGTGGTGGGGGTGCACGTATGTGTGTGTAGGATATTTTATCTTACGGTGTGTGCATATGTGTTTGTGTGCATGTGGGTGCACATGTGTGTGTAGTATACTTCACAGGCAACTGCAGATGTAATTATTCATTTGCCACCTACCTATTTTTGAGACAGGCTCTTTCATTGGCTTGGAGCTTGCCAATAAGATAGACTGCCTGGTCATCAGGTCCCAGGGATCCATCTGTCTCCATCTCACAAACACTGAGATTACAAACCTGTGTACTATGGACTTTTTTTAATGGGGTCTAGATATCAATTCAGGTCCTCATGCTTGCAAAGCAAGCACTTTACCAACTAAACTAAGCTTGTAAAATTATCTTTATGTTTACAATTTGACGTCCTCTTTATGTCAGTCAAAGAAATCCTTCCATGCATAGTAAAACTAATAACACATGTACTTGAATCCATATTTGTAGCTTGTGCTAATTTTAATCTTACAAAGAAGGTCAGTATTCAGAATTAATATCTTTAACATATTTCATGTCATAATCTTTGTGTCCATTAAGCAATACTTGTGATTTCATTTGAGGACAGGTTTCCTCTATGTGATACCTATTAACACTCCCATTTTACAGAGTAGGCACTTACTCAGGGCCACACGGAGGCTAAACAGTTATCTTGAAATAACAGAAAAACTGATGGAGAGTGATTCAAAACCTGGTTTGCTGGTTTCTGAAGACTGATCTCTCCACTCCCGCTTCTGACAGACCTGGTGTTTTCCATGCTGTTTTCTTCCATTATTTCAGAACTGTGACTGTAGAGAATGCTTCTGCCATTGCTACAACACATTTCTCATGGACAGAAAGCCAGTATAGCCTCGGTATGAAGAAGCTAAGTTTGGAATCATAGATATTTGGACTTGGTTGGAAACTATGAAGTCACTTCAGTCTAGTAGCCATTGATTTGACAAAACTCATAAAATGATATTAAAAACAATGATTGAAACAGAGAAATTGAATGAAAGTGCTAAATATTTAAGTGTGTTTCATGGATTCAGATTTTTAGTATGGCTAGAGACGTTTCATGTGTACTATAAATCATGTTTGGTTTGTCATGATAACTAGGGCATCCCCAGGCATATGTCACTCTGGCAAGTTATGGGGGAAAATGCAGAGGTGTGAAAAAATTTCTTGTTTAAGTAGTTGATTATCCATGTCTTCTTTCACTTTGGTGGCATTGTTTTAGTATAATGTCCTCTTCATTTCTCATTTCTTATAATATATATTCAGAAGTATGTATGTAACCTATAGTTTTACTTTTGGTTTGTTTGTTTGAGATAGGCTGACATTGAACAAGGTGTGTAGTTGAGGAAGACCATGAGCTTTTGATCCAGTTGCCTGTAGTTTATGAGTCCTGGAATTATAGACCCGAAGCACCATGCTTACACATCACACTACATTTTGAACTATGGCTTTTCTAAAATGGAAAATGAATAGGGGTATTTAACGTTGAGTTCAACTTTGGATTTAATAAAGTCCATGGTTTTGTGGGAGTCATTTAAGCAGCAGCATGTACTTTAAGACTGATGGAATTTTTAAAAGAGATTGCATAAGATTCAAAAAGAAAATGTGTTCTCTAAAAATATTGTAATCCCATCTGGGCTTGTAAAGAGTAAGGTGATTCAATTTTGGAATGTATCTTTATAGAATAGATAATAAGACTTCAATTTTTTTTAAAGAAGTCTTTGCATTTTTTTGTCTCTACTTTTAAAATTTATTCCACTAACAGCTCTACCTGCTCAGCATCAAATATTTGTTAGTTCTTTCCTTCTGGTACATGGGAACACAAAGAATGGAGAGCAGTCCTGTGAAGCCTAAGGACCCATGTTCTACTCTCCAGATCCCATGTCCAGATCCCAGACACACAAAGGTGAGGCAAGCACAAGGTCACACATGCACACCAGGTAGCACAAACATCTGGAGTTCGATTGCAATGGGTGAGGACCTGGACTGCCAGTTCTCTATCTTCTCTCTTTGTCTCTCTTTCTTGCTCTCTCTCTCTCTTAAAAACAAAACAAAACAAAACAACAAAAAACAACAACAACAACAAAAAAAACATTGCAAGGATGAAAATGCCTAGTTCAGATGATGGAATTTCACCCTCGTCCTATGTACTCTTCTTCAGAGTTCTGATCAGAGGCCGAGACTTGAGAATCATCAATACACGATAACTTCAACAGGAACAGATGACATCCTGTGAAAACGTGTACAGCAGGAAAAGAGATCCTACCTTTGAAAGACAGGTGACAACTCTACTGAGGAAACCTAGGAAATATAGGAGCAGTTTTGGGAGAAGAGATGGGTAGAGCACAAGAGGGGTCCCAGGAGGATGAGGAGGGAGTTCTCAGCACTGTGGGTGAAGTTCAGCTCAAAGGACTTAGCAAGTGGAGGGGACAATGTGAAGAGCTGCAGAAGTTCCTGGCCAAACACGCAATGTAAGCGTGATGGAAAATGAGTGACTGTGGTGGAGTAATGGTTGTGGAAATGGAGGTCAAGGAGCCAGGTTTTATAAAGTCCTGAAAAAGTAAGGGTAGGCAATTCTGTCGTAAGAGATATCAGATGGTGGCCAGAAGACAAGGCTTGTTTTTTCCCTTGTCAAACACGAATACCTGAATAAATTTGCATGAAAAGGGAGACAATTAGGAACTGGGGTGGGGGTGTGTGTGGAATGAATGTTGGATGATGACATTATTAAGTATTAAGCAGTTAGGAGTACAAAGGTACATGTGCTGAAACCTATGCACCTGGAATGAAACCCACCTGTGACAAATGTTTGTATTATGTAAAGCTTGGTAATCCCTCAAATTGGGATCTCCACTGCCTCCCCCCCCCGAGATGAGTCTTGCTCTTTATGGAACATATGTACTTGATGACAACATATTTAAATATATTTACTTATTTATTTGAAAGAGAGAAAGGGAGGGAGGGGGAGAGAGAGAGAGAGAATGGGCACTCTAGGGCCTCTAGCCATTGCAAACAAACTCCAGATGCATGCGCCCCCTTGGGCATCTGGCTTACACGAGTCCTGGAGAGTCAAACCGGGATCCTTTTGGCTTTGCAGGCAAATGCCTTAACTGCTAAGCCATCTCTCCAGCCCAGGTGACAACATATTTATAAACAGGTCAACTCGCACATTCTTGATTGTCCCTTCTGAGGAACCAAATACTGTTCCCTGTTGTGGAGCGACGCTGTCACCCTCACTTGCCGGAGCTGTGGATCTTGATTGCATTTTACTCAACTCCCAGGTTTCTTCACCAAAACCTCACCATAAATCCCTGGGTTCTCTTCTGACACTTAAACAACTCTATAACATGTGTGTCTCACTGTCTCTTTCACAGCCAGTAACCTAGTTCAGCCCATCCTCATCTATGTCTTCATTTCATTACAACAATGATGACCATATATATATATGTATATATAATATATATATATTGCTAAGTTTTATATAATTAGTTTTGTACTCAGTGAATACAGTCAGTTTGGTGCCATTATTAGGCTCATCCGTGACCTACCCCCTCCCCTTGGCCCCTCCTTGTTGAGGTATATGGGTCATGAATTGTGGAGTTAGCCCACAGTTATGGGTAGGATAAATGTCTCTGCGTATCATGACCCAACATGTGGCTCTGACATTCTTTCCTCCCTCTCTTCCACAAAATTTCCCTGAGCCATGTTGGGTTCATTTTTGGTCTGCTTCAGTGATGAGGTGTTGGGGGCCTCTGGGTCTCTGGATCTCTGATTTGGTAGGAGTTGATTTTTCTCAGTGTTGATCTCCTTCACCCTTGTTCTGGTATCTGGTTCACCAAGAAAACAACGCCCTTGCTTGTTTCACCAATTATTCTTAGTTTCAGCCGGGGCCCTTTTGAGGTATGATGGGGTGGCTCTCTCCTTAGAATCTACATCTATCTGAAAAAGAGAAGCAGATTCTCCAATGGAGAGTAAGTTAGCACCAGACAAATGAGAGAACCCTTCCTTTTTTTAATAGAGAATTTAATAGGTGTAGGCCCACTTGTAGCCCTCAATTAGTGCTAGCTTGATAATGGAGAGTGGCCTTATGTTTGGATATGGTTCTGACTTGTTTCCTAGCTCCAGCAATGGGTCCCGTACCACTGAGGGGATCAGTTAGTCGAATCGAGAGCAGTTGGTTCCCCACCATGGCTGTGTGCCACTATTGCACTTGTGTGGGCATCACGACAGGTTATTTGCTGCTAAGTAGGTTAGACCATGAGTTGCTTGGAGAGATATTGGTCATTTTCCCCCAGTTTCCCATGTAGTACCTTCTGGCACTAGACATGCTGACTGTCTGGGGACTGACTGTCTTCCAGCTTCCAGCCATGCCATTCCATTTTACGTGTCAACCACAAAAGGTGTCTTCAGCAGTAGGGTCTTATCACTAACCTTTGGTGGGTCATCAAGTGACTTTATATTTTTACCAAAAACAAAACAAAGAAAAAACAACATCTCCTTTTCCAATCCATACTCTGTGGTGAAGATCTCTTGCAAATGAGCATCAAGTGGTCACTGGGAAATAACTATAACTTTGAGATCTCTGTTATAGCATCAGGGAGTATGCTGGCTCCTCTCAGCTCCTGTTTTACTTTTCAAAGTCTTTCTCAGCCTTTCCCATGTTTACTTCAGTTGGGTCATTTCTCAGATCTTCCTGGATCCTCTAATGGGCATAATTTAGTACATTCTTCTTACCATCTGTCATGAGTTCCTTCCCGCTGTGCATCTTGAAAGTCATTTCCTCAGCCAGGTCTTCTCTATATCCACAGGTCTGTGAAGGTGAGTTTGCTAAAGATTTCTCCCTGGCAACTTGACATTCTCCCATCATAATGTTTACTACTTTCCAGACAGTCTACCACCTCCTCTTTCATTTCCCAGTGCATTTTGAGGATCTGAGGACAGGAATAGTATTGTCCTCATTCAATAGTATAGCCACTATGCCAGTATGCTGCCTGGGCTATATTTACTAACTAAATGTGTTTTTAATTAAATTGAACCTGTCAGAAAGATGCATGAGATATTAAACAAAGGGTGGGAAGGAAACTGGACACTGGGCTATTCAGAAACCATCATTATTTCATATCCTTTTCTATGTTTTTCACATGCAAATCTAATTAGAAATACACCCAGAATGAGGTAAATCTCATTAGGTAATATCAAATTACTAATGTTATTATTTATTATATTTTGCTTCCAGGGGTTCTTGACTGTGATTATTAGGCACACTCGAATTAAGACCCACAGAACTTTATCATGTAATAAGCCAAAGCACGTTTACTTATAATGCTATTTAATTTACATTCAATCTAAACCTGAAATTTCAATTTTAATGCAACTTTAAGTTAAAGAAAGAGAAACACAGCTTAGGTAGGCCTGGACGAATGAGCACTGTTTTTTCTCAATACTTTGGGTTCGCCTGGAAAGTTCTGTGGATCCACCCCTCCGCCATTCAGCATTCGTTTTCCACATGAGTCTATGCGTCTTTGTTTCCTGATCGAGGTCTTTCTCCCCACTGTTTCCAGAAAATTCTTAGTTTTTGCTTCTGGGAGTTCACAAAGTTCATTTTAAAGAGCATGTTTTAACCAATGGGGATTTTAAGGAGGTATCATTTCTCAATTATGCTCTCTAAAATGCCAGCCCTAATTACTTATTATCATCAATGGTTTCCTTATCTGTTGACATGATTTTCTAGCTCCTTGGGGTTTTTTTTTTTTTCCTGGGCCCTTAATTGCTCAGAGGAGAGAGAGCTTTATTTTATGCATGTGTGTTCAGGAAGCTTAATATTCAGAGAGGAGTCTGAGCTGCAAACAGTCTCCTCATGGACAGAAATAAGGACTTCCGGCTGCATCCTGTTGATTCTTTCAGCTATTCCTTTCCTGTTCCCATGCTCCAGCGAGCGAGCTGTAAAAGTCGCTGTTTAATTTCAGTAGTGCGGTGTCAATGACGCGAGCACAGTCTTCTCCCGATCGATCACTTGCATGTATAAGTGAGCCATAGGGATAGACAGAAACAATGTGAAACTAGGTACAACCTATTTTTAAAACTGAAATAAGATGCTGGAAGGTGATTCAGGAAGGTGCCTGACATCAACCTCTCTCCTCCAAGTGCATACATGCGTGTGCACACACTTGTGCCCACTCACAGGCAAACACACATACACATGTGTACGCACCACACAAACGTGCACACAACAAAAGTTGAAATGAATTTATGGTGTTAGAAATGAGCAAATTTCAGGAAAATAAGTTGGAGAAATGATACGTTTTTCAATATTATCTTTCAATGAAACCTCTATAATAATGACCCTAATAAAGTCACTTGAAAATAAAACCTTCCAATTATTATAATGTATGCCCCCTACAGCATCATCTTTCATTTCCAATGCTCTATGTCTTACAAAAAGTGTGTAGATAACAGAATTTTAATATTTCATTGCTTATTATATACAAGATACATGCATCAGTCAAATCATTTTTAATGTTCACAAAAAACATGTTACTTCTCTTATGGATATCATATTTCTTTATTTCTTTCATTTGTTCTTTGAGAGAAAGAGATATGTAGAGAGAAACGGGCAGATAATATGGGCACTACAGGACCTCCAGTCATTGCAAATGAACTTCAGACACACACTCCACCTTGTGCACCTGGCTTACATTGTGTACTGGGAGATTGACCTTGGGTTCTTTGGCTTTTCAGGCAAACACTAAGCCATCTCTCCAGCCCATGATGTGTGTATCATTTTTAATGTGTACAAAAATGTATTACTTCTATTACACATATTTTCCAGGTAAGAGACTATGGAGATCTGAGAGGTTAAGTAATGTTCTTCAAGCATATGCAAATATTTATTAAAGGTCTTCTCTCCTAACTAGCTTAGCCAGTCAAGTGTAATCTGTGCACTTCCAGAGAAAATAATTGAGCATAGAAGAATACAAATTGTTTCCCAGACAGTTACGGCAATGCTGAAGGAAATTCAAAGCATTAGTAAAAAATGAACAAATGGAAAAGAAAACCCAGCAATGCATATTATTTCGAAGGCAAGTAGGTGAGTCCAAGTGCCAGGGAGTTATGGCTGTAGAGTGATTTAATGCTCCCGAGCTAATGAGTTCTGTGTGGCCACTTAGTTCCAGGCTATGCCTCTGGGAGGGGGTACCTGAGGCTTTGGGTCTGAAAGTGGGAGTGAGGATTACTGTCCAGATCTGCCTCATTCACAGTTTCTTTCTGTCTCTGTATACATTGTATGGTGTACTAAATGATAGATGTTGGAGAGAAGAAATCAGCATCATGGAAGTTGAAATATTCTGAAAGTTTTGTTGACTTTTCTTTTGTACAAACTTGGCAGCAGAACTGTAATCAAATTGTGATGTATTAAATATCGATCTTCTCTATCCAATTCTTTTGTATTTCCCTCCCGCATTTCTTTTTTATCCTGTCTGTTTATTTTCTTTATCAGCTTACTGTCCAAGTACTCGTGATTACATTTATGACCTATATAGAATTTATAATTTACCTAGTCTCACCACTCTATTCAAGTGCTTAACCAAAATAAAACCTGCATTTTCAGACATTGTAAGAGATAATTCTCAGGCATCCAAGGAGTTGTGTAGTGTGGCAATGAGATGGAATGTTTTTTTTTTTTTTTATCAAAAGCAACACCTCTTGGGCTGGAGAAACTAAAGGTGCTTGATGGAAAATTCTGATGGTCCAGGTTCAGTTACTCAGAACTCACGTAAAGCCAAATGCACAAAGTGGCACATGTGTCTGGAGTTCATTTGCAGTAACAGGAGGCCCTGGAGTGTATATATATATATATATATATATATATATATATATATATACTCTGTCTGACTCTTTCTCTCTCCCTTTCATATTAATAAATAAATATTTTTTTAAATGCAGTACTTTCAACAGTTCAGATGGAGGGGAGTGTTATACTGGAATAGAGATTAAGAAAGTACAAGTGTTGCTACATAAATAGTCAAGTTCTCCTCAGATTCTAATGCTGAGAAGATAACTCAACCCTTTGCTTCAACCTTGCACTTCAATGAACAGAGACTCTAAGGCAGTACCTAAGGGAAGACAGCCACAGAGGTACTCTCCAGGTACTGTTACTCAGCCTTATTCTACGTTCTGTACCACAGAGGTACTCTCCAGGTACTGTTACCCAGTCTCATTCTATGTTCTGTATGTGTATTTGGTGGGCTATTCTCATCTTGATTCTGAGTGTGAACAAGGGGAAAATATTAAAGAAAGCATATATCTCTGTTTGATTATTTGTTGAAATTCAGGCTGATTTTAAAATTGTAAAATAATCTTATTGACTGGTTCTGTCCTGCCTGTCAACTATGGGTAGTGCCAGTGTATTTCTGATGGGCAGGAAGCCACATCGCTATAGTCACCGTCACAATTAACAGCTCCTCAGGAGCTCCTAGTGCAGCAGTTATTATGAAATTAGTCAATTTTACATTTGAGTTTTAAATCAATAAATCTACCCACCATTTGGAATGTTTGCCAAATTATTACTTACATAGAATTCTTAAGGTATACAGAAGATCTGAATTTTTAGCAGTGGCCATTAGATACATTATGTTTTCTTTAAAGGGCGCAATGACAAAGGCTTGTCCCTTAAGGAAGCACTATGCTGTGGGGGTTGGTAGTGAGGCCAGTGTCTACCATTCACCCTCGTCTTCCTTTCATCATAGTCTGAAACCAAGACTACATTTGCACTGTCATGATAGAAGAGGTTTGTAATCACCTCAACTTGCCCACAAAATATTTGTAGGTATTACTAAATATATGTTTATGAAGTCAATTTTGGGGAATGTTGGATTTTAGAAGGATTTCACAACTCAGTCCCCAAAGAATACAAAGCTTTTAATATGCTAATGAAGTTTTGGGTCTCTAAGGAAGTGCTGAGTTATCCCAAGCAAAACAATCACAAAATCTATCCTTTCTCTCTTCCCTTTCTCTCTCCCTCCTTTCTTCCTCCCTCTCTCCCCTTTGCCTTCTCTCTCTCCCACCCACCTCTTCCTTTTTATTTCTTCCTTTTCCTCCTTCCCTTCTCTTTCCCTCCCCTCCTTCTCTTCTTCCCTTTTCTCCCTTTCTTTTTCCTCTCTTCTTGCTTCCCTTTCTCTTTCTTATTCTCTGTCTCCCATTTACCTCTTCCTTCATTCTCCCTTTCTTTCTTCTCTTTTGTCCACATACCTTTTTTCTTTTTTTCTTCCTTTCCTTCCTTCTTTCTCTTCCATTTCCTTCTCTTTCCCTCCCCCCTTCCCTCTCCTCTCCTCTCTTTCTTTCTTTCTTCCTTCCTTCCTTCCTTCCTTCCTTCCTTCCTTCCTTCCTTCCTTCCTTCTTCCTTCCTTCCTTCCTTCCCTCCTTCCTTCCTTCCTTCCTTCTTTCTTTTTTTGACAGGGTCTTATGTAGCTCAGGATGGCCTGAAACTATGTAGCCTAGTATCACCTTGTACTCCTGATCCTCCTACCTTCAACTTCAGAGTACTTGAATTACAAGTGTGTGTTACCATACCTGGCTTACAAAACTAGTTTTGATAGAACATATTTTCACACTATCTGAGTGAACACACTTTGGAGAACACTGAATTAAACATCTACCCAAGCCACTTCTAGTCATCTGGATAGCTAATAATTGCCTATCATGAACATAGTGCTGTACCAACTATGTGTGCCAAAGGTAGATTATAAAACCATTAGAATGTAGTATATAGATGATTTCTTTTCTCTGGAGGTAGTTCAGAGTGGGTGTTAGGCAGAATCATAAAAGCAGCCATATTTGCTTTGGTATGTTTTCACTATTCTTCCCCATTGTCTTCTTTGTTTCTTCACATTCCTCTTTTGAGATTTTATTCCCTGGTTCTGGCTTCATTCTAATGTTGAGTCACTCATGGACACTCTCCTGGTGCACCTTCCACTGAGGTACCTCATGAAAAGCTGATGTCTTCTTTCTCATCTCCCCAGAACATTTATTTTCACTGCATTCCATTGCAGTCTTCCCCTCAGTTCATTCTCAGGTATTAACTGAATAAAAATGCAAAGCGTGTTAGATTCTGATAGTCTGTGAAAAATACCTAACCCCAGAAAAATGTTCTAAGTTAGGTGCAAATACAGATAAGAAGTTTTGCCTGTATTCAGAATGAATATAAAATCCTCAACCAAAATTAATATGAATATACAAGTGTTTTATGTGAACACATCCATCAAGCTATAAACCAATACTTCAAGATGACAAGATACCTGGCCTCAGAGTCCTAATTTTACTGTCTAGCTAGCAAAGTATCCCAAACAAAATTACATGCTAGATGTTTTCTGACTTAATAGTGGTATGAAATGTAATAACAGACTTGCTGGGACCAGAGTATTTAGTGTCTAACAATATTACCATTTTATCACTCAAGCTTTTAACATCCATCTAGGCAAACATACAGTGAAGCAGTTAGATATTTTTTTAAAGTCCCAAATTTCCTACTTCATAAACAATTTTGTGTTTTGATGGATTGCTTATATTTGTTCTATTTTCTAGAGAGGAATATGTTTAAAGGAAAAATGTCGATATTACTATGAGTTTCCTTTATTCTACATATATTCACTTCTTTTAAAGAAACTAGTTCCCTAAAAATAAAAATATAGGGCTGGAGAGATTGCTTAGTGGTTAAGGCATTTGCCTGCAAAGCCAAAGTACTCAGTTTGATTCCCCAGGACCCATATAAGCCAGATGCACAAGGGGGCACATGCATCTAGAGTTCATTTGCAGTAGCTGGAGGCCCTGGTGTGCCTATTCTCTCTTTCCCTCTCTTTGCTTCTTTCTCTCTGTCTCTCAAATAAATAAATAAAAATAAAGTTAAAAAATAAAAAATTTATACATATAAAAAGCTTATATTTTATAGAACTATAATAATAAGTAATTAGCAAGTTATGCATCTGTATCTGTTTTTATTTAGTTATTTGAGAAAGAGGCAAAGAAAGAGAGAGAGAGAGAGAGAGAGAGAGAGAGAGGGAGAGAGAGGGAGAAAGAGATAATTGGTGTACCAGGGCCTCTAGCCATTGCAAACGAACTCCAGATGCATGTGCCACCTTGTACAGTTGGCTTACTTGTGTACTGAGGAATTGAACCTGAGTCCTTAGGCTTCACAGGTAAGTACCTTAACTGCTAAACCATCTCTCTAGCCTGTATATCTACATATCTATCTATCTATCTATCTATCTATCTATCTATCTATCTATCTATCTATCTATCATCTATTTATCATCTGTCTATCATCATGTATCTATCATCTGTCTAATGTGTATGTGTGTGTGTGTTCATTTTAAATCTTCTCATGTGATCTGGATTTATTATGGTCTTTTTTAATAATCTATGATCCACTCATGAATTTTTTTAAGTTTTTTTTTTTTGAGGCAAGCTGAACAAACTGTCCACTTTATGTGACACAGTGTGTGTGCATGTGCACACATGAGAGAGAGAGAGAGAGAGAGAGAGAGAGAGAGAGAGAGAGAGAACTGGCATGCCAGGGCCTCCAGTCACTGTAATCAAACTCCAGACATGTGCACCACATTGTATTCATGTGCAACCTTGTGTGCTAGAGTCAGCTTGTGCATCTGGCTTATGTGGGATTTGGAGAGATGAACATGGGTCCTTAGGCTTTACAGGGAAGTACTTTAACCACTAAGCAATCTTTCCAGCCCTGAATTTTGAGTTTTTGCTTTCTAATTTGCGTCTTTAAACTGACACCTGTATTTCTTTGTAACCTGACAATATTCATCTCCATCTCCTGTGCTCAACACAGTTCCTGGCACACAGCATCTGATTTCTATCATCTATATGGCAGCCATCCCTGTGGAGAGAACCAGGGAGATTGGTGTGTCATCTGAAATATTTTGATGCTAATAGATGTCGTTTCAAATTAAAGCAATAACATTCACACTCTAAACATCCTTAGAGCGCAACACATCACAGAAAACTAAATTAAACTTCAAACTGTGTCTGAAAAAGAGTGTTCTTCATGTTTCTGTGAAAACGGCATCTATAAATAATTCCCTATATCCTCTGCTTCATCTTCCCCCCTCTAATCTTTTCCTATCTGGTCTTGAAAATCAGAGCAAAGTGTAATTAATATTTTACGTGTCTACATTGATTTTTAGTTTACAAAATACTTTCATGTATGCTATTTCATTTAAGGCTTACCATAAATCAGATCAGGCAGTTATTGCAGTCTTGATTTGATGGTAGGAAAAAACAATCTAATGTCCAATAGCCACAGCGACACAGGCTATCACTGACCCCCCCCCCCCCGCCCAGTATCCATTCCCCCTGATCTGTACAAGCTGAGTTGTTTACTTGAAGTGGGGCTGCCCTTGGACAGTGGAGTTTTCCAGGTTTCCTCACAGCCAAGTGTGGTCATGTAAGTCAGGTTCAGGCCAATAGCAAGAACAGAGACGTTTAGTCATGTCTTCAGGTGTGCGCGCGCGCATGCGGGCGGGGTTGCGTGTGTCTGTAGTATGTAGGCTGTGGCGATGTATATGTAGTGTATGCACGTGGTGTGCACATGTGTGTGGCCAGTGCAGGCAGCAGGCATATGTGAGCTCAAAGAAGAATTTCCAATGTCCTCTGCTGCTCATCAGCGTATTTCTCAAGAAACAGTCTCTCCCTCAATCTGATGCTGTGGCTTTTGGTTAGAAAATCCCGGAAATTCTCCTGCAGGCCTGGACTTACAGAAGTTCATGGCTATGCCTAGCATTTTACATGGATCCTGGGCAATCGAACTGGGGTTGACTCGGGCCCTCATGCTTACTAAGCAGCATGTGCTCTAACCCAGTGAGTCATCTCCCCAGTGCTAGCCATGTCTTTATAATGATGCAGCTTTACTTCTTTCCTCTCTCTCTCTTTTTTTTTTTTTTTTTTTTTTGTTTTGATAAGCAGGAAGCAAAATGGTTTTATGAGATTGCTGGCTAAGGAGTTCACCCCTGGTGTGTCGGTACATGCCGGGCTCCGCCGGCGGGGGCAGGTAGTGCCGAGGGAAGGACCAGGCCCGCTGGTTCCTCCCGAGGGGCTGAGGAGGAGATGAGCGTCCGACGACTCAGACCTCTCCTGGCCACCGGAGAAAAACCACACTGAGTCGGGAGTCTTGTCGAAGCAGGAACTCGATTTATTGCTATGAACAGTTGCCTATATAATGTTGGGAAGAAGGCGGGGATTTTAGGACGGTGGGGAAAGGTAAGGGCCAATAGTAAACTGTGACTATTGAGATGATAATCCTAAATCCCATGCGGAAGTAGCAGGCAAGAAGCCATTAGGCATCTTGCTGAGTCACGTCTGGCCAGAGGCAGATCACCAAACTTTAGCTAGGCTCAGGAAGTTCCACTAGGCCTCACACCTGGGCCTTTCAGAGGCCAACAGGCACAGAAAGGTGGAAGGACGTAGTCACACAGAACCATAGGGTCCCAGTCACTGCCACCTCTATCCGGGTTATAGATGTAACAGAAGTCAACCTTTCCCTGTTAACAATTGCTAGCGTTTGCATCTCCTGTTCATAGAAGTTGAACCCATCCCAGACATGAACTGGTAACCAAAGAAGCATGGTTTAGTCCTTCCTTAGAACTTTTTTTTAAAAAAAATATTTATTTATTTGAGAGCGACAGACAGAGAGAGAAAGAGGCAGATAGAGAGAGAGAATGGGCGTGCCAGGGCCTCTAGCCACTGCAAATGAATTCCAGATGCATGTGCCACCTTGTGCATCTTGCTAACGTGGGTCCTGGGGAATCGAGCCTCGAACTGGGGTCCTTAGGCTTCACAGGCAAGTGCTTAACTGATAAGCCATCTCTCCAGCCCCCTTAGAACTGTTAACAATGAAATTCCTGGGTACTTCTTAAAGAAATCTGTTTCCACTGTTTGTACAGGCCTCCATGGTCAGGTAGCTCCACCTAGCTAGCCTCTGGTGAAGGTTTCCTAACGACATCACAAGATGCTTGACAGCAGCCCGGTTGTCACTCTGTAGCCCAAGACAGACTAGAACTCACTGTATACACCAGGGTTGCCTCAGACTTCTGCACAATCCTCCTGCCTCAGCCTCCTGAGTGCTGTGATGACAGAGATGAGCTGTTCTGACCTGCTGTTTCATACTTATTCGTATTAAGTATAGACTTTGTATGGACACATCCTGTGTTGATGCCAACATTTCCCTCCTTCCTGTTCCTATTCCACTGTGGGCCATCCTAGGTAGGCTTGCTGGTATTACCATGGGGTGGTGGGTTGTGATTTATGACAGCAGAAGTCATTGTAAGGGTGTAGGCAATGTCTCCAACCTGGGGCTCATACAATCTTTCCCTCCCCTCTTCCTCAAAATTCTCTGAGCCATGATGGGTGTGTTTTAAGTCTACTTAAGAGTAGAGCTCTCAGGAACTCCTGGTTTTCTGCTTTGGTATGTGTTGAGCATCCTCAGCGTTAGTCCCCCTCGTTGGCACATTGCTGTCAGGCTCACTGTGGAAGCAGCACTATTGTTACTCATCTTATCAGTTCCTCTGTGGTTTCACCTGAGCCCTAGCTGTTTAGTGAGGGATGGTTTATCTCCTCGGTTCTTGCTACCTTCTGAAAAAAAAAGAAAAACAGATTATGCAATGGAGAACGAGGTCAGCATAGGTTAAATGGGATATATATTGTTAATTTTGATAGATTTTGATGGGTGTAGTCCCTCTTTTGGCCAAAGACTCATGGGAGCTTGTCATTGGAGACCATAATCTTGATCTTCATAGGATTGTGACCTGGTTCCCAGTTCCAGCTATGGGTTCCTTTCTACTGAGTGGATCTCTAAGCCAACCAGAAAGCCATTGGCTACCAAGACTGTGTGTTACCATTGCACAAGTTGTGTATATCTTATCAGGCTGGTTGCTTTTGAATAGCTGTATTCAGGGGATACAGCTAGATGCAAAAAGGGACACAAGCATCTGGTGTTCTGTTTGCAGTGGTGAGAGATCCTGGCAAGCGCGCGCGCGCACACACACACACACACACACACACACACACACCCATGCACACATGCAAATAAAGAAATAAAAACTAAAAATTTTATGTTACGTTTAGCCTTTACCCTCACACTCATTAAAAATGCATTTTATTTGTATTTATTTGACAGAGAAGGGGAGGGAGAGAGAGAGAGAGAGAGAGAATGGGAATGCTACAAGTGAACTCCAGATGCATGTACCACCTTGTGCATCTGGCTTATGTGGGTGCTGGGGAATCAAACCTGGGTCTTTGGCTTTGCAGGCAAGCATATTAACCACTAAGCCATCTCTTCATCCCCTTCACACTCATTTTATTTCACTTTCCTTAGAATCTTTCACTTAGGACAAAAGGTACTTTCATGCTGGTCCTTATTTTGTCTTATTCTGTATGTTTACAGTGACTACTGGTTGCTTTGAAAAATAGTAGTGAGAATTTATTGGACTGTTCCGTCTCAGCAGAGAACAAGGAGTAATCAAACATGACTATTTGGGCAGGATTATTGTGATATGAGTATCCAACATCACACTGCCAACAATTTGCCGAAAGATTTCACTTGGCAAACACAAATGGAATTTTTGTGGGATCAAAGCAGTCACATATTGAACAATCTTTTTAATAACTTTAAAGCCCTGAAGTTTCCTAGTTCAATAGTTTTTCTCTAGAAACAAAAGCATTCTTTTGCTAATTTAAATATTTTTAAACCAGGAAGAAATATGTTCAAAAGTTTGATATTTCTTTTGCTTTCCAAGTTTAAATTCTACTTAATGTTTATTAAAGTTTGAGCTTTACTTTGGAAACACATTCAGTCACTGGAAACTCATTATAGTTTGATTCATTAAGATAGCATTCTTTATTCAGTTGAATACTAAAATTTTTATAGAAATAAATAAATACAGCAGCACACAGATACATTTGACATACTTAGTTGTTTTTATATCTATAGATATTGACATGGTGTGAAAATACTGTTATTTTAAGAAAAATAAAAGCCAAAGTTACAAAAAAAATCAAAACTGGCATTATATATTCAATTTAAGAAATCCAATTTACTTAATAATTGACTGTTTTATTAATGTGATGACTTGTTTATTTTCATTGGTGTGTGTTGAGTACTGGAATTCATAAGAATACTTCATGTAAGTGCATACTCTACTTTGACTACTCTCCTCCAGTACCACCTACCCTTTTTAAAAACATTTTGTTTATTGATTTATTTGAAAGAGAGACAGAGGGCAAGAGAGAGAGAGAGAGAGAGAGAGAGAGAGAGAGAGAGAGAGAAGGGGTGCACCAGGGCCTCTAGCCACTGCAAATGAACTCCAGATGCATGCACTATTTTATGCAACTAGCTTATGTAGGTACTTGGGAATCAAACCTGGCTCCTTAGGCTTCAGAAACAAGTGCCTTAGCCACTAAGCCATGCATGTCTCCAGCCTCTACCCTTCTTTTTATCTCCCCTCCCACATCCTGTTCAGCTGTTCTTTCCACTAGAGAGTTTGGCTTCTACTTTCATGTCAAATATATGTAAGTGATCTTATGGATCTACTGAAGCTTCCATCTAGAAATGAGAGAAAATGTGCCAAATTTTTCTTTCTGAACCTGACATGCTTTGCTTAATAATTCAGTTATATCCATTCTGCAAATAACATGATTTTATTCTTCCTCATGACTGACTTGATTTCTGTTGTGGACACCCTCTGCTTTTATCCATTCCTATGTGAGTGGACAGCTAGGTTGATTCTATAACTTAGTTATTGTGAAAAGTGCTGTAATAATCATCGATGTGCAAGTGTGTCTCTGTGATATGTGGACTTACACACATTCCATGAATACCCAGGAGTGGCGTAGCTGGTTATGTGGCTGATCTGTCCTAGTATTTGAGGAACCTCTATGCTAATTTCTATTATGGTTAGACTAATTTACAATCTCACCTCAGTGAATCCTTCACCATTGTAAATAGCTGAACTGTCAGCTGTATTATGGTTTTAATGAAAGAAGGCTCATAGTTCATCAGTCTTTGTTAATTCTTTGTGATGTTTTTTTCTAGAGTAAGTTCTTTTAGGGGTAAATAAAGATCAGATAATATTCTCTTTTTTATCTGTATTATAACATTCAGATTTCCTCCCAGTGATCAGCAATCTATGACATTTAGGGTTGACTGAAAAACATCTTAGATAATCAACTTTTGACTTATTAGGAGATAGCATAACCCAGAGAAACATTCATGTGGCATATAGGCATCTTCAAGAATGAAAATACTTATTTTGATATTATTAAGCTTATCATCATTTCATTGTTTTAGATTTGATGTAATTTGGACATTTTAAGTAGTTTAGGAGATTTTGGAAACCTCAGGAGGAAACATGCATATCAAAGTTCAGAAACATGCATCTTGGGAAGTCTTTTTTTTTTTTTTTTGCTTCCAATCTCTTAGAGCTCTTTAATACTCATTTCATTCCTGTTATATTAAGTTTTTAGTTCATTTAAGAATGAATAGATCAGACTGGGAGCTCTCCTTATTACAATGTGGGATGTGAAGACAAGCTCTTAAGCCTCACCTGGGAACTGGTTACATGCACACTCAATGCTGTCACTTTGGATCAGCATTTCTGTTAAAACTGGAGAAGCACTCACTCTTCTGAAGAAAATCCATCAGATTTGGGAGTGTGCTTGTGCCGGTGTGTTTATAGGTGAGAGTGGCATATTTGTTGGAAGATATGACACTTTTTTCTGTTTTCTGATTCTGCTAATAAATTTCAAATTATAGTCCATGCAATCACATGTGGATTGACCTATAAAATTTTGCTACTTACTCTGTATTCTCTGAGAACATTGATTTTAAATGTTCTTTCTCATACATACTCAAATGATCATTGTATAAGGTAGTCAATATGTTAATGATTTTTATTGTGGTAGCCATTCCACAAGACATCTGTAGAATAAAACATTCTGCTATATACTTTAAATAGCATTTTTTTTCTTGTAAAGTATACCTTGAGAAAGCAGGAAAAAATAAAATTATATGTGGTTATGGCAAAAATATTCCACGTGTGATGAATATGAAGTATGTTACCTTTTTACAATATTAACAAATAAGTAGTACAAAGTTCAATATAGCAAACTGGTAACCCCTTTGAATCTATTGTAATGCTCATAAATTTTTAGTGAATATACCTGTAACATTTTAGGTGACGTTTATTTCTGACAAGGAAAAGTGAAAACCTATGAAATGTTATTTTGAATGAACTAATGCCTATTTATCACCACAAAATCAGATATCACAGACAATTTTGTGTTGAAATGACATTTGTGCCATGTAACCTTTCCCTTCAAACCCTGAATACCATTCTGCAAAGATTAATGCTATAGTTATATTGCTTTGCCTTTTCCTTCTGTAACTCTTGATGATGCATTTATTCATCTATATCCTGAATAAAATTGACATTATCACAATCTAGACCCAAACGGCAATGGTACCATAATTTTCTACTTACTAAAAGACAGACCAAATGGCTGATCCTTCACCAGGCCCTTACAGGGAACACCTGAACCACAAGACACTGGAGAGGGTAAGATTAAGACTAACCTTAATCTCCTACATCTTCCCTCCCTCACGTCCCCTCTCCCTGTATCTCTCTCTCTTATCTCTAACTCTTGTATATTAGTTATCTTTTTCCTCATTTTCTTAGTGGGCACTGACCTGTAACTCCCAGATCCAGCATGGGGCTATCATCCACAATGAGCTTTTGATCAGAGAGACCTACAAAGTTTCCTAAAAGACACGCAGATTTCTGTCAGAGTACTTGATGACCCACCATAGGTTAGTGGTAAGACCCTACTGCTGAAGATAACTTATGTGATTGACATGCAAATTAGAATGGCATGGCTGGAAGTTGGAAGAGTCAGTCCCCAGACAGTCAGCACGTCTAGTGCCAGAAGGTGCTACATGGGAAACTGGGGGAAAATGACCAATATCTCTCCAAGCAACGCATGGTCTAACCTACTTAGCAGCAAATAACCTGTTGTGATGCCCACACAAGTGCAGTGGTGGCACACAGCCATGGTGGGGAACCAACTGCTCTCAATTTGGCTAACTGATCCCCTCACTGGTATGGGACCCATAGCTGGAGCTGGGAAACAAGTCAGAACCAGATCCAAACATAAGCCCACTGTCCAATATCAAGCTACCATAAATTGTAGGCTACAAGAGGGCCTACACCTATTAAATTCTCTATAAAAAAAAGTAAGGGTTATCTCATTTGTCCTGGTACTAACTTACTCTCCGTTGGAGAATCTGCTTCTCTTTTTCAGATAGATGTAGATCCTAAGGAGAGAGCCACCCCATCATTCCTCAAAAGGGCCCTGGCTGAAACTAAGAAAAATTGGAGAAACAAGCAAGGGGGCTGTTTTCCTGATGAACCGGATACCAGCACAAGGGGGAAGGAGATCAGCACAGAGAAAAATCAACTCCTACCAAATCAGAGAGCCAGAGCCTCAGAGGCCCCCAACACCCCATCACTGAAGCAGACAAAAATGAGCCCAACATGGCTCAGGGAAATTTTGCGGAAGAGGGGGCAGAAAGAATGTCAGAGTCACATGTTGGGTCATGATATGCAGAGATATTTATCCTACCCAAAACTGTGGGCTAACTCCACAATGCATGACCCATATACCTCAACAAGGAGGGGCCAAGGGGAGGGGGTAGGTCACGGATGAGCCTAATAATGGTACCAAACTGACTGTATTTGCTGAATACAGAACTGACTAATAAAAAAAATAAAAAAAATTGACATTATCAAAATTGAAAGATGAGTCTTGCTTATACTAACTTTCTATCCTTCTGTATAGCATTTGTATTTACTTCATTGTTTCATGTCCTGTTGGATATGTTTTTAAGATGTACACAAATTTCTACTTCATGGTTAATCATGACTAGGCTATGGCTCTTAGGCTGGAAAGACACATGCCACACTTGCGCTTATCCTTTGTCACTGTCTTCTCCTGCCTTTCAGTTAACCTTTTGTCAGACAGTTCCATTGACAGGGCTGTGAATTTATAAATTATACAGTGAAACCATAAGAACAGGATCTGAGGGTTTCATCCATTTTTGACTAGAGTAATTAAATACTGATAGTCAATAATCAGCATCTAATGCCCATATAAATATTGTTGCAAGTGGACTCAGGTACTGACTCATTTATATTTCCCTTCCTACCAGCATAGTATTATTGGTAGGGGAAGAGTCTCTCAACATAATAAATGGTATAGATGACAAACTTATAACCAACATTATACTAAATGGGGAAAATTTAAAGGCTTTCCGCTAAAATCTGGAACAAAATAAGAATGTTCCCTTTCTCCACTCTTATGCAATATTGCAATGGAAGTCTTAGCAACCACAATATGATAAAAGGCACAAATAAAAGGGATATGCATATAAAAAGGAGTCAAATTATTTTTATTTTCAGATGATGTGATATTATATATAAGAAATCCTAAAGACTCTACCACAAAACTTTAATAGCTGATAAATACTTGCAGCAATGTGGCGGGATACAAAATTAACACATAGAAATCAGTGGCATTCTTAAGTACACCACAAACAGATGGGTAGATGATGTAATCAGGGAAAGAACCTGTGGTGGTTTGATTCAAGTGTCCCCCATAAACTTAGGTGTTCTGAATGCTAGGTTCCCAGCTGATGGAGGTTTGGCAATTAATGCTCCCTGGTGTTATTGTATTGTTGGGGGCAGGCTTATATGGGTATTATAGCCAGGTTCCCCATTGCCAATGTTTGGCACACTCTCCTGTTGCTGTGGACCACCTGAAGTTGCCCAGGAGGTGATGTCCATATTCTGCTCATGCCATCATTTTCCTAGCCATCATGGAGCTTCCCCTTGAGTCTGTAAGCCAAAATAAACCTTTTCAAACACAAGCTTCTTTTGGTTGGGTGATTTCTGCCAGCAATGTGAACGTGACTGCAACAGTAAAGTTGGTACCAGAGGAGTTGGATTGCTGCTAGACACCTGACTGTGTGGCTTTAGCCTTTTGGAGCTGATTTTTAAGACGAATGTGGAGGATTTGAAACCTTGGCCTAAGAGATGTCTTGCAGTGGTGTAAGTACAGCTTGATGGAATACTATGGTCAGAGTTCAAAGACGTGAATGCAGTAAGAACTATGAACTACGAGATTTGGCTTGTGAGGGTGAGAAATAACTTTTCCTGGACTGGGCTAGAAGCAGTTTGTGTGAGAGGCTTGCTGTTATGCCTATGTCCTGAGAGCTTGTGCAAGGTTGCTTTGCATAGAAACAGACTGATGTGAGCAGACTAATATGGCACAGAAATGTAATCTTTGGACTGAAACTTCTGCTCATTCAGCTGCAATTAAGTGACAGATTACAACATTTGAGATTGGGCCAGCTAACTTGCATTGGGGCAATAGGAAGAAGGTAGACACTTTTTAAGAGGCCTGAATGCTTAAGGAGTGTTGTCCTGTTCTTCAAAGTAAGCTTTATTCCCCTCCCCTGCCCCCAGATTAACAATTTGGCACCCTATCTGGTATTATGAAGTATAAGAAATTCAGGAAAGAGGGGGCCATTGAATTTGCAACATGGTCTTGTGTTTTGGAAACGGCCATGGGAAGTGTGTAGCAGGTTTGCCTGCATTGAGTCATGAGGATGAACCGTGGATTGCAGTGGAGATCCAGTGGAGATGGTGGGACAATGAGATGGCTGCTAAGGAGAGCTGCTGGCCCTGGATGAAGTTTTCCAGGACTGTGAGTAGCCTAGATGAGGGCCAGAATTGGAACTCCAGAGACTTGTTGCTGATTAGAATTATTGGGCTTGGAGGCTTGTCACTGACTAGAGTTGTTGAACTTGGAGCTACAGAGTTTGATGTTTGCCCTGTTTAAATCTTGTATTGGTTGAATATTTCTTTGCTATGTCCAATATAATATTTTGCCATGTGAATGTGTATTCTGTGCCATTATGGGTTTTTTGGTTTAATTTTTGGTATTATGGCTCAGTTAAAAGACCTTTGATTATGGGGATGTTTAAACATCATTGGGATTGATAAAACTATGGGGACTTTAAAAATTGACTGAATGCTTTGTATTTTATATCATGTATGATTATCAGTTTATGGGGGGCAGTGGTAGAATGTGGTTGGTTTGATTCAGGTGTCACCCTTAAACTTAGGTGTTTTGAATGCTAGTCACCCAGCTGATGGAGATTTGGGAATTAACACTTCCTGGAGGTAGTTTATTGGTGGTTGCAGGCTTATTGGTATTATAGCCAGTTTCCCCTTGCCAGTGTTTGTCACACTCTCCTGTTCCTGTTGTCCATCTGAAGTTGCCTAGGAGGTGATGTCCACTTTCTGCTTATGCCATCACTTTTCCTGCCATCATGAAACATCCCCTGGAGTCTGTAAACTGAAATAAACCCCTTTGCCCACCAGCTACTTTTGATTGGGTTATGTCTGCCAGCAATGCGAACCTGACAGCAAAAGAATCCCATTCACAATTGCCTCAAAAAATACAAAATGGAGTAAACCTAAATAAGGTAGCAAAATATATGTTCAATGAAAGTTTTAAAACACTTGAGAGAAATAGAAGACACTAGGAAATGGAAAGTCATCCCATGCTCATGGATTGAAATAATCAATAGTCTGAAAATGGCTATCTTACCAAAAACCGTTTAATACAATTCTCATCCAAATTTGAATGCAATTATTCATTGAAATAGAAATAGAATCCTAAAATTCATTGAGAAGCCCAATAAAAGCTCAGATAACCAAAACAATGCTGAACAACAAAAATAAGGCTGGTGGTATCACTGTAGCAGATTTTAAGGTATATTACAGAGCCACAATAACAAATGTAGCATGACAAATGGTTCACTGGAAACAAAAGATAGCTTATTTAACAAATGGTACTGGGATAACTGGACAGCTTTATATAGAAGGATAAAACCAGATATTTATCTCTTGCTGTGCACAAGAATTGACTTCAATTGGATCAAAGACTTTATCACTAGGCCTGAAACTTTGAGGCTGCCACATGTTCTCTCTCATACGTGGATACTAGTTTCATATTTTTAGATTTGTGTGAGATGGAGGAAGATCCATCAGTGGAAGCCAGAAATCTAGAAATGGGCCAGGAGGGAAGTTGAAGAGGGGAGGGCTTAAGGGAAGAGAATAGTCAATAAGTAAGTAGAGGGGAAGAATAATGGGGTGGACTTGTATACATGGAATAAGCAGTGATGGAAGGATGTGAAGAGGGTTATTCAAAAGTACAGTGGTTATAAACAACCTTTATAGAAACCTACTTCCTTATTAGCTATCTAAAGTGCACATAAGTTAAAACAAAGGCAAGGAAGGTGTTTGGGCAAAAGTACCTTGAAGAGATATAAATGCTGTGCTCAGAAGCCATAGTATATCACATAAAAGTATTCAGTGAGGGGCTGGGGAAATGGCTTAGCAGATAAGGCATCTGCCTGTGAAGCCCAAGGACCCTGGTTCAATTCCCCAGGACCCACGTAAGCCAGATGTATGCATCCGGAGTTTGTTTGCAGTGGTTGGAGGCCCTGGCACATCCATTCTCTCTTCCTCTTCCTCTCTTTCTGTCTCTCTCAAATAAGTAAAGAAATAAAATATTTTAAAAATAATAATTGTCTAAAAACATAGGTTTTGATTTTGATTAGCCCTACCTTTTTGGACAATGGAACACTCAGGATCCATAGATTGTTACTAAAAAATTTTCAGTGCCAGGGATGGGATACCTTCCAGTGAGTTGTTGGACAGGAGGTCACTGATGCCCCCAAAACATTATAGGCCATTGCTGAGGCCCTTGGTTTCCCACCAGGAATAGATGGTAAGACCCTATTGCTGAAGACTCCACATACTTGGGCTGCAAGGTCACTGAGAAATCCTGCTGGAAATGAGCTGAAAACCTCCTACATGAGACCAGCTGACAGAAAGCTAGAAAAAGCCATACTGCATGCAGCTTAATGGGAGAGAGAAAAATCACCAGTGAAGATACTCCACAGTGGACACTGCAAGACTTATATTTGGCCAATGAGGCCAAGTGAGCCAACAGGTGCAACAGTGGAATATATATTATGGGAAAACCAACTGCCCTCTAATTTGACTGGAGGCCTGCTCCATGGGAGGGACAACATCCCTGATACTGAAAACCTACAACAGGGGTAGCCATGATCCCTAGGGGTATAACGTTTGCTGCTTGTCTGGCTAAATGTATATACTATGCTCATCAAACTGCCCAGTAAGCACTTCCCTTAATGTTCATACCCATATATTAATGCTGCTCTCACTTTTTCATTAGAGAACTTTCTACTTTTTGATGACAGTGACCTGGAGATGACTCAAAAGGCATCATGGTCCTTAGAAGAAGTGACAGAGGAGTGCTCAGCACTGCAATATCTCTATCACATCTTCCAAGGCTCAAGGTCCTTTGTGGAAGAGGTGGTGAAAAGAATGTAAGAGCCAAAGGAGGGGTAGGACTCCTTACAACATGCTCCTTTAGAATGAAATGGCCTGGATATCCATTATCTCACAGTTCCTGACACTACCTACACAAGACCATCATTAAAGAAGGAAAAGATGATGACCTCAAAATAAAAGAGACTGAGACGGGGAGGCGATATGATGCAGAGTGGAGGTTCAAAGGGGAAAGTGATGGGAGGGAGCGAATTACCATGGGATATTTTTTTACAAACATGGAAGTTGTTAATTATAAAAATTTAAAACAAATATTCAGTGATGTGTTCATCAGCTCCCATTATAAAGCAGGCTATTGCCAAGATTCTTTTTTTTGTTGTTCATTTTTATTTATTTATTTGAGAGTGACAGAGAGAGGAAGAGGCAGATAGAGAGAAAGAGAGAGAATGGGCGCGCCAGGGCTTCTAGCCACTGCAAATGAACTCCAGATGCGTGCGCCCCCTTGTGCATCTGGCTAACGTGGGTCCTGGAGAATCAAGCCTCGAACCGGGGTCCTTTGGCTTCACAGGCAAGGGCTTAACCACTAAGCCATCTTTCTAGCCCTTGCCAAGATTCTTGTTTGTCCACCAGTACTACACGGGAAAACCTTATTGCTGAACCACCCTGGCTTGTCTTACAGGACATTGAGAATTCCAGCTAGAAGGCTTCTTCCTGGCGACTAGCAGTCACAGTGCTGGAAAGTGCTATGGAGCCTGTCAGAGGATAAACATCATTAGTGGCCTGAATCATCAGAGGACGCTGCAAGCTACACAGCCCTGGCCACACAGGCAAGATGTACCCACAAGTGCAATAGCTGTGTATTTGTTGGAGGTGGGGGACCAACAGTTCTCCAATTCTATTTGAGACCTGCTCCATGCCTGATATTTAAAACCTCATCAAAAGCTATAGCTGGGATGGCCACAAGCCTTGGGGCCTGGGGCTACTAATGTTGTTTGACTGCATGGATACCACCTAATTGCCCTCTATGTACTTACATCTATGCATATATATTGGGCTCAATATTTTACAAATCTTGTTCAGATAACAAAAGCCACTGTTTGTCTGTGAATACAGTTACCACTCTGTGTCCAGAAGACAGCACTGTAAAGCACTCCTTCCCATCCTTTGTTTCTTTTCCCCCTTTTATTGACAGATTCCATACTTACAGAAAACAAACCATGATAATTCCCTCCCCTCCCCCACTTTCACATTCACAGATCTACAGTCAGTCATATCCCCTCTCTTTCTCTATTAGTCTCTCTTTTATTTTGATGTTATCATCTTTTCATCCTACTATGAGGGTCTTGTGAAGGTAGTATTAGGCACTGAGAGGTCTTGGAAATCAAGGCCAATTTCTATCTGGTCAATTACATTGTAAACAGTCCTTCCCTTCCTTCAGCGCTTACATTCTTTCGACCACCTCTTCCAAAATGGACCCTGAGAACCTTGGAGGGTGTGATACAGATGCTTTATTGCTGAACATTCCTCCATCATGTCTTTTCATCATTATGGTGCCTTTCGAGCCATCCTAGTGGCCACTGCAGTCTGAAAAGAGAAGCTTCTCTTATGAAAAGTGAGAGTAGCATTAATAAATAGGTACAAATATTAAGTAAAGTGCTTATAGGGAAGTTTAGTGAGAAAAATATATGCATTTAGCAGAGATTATACTCCTAATGCTCATTACCTCCCCATTATAGGCTTTTGATTAGATTTTCAGTACCAGGCATATATTCCATCCCATAGAGCAGCTCTCCAGTTTAATTAGAGATCAGTTGGTTTCCTCCATAACAGACATGCCACTATTGCACCCGTTGGCTTGTTTGGCCTGGATGGTCAAATTTGAGGCTTGTGGTGTCCACTGCTTTCGCCACTGATGGCTTCTGCCTCCCATAAGGCTGTATGCAGTGCAGCTTTTTCAAGCTTTCTGTCAGCTGGTCTTCCGGGAGAAGGTTTCCAGCTCAGCCCCAGTTTGATTTCTCGGTGGCCTTGCAGACCAGGCATGTGGAGTCTTCAGCAATAGGGTCTTATCATCTATTCCTGGTGGGAAACAAAGAGCCTTGGCAATAGCCTGTAATAATTTGGGAGTATCAATAGCCTCCCTGGCCAACAACTCACTGGAAGATATCCCAACCCTGGCACTGAAATTTTTCTAGTCTATGACTTCTGGGTATGACATTATCCAAAAATAATAGGTTATCATGTGGCTTATTCACAGTGTCCTGGATTTTGATTACCCTCCCCCACATTCCTTTTACTCAATCTCTTCCCCTGACCTTGCTTAGGCCATTCCACCCACTGTAATCTGTCCATCTACATCTTTCTCTCTATATATAGTACCAACCCCTTATGTCTACCCTTCTCCTCCCTCCCTTATAGCCCTTTTCTAGCTTACTAGCCTCTGCTACTGATTTTTACTTCAACTCACACACAGGTCTGAATATTTGTAACTATATCCTTTGGTTTTTACACTATATATGTGTGTGTGTGTGTGTGTGTGGTATGTGTGTGTATGAAATTTATTTTTATATTTCAATTTATTTGTGTGTATGTATGTGTGAGAGAGAGAGAAAGAGAGAGAAAGAGCAGAGAGAATGGGTGCAACAGGATCTCCTTCAACTGCATATAAAATTTAGACACTTGTACCACTTTGTGTGTCTGGCTTTATGTGAGTACTGGGGAACTGAATCTTGGCCAGATAGTTCTTGAAAGTGTGGTAGTTTTAATGTTTATGTCCCCCAATAGATTCAGCTGTTATTAAAAATTGATTTTGGAGCTCCTAGCAAGACAGAATCCTGCTATGGGGAGGCATGTTACTGGGGGGGGGGGTCCTGAATTCCAGCCTATGGTATGCAGAGTGAGTTCTGCCTGGGTCCCTGCTACTTATTGCAGTTCCCTCCTGCTCACTGTTTGGATTTTCCCTCTGCTTGTGTCTGTGAAAGGGAGCCAGCTTCTTCCACCATCAGTAGAATTCCCCCTGTATCTGTGAGGTTCAAATAAATCACTTCCTCCCATAGATTGTTTCTAGTTTGGAAGTTCATTCCAGCAGCATGGAGCTGACTACAACAGTAAGAACGCACTTTTTAACCACTGAGCAATCTCCTAAGACCTGCCCTTACTTTTGGGAAAAGAAGTTTCCTTTCTGCTGTTAATGATTGATGATTTTGACTCAAAGCTTGTCAGTGTCGAGAAGTGTTAAGACATTTTGAGTGTTCAGCACTTAATGAGATATTGCTATTATACTCACCAATGGTTCAGGAACTATTGAGGAAAGGTGGTGGAAAGAATGTACGAGCCAAAGAGCTTTGGAATTCTGTCTTCTTGACACAAAGTGTTAGTTGTATTGATGGACACACAGAGGCTGTTGTTATCTGCACAAGATGTGCATAATACTGGGCCCACCAAAGGTTGTCATGGATGATGGAGGAGGGGAAACATACCTCCATATAGATGAAGGGAATAGTAGGAGAAATGTGAGTGTTCAATGGAGACGGATGGGGAAGAGAAACAAAGAAGAATGGTGGTAAGGGTTCTGTGCATTTTTAAGTAAAGTTTTTATTTTAAAATATGTTTTTATATTTTTTATTTGCAAGCAGGGGGAATGGGCATGCCAGGGTCTCTAGCTGCTACAGAAGAACTCCAGATGCATGTGCCACTTTGTACGTCTGGGTTTATGTGGATAGTGGGTAAAGGGTCCAAGTAGTCAGGCTTTGTAGACAAGTGCCTTAACCAATGACCCGTCTCGCCAGCCCTAGTTTTCATTTTAAAAGAAGACAGTTTCCTGAGTTTGAATTGGTATTCTCAAAGCTTATATCTAACAAAGTTTCATGCCTTTATAATAATTTAGTTTTCTATGTGCATTTTCTTCATTCTCTCTGGGATTTCTGGATTCTTTAGAAATGGTCGTCTCTGTCCCTTATAACTCCTTCACTGGCATGTTAGACAGAATTCTAAGATGGCCACTGAGAATCCTGTCCTGCCTCTAGCACATGGTTTATATCATTTCTCCCCTTTGAGTTGGCTGTGGACCAGGGAATACAGGGATGCTCACTCCTTTATTCAGTTACCTCATTGGGTCAGAGGTATGATGATCATCTTTCAGGACTTACGCTGTGTAAGATTCCTTCCTCTCACACTGGGCTGAGATTTTTGCTTTTCCTGTTCTGGAAGAGACATGCAGACAGAAGCTGAGGGCGACATCTAGAAGCTGGGGTTGATTCAAATCCATGGCAAATAGATAAGAAAGAAACTGGGCCTTAGTTCTGAAACCACAAGGAACTGGTTCTGCCAAGAACCTGATTGTGCTTGAAATGATTGTCCAACTCCAGATGAGATTGAAGCCCAGCTAAACCCTTCTTATCAGACCCATAAGATCTTAAATTGAGAAACCAGGAATATAATGCCTGGAATTCTGACCTTCAGAAAATGGAATAATAAGTGGATGTTATTCTAAGCTACATGTGGTAACTTGATGCCTGATCATAAGAAACAAATATATTTGTATTTTCACTTTTATTCTTGAATTTTACTGTTTTGTCACATTGAGGTTTCTTTTTGTTACAAGTCAGTGATTTTACATTTTGAAGAGTTCATTTTTCTATGATTATTTTTCATTTTTCACAGCATCCTTTAAAAGTTGGAATACTTCTCTAATCACTTTGAGCACACTGAAGTTGTTTTAAAGTTCTCCTAGTAACATTAATTATCTCTTTTTTTTTCAGGCATCAGTTTGATATTTCTCTTTCAAGTGATTAATCTCCTCAGATATCTGGAAACTTATTTTTCAGATCACACTTTCAAAAGGATTAAGTTATTAATGAGGGTTTCCTCTGCTGTTGCAGAAAGGTCTTGTTTTGAAATTTTGAAAGATTGCTTTAAGAACTAGAGCAAAATTGTGTCGGGAAATCTTGTGTGGGGTCAGCAGATTGTTGGAAGACTAGCACTGTCTTCATGGGGTCAGACTGTGTGCTGTTGACTATGTGCTTTCCCAAACTCTCCAGGCTTGTTGCAGATCACTGTGGTCAAGATTCGAGCAACATATGCCTGCAATTTTAACTGGACTGCATATGAGTTGGAGGGGAAAGAGGATTACAAGCCCCAATCATTCTTTCTTCCTTTCTCTTTCCCTCCTTTATATTTCTCCCTCCCTACCTTCCTCCCTCCCAGCCTTCCTCTCTCCTTTCCTCCCTCCCTCCCCCTCCCTCTCCCTTCCTTCCTTCCTTTGTAATTCTCCACCTTTTCAGGAACCCCCACCTTAATATATTTGATAGACATATAAGTGTATATTACATATAATTTTTTCTGAGTTGTAATAGGCAAATAAAAGTGTATGGATTTAAAATGTACCACATGAACTTTTGCTATGAAAACATGTTGTGGAATGAGTGCTATAATGAAGATAATGAGCATGTCTGTTACCTCACAGTGATCTTCTCTATTTCTGCAGGGAGAACTGCACATTTTCTTTATTAAATACTGTATTATTAACCATAACTAGCAAGCGGCACGTTAAGTTTCTTGAACTTACTGGTCTTGCAAACTGAGCCTGTGTACCTTGAGAGCTGAATCTCCCCTCCCCAGAGGACCGTTGCTTATGGCCCCTGCTTCTCTGTTGTATGCTTTATAAGTTCAACTTTCTTAGATCCCAAATACAAGCTAAGTCTTTCCTTGCCGGGCTTATTTCACTTTAGATTCATGTTGCCACAAATAGTAGGATTTCCTTTTGTTCTAAAACTGAATACTATTTTATGATATATGGTAACATTATATAATTCAATATATATGACCACATTATCTTTTTGAACTCTTCAGTAAAGTAAATCTTTGAGCGTCTATGCTGTCAATTTAGAGCAATTGTCTATAGACCTATTCTCTTTCACTTTCGCTCACTGTCCTGGCTATTTAGATGGGTGTTTACCATGCTGCTGTCATGGTGCATAAGAGTTTCTGCCTGGGAAATCTCTTCAGATGGAATGTAGTCACTGAAGAGTGGTCAAGCTGGAGGTCATAGAAAAGAGACATCCTGGCTGGGAGTGGCGGCACACACCTTTAATCCCAGCACTTGGGAGGCATAGATAGGAGGATCGTCGTGAGTTTGAGGCCACCCTGAGACTACATAGTGAGTTCCAGGTCAGCCTGGGACAGAGTGGGACTCTACTTCAAAAAAAACAAACAAACAATAAAAAAGTAAAAATAAAAGAGACATCCTATCTGAACTGGAGCCTGGGCTAAACAGAGCCAAGAAGTGGAACAACCAAGTCTGTATACCCAGCTTGAGCCCCATGACCATCCAGGCTAAGAGTTCAGCAAGTGGATGGCTTTAGAAATTTGAACTTTTACTTTCTCCTTTATCTTAAGATCATTTGGATTGGATTTTCATCATACACATCCTGTACAATCCTGGCAAAACATTTTGCTAGCTTCTTGTAACAGAAAAGGTCCCCATGTATCTCTAAGTTACAAGTGATTATACTGTTGTTTACCCTGTGTAAAACAATAACATTATTATGTACCTGTATTGCTGTGATTTGTATTGTTTGTGGACAGCATTCCCTTAAGATGGTTTCTCAAATCTGTATATGCATGTTCTTATGTTCTACAATTAGATTAAGGAGCATGTTCCTTCTCTGTGGTCATCTTAATGCATGGCCAAGGTAGAGGTCTTGGATTATAGTATCAACCACATTGCAACTATTTTCTTTTAAATCTGACCACTCCACTAACCTACGTGACCATGTAACAGTTTTTAAAATCAAAGATAGTCTTTGATTTTTATTTGTGCATCTATCTCTAAGGAGCACCTGTGATCTTTAGGAAGGATAAGGTATTGTTGCCTCAGTAAATGTCATTGTTTCTGCAAGTCAGACTTGAATTCCCTTTCTCAGAAGAGACTGATGCAATTAAAGACATTGTCTTTCTGAAAGAAGAGGAAAGGGTATTTGTTACCTGTCATACCTGGGAATTTTTACTATACTTTAAACATTCTTCTAGACTTCATACTTTCTGCATTAATGATATCTTGTTTCTTCTGTGTACCCCAACTTCTTGGTAGCATATCTATATATTTATGGGGATTGCTGCTCAGCCATTTAGGGATCAGTTTATCCACATATGTAACAATTTCTAATACCTGATTTTAAGTATTCCAACTATGATCATGACAAAGAAATTCAAAAGGTGACTATAGTTTGTTTTAATTTAATTTCAGTTTATTTATTTTCAGTTACTATCACTATTAAACCTTTTTTTAAAAAATAAAACCAAATATTTTATTAATGAGATAGATGAGAGAGAGACAGAGAAAGAGAGAGAGAGAGACACACAGAGAGAGAGAGAGAGAGAGAGAGAGAGAGAATGGGCGCTGAAACAGGCATGCCTGGGCTTCTTGTCACTGCAAACAAAACAAACTCTAGATGCATGCCCTACTTTGTGCCCCTGGCTTTACATGGGTACTGGGAATTGACCCTGGACTGGTAAGATTTGCAGACAGGTGCCTTTAGTTGCTGAGGCATCTCTCCAGCCCATCAAACTCCTGATTCTTAGCCTTCCCCCTCCCAATTTCTGGCACTAAAGGTGTTTACCACCATGCCTGGCTGTTTTCTCTTATCTCCTACCTGGGATATACAGGTAACCTTTCATATTGTTATCTTAAAGTGTGTATGTTCTATTATCTGAGCATAAAATATTCTGGAATGAGTCTTTTTCTATCCAGTCTTGATTAAGGCAGCTAGTGGATGAACTGAGGCTCTGCACACATCAGATTATCTTCTGTCCATCAGATCTTCAGCAGACGTGAGCACGGCAGGCCGTAAACACTGGTCACACCCTTGATTATCTGTTTTCTGCTTTCTCTCAAGCCTCACTTTAGAGGACATGGCATCATATTGGATCTGGCTCTCTGTGTTAATTATAATAAAATTATTGAAATAATATCATAGCTTCTTTGTAATATGATTTAAATTGTTTAGTATTGTTCCTTTTCCCCTTCAACCAAATGTGCATATTATACTTGGGAGGCTGCAGATGAAAAGCACATTGATGTCTTTTCTTTTCTTTTTAGTAAATATAGTTACAGTATATCTCATTCTTCTACCAAAAGGGATGACTTATGTTGTATTTTAATTTAATATGACATTATTGATTATAGATATTTACTTATTATTATTGGGATTCCCTTTATGTACATGGGGTGTGTGTGTGTGGTTTATGTACATGTATACACAGATGTGTGCGTACATGTGTATGAAGACCAGAGGAGAATGTCAGGTGCCCTCCTATATTGCTTTTCTACTCATTTCCATGAGGTAGAGTCTCTTACTGAACTTGTAGCTGCCATTTTAGTTCAAACTGGCTGATCAGAGTGTCCCAGGGATTATCCTGTCTCCATTTCCCATAGGACTGGAGTTGCAGGCACGTGTGGCCATGTGCAGCTCTTTATAAGGGTGCTGGGGATCAAACTCAGGCAGCTGGGATTGTGCCACAAGCACTCTTACCCACTGAGCCATTTCCCAGCCCCTATTGTGAGATTCTTTTTTTTTCTTTTTCTTTTTCTTTTTCTTTTTTTTCTTTTTCTTTTTCTTTTTTATTTTATTTTATTATTTTTTTTACAGTCAGTTTGGTACCATTATTAGGCTCATCCATGACCTACCCCCTCCCCTTGGCCCCTCCTTGTTGAGGTATACGGGTCATGCATTGTGGAGTTAGCCCACAGTTGTGGGTAAGCTAAATGTCTCTGCATATCTTGACCCGAGATTCTTTTTAACCCTTTAAGAAAACAACAACTCAGGACATGCCAGAGTAAGACCAATGATGTGGATAGGGTTAGATCAAGTGTGGCATGCTATCAGGATCTTCTGTCTGCTCCTTGCTTTCTTGGCATGAACAGCTTTCCTTATCAGTATAGGATGGAACTGTCTGGAAGGGCATGAGGACAGCACTGCTGCTACTAGACCTCTCATCTTAGTTCTTCCGCATGAAGAATACTTCTCCTTTTGGAAATTACCCTTAAGGCCATGCCGTGATGCCTCTTCCATGCGTGTGTCTTCACCGTTGCAGTCGACGTGGGGCTCTACTTCCTTGCATGTCAGCTCAGTACTAAATTTTCACTCATCATTTAGTGTGCTTTTGACCCAGGAAGGAGAGAGAAGTGATCTTCTGTTAGCACTCAGCTGAACACACGCAATCTTCAAAAGGATTCCTTTCATAGACCTTCAGCTGGATTGCTTTCAGAGGATTTTTGAATGAGTTTTGTGCATGAAGAACATTGTAGAGATAAGTATCTGAAAGCTCTCTTGTTTCCGTGGAGAGTGGAATCTGAGTTCAGTGCATATTCTAATGTCTTAGTCACCTTAAAACATGTTAATATTGGGCTGGAGAAATGGCTTAGTGGTTAAGGCACTTGTCTATGCAACCTAAGGACTCAGGTTTGATTCACTTGTACCCACGTAAGCCAGGTGCACAAGGTGGCACATTTGCCTGGAGTTTGTTTGCAGTGACCACAGGCCCTGACATGCCTATTCTCTCTCTCTATCTAATAAATAAATAAAAACAAATAAAATATTTTAAGTTAAAAAATATTAGGGGCTGGAGAGATGGCTTAGAGGTTAAGCGCTTGCCTGTGAAGCCTAAGGATCCTTGTTCAAGGCTCAATTCCCCAGGACCCATGTTAGCCAGATGCACAAGGGGGCGCACGCGTCTGGAGTTTGTTTGCAGTGGCTGGAGGCCCTGGAGCGCCCATTCTCTCTCTCTCTTTCTCTCTCTCTGTCCATTGCTTTCAAATAAATAAATAAAAATTAACAAAAAAATATTAGTACTAAAAAAGAGTTAGGCTAATTTTTAGTCCATTATGTTGATCGACTTTTGCAGTTGATTCATGATACTAGTCCTTGTATTTTATAGAAGTAAAAGAAATATCCCAGTGCTGATATAATGTAAAAATACTAGAATACTTTTTAGTAAAATCACCAATTAAATTTTCTGAGCTTCTTTTTTTTTTTTTTTTTTTTTTTTTTTGTTTAAAGGAGAAAAAACAGGGGATGGCTTATTTTCCTTTCACTAATGCCTCACTATTCTAGAAGACAAGCTAACTTACTTACGTTCTTCCATGTTCAACTTCACTCAAGGCAAAAGTTAGTTCATTTTGCCTAGGACTTAAAAGGCCATACCTATTCATTAACCTTCAAATTTTATTATCACTTATACAAACTTGTAACATGTTTATATATAATTATTGAGATAGGGTTCTACTGTGTAGCTTTGGCTGGAATTCTCTATGTGTGCATTGTTGGACTTGTACTTGCTAGAGCTTCTCAAACGGTGGCATTATAGGCATAAGCCACCAGGCCTGGCTTAGAACCTGCTCCTTACTGTTGAAAGCATACTTTAACCATATACCCTGGTAGGCATAAGTATTTTAACACAACAGCATTTAAAATAATCCAATTTCTGGTTTTTTTTGGGGGGGGCATTGAGGGTGGGGTGAGAGGCGTGGATATGACTACAAGAACTGTTTTCTTTGATATTGCTGACACTACTGACCAGTGTGCCATTATGAACCTGCTCCATGGTGGGAAGGTGTTGGTATCAGAATGAACAGAAAGAGAAATTCTCTGGCTTCTGACTGGGCCTTGAAATTTGTTCCTTTTAGTCTCTGGTACTGTTAGCACATGGCCTCATCCCATGCTTATGTCATAGTTTTTGCCTATCTGACTGTCAGTTCCATTTCACAACTTAACTATTTTTGATTCCTGATGATTTTCCAGCAACTTGAATTAAATAGGTGAAATCTTTGTCCCTTACTCATTGGTTTATAATCAGACTGAAAAATGTTGGTGTAGAAAGGTTAGCAATGTGCTAAAGAAATTAAATTACAGTATTTATATGAAAGCATTGAAGTATTTATATTACATAAACATTAGTTTAGTCAGAAAGGAACATGACCCAGGTTAAAATTTTCATGCTCTGGGAAGTGCTTTATTCCTTGCACATTTTTAAAAGTTAATTTCACATCACAGTGGTGGTTCTCAAGAATAATTTGAAATGTTTGAAGTTATATCTATAATAGCTGGAAGCCTGGTATATAAGAGAAATCAGTCAGATCTCACAAATACATTATTTTAAGCAATATAACAAATATCAAGTTTATGATGCTTAATTAAAAAACGAGTAGATAGATGGGATGAAAAATAAGTAACGGAATCCAAATGAGCCAAGGCATTCTTTCATTAAGATTGCTGTCTTGCAGAGTCTTGGAAGCAAGGAAAGACACAGACTGCAATTAATTTACTAAAGACAAAACAAAAGAAAGATATATTTTCTTATAGTGGCCGACGGGCCTGCTTGATAGAAACATAGCTATAGGAAGCTATTTGGCATACATTCCTTTAGCCTCCTTTTACCTCGACTTGAAAGCTTACATTGAGAATAAAGTATAAGAGATGGTACAGAAAGACAAATATTCAGAAAATTACTGCCAAGACAACATATTATTTTATAGTTGAATGCTCTGGGGAGGAAGAGAGAAAGTGATTGACCAAAGTCTCCCAGACACTTTCATCAAGTTTATCCCGGTCTTATGCAGAGGATTTGAAAGAAATTCATTTTGACATGTTTAAAAGCCTCGTGATATAAAATACTTACTTCAGCATTTACTGCTTGGACAAGTCCACAAACTGTTGCACTTTTCACTGTTCCACATTGCCTAAATAAATTGTAGCAGAGTTGATAAAATAATATGTCAATAGCAGGACATTTGTCTGAAGCATGGATCATCTCATGTTAAGTGCTCTTGTCACCAGGAATTTTTGTGGCAGTCTTGAACAACAATACTTTTTGTAGAAATAAATGGCATAGTTCTCACACACATTTGTTTTCGACCATGAACTTACACATGTAAATATATATATCAGTGTCCCTCTGTCAACTATCTGACAGTTAATCATTTGAGGATAGCTATTGTTGAAGGTCACTGTGTTTATTTTTTGGGCTTCAAAAACACCTAAGGTAAAAGTGATTCTCTATTATCACAATGCAAATTATTTCCCATAGAATTAAGCTAACAACATGCTCTGCTAGTGATTTTACTGCCTGTTGTTGAATTGACTTGCTTCTTTTTCTTTTTTACAAGTTTGATGGTAGAAATCATGTATTACTAAGAATATCAAAAGGAAAATAACACATTTCATGCAGGGGAATAGCAATCAAATTGATGGTGTGTTCTTATTAGATTCTATAGAAGCCAGAAGACCACTAGTTTCTTTTTGAGTTATCAATGTATCACCTGTATAGTTATTTAAAGATAAAATTATTAAAACTTTCTAAGGTTTTCGTGTATGTATGGATGTCACATCAAGAGTCATTGGTATAACACCTAGACATGTGGAAGCAGCCTTGGAACCGGGCAGTTGGTAGACTAGAAGGAATTTCAGGACTATGACACAGACATTCTGAAACTCTGGTTGTGAAGGTACTCTCTGTGTATCTCCAACAGAAATGAGGAACACATGATTAGAAAGATGGAGAAGCGAGATGCATTTCATGTAGTAGCAGAAAACTTACTGAAGTTTCTCTTGTTATGGCAAAAGAACACTTCCATAATGAGCTTGGTTATTTCACTAGGAGGATGTACAGGTGAGTGCTGAAAATCATTATACAGTCAACTGAGAGGAGAGAGAAAAAAGTTTAAAGGATCAAGTGGTAATCCCCCAATACCAGAAATTAATGATTTTGAAAAATTTCAGCCTCTGATTGAAAAGGACTGTGATAGATTTTCATTAAGTCATGACACCTGAGCAGTGTAATCATAAAAAAGTCTTTCTTTCTTGCCACATTGTAAGGGATGCATGAGCTTGAACTTAGTGAGACCTGCCACATACAGAGGACTCACCTATAAATTCAACATAATCAAAGAGGAGGTAGAAGATAAGAGTTGATAACTGTTTAATAGTCAATGTTGGCTCTCTAAGCCATATTCATACTATCTGAAATATTTAGGAGTAAATGCACGTTATTTTGTTTGAGCTAATTGTAAGTTTGTGATGCATGAAGTCCACTGTCAACTTGACAGGTTTTAGAATCACCAACGACAAATATCTGGATGTGTCTCTGTGAGGGTCTTTCCAGTAAGGTTTAACAGAAGAGGGAAGCCACACTCTGAATATATGCACAGCAGCAATGGGCAGAATAAACGGGAGAGAGACCTGAGCTCCAGCGTTCATCTCTGTTGACTTCCTGAGGTTGCCAGGTGGTCAGCTGTCTCACATTCCTGTCACCATGACTTCTCAGCCATGATGGGCTGTGTCCTCAAACTTAGCCAAAATCAATTCTTCCTTAAGATGCTCTTGATAAGTATTTTATTACAGTAAAGAAGTCATGCAAAGTTGCTCCTACATGTAGGAAAACAAAAGTACAAAATAAAGAAGGAAGGAAAGACAGAAAAATAAAGTCATGAGAAATACCCAAAGAAATAAACACTAAAGTTCTGTGTAGAAGTGTGCATATAGACCGAAACAAATTAATATTTGCATGCTAATCATAGTTTAGAAACTGAAAACTTTCTGTTGGGCAAAATATAGTTGGAAACAAAATCATTATTACTAAAGTCAACACACAAGTCCCTTTTCTGAGAGAGCAGAGAAGATTTACATTAAGAAATTAGAGAACGTTCTCTTAGTGTCCTCAATGTATTCAAATTTCAAACACTTATAGCACACTGTTCATGTTGGGGGACCTTGTGAAAGATTAAGTTTGTGACGCCCGAGAGGCAGGTCTGGTTTTACCAATCCTCCAGTGCTGGAGTATCTACTGGGAGACGGCATTTCTCATTTTCTCTTTACATAGCTTTTGCCTTTCTTGCCTCAGTACCGACACTTACTGTGCTCTAACAGAGATGAGTACATTCAAACTGGGGTCAAGAGGAGTAAGACCGTATTTGGCTTGGGGTTAGGAGATGGCTCAGTTGCATAGCATTTGATCCACAGGTGCGAGGCCTTGAATTCAGATCCACAGAAAATCCACATATAAATGCTAGACATGATGGTGCACACCTGTAATCCCAGCGTTTGGGAGGTAGGTGGATGTCCAGGGCCTACAAGCTGCTAAACTAGCTGAGTCAGAGGGAGAAACTATCTCAATAAATGAGGTAAAGAGTAATTGAGGATGACACACAACGTTGTCCTCTGTCCTCCACGCACACACACATGTGCCCGCACACATGCAGACACATGTACATGCATGCACGCACACCACATAGATACATATACAAAAGAAAGAGAGACCATACTTTTGGAGAGACAACTTTCCCAGAATGCAATTGAAAAAGTGGGGAAGTTGGAGCTGGATATGCTACAAGTTTCACCAATCAATATAAATTAATTTTCTTGGACATTTCCTTTATTGTGGTGAAATTCAGCTTAAAATAAAATGACAAACTACCTTGTCCTCTCCAACCAAGTGTTACTCAGCGACAGTTGGGGACCCTCAGTGGCTGGGCACTGACAGGCGATCATCAGAAAGTGAGCCTATCATGACTTGAGGAGACAGTTACCAAGGGCAGCAGGCCCACCCGCACCTGGCCCAGCCTTTGCACGTGGTGTTTGTTCTGCAAGCATATACAGGCGAGTATCAGCACACGCGCGATGATTTCTTATGGGAAAACTTTAACAAAAGTGCTTCCTTTGTAGTACGATAGTGGGAAGCTGACTATGTTCAAAACTCAGGGTTTCCTTATTCCCTCTGCCCTCACTCACAGGAACCCTTTATGTCCACTAGATTGCCTTTCTTTAGGGAAATAAGCATTGGCTTCAAAAATAGATAATGCCAAACTAATTACCATATAAGACTCAATAACTGTTTATGATTTTAAAATGTTAGTCTTAGTTGAAATACCAGATGTATTATTCAGGAAGAAAATTTGAAGAGGCATATAATAGGCTATTTTATTTTAGTGTCCTTAACAAAGCTGTGCTATTCTTTCACATTATTTCTAAGGAATATCACTGTTCAGTTTGTCATTCTGTGGAAAATGTGTAATATCTTTTGTATTTAATAATCTCACTATACCTTTATTCTAAAGCTGCAGCTTCTTTTTTTTAACTGAATAAGGAAAAATAACACAAGAAATGCCATTATCCTAGGTTGGAGTCAATACTATCACTGATATTCAAAGTCAAGAAATAATCAGATGTTAGCTTGCAGCCAGAGAAATGATTTTATTTGTAATGGGAGGAAATAAAAGCCAAAGTCAGGTAATATAGTAAGGCCTAAATGAAGCACAAGGGGGAAATAATAGGAACATTTTTCCTAGATATTTTTTAGGTTCACTTGACACATTGGAGACATAAGATAAACATACAGACAAATAACAGGCCATCCAGCCATCAATGAGTATATTGATAAAGTGTGTCAAATGCCCCAGAATAATGAACTTATCTTGTTGATAATATGCTGAATGTTGGATATTATTTGTCAAAAATTAGTATGAGGGCAGTAGAAGTGTTCTAGTAGTTAAGGCGCTTGCCTGTGAAGTCAAAGGATCCAAGTTCAATTCCCCAGTACCCATGTAAGCCAGGTGCACAAGATAGCGCATGTGTCTGAAGTTTGTTTGCAGTGGCTAGAGTCCCTGGTGTATCCATTCTTCTCTCTCTCTCTCTCTCTCTGTATATATATATATATATATATATATATATATATATATATATATTTCTGTCACTCTCTCAAATAAATAAATAAAATATATTAGAAACTAGTATGAATATTTCCAATTTCTGAGAACAGTCTTACTTTGTTCACCAGTGCTTATTGTATTTTATTTTCTTTTTATTTGAGAGAGAGTGAGAGAATGAGGCAGACACAGAGAAAGAGAATGGGTACACCAGGGCCTCCAGCTGCTGCAAATGAACTCCAGACAAATGTGCCACCCTGTGCATCTGGGTTATGGAGGTACTGGGGAATTGAACCTGGGTTCTTAGGCTTTACAAACAAGTGCCTTAACCACTAAGCCATGTCTCCAGCCCTCATTAATGTTTTATTTTGTTGAGTCAATAAGTATTCATTGAGTGAATAACAAATTTCAGGTGTGAATGCAACAGAAAGGGCAGTTGTGGGCTTGAATGATGGTTTCATGGTTAAGGTAATTGCTTGGGAAACCTAAGGACCCAAATTCAATTCCCCAGTACCTCCATAACCCAGATGCACAGGGTGGCACATTTGTCTGGAGTTCATTTGCAGCAGCTGGAGGCCCTGGTTTACCCATTCTCTTTCTCTCTCTGTCTGACTCATTCTCTCACTCTCTTTCAAATAAATTAATAAATAAAATATTTTTTTAAAAAGAAAGGGTGCTGTCCTAATGTGTCATGAAACATAAGGCCCCCAAATATATCAAAATACTAAATTGTTTAAGTTCCAAGTTGAAGAGTTTAGAGCATGCCAGGCAGGTTAGCTCATGTCTTTAATTCCAACACTTGGGAGGCGAAGGTAGGAGAGTTATCTGTGTTTGAGGCCAGCCTTGGCTACAGAGTGAGTTTCAGATCAGACTGGGCTAGAGTGAAACTCTGCCTAAACAAACAAACAAGAAAAAAAAAAAAAAAAAGGAGAAGAAGGAGGAGGACAGATTCGATTCCCTAGGACCCACATCCCACATTAGCCAGATGCGCAAGGGGGCGCATGTGTCTGGAGTTCGTTTGCAGTGGCTAGAGGCCCTGGCTCTCTCTCAATCCCTCTTTCTCAGTCAAATAAATAAATAAAAATACAATATTTTAAAAAAGTTAAGATACTTAATCTTTAGGAACAATACAAATATGAAAAAAGTGCGCAACATCTACAAAGAAGAACTCTAGGTCTCTGCCAGAAGAAATCAAAGAAATAATGATGTAGAGATATCCCATGTTCATGGATAAGAAATTCACTATTGTTATGGTATTACTTCTGCCCTGATTCATTTAAAGATTTAATGCAATCCAAATCATAGCAAGTTCTCTGTGAATATTGGCAAACTTGTTCTAGCATAGATACAGAGAGGGAGAAGATCCAGAAGGGTCAAGTCAATATTAGATCATCATACAAGCTAGAAGATAAGCACTGTGCTGTTCACAGCTTAATATAAATCTCCAGTAACAAGGCCTTTTGGTATTGGTGAAAGAAAAATAGAAGAATTAATGGGAGGGAATAGAGATTCTCAAAATAGACGCACATCAATGCAATTAACAGATAATTGACAACAGAGCGTGAGCAGTACAAAGGCAGTAACAGAATATTTTCATTGTAGGGCTCCATGACAACCAGACATCCATCTGCAAATAAAGTGATCCTAACCACCAACCTCATGTCTTCAGAAACATCACCAAAAGATGAGCTATAATCCTGAAGATAAACTGCAATAATATATACTGTTTTTATGATTTTTAAAGAACACTGTGAGAATTTAATATTATGTGTCTAGAAAGATAATGGATCAGGACCTTTAGATCAAATGTGATTTTGAAGCCATATCTTTAAAAGGTCAAGTGATGCCAACATTTGTTGTGAAGATATAATTTTTGTAAAACTAACCGGACAGGTAACATGGCAAAATTGTGTTTGTGTGTGTGTGTGTGTGTGTGTGTGTGTGTTTTAATGGAAACACACATATAAAGAACAGGAGCAGTCTTTGTGGCTCTTTCCAAGATCCCATTGACAGCGAAAGGTGATGGTGCAATTGTCAGAAGTGCATGTTAATGTGTATTGTGACATAGACGGTTTCTCCAGAAAACTTTGCGGAACATCAAAAGTGTTCTGAACTTGACCTCAGTTACTTCTCAGAATTGCCGTATCTCGCAAGGACCACACTCACTTCAGTTATGTGGAGGGCCTGATTCAGGTGGCAATAGAATCTGAGTTCAAGTCCAGTTCTGTCCATCTTGTTCCAGATATCCCAAGTGTACCAAAGATCTGTGTATTGAATAATACTGGCAAATAGCTAATACGATTCTACCGTAATACTTCCCACGAAGTCATAAGAATGTGTAAGAGGTGGATGTGGAGATGGCTCAGTGGTTAAAGGCACTTGCTTGAAAAGTCTGCCAGTTTTGGTTCAATTCCCCATAAATAAAGCCAGATGCACAAAGCAGTGCATGGGTCTGGAGTTCTTTCACAGTGGCAAGAGACCTGACATACCCATAGTCCATCTCTCTCTCTCTCTCTCTCTTTCTCAAGTGTTGGGTTTTGTGCTCATTGGTTTTTGGTGTGGGTGCTGGTGTTTATCTTGCTGCATTTTCTTTTTCTGTCTGCTTGCATTTATGAGAGGGAGCCAGCTTCTTCAGCCATCTATGGAACGTCCCTTGGATATGGGAAGTTGACATAAATCCATTCCTCCTCTAAATTGTGCCAGGTTTGGCTGTTTACCCCAGCAATGTGGGACTGACTACAACACCATCCAATGACAAAGAGGGATTTTTTTTTTTTGTTTTGTTTTTGAGAGAGCAGCTAATCTTCTATTGATGCTTTTGACCACTTGTATTTGGAAACCAGTCTTCTGATATAGGGAGGAATAATTGACAATCGCCAAAAGAAAATATTGCATTTAAACAAGGAAAAGAAATCTTCTTAAATGGAAGCTACATAATTCTCAAAGTTTACTTTTAACGCAGTGCTGATTGAGAAAAGGAAAGGACAGGGCTGAGCTGTGAAAGAGACCTTAAATCTTGGAATGATTGCTTTTGCTGCATTTTCATTCAAGTCCAGATTAGTAGGTACTATCACTATATCACTACTGATGTGCATGGAAAACATTACAAAGTGATTTGAGAGAAACACCACGTCCTGTTGAAGTCTGTGGGCCAAGAGGAGTGAGTTAAAGCAAAGCATATGATTGAACCTGGCTGAACTACCTTGACACAGTTAATCAAAACAGACAGTCTAATAGACCCAGCTAAGTGCTTCCCCCTTATCCTTTCCCTGGGACTTACGGAGACTTTGAAATTTCATCTCTGTGACAGGTGAGCTCATGCCGGTCAGTGCTAGTTAGCGTTCAAGATAACTTATTTATGTCCTTTAGTTTTTAGGCGAATTAAATGGTGATTGAGTAGATGACTAGATGATTACTAAGTAGGAAAATACATCTCCACTCTTCAGTATGTGTGTTTATTAAAGCCCTTACTTTTTAGAGGTAATAGGATAAAAATTACTTTGAAGGTCAAAATTTCTATCAAAACATAATTATTCATGTTGTATGACTACATAAAATGAAAAAAAAGTCGAGCTTCATCTTATGTTTTGTGATCAGTCAGTGATTATAATTGTTATTTATATCTCCAAATAGACTTTTTGAAGAAAAAGAACACATTTTTTAGCAAATGATATAATGCGTTTTAGGTTTCTTTTTCCTGCTAAATTATGAACATCTCAAGGTCTTTGATAATGTCATATTTCTCTTTTTCTGATGCTTCCCACAGTCTGTGGCATGCAGGGGTCACTCAATAATTTTGCTGAGATGTATCATACATATGTAAGTGGAAATAGGAGTCAATACAATGACTTATTCAACCCTGTATAAGGGGAGGATGTGTATAGGGTTAAATAAGTACAACATCAACTTTGAACTCAGTAAGTTTTTTTGTTTGTTTGTTTATTCACTTATTTAAAAGTTTTACTTTTATTTCTTTTATTATTTATTCGAGGAGAGAGAGAAATATGCAGGGAGAGAGAGAGAGAGAGAGAGAAGAGAGAATGGGCATGCCAGGGCCTCCAGCTTCTGCAAATGAACTCCAGACACATGTGCCACCATGTGCATTTGGCTTACTTGGGTTCTGGGGAATCGAACCTGGGTCCTTTGGCTTTGTAGACAAGCACCTTCACCACTAAGCCATCTCTCTAGCCTTCTCTTATTTACTTTTTAAGAGGAGTCTCGGGCTGGAGAGATGGCTTAGCGGTTAAGCGCTTGCCTGTGAAGCCGAAGGACCCCGGTTCGAGGCTCAATTCCCCAGGACCCACGTTAGCCAGATGCACAAGGGGGCGCACGCATCTGGAGTTCGTTTGCAGAGGCTGGAAGCTCTGGCGTGCCCATTCTCTCTCTCTCGCTCTCTCTCTCTGCCTCCTTCTCTCTGTCGCTCTCAAATAAATAAATAAACAAAAAAATTTAAAAAAAAAAAAAAAAAAAAAAAAGAGGAGTCTCATGTGACCCAGGCTGACCTTGATCACACTCTCAAGTGTTGGGATTAAAGGACTACACCATCATACCCAACTGACCAGATTTGGGTGAAAATTCTACTGTTACTTATTGACTAAATTATAGTTAATTATTTCATCTCAACATTTACTTTTCTCATCCATAGCAAAATAAAATAAGGCCAGACTTATGGGGATTCTGGACTAATATTACTAATAGACATAAAATACAAGAGTTTGCATCCTTTGGTTAAATTATGGTTTGAGGAAAATAGATATCAAATCTCTCCACAGGCTAGAAGAGCAAATTATTTGAGTTAAATATGTATATTCATTCTACAAAACTAGTATGCCTTGTCTTCCTTCAGCTCCCTATTCTCCATGAAATCATTTCTACCCGTTGTCAAATTCTCCTTATACAGAAAAGAATATTGAAGAGTTAAAAGGATTATTGGATGTCTAGTTATATTTTCACTAAAAATTGAAGAGAAGGGACTAGAGAGATGGCTTGGAAGTTAAGATGTTTGACAGCAACGCCAAAGGAATCAGGTTCCATTCCCCAATATCCACATACAGCCAGATGCACAAGGTGACACATGCATCTGGAGTTCATTTGCAGTGCCTAGGGGCCCTGATGTACCAATTCTATCTTTTTCTATCTGGCCCCCTCTCTCTTTCATAAATAAATAAGCTACTTTTTTAAAAATTGAAGAAAAGAATAATACCAGCCTCGGCATGGTGTTGCATAGCTGTAATCCCAGAACTCATCAGCATGAGGCAGGAAGATTTCAAATTCCAGGACTGCTTGGGCTATAAGAGACCCTGTCTTAAATAAACAAGCAAGACTAGTAACTGAACATACAACTTCAAAAGCAAAGTAGGATAGAACAAAACCAAACACCTTTAATCATTTCCATGGTCTCTTGTTTCTTCCACCTTGGACAGCTGCCCTATTCATTTTTTTTTCCCCACTCCTATTGTTCAAATTCTTCAGTTTTCAGTCAAGATCATTTCAATGTCTCTTCTTTCTAATGACGTTTCACAATGTCCACACAGGAGCATTCAGAAAAGTGCAATTTGGCAAAGTAAGGTAGGTCATCCACCATTTCTCATGATAATCCTAGTCAGCAGTGGAGGTGGTGGTGGGAGCAAGGAGAGTCCTCACCTTCTGTGCTAACATACATGCCTTAAAGGTGCACACACAATGGGTCGAGGCTGCCAGAAGCCTCTCCTTTCTCCCTAATGTGAAAGACATACCTTTTAATGCAATGGCCTTTTCTTTTTATAAGAGCACTCTGAGAAATTACTGGGCTCATGGACACCCAGTCGCAGGTGACGCGTTCCAGCCTCTGCTCAGCAGGTATGGGATTGAGACTACATGCATTCTAATGGACACATGCTGAAGGGAGCCCCCGGAGTCTTGACCAGAGGAAAGATCAGGAGAAGGAAATATAATTTACTAATAAAGATGAGAATTTTTCATCAAGGGAATCTGGGAGGAGAGGTTCTAAGCAGAAGAGAGAGAGGTTGAGATATTGTCTTGTTACCTTTCTTCTGACATCTAGAATAAGAAAAGTCAAGTTGGGGGCTGGAGAGATGGCTTAGCAATTAGGCACTTGCCTTAAAACCCAAAGGACCCAGGTTCAATTCCCCAGGACCCATGTAAGCCAGATGCACAAGGTGGCAAATGTGTCTGGAGTTCATTTGCAGCAACTGGAGGCCCTGGTGTACCCATTCTCTTCCTTTCTCTCTCTCTCTCTCTCTAATAAATAAATAATAAATAAATAAAAATTTTGAAAAAGAAACATGAAGTTGGGCGTGGTAGCCCATGTTTGCAATCCCAGCACTTGGTAAGCTGAGGGTGAAGGATTGCCACACATTTGAGGCCAGTCTGAGTTCCAGAGCCACTGGGAATATACAGTGAAATGCTGTCTCCGATAGCAACAACAAAAATGAATGAAGAGAATCTACACTATAGTAGAGACAAGCTGTTTGGGGAAATTCTGTACCAGGAATATTGATGTGCTTAGAGCAACCAGACCACTACTCAATAATAACAATCTGATAGTGAGAAAATATATTTAAATGAAATTCATGGTAATTAAACTTTGGGCTTTAATGATCTTAGTTATTTCCACCTTTGATGGTGGGCTGGAAGAGGCTGTGTCAGCAAGGCAGGAGTTCACAAAAGGAAAGCGTTAGACTCATGTGTGCAAGGTTTTAATACCGCACCTATGGACTGGAAAGAACGGTGCCCTCGAATGCCTGGCCCAGTGGGGAAGTGCGCACCTTTGCAGGGAAGAACACCCTAGGAACCAGAGCCCAGAGCACAGGCCCCTTCCTGTTCCTGGGCAGGCTGGCTTAGCTTTAACACCTTCTAGGCTTCTGCTTCTGAGACGTTCTTAACTCCTGCCACCTGAGCGCTGAGTTTGGAAAGGGTGGGCGCGAGGAGGATCGCAGGGCAGAACAGGGAGATAGATGAGCAAAGAGAGATTCTTTCCATCACAAGGCGTGAGGAACCTGAGGGAACTTGGGACACCCACCTGCATGAGCCGCACATATCCGCTGCTCTAAGCATCAGTGAAAGAGGGTTTTGTTCCCCTAACAACCACTATTCATAACGCCCATTCAAGTATGTTCTTAGACATATGGCTGTATCTGGGATCAGGATAGTAGAGGTCAATCCAGCCTAGACCGGTTTTGGATGCATGCTCAGTAAGGGAAACTGTGCCTTACAAGAGAAATTTTAAGGAAAAATTCCAACTTAACATCTTATGTTTATGCATTACTTTTACTGTGTGTAGATATTAAGATCAGATGTATCATGGAAAAGGCCTCACACAGTAAGTAAAAGAAAAAAATGATATGTGAAACCTGTCAATCAAACCAGAGGACCACCCAAACTATGCTCCTAGAAACAGCCCCATCCTCTAAAGGTCCTATAAAGGGAAGGCTTAGACCACTTCCTGGGGTCCTTGAATTCTCTTCTACTTGCATGCCTGGCTGTCTCTCTTGGTTGTATGCTATCATTTTGCTCTTAATAAAGTTCCCTGCTATTTTAATTCTTGTGTGTGCCTCTTTTCCAATTATTTGAATAACGTGCCAGGAGCTTGCAGTTACTCAATAACCAATAGGAAACAACAGGACATACAGAATTAACAACCCATACCATCAAGCAAGGGTTACCCTGTTGTGGGCAATCCCCTCCCCCCCGCCACAACAAAAACGTATGTTCAACAGGTCCACTACATCTCTGTGCATGAGTAATCCTTTCTTGTCAGGAGTTCTTCCCAATTTAGGGTTGAATTCTCTGTCTTGGGATTGCCCATAAGTTAAGAAAGTTGCTTTCTGGAAGTGCCCTGATCCAAGGAGAGAGGGGTTAGAGTCAGAATGGAGTGTGTGTTGGGTGGGGAATAATGATGAAGGAAAAGAAGATAAGTGAAACAAAGAAATCTATTATTCATTCGTCCCAGAGTGGTTAGAAGTGTCAACCAGCGAGTGACAAGGAAGGAGGAGGGGGAGAGAGAGAGAGAGAGAGAGAGAGAGGGAGAGAGAATGTTCTGTGGAACTATTCCTATATAAAATCCCTGAGCATACCCCCTGGGACTTTTCTGTGTCAGGCGAGGATACTTTAAATAAAACATGAACAAAAAGGGGGGAATTGCTTGCATAACCCTGCAGCTAACCAATAGGTTTCATTAAGGCTCTGAAGGTGTGGAGTGTTTTAGGTTTGGGATCTGTGAGATGGGGTACTAGAAACACATATAAACACTCACAGGACAGAGAGGAATTTTTACGTAGACAAGCAGTGACAAGGTGCCATTGGGTTTTGAATGTAGTAGGCGGTATGGAGGATGCCGAGGCTACAGCTCTGTCCCACACCCTTCTGGAACTGTGGTTCATCACAAGAGACATGGCTTATCACAAAGAGGCTCCTTTTGTTTCTTTGAGGAAGGCCAGTTGTTGGTGAGTTTTAGGAGAGTTTGGGGAACTAAGAAAACTGATTATCAGTTTTGGAATCATATTGCCTTAATTTAAATTCTAACTCATCAAACATTAACTCTGTGACTTTGCTTTGACTTCATTTTATAACCTGTAACAATAATAATTTTGTGCTTTATTATCAGGGTAAAGCAATTAAGTAACAATAATATAATGATTATATTTAGTAATAGAAATGTGAATGCCAGTAGAGGTAAGTTTTAAATTTTTTTTAATTTTCAATAGAGATAACTTGTGACAAAGACTTGATGTATAAAACAATAAACACCCAAAAACATGTTTCCCATTTTAATTTTTATTTAAAAGAACTATATTGTTAACCTTTTTCTATAGATGCCAGTGTTTTTGTATTTTTAGCATGTGTTAACATAAACCTAATTGCAAGAAGAAATTGCTTTATCTTAAAAATAATTCCAGGGATAAAATTTTAGCATCTTGTACCTTATGACTACTGCTGTGACAATACTCTATGTTCTTCCTAGTTCCTCAATGAGTGACATCCTGTGTGAAGATTCTCTTAGGGAAAATAGAAGAAGCAATACTAATTAGTGATACAGTTATTTTTAACATTTCACTTCCTCTTTCTAACATCAGATATCCTCCTCCTCATTCCTCACCTCAGAATCTATAATTCCCTTTTCTCTTGAGGTTTATCTCAACCATATTTCACCAGGGTGTGCCTGTGTGGAGAAGAGGACGATCTTTTTGATCTTGACTTTTATTTAGAGGAAGGGTTTCACTACGTAGCTGAGGCTCTTCTGAAGCTTGCTATGTTACCCAGGGTAGCCTTGAACCCACAATACCCTAGACTTTGCCTCCTGAGTGCTAGGATTGGGGGCATACTGGGCCAAGCTACAATTCTATTAAATTATATTTGATAAATATCCATTCATATCTGCTTCATATCAAATGATATCCTAGGGCTATATCTATGTTTTCTAGAGTTTATATCCTAGAGGGCAGAGGTACCCACTAATAAACATTATAATGTACAAAGTAGGTAAGTTATAGAATATTCTAGGCCATAAGTGCAAAAGAGTAGACAAATCTGGAGTTAGGTGCAGAGGGCATGAAGGGAGGGGAGAGTGCTGGTCACAGTTCGCCATATCCAGGCAGTCTTCCCTGAGAAGGTAACATCTTCAAGGGAAGATGTGAAGAGACAAAACACTGTGATCTGAATGTGGATGCCTCCCAAAAGCCCATATGATGAAATACTAACTGCCAAGGTGATGGTGTTGGTTGTGTAGCCTTTGGGAACATAACTAGGGGACAAAGGAGGAGCTGTCATGAATGGGATTGTTTATCAGGCAAGCTTATTCACCACGAAAAGGTGGTGTGCATAGACTAGCCCTGGGTAGACAGAAAGCTATCAGCAGCCAGACCTTGGGGCTTCTGATCTTCACAACTGTGAGACATGCATTTTTAACCCTATATGCTCTAACCTAAGGTTCTATTGAATGGGTCAGAGCAGCCTGAACAGACTAAGCAGTAAGAGGGGGCACATCTGGGTCACAGAGGGCAGAAGGCTCTATGAAAGGCTCCTAGCAGAGTATACAGATGACCACTCTACTCTCAATTACTGGGAAAATGGAGAGAGCAAGGTGGCTGAAACTTGGGTAAGGTTGACTCGCTATGCCCTGCAGAGTTCCTCCTTTGAGGAAGGACTTGCTCTGTGTGGAGACAGTGTCAGCAGACAGAAGCCTGGAGGCTCTTTCAGGGTCTGCTGTAGGGCTTCCCAGGGTGCCTGCATCCAGAGCCAAGGGGGTGGGCTGAAGACCAGACATGCTGGATCAGTAAGAAACATGGTGCATGGAACTTGCTCCAGAGCTTTCTGCCTGACAGGATCAGGCTTTCCTAGGTTCATATGCCAGGTCAGCTGTTTCCAGTTGGGTCTATCTTGCTTCTTGCTCGTGTTTTCATGGGCTCTGCTCTTCCTGAGACTCCACGTGGAGCTGCTGTTGCCACTCTCATACTTACTCTGACACGGATGAGTTCTAAAATTTCATGACTTGTGGGAGGAAGAACAGCATGCTAGGAAGATCATAGACTTTGGATTACAGCTCTTGTCACTAGTTACGTGCACTCTGACATGTTTCTGAAGCTCTTTAGTTCTTAATCGCCTCATTTGGAAAATTGGGCTAATTTCAACTTGAATGATTTGTGTTTGAATCCAATTATATGAAAAGTATATGGAGTTCTGCCGGTATTTTACCTGCGAGTGTTGGGCAAGGAGCATAATTGCTCTAAGTTGCTCATCTGGTATTTACAGATCACAGGTATCCAAGTGATCCCACACCAGGTAGGTGCCGTGAACTTTCATTAGGTATAGCATTATGGAGGGTAAGAAGAAAAGTTGATACATGAGTCTGCAGAGTGAAGGCGTCCAGGTAACTGAAGCTCAGACCCAGAGACAGAACCCTGGGGCTGGGGATCAGCTCTGTGCTGGGGCACTCACGTAGCACACAGACAGCATCACAGAGACGTCAGCAACTATTCCTTGTCTTCTCTCATGCACTGACTAACTAAAGGAAATGACTGACATTAATTGCCCTGTTTTTGTTTGCACATGTGTGTGTCATGTGATGTGTGTGTGTGTGTGTGTGTGTTTGTATGGCTTATGCATGTGTATGTGTGCTGCAGAGGCCAGAGGAGAACATTGGGTATCCTCGATTGCTCTTTCACATTATTTCCTTAATGCCATCTCTGAACCTGGAGCTGCCCTGTTCTACCAGACTGGCTGAGCAGCTAGCTCCCAGTGACCTAGAGTATCCTCTCTTCATGGGACTGGAATTGCAGGCACACGTGGCCACATCCAGCTGTTTATGTGGATTCTGGGGAATAGGAACTCTGGGTTAATCAGGATCTCATAATTGTGCATGATATTTACATCACTAATTGTTTTCAGTTAAAATTCAATCGTTTTCATTAATGTATAGTGTTCCACTGTGTGGATATTGCACACTTCATTTGTCTGTTCTGTTGATGAGCATTTTTGGTTTACTGTAATTCTTCCCCTCATGAATAGAGAGAGAGAGAGAGACAGAGAGAGAGAGAAAGTCCAAGAGAGAGAATGTGCCAGGGCCTCTAGCCACTGAAACAAACTCCAGACACATATGCCATCTGGCTTTACGTGTGTACTGGGGAATCAATCCTGGGTGGTTAGGCTTTGCGGTCAAGTGCTTTAACCACTGTGCCATCTCTACAGCTCTCATGAATATTTTTTTCTGTCCTTTTTATTATTATGAAAATACTTTGTATGGACACTTCAGGAGTTGGTACCATCATTTTCCTCCTCCCTGCCCCCATTCCTCTGAGGGCCCTCCTTAGTGGGGTTGCTGGGATTCCCCATGAGGTTGTGGGTTATGAGTTGTGAGAGCAGCAGTCCGTCACTGGGGGGGGGGGGCGGGGGTGATGCCTCTGGGTATGCTGTTACTTTCTGGGGCTCTTAAAATCTTTCCACCCCCCCCTTCCAGAAAACTCTCTGAGCCATGGTGGGTGTGTTTTAAGGCTACTTCAGTGAAAAGCTCTCAGGAGCTTCTGGATCTCTGCTTTGGTATGTGTTGAGTATCCTCTGTGTCTGTCGCTTTCATGAATATTCTTATGCACATTTTGGGGACTGAGTGAATGTATGCATTTATTTCTCCAGGGTATTTTCTGGAAGGGGAAGGCTGAATTTTAAGATGTACATATGTTTAATAGACATGACCAAACTGTTTTCCAAAGTTATACCTATTTATTTATGCATCTGCACATTGTCTATGGGAACTCTGATTCCTCCAATTTCCTGCCAGTGTTACACCGTGCTTTTCCATCTGTATCTCTTCTTTCTGGTTTGTGTGTTGGTGTGTTCCACGTGTGTGAGTGCAGGTGCATGTGCCGTGATGCGTGTGTGGAGGTCAGAGGACTACTTCTGGGTGTCCATCTTTGTTTGAGGCAATATCTTATTCACAAGTCCTGTCACCTCAAGTTAGTTGGCCCTTGAGCTTCTAGCACATTCTCATGTTTCCACCTTTCTGAATGTGGACATACTACAGTGTCCACGTTACTTGGGTGTTAGGGATCTGAACTGAGGTGCTTAAGCTTGTATGGCAAACAGTTTACCTACTGAGACATCTTCATGGTCCCCCTGCTATTATGAAACAGGGATCTCACTCTGGAAGCCAACAGACCTAGAACTTATTCTGTAGCCCAGGCTGGCCTTGAATGAAATAATCTTCCTGTCTCAGCCTCTCAAGTGCCAGGATTCTAGGCGTGAGCCATCACATACAACTTTAATATTTCGAGCTTTTATATTCTTTTTAATAATGTTTCCATTCTACTCTCTCATTTTCCTGTCCAGTGTGTTAACTTTTTCTTAACATTTTTAGGAAGTATTTTATACTCTAGGTATGAATTTTTTATTTACTTTAATGGTTAGATGTATATCCTCTCATCCTAGGCTTGGTTTTACTTCTTCCCTCAGTCTTCCATTGAACATGTGATCAAAATTTTAACATAGTACAACTTATCATCCTTATTAAATGACATTTATCTTTTCATTTTTTGTTTTTTCTAGGTAGGGTTTCACTTTAGCCAAGGCTGACCTGGAATTCAGTCTATAGCCTCAGGCTTGTCTCGAACTCACAGAGATCCTCCTACCTCTGCTTCCTGAGTGTTGGGATTAAAAGTATGTGCCACCATAGCCACCTTTAAATGCCTTTATGTCCTTATAGGTATTTGAGAAGTTTTGGCTTATGCAAATGTGATTGCTTTACCATAGTTTCTTCCAAAAGCTTTAATGCTTTACTTTCCTCATTAAGATCTAATTAAGATCTATAATCGACCTATAATAGGTAATCACATTTATTTGCACTTTAAAAAATGACCTATATAAATGGTGCACATAAGGAAAATATCCCCCTTCCACTGCAATAACACCTTTGCTTTATATATACATGTGTATATGTATATTTGATCATTTACCCATCTATTCCAAGTTTCCATTTGTTCCAATGCACTATGTTATTATTGTTATTATTATGTCATAGCATAGTATGGTATATTAATTACTATTTTACATCTTCATAATTCCTTCAAATAAATTGTTCTGAGTATTTTTGGCATTTTTAATCTTTAAAAACCATTGAGTCTATAGGGATGCCATGGAACATTTTGCGAAGCATTGACATTTCTAGAATATTCAAAATCCATATGGACTGTGCACCTTTTTACGTAGTTAAGTCTTTGATTTCATTTACGCTGTCTTGTAATGTTCTGTTTAGCAGTTGTGCGCATCTCTCATTTGATGCATTCTTGAGTATTTACTGGTTTTGGTGCTGTCATAAACAGTGCAAGGTTTTAAAATTCCATTTTCTGTTCATTCTTTGCTCATTCATAGGAACAAAACTAATTCTGTGCATTGATTTTAATGGTTTTCATGTTTAGGGAGCTTGTAATAGTCCATTAATAGCTCCAGTCATCTGCCTGAAGGTTCTTTTAAATATTCTATACCCACGATCATGTCTTCTGAAGCTTACTCCCCATCCAAGCCACACCCCTTTGAATGATTGAACCCTCACTGATTTTATTTTACAGGAATGTGTTTTCTGCATACTACTGAATAAACATGGGGAAAAAATGAGCATCCTTGACTCAGAATCTCATGGAGGAAGGATTCAATATTTCACTACTAAATGTGACTTTCCTGTCAGATATTTTGCAGATACTAAACTAAGTAAAGTCCTCTTATTATTACTTTGGTACACATTGTGATCCTGAGAGGCGTTTTCTCTCTTTTAATGCATTTTTATTTAAGTTTAAATGCATTTTCTGCAACTATTGATTTGATAATAGTCTTTATTCTATTAATATGTCATATTACATGTTTAATCAAAAGGGAAAAACTTTTTTCTAAGATACACACACTTAATGATATAGTTTTTTTGAACCTACTGTATCATCTGTTAATATTTTAAGATTTACAGATGTATACTTATGAGAGAAACAAGTCAATACTTTTCCCTACTTGCAGTGCTGTTTTCAAATTTGATAAGAAAATTAATGGCTGAGAAATATTTCCCCCCTCCCTTTTTCTTTTTCGAGGTAGGGTCTCACTCTGGCCCAGGCTGACCTGGAACTCACTATGTACTCGCAGGGTGGCCTCGAACTCATGACGATCCTCCTGCTGGGATTAAAGGCATGCGCCACCATGCCCAGTTTTTTTCTTCCCTTTTACTTCTGTTGTTGTTTGTTTAAAAATACCATTGTTTCTTAAAATTTATAAGAATTCACATGGTAGAACATTGGGAATAGGATTTTCTCCTGAAGGGTAAGCTTTTTGAATGTTGATCCTGATTAAAAACAATACCTGTAGAGCTGCGCAGATAGCTCAGTGGATAAAGGGCTTGCACACAAGCAAGAGTACCTAAGTTCAGGTACCAGAATCCAAATCCAAAGCAAAACAAAACAAAAAACCCACACCCAGCACTGTGGTGGGCTTCTGTGATCCCAGTGTATGGCCTACGCTTACACACAAGAACACACACACACACACACACACACACACACACACACACACACAATTACCCACTTTATCTAAGTTGTTAATTAACATAAAATTACTTACCAACCAGTCTCCAGGATTTGTGATATATTTGTAAGGATTTTTATTTTTAAATTTTTGCTTTTGGCAGTTTAAGGCATTTTTCTCCTCCTTTAAACTATTAGTCTTTTGTAAAGCCCGTCAAATTTTATTAATCTTTCTTAAGTAACTTTTTGTATCTCTTGACTTTTTATGCTGCATGCTTTAAAAATTCAATTTGCATTTGTATTTTTACTATTTTCTAACTTTTTCTTTTTGGCTTAATTTCCTAGTCAGGTTTTAGCTTCTAGTGTGAAAACTTCAGTCAATGATGTCCAAACTTTCTTCTTTACTAATAACTTTTCTCTAAACAGTGGTTATGGTTATCCATCAAATTTTCATAGAGTATATTCCTAATCATTCAGTTTACAATATTTTCTAATATTTCTAAATATTAATATTCCAAAATATTTTCTGCTCAGGTGTATACTACTCAGAAATATGTTTTTATATTTCCAGAGATATGAGAATTCAGTTGTTTTTGTTATTAAGTGAGGTCATTTCTTTTTTTTAATTTTTTTTCTCAATTTTTATTAATATTTTCCATGTTTACAACAAATATCCCATGGTATTACCCTCCCCCCTTTCCCCTTTGAATTTCCGTTCTCCATCATATCCCCTCCCCATCTCACTTTATCTACTTACATATATACAATACCAACCTAATAAATTCCCTCCTCCCTTTCTTTCTCTTTCCTTTCTATCTCCTTTTTAATTTACTGGCTTCTGCTACTGAGTTTTTTCCTTCTCGCTCAGAAGCCCAATCATCTGTAGCTAAGATCCACATATGAGTGAGAACATGTGGCGCTTGGCTTTCTGGGCCTGGGTTACCTTGGTTTGGCTGCTACTCCTCTGGCTCAACTTGAGGTGAGCTAAGGCTGCTGCTCCCAGCTCCACTGCATCGCCAGAACTCTCCGTGGACAGTGCGGCTCCCTGTCTGTCATACCAACGCTGGTGGTTGTGTGGTCCAGATCGATTTTTAATCTCTTCTTTCTATAGCTATCGAGAAGATTATGTTAAGGCCTCCTGTTAATTTCCCCATTTCACCTCCTAAGTCTCTCAGCATTTGCTTCTCATAATTTGAAGCAATGTAACTGAATTCACGTCAGCTAAAGGTATGGAGTCCGCTGAGGGTGGAGACACAGCGTGGCACACCTGTCGCACCTGTGCTCAGTGAGGCTGAGGCAGGGGAACCAAAATTTCCAGGCGAGCCTGAGCCGGCAACACACACATGCACGTGCGTGCACGCAGATGTTTTCTTGGACTGCTTTTTAATCATCTTGAATTTAAAAATGTCCAATACCAATATTTCTTACCTTGGGATTGATTTTTCCTGGTAATAATTTATCTAAACCGGGCTTTTGGGGTTGCCTTAGGTGTATAGCAGACTCCTTCCCAAGTCTCTTTTTACTTGGTGCTGGAGCAATCCTTATTATTCCCCAGCATCTTAGTTTAGGCTTTCTGTGTTCTTGTATTGAAAGTATCTCCCTTTTAAAGTGGTATATTTCTTTAGCATGAAACTGTAATACTTAAACCTTAGCTTTAGTGCCAGAGTACTTAGCTCATATACATCTAACTCAACATTCCCTTTTAAAGTGGTATATTTCTTTAGCATGAAACCCAATACTTAAACATTAGCTTTAGTGCTAGAGTACTTAGCTCATATACATCCAACTCAACGAAGGTGCAGAGTACTATGCTTGTTAGTTCTGCCCTTCCTTATCCAGCTCCTTTATGATCCTGTTTTCTGCTTTGTTTTGAGCTCAGGTTTTTTTGGTCAAAATGTTTTATTATTCCATATTTTCTTTCTTGTTAGGTAGATATAATTTTTGTTTCCTTTTTCTGGTTACTCTAGAAATTTCAGTTTGTATCTTTGTAATATTATATTATTATATTATATATATTATGTAATATCTATAATATAATATGCCATAATATAATATAATAATATATAGTATAATAATTATCAATTATTATTTTCTACATTTTCAGATATTCCAAGGACATTTAAACTATGTAGTCACCCAACACCATATGCATTATTTGTTATGTAATGTTACATTTAATATTTTCAATTCTATAAGTGGGCTGGAGAGATGGCTTAGCTGTTAAGGCACTTGCCTGCAAAGCCTAGGGACCCATGTTTAACTCTCCAGATCCCACATAAGCCAGATTCACAAGGTAACACAAGCACATGCACACAAGGTGGCACATGCATCTGGAGTTTGAGTGCAGTGGCTGCAGGCCCGGGCACACCAATTCACTCTCTCTCTCATAAAACTTTTTTAAAAATACAAAATTTTATTTTAAAAGCATTTGAGATATTAGTTTATATAGTCCATATTTTTGAAAGTACTTCTATCCTTATTTTGTTTTATTTTATTTTATTTCCATTCTCCAAGATAGGATCTCACCATGCATCCCAGACTGGCTTCAAACTCATACTGGGATTCTAGCTGTAAAGCACCATGGTATAGTCAATGTTTTTTATGTTTACAAACATATCTACCTTTTACAGTGTGAGTTTCTGTGCCCTGCTTATGGATGTGTAAATAACCCTCTTTTAATGAAAGTCTGTTGGCAATGTTGGAATTGTAGGCTAACAGTTATTTTCTTTCATCGCACATTTCATTCCGTTGTCTTCTTTTTGAGGCACTTTTTGTTGAGAAGTTGATTACATTTGGAAGCAATCAAGGTCAATGTCTGCTGTAAAGCCTTTCTCTTGCACTTAGGGGGCTTGCTTTGTATTTCTCCTGCTGAGCCTGTGCTGAGCTCTGTGATTTGGAGGATCTTTGTCTTTTATCTGTTTCTTTTGTAAGGCCTCCTGGTTACTGTCTCTGTAACAACCTCTCAACCCCATTCTTCTCGAGTTCTTCTTGAACTCTCATGTTGTATCTTGTTTTCATTTTTGAGGCAGGCTCTCACTCTAAGCCAGGCTGACCTGAAACTTACTCTGTAGGCCACACTGGCCTCTAACTCACAGTAGTCCTCTTACCTCAGTCTCCAGGGTACTAGGGTTAAAGGTATGTGCCACCACACCTGATTTTTAACATGTCCTGAAATTTGGCTTCACATGCCCTGTAGTCTCTCATCCATGACCATTTCTTCCATGTTTTAGCTTAGATAGTCATGTTGTTTTTCTGCTGAGTTTATTGTCTGCTATGTCCAAGCTGCTGTTGAGTTCATTAGCTGTGTTTATTTTTGGTATTACTTTTATGAAATACTTATTTATATGTTTTTGTAACCCTTGACATGCCTTAAGATGTGTCATCTGTCTCTCATCATTTCCTTTACTTCCTGGACGTTTAAAGTTGTTCCTTTCAGCCTGACCCAGGCATGGCCAACCAGAGGGTCAGCTTCTATGTGATCTCACCTTGTTACAGATCCATACTGTTGTTCTGTACCATGTCTATCCTCTGAGTCACTTTCAGGCAGTATTAAATCATCTACACAAAACCATACAGGCTCCTGAGTGTTTTATCCTTGAAAAATTTCCAGTTGAAATAGTTATTAAAGACCTAGTCTTTCAGGTGTTGCCGGGAACTTCTGAAACTATAGAAGCATGGGACCTGATCCTGGTTATTATTGAAATTGCAATCAAATTAAAGAGAGAAAAAAGCATAATAAAATGATTATAGAATAATTAGCTGGTAAGGTATGTGATGAAAATGATCACATAGAACTCTTGTCACACTAGAATAATTGTCAGTGTCACTGAAACCTTCCACATTTCTAAAGTATATTTCTGATTTTAGATTTCTAATGTTGACATTGATTTTAAAAACCATATGGGGTTCCCAACCTTCTGTTTCATCTCTTGTTCCAAACCTGCCACCAGCCCTTTGACTATATGTGTCTTCCTTTTGTGGATTGGAATGTGATTAAATTAATTGGTATAGAAATACACTGTGTGTCATGCTGTGAGTATTGAGTTTAAATACAATTGCAGTAGGTTGCACTAATTAATTAATTGGGTTTTATTTTACAAGCTTGAATTTAAGGGTGCTTGAGCATAATATGTAAATTTATGCAGAATGTGCAAATTTGTATTTTGATTCAAGCACATAGGAAAAAAAAATGCTAGATGTAGATTGTGTGATGTAAATAGGGTTTATTTACCCTATGGATTGAATTACCATCTAAGCTACTCTAAGTGAAGTCTGAGTTGGACAGGGTTGGTGTACGGGAAGATGAACTTACAAATATAGCACCTTAAGAATCCCAAATTGAGGGATAGAGAGATGGCTTAGTGGTTAAGCGCTTGCCTGTGAAGCCTAGGGATCCTGGTTCAAGGCTCGATTCTCCAGGACCCACGTAAACCAGATGCACAAGGGTGCACACGTGTCTGGAGTTCGTTTGCAGTGGCTGGAGGCCCTGGCGCACCCATTCTCTGTCTGTCTCTCTCTCTCTCTGCCTCTTTCTCTCTGTGTCGCACTCAAATAAATAAGAATAAACAGCAAAAAAATTTAAAGAAAGAATCCCAACTTGAGCTTTGTGTGGCCTCACACGCCTGCAGTCACCACAGCCCCCAGGAGGCTGAGACAGGAGGATCACTGTTCAAGGAAGTGGGAGTTCCAGGTCAGCTTGGACTAGTGAGGGATTCTGACTCAAAAAGAAAAACAAATTCTAAGTTAACTTGTTTTAAGATTCACCTAGCTTAAATGCCCAGAAGCCAGAAGAAAGGTATTGATCTGGTGGAAACTTTTCTGAGTTGCCTGTTTCTTCCTCCGCTGACGGCATCTTACTCTGTGCTGGGGTTAACCTCAGGCGTGCTTGCTCACTCAGCCAACACTTACTGAGCTCACTGTGGGCCTCATAGTGGACTAACCGCACGAGTCATTCTGGAGGACCTCGTCACTTGGAGGGCACTCTTGTGCCCGTGTGCACTGTGGTGGTAATTCCAACAAAGCCCTAGGTTGTTGCAATCCTGGCTTGAAGCTATGTCCCATCCATCCTTAGAAATATAGCCTGGTGAGCAAAAGCGAGCTTTTCGCTTGATTAGCTACAGTGTATTCAGTGACATCTTGCAGAAAACCCAACTATAGTGGCTGAAATGAACAGGGGTTGATGTTCTTCCCCCACTGCAGAAGACATGAATGGAGTGACTATGACGGGCAAAGGAGTGACCGAGAGTATTCATACGCATGGCACACTGGCAAGGCTTCTACTTCGTGGCAGAAAGAAAGAATGAAGGAGAAGGGAAAAGCTGTTCTTTTCTTCAACAGGTCTACCTTTTATTTTGGGGGGCGGGGTTTGAGGTAGGGTTTTACTCTGGCTCAGGATGACCTGGAATTCACTATGGAGTCTCAGGGTGACTTCGAACTCACCGTGCTCCTCCTACCTCTGCCTCCCGAGTGCTGGGATTAAAGGCGTGCGCCACCACGCCTGGCCCAGGTCTACCTTTTCACTCAGGAATAGAGAGCCATTTCTCTATATAAGATTTCCCATCCCCTGCATTGTGATTTGGGCCCCCTCACCAAGGAATCAGCAAGTTGATTTGTCTTTAGGGGTGGGGTGGCTACTCTCTCAGGTCTATTTCCATTTTTCAGTCAAATTTTTACATTAAGCAAGAGATACCATCAACTTTGCATAAGGAAAGGTGTCATAACTTGCACCTCTGATAGAGTGTTAGAAGGAACTTCTTGAGCTTAAAGCTTCCTTTCTTCATTTCTAGCTTAAAGCTTCCTTTCTTCATTTCTCCTGTTCTAAGTCTTTCTTGGGTTCACACAGATCCTCCAAATACGTTCTCTTCACTGTCACTCAGATTTTCATTAAAACCGACATAGTCTCACTCATCTACAGCACCTAACCTGAATCTACCAAAGATACCTTACATACCCAGCAAGCATCTCCTAGACTAGACACTAGGATGGAAGGGGAGGGAGGGGAGGGCATCAAAGGGGTGGGAAACACAAATCTAGACCCAAACGGCAATAATACCATAATTTTCTACTTACTAAAAGACAGACCAAATGGCTGATCCTTCACCAGGCCCTTACAGGGAACACCTGAACCACAAGACACTGGAGAGGGTAGGATCAAGACTAACCTTAATCTTCTACATCTTCCCTCCCTCACTTCCCCTCTCCCTCTCTCTCTCTCTCTTATCTCTAACTCTTGTATATTAGTTATCTTTTTCCTCATTTTCTTAGTGGGCACTGACCTGTAACTCCCAGAACCAGCATGGGGCTATCATCCACAATGAGCTTTTGATCAGAGAGACCTACAAGGTTTCCTAAAAGACAGACAGATTTCTGTCAGAGTATTTGATGACCCATCAAAGGCTAGTGGTAAGACCCTACTGCTAAAGACACCTTATGTGATAGACATGCAAATTAGAATGGCATGGCTGGAAGTTGGAAGAGAGTCAGTCCCCAGACAGTCAGCGCGTCTAGTGCCAGAAGGTGCTACATGGGCAACTGGGGGAAAATGACCAATATCTGTAGAAGCAACGCATGGTCTAACCTACTTAGCAGCAAATAACTTGTTGTGATGCCCACACAAGTGCAGTAGTGGCACACAGCCATGGTGGGGAACCAACTGCTCTCAATTTGGCTAACTGATCCCCTCACTGGTATGGGACCCATACCTGGAGCTGGGAAACAAGTCAGAACCATATCCAAACATAAGCCCACTCTCCAATATCAAGCTACCATCAATTTTGGGCTACAAGAGGGCCTACACCTATTAAATTCTCTATTAAAAAAAAGGGGGTTATCTCATTTTTCCTGGTGCTAACTTACTCTCCGTTGGAGAATCTGCTTCTCTTTTTCAGATAGATGTAGATCCTAAGGAGAGAGCCACCCCATCATACCTCAAAAGGGCCCTGGCTGAAACTAAGAAAAATTGGAGAAACAAGCAAGGGGGCTATTTTCCTGATGAATCGGATACCAGCACAAGGGGGAAGGAGATCAGCACAGAGAAAAATCAACTCCTACCAAATCAGAGAGCCAGGCCCCCAACACCTCATCACTGAAGCAGACCAAAAATGAACCCAACATGGCTCAGGGAAATTTTGCGGAAGAGGGGGCGGAAAGAATGTCAGAGCCACATGTTGGGTCATGATATGCAGAGACATTTAGCTTACCCATAACTGTGGGCTAACTCCACAATGCATGACCCATATACCTCAATAAGGAGGGGCCAAGGGGAGGGGGTAGGTCATGGGTGAGCCTAATAATGGTACCAAACTGACTATATTTGGTGAATACAAAACTAACTAATAAAGAAAAAAAAAACTGAGAAAAGAAAAAAAAAAAAAACCGAGCTCCCCATTGTCCCTCTGAAACCACGAGTTACTCTTTCTTGACAATCACCCAAATGCTGCTTTTCTCTTTCACCCGCTGCCATTCTGATTATATATATATAATTTTTATTTTTGTGAGTGTGTTTATGTGTGTCCATATGTGTGTGTGAGGGTGCATGTGAGTATCGTTGAGCTCATACATGTGTGCACCACATGCATGTGGAGAACAGAGGTTAATTTTTGACAAAGTTTTTTTTTTTCCCCCCATGAGCCTAGAAATCATTATTTCAGCTGGAAAAACTAGCCATCTAGTGCCAGTGATGCTCTAGTCTCCTCTTCCTCAGCACTTCTGGTGCACACCACCATGCCTGGTTTTCACATGGGAGATGGAGATGTAAACGTAGATCCTTAAGCTCACATGGCATGCATTTTACCCAGGGAACCATTTTCCCAGCCCCTTCTTACACTCCAAAATAATGCTGAGTACTAACTCCCTCTCCGAAGCCTCATTTGATGTTTCAGCTGAAGAAACACCCTTGAGCAGTATTAGCAGGTTCCTCGATTCTGGCAGCCTGTCCTCAGAGACATAGCCCGTTACTTCAATTCTGTCCTGCAAACACTCCTCCAAGACTGTTTTTAAACCAGTTTTTTTTTTTTTCTTCTTAGAAACTGAGAAAAAGAGGAAGTAAACTTCTAGGAAAAACAAGGAATACTTAGGTATGAATAATTTTTCTCATTATGTTATAAAACTTATAAATTAGTCTGAATGATGATTAATTGGCCAGTAGCACTGAGAATAAATTGGCAAATGGAGAGAAGGTGTTTGACCCTTTTGGGGTAATGAAGCAAATGGATTTCAGTAAAGATGATAGTATAAAGGTGAGTTTTTGTGGAAATAGGAAGAAAATGGTGGGATAAACTATGGCAAAGTGATTTGCATATAATTTTTTCTAAATTTATTATTATTTTTTAATCCAAAAGTATGTCATTTAATTTCAGCTACTTAATGTTTAAAACTTTGCTCATTCCTCCATGTTTACCTTGATCAATGAGTCTTTTGGCAGCCAAAACAATCAACAAATGATTAGGTTTTGTGATGCTTTCTCTACTCCATCTGCTTATGTCAGTCCTTAGTTAGAAGTTCTTACGTCAAGGTTGTAGGGAGAGAGAATAACTGTGTGATGTGCCTGTGGCTCCCGCACTCCTCACTGTAACGTAAGCCTCTGCTTGAAGAATGAAGTGAACTCACTTGCTGTTGGCTCCAGGAGTTTGTTGTGTCTTCCTTGCTACCAGTGTTCCAGTCAGGTGATGAATCTTGTAGAACATTTTCACCAATTTTTATTACAACATTCCTTTAATGATTTCCTACTGACAATACCAGGCATCTTAAGTGAAATTTATTAATAGGTTCGTGCATACAGTCATCACAGTTATTGGGGAGTTATAATAACTGAGTTGTATTTAATGTAAGACTAGGAAAATATTTTTTCCCCCAAGGCCTATGTAAAGCCACCTGTAGAACAGGGATTTCTGGCCCATAGAAGAAACATCAGGATAGATTTTTTGAGTTACTCTTAGATTTTGAAACAGTCTTCTGATTTTTTTTTCTATACCAAGAATAATATATTTCCTGTATTTGCTGTCTGTTCAAAGTCCCAAGTAAAACTCCAACCACTTGCCTTGGGCCTGGAATCCTATTGTGCCTGCTTTCCTACCAGTGGTTATTTTGGGGCAAGCAGGGCAGGGAGGGTACACCCTCACTTGCTGATGACGGCTAGGTCCAGTGATTATGTTCCTGGGATTTCTCTCTTTCTTTAAACCCCCCAATGAACAGAATGACTGTCTCCAAAATGCTCCTCATAACCTCACCTTCCTTGCTTGTAAATAGTTGATCTTGGGTCCCATTTCCAGGAACAGTTCTCAGGAACCTTAGGTTTCCCCAAAAGGCATGACGTTTAGTGTCCTAGTGAGGTGAGTGGTAGTAGGAGAGGTGTAATGGCCTCAGGATGCGGACTGCTTTGTGGGGAAGCTGAACATGTGGTGAGATGATTGGCTCATTGAGGCTTCACCCTTCACCATGGGGAGAGGAGAGAGGCTGGAACCTGAGTTACTCACATGGCCAATTGCTTAATCGAACATGGCCACGGGGTGAAAGACAGGGTTTCTTTGTGAGTCAGGCAAGCACAGACACACTCTGGGAAGGTGGAGAAAGCGTGGAAGTGCTCATGTGTCATGCCTAGCGTGTCTCCTCCACTTGTCTGCTCCTGGCTTGCATTGCAGTGGCTACCGTGTTCACTTGAGCTCCGTGAACCATTCTATCAATCTACAGAACCAAAGAAGGGAGCTATAGGAGGCTCTGGTTGGTTAGAAGTACTGAGACCTGGATTTTCCTTTGGTATCTGTTGTGGTTTGAAGGTGAAATGCCCCTCACAGGCTGATGTGCTTGAGCAAATTTGTCCCCAGCTGAAGGTGCTATATGGGAGGTTACGGGAGTGTTGAGCACAGGGAGCCTGGTTGGCAGAGGTGTGTTGTGGCAAGGAGGAGATGGTGTAGCCCAGTGTTGGGCCCTGTCTAGCTTTCTGTGCTTGCTTCTGCCTTGTGAGAGGACCTCCACTACCCATATCTGCTGCCGTGCCTCCCCGCTATGGTGCATTGAAATCCCTTTGACCACATGAGTGAAGATGAGTCCTCCTTTACTTAAGCGTCCTCTGTTAAGCATTCTGTGACAGCAATGAGGAAAGTGCTATGGCAGTTTGAATATAATAATTTGGATGTATGGCCCCAAAGACTCAGGTGTTTTATTGAAATTGGGCTTGTAACTTGGGTCTCCAGTTTCCAGGCTGGAGGAAGTGTCACTGGGGATGGATCCTGGAGTCCAGCCCTACGGTGTATTTGGAGGCGGGTCTGAATTCCGGCCCAAAGGTGTGTGGAGAGCAGTTTGAGCTCCGGTTGTTTGTCCTTGCTGATGGTGCTGGCATGGAGTTCAGTCCAAGTATAAGTAGAAGCCAGTGTTGGTAGATGAAGAAGGCTTCAGAAAGAGCCTCAGTTGCCGATGACCTGAATGTTTGTGTCCCCTCCCCATGATTTATCAGGGGGAGTCATAATATCCAATGCCATAGTATTTGGAGTTGGATCCTCTGGGTAGCAAATTGCATTAATTAAGCTCATAAGGGGAGGCCTCGCGATGATAATAGTGGCCTCCTCTAAAGAGGGAAAGACAGGGAGGACAGGTCACTGCCACATATGCACGAGGGCATCCAGTGAGAAGGGGGTGGCACACTGTGTTGACTAAGATGGAGCTAGGATTTGTAGACTACCTAGGAGTTTTTTTTTTTTTTCCTGCCCTGTGGATCTTCTCGCCAAAGTCCCTATCTTATTCTCTGCCCCACAAATCTGCCTTCCATGGTAGATCTATAGGTGTCCCTGATCTACTAACCTGTGGTGGATGAGCCCCAGGAAGATGTGAGAGATGAAAAAGAGTGATGTGGTATTCACGTCACTGGCATTTACTGACTAGGGTCCCACAGCCTGCCTGTCTCCTAATAATTGTAGACCACTGCTTCCTCCAAGGCACAGGTGTCTAGGAATCTCCATTTCTAGATTCCACATACTGTTCCCTTTCTTTCTCCTTTTAGTTTAGGAATGGTAACCCTCCCCAACGTATGACCACTACAGGATGATACATTATCTCTTTTGGTTTATGTCCAACCTGCCTATATATTTGTAAATAGAATAAATTATTCATTAAACCCAACTCAAAGAATTTTAATTTGAAAGTGCCATCTGTTGCCTACCAGGTACCCTAACTGGTTGACTGTAAACTGTGTGAGGATGTATCTGTTGAACTCACCCAGTACATGCTAGCTATTTTCACTACTGCACTGTGATAATATTTTGAGATGTAAGCAATATTTTTCTTCCAACATTGTCTATTATCACTTTACTCTTTCCCAATTAGAGCAGCTAGGCTGTAGGTTTCACTGCTTTATTGAAAGGTTTTGTTACAGCCTGAGTTGTACAAAAAAAAAAAAAAAAAAAGGAAGCTTTGGATGTCAAATGAATAGACTTTGAAGGACTGAGGATTATAAAAATGAACCAACAAAATAAAACAAAAGACAATAACTGTTGAGTCAGACTTGGGAGAGGTCAAGAGTTCATGGAGTCACATCTGACGGGCTGCTCAGACAGAATGTGGTAGTTTGAATGTTCCCCGTAGACTGAGCTGTTTAATTAAAGCTTCTAACTTGAGTCTCCAGCCGCCTAGCTGGAGGAGGTATCACTGGGGGTGGATCCGGGAGTCCAACCCTGGGGTGTCACTGGGGGCGGAACGGAATCCTAGCCCAAAGTTGTAAGACAGAAGTCCGAGCTCTGCCTGGGCCCGTGCCATTTGTTGCTGGTTTTGGCTTCTTGCTTTTGATGTTTGCTGGTTGGTGATGGTTTCTCTTCGCTTGGACGCATGGAAGCAGCTTTTTCTGCCACTGATGGACCTTCTGTAAGCTTGAAATAAACACCTTCCTGCCATCAACTGTGTCTGGCTTAGAGGCTTACCCCTGCAACATGAATCTGACTACAAGGGACATGGCAGTAACCTTAAGAAATAAGGCTGATCCAAGGCAAGGAGAGAAAGGACGGAACCTTTAATTTATTTTATTATTTTATTTATTTATGCATGCATGTATGTATGTATGTATGTATGTATGTATGTACGTACATACATGGGTGCACATGTATGTGTGGCCCAGAGGTTAATAGTGAGTTTCTTTCTCGATCATTCTCCACCATGCTTTTTGAGACATGAGGTCAAGCTGAATCTAGGTGCTTGCCATTCAGCTGCACTAGCTAGCCAGGCACTAGGCATGACTATCTCTGCCTCTCCAGTGCACACCGCCATGCTCAGCTTGTGTGTGGGTGCTGGAGATCTGAACTCAAGGCCTCATGCTTACACAATAAGCACGTTATTCACTGGGCATCTTCTAAGTACTGGACAGATCCTCTACCATAGGACCAGCAGATGCATATGCAATTAGGATGAGAGAAGAAAACACTGTTGGTGGGTGTTTAAGTAGCAACAGCAGGCAGCATCTTAGTAGTGGGTGAAGAAATATTCCCATGCCCATAGGGACGTGGATGGAGAAAGGAAGTCCCTAGAGCTGCCTGATGGATGGGTGGTGAAGGGCTTCTCAAAAACGGTAGCATTGTCAGGAGATGCAAACATATTGCATTTATCACTGGACAGCTGTGCCTTACCAGTACCGTCGTGCTATGTAAATGTTGCAGAATGTAGACACAACCCCAAACATCTGGGAAAGGAAGGCATTGCTGAGTTGATCAATGGTGAATTTTATCCCCTAGAAAAGTGGGACTAAAATAAAATTTTGCCTATGGTAAAAAAAAAAAAATGTATGTCCAAATGTGGGTTCTGAGATACATCTCCCACTTAAGATATTTATTACTACCATTAATGGAAAGAGAGCTTTCCCAGGAAGAAGCAGCAGTAAGTTCTAATCCAGAGAGGTCAGGGAACTGCCAGGGCGTGGCGCTGGATGAGAAGAAGGGAGAAGGGAGTAGAGAGGGAAGTAAGGGATCACAGATGTGAACATGAGGCAGGAAGTCTGTGCTGGAGACGGTGCTGATCAGGAGATGTTAATGATTGTCTCCAGTGCTACTCATGCCCTCATCTTCCAGAAGCTGAAGCTTAATGAGCTAAGAGCCCAAATCGCTCCACTTTCCATATGGTTGGCCCCTCAAAGACTTAAGTGCTGGAAGCTTGGTCCTCAGTGTGGTGCTGAGATGTTGGACATTTTTAACTACTGGGGGATAGTGGAATGTTGACCATTGGCACTCTACTACCATTAAAGAATTGATACTAGCTTGCAGGGAGTGATTCAAGATGAGAGGAGCTGATTAGTCCCCACAAGAACAGGTTATGATAAGAGGAGTGAATCTGACCACTCTCTTATGTCTTGCTTCCTGTTTTACTATATGCCCTTTTTCTCTTGCACATATATTACTGTTGCAGGTACCTTCTTGTTGCTGGGCCAAACACCTGACCAAAAGTACCTTATGAGAGGAAAATGTTCATTTCTGGCTTACAAATTTCACTGGATGCTCCATCATGGCAGAATTAGCTGATAACTCCATCATCCATAGCTAAGACATACCAGCCACAAGCGTGAACAGTCAGAGCTCAAATTGGCTTTCAACACATCTAGTAGTGCTGGACTCAAGATCTGCTCTCAGTGACACACCTCCTCCAGCAGGGCTCTACCAGCTGAAGACTAAGTAGGAAACTTCATGAAAAATCCCTGAGTATGTGGGGGACACATATTTACATTCAAACTACTACATCCACCCTGACAGCATCCTTTATGGGATCCTCACAGAGTTAAGCAGATTCTGGTTTCCTGTTCTTGAACCTCCTGATCTGTGATTTCACATAGCCCTCATAAAGCATCTATCCTCCAAGGTAACGTTTTGCTATAGCCACATGAAATGAAGTGGGATGGTCATGGAGCCAGTGGGTGCTGTAGCTGGGCTGCACATTCAGAAGAGGGAGTGTTTTAAACTCCATCTTGCCTCTTCTTCAGGGAACAAAGGTACAGTTCTAATCCCAGACCCAGAATTTCATTAAGTAGATTGGAGAGAAATGGAATCACAAAGTTGGTGTCAAGGCAAAGTTGGTACTTTTGAGAGTAGATCCTGGTGACAGTATGCAGGACTAGAAAAAGTTAGAAATTCTTTCATGAGCAGGGAAGGAGAGGGAGGTCATAGAAAGTCATAAATGTTGCAAATGCCAGGAGATGAGACAGCTAGCCGGCCTGAGTATACATAGACTAAGGGTGTCAGTAATGATGTGAGTCTCCTGTCTGTGGCTTTGTTGCTGCAGGGGAAGCAGGTTTACATGAGATAATAAAATACAAATACTACAGAAGAATGTGAAATTCCATTGAGAGAGTTACAAAGAAGGCAGGCCTTTAAGCTTCCTTCAGCTTCTGGGAATTGGTCAGTGTGGTGGTCTCCTTTAATGTCATGTGTTCTGAATGCTTGACCACCCCCAGCTGATGGTAATTTGAGAGGTGGAGTCTTGCTAGAGGAGGCATGTTTTCGGGGGCAGGCTTATGGGTGTTACAGCCAGCTCAATCTTGCTAGAGATCAGCCTGCTCTCTTGCTATTTTCTTCCTGCTGTGGCAGAGGTGATGTCCAGCCTCTGCTCATGCCATGCTTTCCCCTGCCATCATGGAGCTTCTCCTTGAGACTGTAAGGCAAAATAAAAGCATGCCTCCCATCTCTGGATTTTGGTGAGGTTCTTTGTCCCAGCAACAAGAGGACAACTACAACACAGTGTTCACAACTGGGACTTAAGGAGTGGGTAGAATCAGGACATCCAGTGATGAGGAAAACAAGAAGACAGGCAGGGACAGGGAGGAGGGATGCGCCTATGCTAAAATTTGTTCCTGGTGTGTCTTGTGCCATTCAGTCATACTTTGAACTATAGTACATGTGCTCATCTAAATTTAGTGGTACATTTAAAATACACGCTAAGATTTGTCAAAGGAATGCTTCTCATATATAAAAGAAACTTAGGAACAATAAAATAGGGGTGAGGGCATGTGTAGATTTGTGTCACAGTAATTAGTTCCCGTTTGTTTCATCATTGTGAAGACCAACTGCCAATATATATTAAAATCATAGTGAGATAAGTGAAGACTCCTTAGGAACAAGTTGTAGGTAGCTACTAACATCTATCTATCTCTCTTCTATGCATCCATCATCTAATCGTTGGTGCTCTTGAGTATAAATTCTGGGTTTTACTGCACAGCAAAGCTGGGCCCAGGCATGTAGATGCCATTAGTTCCTATCATACCATGAATAGTGACCAACCTTATAGTGCACACATATTATGTGTCAATGGATGTGCTGTTGACTCTATATACATTGTCCTTATGCTCCCAACATGCTTGAAAAGTAGGTGCTATTACTTTACAGAGGAAAAAGTGAGGTGAAGGATGACTGTTATTCATTGTTAGGCATTGACATTGGAATTTAATCTTGATTTTTTTTTCCCGAAGCAAAATCATGGTATTTTTGCTTCCATGTTGCTTGTTCAGTAAATAACAACATTAACTAAGCTGAAATTGGGTTAGATTTGTCATGAAAACACATGGCTATGACATTATTTTATGGCTCTGCATTATTCCCCGGTTTTGAAACGTGTTCTGTGAAAGAATACAGCATATGTAATTCTGATTACTCTTCCCCAAGGCAGAAGGATACTGTGCATCTGGTATTACAGGAAAAAGTGCAGCAAATAAATGTTAAAGAATCGAGCACAGAGGCAGTGCTTAAGGTTGGCCTTTGTCTGCCCTTGAATGTTCTAGCCAATAGGTTAAGATCTAAATGGTCATCCTGGTCTTTGGCTGTGTTACACAAAAGAAGCCACGATCTCCCCCCCCCCCCCAGTAATGGAATATTTTGTTATGTTAGGAATAAAAAAAAATTCGTGGCCTCCATCATGAGCAGCCTCAAAGGAGCAGAGACCAAGAAATATATGTATTTTGCAGATGTCAGACATTCATTTTGTCTTAACTTACAAATTTTGTAATCTAAGTAAACAGTTCCAAATTCTAGTTTCAATTTTGGGGTTTTGACTCTCATCTGGAAGCCATTTGTTCTGAACTACATAAAGGAACACATTTCAAACATAATTTAGGGAAAATATGTGACTTCAGGTCTCGCTTCCAAAATATTTTAAAAATTTGAACAATAGAACATTCATTGGAAATTGGAAACATTCAAAGGACATAGGTATAAGTCTAATGTTTTTGTTTGCATATGAGTATTTAAACATCATTTATGACAGTGACATAAGAGAGTTAGTTACTTATTGTGATGGTTAAGGTGTTGTCAACTTGATCTGTTCAGTAATACAGAGAAATCCCTTTCGGGTGGGTCTCTGAGGTTGCTTCCAGGAAGGATTAACTGAAGGAGGAAGTCCTTTCCCCAGAGTGAGCCCTTCCCCCAGAACTGGTGGCCCCTCTCAGAGGAGGACTTTATATAAGGAAGCTCTGGGTAAAAAGAGCCCCTTCCTTCTTCCCGCTTGGCTGCCAGAGCTGCTTACTGCCTTCCAGCCTGGACTGAAGACCTGGTTCCACCGAAGACCCATGTGGATTGAAAACCAGCAGCTCCTCAGGAAGCCTCCAGGCCTTCAGTGCCTGGTTGGAACTGCTGAGGCATCTGGCCACGTGGACCGAACAGCTACCGGGTTCCTTGATTCTCGGGCCTGCAACTGCTATTGGACTACCATAAGGTAATCCAATAAATTCCCTTTTTAATATATTTCATTTTAGCAGTTCTGTTCCTCTAGAGAACACTGACTAATACAGATTTTGGTACCAGAAGTGGTTCTAGAGAAACAGAATTGTAAGGATGGAATTCTCTAGTGGGCTTGGTGCTATCTGGGTTTGGCTTTCCAATTTCAGTGCTACTAAAAGCCCTACTGGTGATAAGGAGAGTGCTTTTACTGGAAATAAGGAGGGACCTGCGTCCTTTTGCTAGGGTAACTGTACACCGGGGAAAAGGAAATAATCAGACCTTTCAGAGCCTACTGGACACTGGCTCTGAATTGACATTGATTCCAGGAGACCCCGAAAAGCATTGTGAGCCTCCAGTTAGAGTAGATGCTTAGAGAGGTCAGGTGATCAATAGAGTTTTGGCAAATGTTAGACTGACAGTGGGTCCAGTGGGTCCCCAAACTCATCCTGTAGTTATTTCTCCAGTCCCAGAATGCACAATTTGGATAGATATACTTAGGAGTTGGAAGAACCCTCACATTGGTTCCCTGACTTGTGGAGTGAGGGCTATTATGGTTGGGAAGGCCAAATGGAAGCCATTGAAGCTCCCACCACTGGGTAAAATAGTGAATCAAAAACAGTATCGCATCCCTGGAGGGATTGCCGGAATTAATGCCACTATAAAGGACTTGAAGGATGCACTGGTGGTGGGTCCCAGCACATTTCCCTTTAACTCTCCTATTTGGCCTGTTCAGAAGACAGACAGATCCCGGGGAATGACAGTGGATTATCAGAAACTTAATCAGGTAGTGACTTCAATTGCAGCTGCTGTACCAGATGTGGTTTCTTTACTTGATTGAATTAACACATCTTCTGGTGCCTGGTATACAGCTATTGATCTTGCCAATGCTTTCTTCTCCTTGCCTGTCCATAAGGACCACCAGAAGCAATTTGCATTCAGCTGGCAAGGTCAGCTGTACACCCTTACTGTTTTACCTCAAGGTTATATTAATTCTCCAGCCCTGTGTCATAGCTTAGTTCTCAGGGATATTGATCACCTGTCCCTTCCACAAGATGTCACATTGGTCCATTGTATTGATGACATTATACTGAGTGGATCAAATGAGCAGGAGGTGGAAGCCACTCTGAGTTGCTGGTACATCATATGCACATCAGGGGATGGGAAATAAATCCATCCAAAATTCAAGGACCTTCCAGCTCAGTGAAATTTCTAGGAGTTCAGTGGTGTGGGGCATGCAGGGATATTTCTTCTAAGGTGAAGGATAAGTTGCTGCATTTGGCCCCTCCTACCACTAAGAAAGAAGCACAATATCTAGTGTGCCTATTTGGATTTTGGAGATAGAGTATTCTGCATTTGGTTGTCTTACTCCATCCCATATACCAAGTGCTTCAGAAAGCTGCTAGTTTTCTGTGGGGCCCAGAACAAGAAAAGGCTCTTCAACAGGTCTAGGCTGCTCTGCCTCTTGGGCCATATGATCTAGCAGATCCGATTGTACTTGATGTGTTAATGGCAGACAGGGATGCTCTTTGGAACTTTGGCAGGCCCGCATAGGTGAATCACAGTGGAGGGCCTTGGGATTTTGGAGTAAGGCTCTGCCATCATCTTCAGACAATTATTCTCCCTTTGAGAGACAGCTCTTGGCCTGCTATTGGGCCTTAGTGGAAACTGAATGTTTGACAATGGGCCATCAAGTTACTTTGTGACCCAAGCTGCCCATTATGAGCTAGTTGTTATCTGACCCACCAGGCCATAAAGTTGGATGTGTACAGAAGCAGTCCATCATTAAGTGGAAGTGGTATATACGTGATCGGGCTTGAGCAGGCCCTGGAGGCATGAGTAAGTTACATGAGGAAATTGCCCAAATGCGTATGGTTTCTACTCCTTTTACAATGCCTTCTGTTCTCAAGCATGCACCTATGGCATCATGGGTATGCCCTATGATCAATTGACTGAGGAGGACAAGGGCATGGTTTACAGATGGTTCAGCACATTATGTGGGCACCTCCCAGACATGGATAGCTGCAGCATTACAGCCCCTGTCTGGGACAACTCTGAACGACTGTGGTGAAGGGAAGTCTTCACAATGGGCAGAACTTCGGGCAGTGCATATGGTTGTACATTTTGTTGGAAAGAAAAATGGCCTGATGTGCGGTTATACACTGATTCATGGGCTGTGGCCAGTGGTTTGGCTGGATGGTCTGGGACTTGGAAGGTGAACAATTGGAAAATTGGTGAGAAAGACATTTGTGGAAGGTGTATGAGGATAGAAATCTCTGAATGGGCAAAGGAAATAAAGATACTTGTGTCTCATGTCAATGCTCATCAGAAGGTGACCTCATCAGAGGATGACTTTAATAATCAAATAGATAAGCTGACCCATTCTGTGGATAGTGGTCAACCTCTTTCCACAGCCACACCTTTCATTGCCCAGTGGGCCCATGAACAAAGTGGCCATGGTGGCAGGGATGCAGGTTATGCATGGGCTCAACAACATGGACTTCCACTAAATAAGGCTGACTTGGCTATGGCTGCTCCTGAATATCAGGTTTTCCAGCAGCAGAGACCAACTCTAAGCCCCGATATTGTAGCATTCCTCAGGGTGACCAGCCAGCAACTTGGTGGCAGGTTGACTACATTGGACCTCTTCCATCATGGAAAGGGCAGTGTTTTGTTCTTACTGGAATAGACACTTATTCTGGGTGTGCATTTGCTTTTCCTGCATGTAAGACTTCTCCCAAAACTAACATCCGTGGGCTTACAGAAGGCCTTATTCACCATCATGGTATTCCACACAGCATTACTTCTGACTCAGGAACTCACTTCACAGACAAGGAAGTATGGCAGTGGGCTCATGATCATGGAGTTCAAATGGTCTTACCATGTACCCCACCACCCTGAAGCAGCTGGCTTGATAGAACGGTGGAATGGCCTTTGGAAGAAACAGCTACAGAGCCAATTGGTGGCAATAGCTTGGAGAGCTGGGGGAGTTTCCTTCAGCCGGCTGTATATGCTCTGAATTAGTGCCCTATATATGTCTCTGTTTCTCCTATGGCCCAGATTCATGGGTCCAGGAATCAAGGGGTGGAAATGGGAATGGTCCCACTTACCATCACCCCAAGTGACCCATTAGCAAAATTTTTGCTTCCTGTTCTCACAGCCTTACACTCTGCTGGCCTAGAGGTCTTGGTGCCAGAAGGGGGAGAGTGCTTTTTTCAGGAGACACAAAGAACATTCCACTGAACTGGAAGCCAAGACTTCCCCTTGGCCACTTTGGGCTCCTGATGCCCTCTAGTCAACAGGCTAAGAAAGGAGTTACAGTGTTAGCAGGGGTGATTGATCCAGACTACAGGGGGAAATCGGACTGTTACTCTCCACAATGGAGGTAAGGAAGAGTATGTCTGGAGTGCAGGAGATCCTTTAGGGAGTCTCTTATTGTTACCATGCCCTGTTATCAAAGTCAATGGACAACTGCAACAACCCAGTTGAGATCTAGACAAAATGGTCCAGATCCTTCAGGAATGAAGGTATGGGTCACACTCCAGATAAAAAAGCAAGACCTGCTTAGGTGCTTGCTGAAGGTGGAGGAAATACAGAATGGGTAGTAGAAGAAGGTAGTTACAAATACCAGCTAAAGCCACGCAACCAATTACAAAAAAGGGGACTGTAATTGCAATGTTTCTGTCCTACCTTGGCACAGTGTATTTGTACATATCTACACCAATATTAAGATTATATCACTTGCTAATTGTTGTTGAATTTTTATTAGAAGTATAGTATTAGAGTAGCATTTCTCAAGGAACCTTGCTTTGTGTTGGGGGGGGGGAGATTTTGCGGTTCCATACATGAGATAGTTATACCATGTTAGGCAGAATTATGAGCTTGTTACTGTTTTCATTTGGAAATTAAGTATGATGTAAGGAGATATGAGATATGGTTTGGTGTCAGAGTTGACAAGGTGTGGATTTGTGATGGATAAGGTGTTATCAATTTGATCTGGTTAGTAATCAACAGAAATTCCTTTTGGGTGGATCTCTGAGGTTGCTTCCAGGGAAGATTAACTGAAGGAGGATGTGCTTCCCCGAGAGTGAGCCCTTCCCACAGAGAGGGTGGCCTCTCTCAGAGGAGCACTTATATAAGGAAGTTCTGGGTGAAAAGAGAGCCCCCTTCCTTCCACTTGGCTGCTAGATCTGCTTGTTGCCTTCTAGCATGGACTGAAGACCCACGTGATCGAAAACCAGTGGCTCCTCAGGAAGCCTCCAGACCTTCAGTGCCAGATTGGGACTGCTGAGACATCTGGCCATGTAGACTGAGCAGCTACTGGGTTCCTTGATTCTCTGGCCTGCAACTGCTGTTGGACTACCGTGAGCTAATCCAATAAATTCCCTTTTTAATATAATTCATTCTAGCAGTTCTGTTCCTCTAGAGAACCCTGGCTAATATACTTGTATTTTGATGCTTTTTGAAATAAGACTTGTGAGACAAGGACTTCTTGAAGCATATTATTGGGTTGCAATATTCAGGCTTTTGGGCTGTCTGTGGAGGGGCTAGAGGACAGTGGACAAAGGCAGATGCCAGGAAATAAAAGGCATAGGAATGCGAGTCCTAACCAGTGAGCCAATGACTTTCTCTCTTTATTTTCCCTTCTGTACTCATATTTAAATAATTTCCATATAACCCATTACCAAGTGATTTTATACCTATATACGTGTACACCTGCAAATGTGTAATATCATGTAATGTCAATTCATTTGGATTTACTTTACCTCAAATATTTTAGCAGTTTTTTTTTTTAATTTTAAGTATGATGCAGGAGAACAAGAAGCTTTCACATTACCAATAGCATTTACTTTACAACTTTCCATAGCATTCTAAGTAATGTTGTATTGACGTTGGATGCTTATATAGCTTTGTTTTGTTTTTTTCACTCTTAGACTTGATTGGGTATGCAGGCCAGGCTAACCTTGAACTTGTGATCTTCCTGCATCAGCTTCTGGAGTATCAGCATCATAACCATGCTTTGCTTATTTCTAAAATTTTTAGTCCCAAACCTTCCTGCAACATTTTTAAAAATGGGAGTCTTTTGTTTATGTAAATATCAATAAGAAGAAGATGAGCAGAAATATGCAAATTTTACTGCGACACACACCTGGTGAGGAGACTGATTCTGAGCTGAATAAAAATCAGAGGGTGTATGCAAATGGTTAACCTTCAGAATCTCTTGTTTTGGAGAAAGAGACTAGCAAAGCCACATTGGGGGAAATTAGTAATGTGTTTTAAGTTGTTAATTCTGATATTCAGGGGAAAGTCTTCTTTTGTGCCTAGAATTCCATGTTACATCATTTGAACATGCATAAATTCAGTAGGGAAGTTGGCAATCTGTCCTGCTTTGAAGAATAACATAGGTGAAACAAAATTTACTGTATTTTTCCATTCATTTGGTTTATAACCACTTTATATCATACCCACCTAATTCTTTAAAAAATAAAAATTCTCTAGTATTAAATCTGCCTAATTTGTCCATCTGCCTGGCATTAAGAAGACTGTATGTTAATTTTTCACATGATGCATGTATGACGAAATGTGTACCTCCTGGTGAGCATGAAAGAAGATGTCTTGCATTTATACTGCCAAGAAAGGATCTCAAACTGTCTCATATATGCCTGATGGATATATGGCTTATGACAGATCAACACAAAAGGAGTTTAAAGATCAGGGTGCAGTTGTAGTATAAAAATCCTGGAAACAGTGATGTTTTCTATGGCAATTGAACCAATGTATCTTTCTTAATATGACAGCTATGCATTATTACAGGAAAAAAGAGACTTCAGCAAAATCCTCATTTAAACCCTTGGTATTTATGACAGTGTTATTTCTTCCTTTTTTAAAAAAATATTTTTATGTATTCATTTGAGAGAGAGGTAGACAAAGAAATAGGTAGATAGAGAGAGAGTATGGGTGTGCCAGGGCTTCCAGCCACTGTCAATGAACTCCATACATATATGCCACCTTGTGCGTCTGGCTTACATGGGGCCTGGGGAATCAAACTTAGGTCTTTTGGCTTTGCAGGCAAGTGCCTTAATCACTAAGCCATCTCTCCAGCCCTCCTCTTATTTTTTTTTTAATTTTAGGCAAGATTTTATGTAGCTCAGGCTGACCTTGAACTTGCTATGTAGCAGAGGATGACCTTGAACTTCTGCCTCTACCTCCCAAGTGCTGGGATTAGAGGCATTTGCCATCAATTCAGGCATAGTGTTTATTTTGTGTGCAGAAAAAATATAAATTATTCAAGCAGAATTAATGACAGAGGATAAGGATGGACAAGCTAGTTAGAAGTTAGAATGCTAGGGCTTGGAGATGCCTAGGTTGCAAAGCCTCCTGGCCCAGGTCCAATTCCCCAGTGTCCACATAAAGTCAGATACACAAAATGGCCCATCCCTCGAGTTTCTTTGTAGTAGCAAGAATCCCTGGAGTGGTAAATTTCTCTATTAAATGAATAAAGTACATACATACATATGCTAGAATATAAGCCCAATAAAGGATCCATTTGAAATAGTGTTAAATCGACAAGCAGACATTCATGTTGAGAGACAGCAGAAAATATAAATGTATATTTGGATTTTATTATGAAGTGTTATTTGATGGTATGGAAGAGAGAGAAAATGAAGAAGTACCAGGTTAGAAGGGAAGTCTGATAAACATTTAGAAGATGGAATGGAAAACAGGATAAAACCCACATAATAGACTTGTAACACACAAGAGGAACGGAAAGGAAAAAAGTCAGAGAGGAAGAGAGAAGAGAGGAAAAGAGGAGGGGGAGAAAGAGAAGGAAGAGAGAGATAAGGAGAGAGAAAGAATGCACAGTGTCTTTTGGTCTCACTTTCTTGCTTCTATTTTTCTATTCAGTTAATAGTTAACATTCTTTTCACTATCTCTCTTGTCCTGGCCCGAGAGGCTGGTAGAATTTGCCCGCCTGAAACTATTGATGCATAATACATTTTATGGAATAATATTCGTACTGTCCTTTGAGCCTTGAGTTTCATTATCAGGGGGAGTACTTTGAGAGCATTAAGTTTCAGGATGAAGTTATGGAGCACGGCATGCACTGTGCAGGCCTGTATGTATCTGTATGTGCATTTCTAGAAGCAGCTAAGCAGCTAAACTCCCAACTTTTAACAACAAAGCTACCATGTTATGAAATATTTATGCTTATTTCTGTTTAATTGTCACACCTACTTAAATTTCCTCTCACCAATGAACCAAAATACATATACAATTTTTCATGTCAAAAATGAAAAAAAATTCAATTCAATGCATTAAATCACAAGTATTTTTCAAAGAATATTACCAGCAGTCCCCTTTATCTCCTGAATGTGAGGCATTTCTATACTAATGGTTGGGTCCAGTCCTGTCTTTAACTATCTAAAGTATGTTGCTAAGTTATGAACTAGGAAGATTTTTACAAAGATGATTATTTAAATGCTACTATATAAAAATGACATGAGAAGAAATCAGAAATTGTTACAAATTAGAATAATTCAAAGCTAGCAATAGGAAATCAGCAAATTAAGGATTTGATGCAGTAATTTAAATGAGCAAAATATGGGTCATTGAGACATTGTATAGTATGTTTTTTTTTTCACTTTTAATTTTTTTTATGAGAGAGAGAGCATGCACAGAGTGAGAAAGAAAGAAAGAGAGAATTGGCATGCCAGGGCCTCCAGCCACTGGACTTGAACTCCAGGCACATAAGCCATCTTGTGCACATATGTGACCTTGTGTGCTTGCATCACATTGTGCATCTGGCTTATGTGGGTCATGGAGAGTCAACATGGGTCCTTATACTTTACAGGCAAGCACCTAAACCGCTAAGCCATCTCTCCAGCCCTTGTATAGTATGTTAATGATGGATATGTGTGAGGCTTTCATGCCCCATCGTGAACTCATTAGAGAAATGTGGCTGGCTTTCGTTGTTTGAGCTAATGGCTTCGCATTGCTCTCCCTGCTCCCCATGCACTGCTGTCACCGTGTTCTGCATATTTTCTGGCTGAGTTGTTAATCTATATGATGAAGCTGAAGAGTAAACTGAAGGAAATACTCTCAAAGTACAAAAACTTGCCTTACATTCATGGTAAACTAGATATTTGTACTTATCCTGCCTGGAGAAATGATCATGTCAGCAATGACCAGTCCCAATTTTCAGCTTCTGGAACTTTCCTTCTAAGAAATTTTGCGGAAGAGGGGGCGGAAAGAATGTCAGAGCCACGTGTTGGGTCATGATATGCAGAGACATTTAGCTTACCCATAACTGTGGGCTAACTCCACAATGCATGACCCGTATACCTCAACAAGGAGGGGCCAAGGGGAGGGGGTAGGTCATGGATGAGCCTAATAATGGTACCAAACTGACTGTAAAAAAAAAAATAAATAAAATAAATAAATAAAATAAAAAAATAAAAATGAAAAAAAAGAAGATAATACCCCTGTGAAATAGACGGTTTGCATTTTACAAAAAAAAAAAAAAAAAACCATGAAAAATATTTTCATCCATTTCTTCTATTCCATTTTCTTTGGCTTTTTTTTTTCACAGTTGAGGATGATTATATTGATGATATCTGGGATGTTTGAGTAGGAAACTGTGAAATGAAAAAAATGTCTTCTGGGTGAGGTAACGAATCAAAATATGTAATTAATTAATTAAGTAAGTAAAGGATACTTAAACGGCTTCATTGTGCTTAATATTTTTCCTACTGGGCAATGAAAACAGTTAATCATTGGATATTCTGATTTACTACTATATGAAAAGTAGAACCATACATTCTATATTATGAGCTTTTGACCCCATACTTAAAAACTCTTAGGAAGGACAAGGAAGAAGCTGCTCTAACTTTTGTCAGAATTGTGAAATGACAAAGTCTGCATTGGCACAGAATCATCAGACATTCATTTATCTTTCAATATTAGCCATCTCTGATGAGTCCAACAGTCTATGGACTCAAGCTGTGTAATCCCTTATTAAAGTGGTTGCTGCCTAGGCTCATATAGGCAGCACATGTCCAAGAATTGAAGAAGATGCTTCAAGAGTCACCTGGAGATTCTTGTTCCAATGCCGATTCCTGGATGTGCAATGAATCCACCAAGGCATAATCTTTGAGGTGCAGAGGAAGCAAACGTTTTGCATTTCTGAAAATATGGAATAAGATAATGAACGTGCTGGAGGACAATTAACCTGCACCTTATATGTTTTAGCCACTATCCAGAAAAATACACCAAGACCCTCCCAAATTAAAATTTTAGGGGCTGGAGAGATGGCTTAGTGGTTAAGGCACTTGTCTGCAAAGTCAAAGGACCCAGGTTTGATTCCCCAGGACCCACGTAAGCCAGATACACATGGTGGCGCACGCATCTGGAATTCATTTGTAGTGGCTGAAGGCCCTAGCACGCCCATTCTCTCTCTATCTGACTCTTTCTCAAATAAATAAATAAATAAATAAATAAATAGTTTAAAAAATTTTAATTTCTCTGAGATATCATGGCTAGTGTTAGCAAAGTGGCAAATATGTTATTCCTAAAGGTATTTTACTTTAAAAGATAACTGTTGTTAACAAAATAAAGTTCCATGTGGCAGAATTTGGAGCATTATCACAAACAGCAGAAAAAGATTTTGAGGTGAGTGCTTTTAGGAAGAAAAGAGTTATATTGAGAGCAGGTAGAAGTACACACACAGGATATTTATAGCTGAAATTTTCCTCTGGAGTCAAACCTTCAAAGATATTCCTCAGAAGAGAAACAACTTCCTCTCTTTCTTAGGAACTCAAAGATTCTCTAAATAGACACTGAGCCCCACATCTGCCCACACATTGTTGTGTAGAACTATCTTTACCCCGATAAGAAGGCTCCCTAGGTGCTGGAGATCTGGAGGTGCAAATAGTGAAATTTTTGTGTGGACAGTTTATTAGTCATGTAAGAAGCTATTAGTTTCATGATATTCGTTAATTTACTGACCCAGGGTGGGTGGACCATGCAAAAGTTCTTTTCTTGTACGAACCTGCTACAGGGTCCATTCAGTGGAAGAACACAAGAAAAATGTTGGGATCTACAAGATGAAGTTGGTAATAATAATACTAAGGTTTATCTATTTATTATTTTGGAGATAGGATGTATTTCTCTGCAGGAGGTTAGAATTACTATATAAAATAGATGAGGTTATTGAGAGTTGTAACAGAGAGGCCAGGTCTGAGGTTGAGAAGGAGAGTTACACACCTTACAGCTGTGACTTTGAACCAGCAGAGGCTCCAGTCAGACATTCTCTTTACTCATTCCATCCCTGCCCTCAGCATCTGTGAAATGGTGCAGTAATAACTCCTGCCCAGTGATGTTCTTTGGGAGTAATCATTGATCTCCTCAAGATGAAAAAGATTTTGTGCATGGAATGAACAGTATTAGGACTTTCATTTTAGCCACATGCTGAGCATAAAAATATGACATTAGGCATTGTTTTTTTTTCTTAAAACTCAGAAGTGGGGTATGATATGCTGCAGTGAAAACACATTTTTTAAGAGACATGGTGAAATTAGAAGCTTATTATATCTGCTATTGAAAAGCTTCACACAGGTTTGAAAAAACAGAGGTGAGATTTGCCTTTTCCAGGGATGGGAGGTTCGGGACACCTGAAGTCACCGTCGGGACCATGGGCCATGCAACTCCATGGATAGAAGAGGCTCTGAAGGGAGAAGAAAAATGAGGGAAGGATGAAATTGTCCTCTGGGTCTTGTCAAGAACTGAGGGGCATATGTCAAGTTTCAGGTGCCCAAGTCCTCCAATTTGAACACAGTGGTGGCCTAAAGGGGACGTAATATGCAGAAGCCCTCATGGGAGCTGGGGTGTGAGTGCATGCTGCTACCCAACACTGGAAGGTTGAGGCCAGAGGGCTGAGAGTTTGAGACCAGCCTAGGCTACATGATGAATTGCTACATAGTGAGTTGTTTCTCCTGTCCAACCGAACAAAGCAAAAAACCTTGGGGGAAGAAGACTGACACTTCTTTCAAACTTTCAGACTTCGTTTAATAAAACAAGGTCTCACAGGAGCTACGGACACAGTTCATAAGTAAACCTGTTTACAAGACAATATTTGGTTCAATGTCTCCCAGTGGCTCTTTGTGAAAATCAGTGCGATTATAGGGAAGTAAAGCTGACAAAAGACAATTTCACTTCAACTATGTTGCCCAATACATTAAAATCAATTAACATTAACTGTAATTAAAATGTGGTTATCATTCTGGTCTTTTAAAAGTGTTCAACAGCTATATGTCCCTCATGGATACTATAGTGTATGTATGAATATAGAACCTTTCTGCCATTTCATAATGCTTTATCGCCTACCCTTCTACTGGGCTGCATTTTTATTAGTCATCCATAATGAAAGGCTTTTCTATAACCTGAAGTGGCTTAAAATTCAACCCCATGCCCTTCTTCCCTTTTTAACCTCATGATAAACTGTCTGCCCAGATTCCACATATATCACCTATCTTTTCATCTCCTTGAGTGAGACAGGGTGAAATACAGCTGATTCTCCATGACAAGATGAAGAGCTGGACATTGTTCTAGGGCATGGGTGCCACTGTGGTTTAAATCTACCCAAGAAAGATGTGTCCAGCACACACAGCATAACATTTTAGATCCTAGAAAATAAGAACTTCCTGACAATGTAGACTAGAGAAGGCATAAGGTGATCGACATGAAGCACGTGTGACATGGGAGACATACAGTATATGAAAGTGGTCAGCCAGGGGAGGAAAAGTGTGATAAAGAGGAAACATAGTTTCTTACCTGTGGCAGACAAAGGAAAGAACAGGACTGAAATTGTAATCAGCAAGCACTGTATAAAAATTCAGCTCAGGAGCCAGGCATGGTGGTGCATGCTTTTAATCCCAGCACCTGGGAGGCAGAGGTAGGAGGATCACCATGAGTTCGAGGCCACCCTGAGACTTCATAGTGAATTCCAGGTCAGCTTGTAATAGAGTGAGACCATACCTCAAAAAAACAAACAAACAAAAAAATTCAGCTTAGGGGGATGGAGAGATGGCTCAATAGTTCAAGGTACTTGCTGCTTGCAAAGCCTGATGGCCTGGATTTGATTCCCAAGTAACTATGTAAAGCCAGATGCACAAAGTGACACATGCATCTGGCATTCGTTTGCAGTGGCAAGAGGCCCTGCCACACCCATACTCACTCTTGCTTTCTTTTTCTCTCTCAAATAAATAATTATTTAAAAAATTCATCTTAGGGTTCTGTCTTGAACAAGTTGCTCTTTTATTCAGTGGAAAAGAAAAAGGCAGTGCAAGTAGCTAGTGGAACTGACTCAACAGAGAAGATGAGAAAGAGCCAGAATATGAAAACCCACCTTTATTCACTGAGAAAGAATTAGAGTAAATGCCTTCAAGTAAACCTACAGAGAAATGTCAGAGAGAAAAACAAAACAACAGCAACAACAAAAGAAGCAAAACTCTAGCATAAAGAATAAACTTTCTTCTTAGATTCAATTGGATCCAAGAATGGTCTAAATTAATTAAAAGAGATTGAATAAAGTTTAAAATGTTGATGTTCACCGGCTAAGAAGAGAAACAACAGAGTGTCATCCACAACAGGACACTCCAATATCCTCACAGCCTAGATGTGAACATGGCTGGTGGGAATGTCCAGGTGACCACCTTGGGGCTGAGTGAAAATAAGGCTTTGTAATTATGAAAATGAGAATTTGCTTTGCATTTCTCTGTGACTCACATGATTCCCACTGATCTTCACAAAAATTTTCTCTCAGTGGAGCTAGTATCCATGATTTTAATTACTTTGTTTCTATGGCTCCTAGGACAAGTGAGTATCATATTTTTCTTTATCAGTAACCCACATTATCCTTCAGATGTCATTCAGCTCTGGGTAATTTGGCCATACTCATTTCTGCTCTGAAGCTTCATGGGAATTCTGTGGCCCAGGTTTTGTTTTGTTTGGTCTTCCTTACCACTTCTGGTTCATTGTTAGGTAAGTCTTGGGATTATTTCAAGAGGTGGTCGGTACTGTTGACATCATTATCCCATTGCCCATAGACTGACTAGCTTGATATCAAAAGGCTTAGTTTTTGTTTATGTTGTGCAACCTTTGAGTATTTCTATCACCATGTTGTTTAGGAATGTGAAAATAAAGATATTGATATTGTGCTTTCAGCTGGCTCATTAGCATTTTCAGAATGTAGTGTTGATTGTGAACTTTTCTTTCTCTCACTACTCAGGGCATTGTGAGGCCAGGGTGACGTCTTTAAATTTCTGTTTATACCACCTGGAAACTACTTACTGTGAAATGTGGGTAAAAACCTGAATTAATCAATTATTATTGTGATTATGTACACCTATGTACAAGTTTTAGTGCCTGCCTCTATATCCATCCAAACTTCCATTCCCGTTTTTACTTTCACATTCTAATTAAACAGCGTCACTACTCCTCTGTCCTCTACCTACCTACTCACGTGTGTAGTATGTGCATATGCATGCGTACATGCATCTATCTATCATCTATCTTTCCTTGAAAGAAAAAGGATGCTTATTACCTCTGGTAGTGGCTGACAGAGACTACAATTCAATAAATATTTACTAATGAATGGAATTTTAGCATGATCTCCTTCTTTGAGAATAAACTTCTCATGATCGTCTTATTCTTACAAATGTGATGTTATTCCACGAAATAATTGAATTTTGAACTTTTCCGAAATAGCACTTAACAAGTTCTTTGAGGTTATCATTGTGTTTTAATCACATTTCTATCTATAGCACTCGGTGTGGTACATCAGACACAGTATTTGCTTAATACAAGTATATGAAAGAAATCTGCTTCCATCATAGGTCCTTGTTGCCCATGTTTTGAATGGACTGCAGGCACTGATTTTAGTCAATCTCCCTGTTTTAGGCAGAACGAAGCATTGCAAAGATGCCCTGACTGTGGCAGCCCACAGCTGCACCCACTGGATCTCCTCCTGGGGGAGCATGGCTGACTGATGGCCCCAGCAGCCGCCCCTCGGGATCCACCGGTGTTTGCACTGAGACCTTACTTCCTGGTGGGCTTCTGGCCGCTGAAGAGGGAGCTCAGCGCGGGAATTAAAGGCAGCTCTTTCTTGTGCATGCAGGACTCCTCTGATGGAGGATTTGGGCGTGAGAACCTCATCACTCTCACTGAAACTTTCTTGCAACTCTGTCCTGGCTGAAAACTCCACTTCTCAATTACCTTTCATTTCTGCTTTCCTGCCTGCGGTTGCCAGGCTTACATCGTGCACCCCCTCCCCCCACCACCACAGCACTCCTGCACGTATAACTCCACTTCTCAGCAGGTTTGATTTGCCCACGAATCTCGATAAAAATTCTTTTCTAGTGACTAGGTAGATCAATACAAATGAACAGCACAATCCACATAAGTGACATTTCATTTAGATGTATGGGAATGGGGTTTAGAGGCACGCATAGAATAACCACACAGGAAAACAATGTAAAAAGATAACATCAGAATCTAAATGATTCCTAAGACCAGTATGCATTTTTGTCAAAACATGTGAATGACAACAAAAAATATCAATCCATCTGCCTGCCTGGTGAGGCTGGAGTTTAGTTATAGAAGGCGTTTCAGCTCTTTGAAGGAAGGGTTTAAAGGTCCTACACAATGGAATTCTATACAGCAGTAAGAAAAAAATGACACAATGAAATTTGAGGAAAAATGGTTGAACCTGGAACAGATCATTCTCAGTTTACTTACCCAATCACAGAAAAAAAAAAAAAATTGCCACATAGTCTCACTCATCTACAGCACCTAACCTGAATCTACCCAAGATACCTTACATACCCAGCAAGCATCTCATGGACTAGACACTAGGATGGATGGGGAGGGAGGGGAGGGCATCAAAGGGGTGGGAAACACAAATCTAGACCCAAACGGCAATGGTATCATAAAATTCTACTTCCAAAAAGGCAGACCAAATGGCTGATCCTTCACCAGGCCCTTACAGGGAACACCTGAACCATAAGACACTGGAGAGGGTAGGATCAAGAATAACCTTAATCTTCTACATCTTTCCTCCCTCCCTCTCCCCCTCCCTCTCTCTATCTCTCTCTCTCTCTCTTCTCTCTACCTCTTGTATATTAGTTATCTTTTTCCTCCTTTTCTTAGTGGGCACTGACCTGTAACTCCCAGTACCAGCATGGGGCTATCATCCACAATGAGCTTTTGATCAGAGAGACCTACAAGGTTTCCTAAAAGACAGGCAGATTTCTGTGAGAGTACTTGATGACCCACCAAAGGTTAGTGGTAAGACCCTACTGCTGAAGACACCTTATGTGGATGACATGCAAAATGGAATGGCATGGCTAGAAGTTGGAAGAGTCAGTCCCCAGACAGTCAGTGCGTCTAGTGCCAGAAGGTGCTACATGGGCGACTGGGGGAAAATGACCAATATCTGTCCAAGCAACTCATGGTCTAACCTACTTAGCAGCAAATAACTTGTTGTGATGCCCACACAAGTGCAATAGTGGCACACATCCATGGTGGGGGACCAACTGCTCTTAATTTGGCTAACTGATCCCCTCAGTGGTATGGGACCCATAGCTGGAGCTGGGAAACAAGTCAGAACTATATCCAAACATAAGCCCACTCTCCAATATCAAGCTACCATCAATCATGGGCTACAAGTGGGCCTACACCTATTAAGTTCTCTATAAAAAAAGTAAGGGTTATCTCATTTGTCCTGGTTCTAACTTACTCTCCATTGGAGAATCTGCTTCTATTTTTCAGATAGATGTAGATCCTAAGGAGAGAGCCACCCCATCATACCTCGAAAGGGCCACAGCTGAAACTCAGAAAAATTGGCGAAACAAGAAAGGGTGCTGTTTTCCTGATGAACCAGATACCAGCACAAGGGGGAAGGAGATCAACACAGAGAAAAATCAACTCCTACCAAATCAGAGACCCAGAGCCTCCCAACACCTCATCACTGAAGCAGACCAAAATTGAGCCCAACATGGCTCAGGGAAATTTTGCGGAAGAGGGGGCGGAAAGAATGTCAGAGCCACATGTTGGGTCATGATATGCAGAGACATTTATCTTACCCATAACTGTGGGCTAACTCTACAATTCATGACCCATATACCTCAACAAGGAGGGGCCAAGAGGAGGGGGTAGATCACAGATGAGCCTAATAATGGCACCAAACTGACTGTATTTGCTGAATACAAAACTAATTAATAGAGAAAAAATAAATAAATAAAGGTCTTAAACAGTCTCAGTGTTCACAAATGAGTGCATAGTAGAACGGGCACATGACAGGAGCTCTGAGACTTTATGAAGTGACTAGTAAAATAATTAAAACCCAATCAAAATTTTTTGAGGGGGAGGTTAGAGGTAAGGTTTCTCTCTAGCCCAGGCTGATCTGTAACTCACTATGGTGTCTCAGGTGGCCTGGAACTCATGGCGATCCTCCTACCTCTGCCTGCCAAGTGCTGGGAATAAAGGCGTTCGCCACCATGTGCGGGTCAAATGCCTATTTTTGTTTTTCCATGTCTTCTCTCATGAAACAATCCATTCTACTCTGGGTGATATGTGTTCCCATTTTATGGATCTTCTTATAAATTCTTGATGGAATTACTTGATGCTAAAGATAGCAATAATACTGGCAACAATTACTCTAACATCTATTCACATAATTCTTTTGATGTCAAATTAAAACAACAAGTTTAGAATCCACATTAATTTTGTCTTCACACTTGCTTAACAGGAAAGTAGAAAGGAAACGAATTCATGTTGCATTTTTAAAAATTCTATAAGAAAAACTAAATCACCCCTCGGAACCCATTAATTTTACAAATCAAGTGTTAAAAATGCAACAAACCCCAGTAAATTTGAGCTTCATAGCTATTTCCTTTTTGTACATCAGCATCAGCTGGCTCCATTCAGTGTTGCTTAGGTAGGAATAAAGGCATATTGTATATGAGGGAATCAATTATACCTGGGGAGTGAATTATAGGACCCAGAGGAGTTGTGGCCACTTAGGGAGTAATTGTGTTCTTAGGGTCCACTTCTGGGTGGAGGGTGTATGAGGTCTGAAAAATATCCTTAGAGATTAGGATATAGCCTCACCTTCATGTGGGACAATGCTGACCTTTTCCACTGCAGGGAGCATCAGATTTGTACCACCAAAGGCTGGTCTGGGGGAGACCCCTGCTTCTCCAGGAGGTGGCATTTATGGAGCTAGCAATGTTGGCCAGTTCGCAGAGTACTTGTCTAGGATGCTTATCAACCTGGGCTCAATCCCTAGAACCCCATATACTGGACTATATAGCCGGGGTTACATGAGACCCTGTCTCAGTAAAGCAAAACAACAACAACAACAACAACAAATTTAGTATTTCTTGAAGTGATTCCATTTCAGGAAGTACTTGAGGTAAGTGTTCAGTAAGAGGAAGAAATCCCATTTATTTTGTCACTCAAAATGGACTTCTAGACAGTCTGGCTTTCTGCTTAGCGTTGAGAAAGGAACCACACCGCCATTCATGTAGAGAGCACATGCAAAAGTGGAAGTAAACTAGGGCATTGATATTTAGTTAACTGTTTTGGAAAGACAGGGGGCTTGTCATGAGGTTTCACTAAGCCCCGGACAAATCAGACTCACAGATGTTAGTCACTTCTTCTAATATCAGTAGGTAGTCATCCTTTTCCTTTTCCTTGGTTACATCTCAGTTTTTATTTATTATTATTATTATTTTTCTGAAAAGGGTCTCATAGCTCAAACTGGCCTGGAACTCACTATATAACCCAGGGTGGCTTGAACTCAAGATCCTCCTGTGTGCTGTTACAGGTTGTATGCCATCATGTCTAGCTCTTCTCCCCTCCTTAATCAGCTGGGAATTCCTCACTCACATATTTTCTCCCTGGTCTAAATAGTGTGTCTGCTGGAGGTTTTGAACTCACTACAGCTGTTCAACACACATTGTTACCACTACTGACTTCTATAGATTACTGCTACGTCTACTCTGTTTTTCTGCTGATGAAAATTAGCATTCATTCCAAAGAGTCTGTGAGCCAGCAACAAGTGATCAAGTTCCTTTATTTATTCACCAGCTGTTTCTCATGCCCACCTCCAACCCTGTGGAAGCTAATGATAAAAATTTCTGCTTATTAGTGAAACTGAAGGGAGGCATACACACCTGTGAAACTGTATTTGTACCAGGGACAGTGCATTTTGCATCATCTAGGGCATCCTTTCTTGCTATGGGAGCAGAGGGCTAATTTGGAAGGTTTTTGGAAGAGTGAAGTTGTGGAATTCTGCTGTTAGTGAAGAAAACCAGTATTTTCTCTCCTTACTAGAAGGATGCTCTTTGTTTTATTTCGGTGCAGATAACAGAAATGAAATTGCCTACAGCAAGCTCACTTCCTCTCACACCTTCAGCATCCGAACATGCTGTGCTGATGTAATGGCCCATCAACCTCTCACATGGCTTAGCCAGAGCAAACACGGAGCTGTGTAATGCTATGATGCACATAGCTGCCTCTGCCCCCAACTATCTACCTCTCCAACATTTTTAACAGTGTCCTTTTTTGGGGGGTAAACTTTATTTATTTATTTGAGAGATGGGGGAAGGGAGGTATAGGTGTACCAGGGGCTCTTAGCACTACAAAACTCTGGATGCATGCACCACTTCATAGTTGCTGGGGAATCAAACCTGGACTGGCAGGCTTTGCAAGCAAGCACATTTACTGGCTGAACTACCTCCCCAGTGCTTCTCCATCATACTAAAGATGATGCTTTAGGTGGCATTCGTCTTGATCATGTAATTTCTCTTGCTAGAGTTTTCTCAAAGAAAAGAAAACAGTGTGCCCATGTGACTGCCTCCTATTCCTGTCCTTCATAGCAGGAGCTAGCATGATATAGGAGTTTTGGCTGCAATATGAGAAAGTCTGCTCACCTTCAATTATTCAAATCCATTTGTATTTTTCATGCCCAGTTGGATAGGTTTATGTTTCCATTTTTTCCCAATTCTAAAATGAGGTTGTTTCGATAAATTATACTATCCCTAGGCTATTGCAGGGGAAAATACCTTCTAAAACCTTCAAGGGGTTTCTATACTTCAGAGCAAGGACTAAGTCCTTGTTACTTAGTGGCCAGCTCTCCCCTTTTGCTTCCTGATGTTCAGTGTGTGTGCTAGGTGCTTTAACCCAGCAATACCATATGTAATAGATTTTCTTTTAGCAAGAACAATATTACTAGAGCAAGTTCCCTTTCAAAGCATGAATTTCCCAGTCTGTTAACTGACAAAACAAGAAAGAAATAAGTTAAGAAAGAAAGAGAGAGAGAGAGAGAGAGAGAGAGAAAGAAAGAAAGAAAGAAAGAAGAAAGAAAGAAAGAAAGAAAGAAAGAAAGAAAGAAAGAAAGAAAGAAAGAAAGATCAGGACTTGATTAGCCAATTTAGACCCCAGTGAGCTGGTTCTACCTATCCTACTTTTCTGTTGTTCCCAGCAATTGCAGCTGCATGCCCTGGTCCATGTTATTTATTTATTTCTACCCTAAAGCTCTAGTACTGATTGCAACGATTGAGGGACTTCTTGTCAGGCTGAAATAACCCAGTCCTCTTCTGGCTGGTCGTGCGGATAATACCAAATAGCACCAGCCAGCTCCTGCCTGTGGCTATGTCAGCCCAGCTATCCAGAGACATTTTTTTCTCCAATTGATTTTTTTTTTTAATTCCTATGAAACCAGGATTGGGACCCAGCATGTCTGGAAGGATGCCAGTATCCTTTTGGGTGAGAAGAAAAGACTGAGATGGGAGGAATATTGACCAAAATATTGGACAAAGTGCGGTGGGGAGGGATAGCTACCTGTCAGTATTTTAGAAGGGAGATTTGAGGTGATGAGGCTCACTTGGCCTGGATCTGAGGAAATCCCTTCCAGCTCCGTTTGATGCAATATATTCTGTTGAAAAAGTCCTTTTATTTTCCTGATTGCTCAGCACAATAAAGTTGCTGCATTCTGGGCTGATTTTTTTTTTTTGAACCTTTAATTGCTAATGCTTATTTGAAGTAGTGGAACTTCCAGCTGCTGTCTTTGAATGAAATGACTTCAGGAAATGAAATTAACTGGCTCATTCTTCATCTGCATATATGATGGTTCTACATAAAAATTAACTGAAAGGCCCCAGAACATGTTCTCTCTTGCAAAGTATGGCAACATTTCCTTAAAATAGCATAGCATATAAGATCAAGATGCTTCTAAATCTTCCTTGTAAACATAATGACCTTTGTACATAAAGTCATTTTGTAATATATACTTAATATTGATTTTTAAATTTTTTTGTTTATTTTTATATATTTATTTGAGAGTGACAGACAGAGAAAGAGGCAGATAGATAGAGAGAGAATGGGCATGCCAGGGCCTCCAGCCACTGCAAATGAACTACAGATGCATGTGCCACCTTGTGCATCTAGTTTATGTGGGTCCTGGGGAATCAAGTCTCCAACCAGGGTCCTTAGGCTTCATAGGCAAGCACTTAACCACTAAGCCATCTCTCTAGCCCTTAATATTGTTTTTTATTAGCAACTATGCATTGTGAAAATGAGGGCTTCATTATGACATTCTCGCACATTTACATCATGTATTGGGAATCTTACCTCCCATTGCCCTGTTCCACCATCTCCTTCCCATGGAATCCCTTCCTCTCACCAAATAGTCCTTTCTTGACTTTCAAGTCTTTGCTTTAATCAAAGTCTAGAACCCACACACGAGATACAACATGTGATATATGTGTTCCTCCTCCTGGCTTAAGTTTATTAATGTTATAATCTACAATGCCGTCAATTTACATTTTTATTATTCATCCATTTGTTGAAGGATATCTAAGCTTATCTATCCCAGAACTTTGCTGCTGTGGGAAGTGCCCCAGGAAGCCTGGGTGTGCAGCCATCTCCCCTTCTCCTTTGTATGCTTGCTGACTTGGATTCTGTTGGGCTGGAATGGAAGCGTTACTTGTCTCCCGACTCATCTCCAACTACATACAATGTCTCCTTCCAAGTCATGTGCAAGTTCTAGATGCCATGTCACTTCCGCAGGAAGTGCTCCTATAGGTGGAAACGTGGTTGGATATTTCTGAGGACCAAATTATTTCCACACACATATTGAGAACTTCTAGAAAAGTACAGACAATAAATACTCTGGGAGTGCTGAGCAAACGGGAGAGTAACTGCTAAGAACAAGCATGTGCTTACACTGAATGAGTTGTGGGAATAACAGCTTGCTTATCTTCTTATTAAAGGCAATGCAGAGATGAATTATGTTCTAACTGGAGAGAGTATTTAGTTCAATGTTTCAAGATAACCTTTTCAGTAAAACATACATAATGATATTAAGAAAAACATAGCTGGTTTGGTTGTCCAATTCAATGTGTTAGTACTGATTAGAAAGCTGATGGGGACATAGAAAATATATAATTCATGTTGGCCCTTGTTTTAGCCTAGTAAGATATTTTTAGCATTAAATTCAGTGTGTATCAGTTTTTCATGTGATTAAAAACTAATATGCCAGATAAAATTAGAACTGTTAGTAATCCTAGAAAGAATTCTACAAGGAAAATATGATGGAAATTAATAAGATTAAATTAACAGAGATGATGCAAAATTCTATATGGAGGGAAAAATAATTGCCTGAGCTCAGGGTTTTAAGGATGCCTGCAGGAGAATCATAATACATGAGAACCAGGCCCACTGGTTTCATCTAATGGAATATTAGTATAAACTGTGAAATGAGCCTGCTAGGAGGGTCAGTGCACAAAGGAAGGGAAATAACTAGAGAAGAAAGCGTCTTCATCAGGCCAACCACATACAATGGGGATGTAGGTGGAAGACCTGTGTTACCAGCAAAGGGGCCCAAGGAGTCAGGTGCACAAAGCCATGACTTAGGAGTATTCCAGAAGACTTTGTCCTCATTTGATAAAATTTTGTGGATCTGCCATTTTGTGGTAGGGGACTATGATTATGTTATATTGTCCATATGTGTGGATATTGTCAATAAAAACTTTGACAAGGATTTCAGAAAGTTGGTTTCTCATAAGTAGATCTGAAATATGATTAAATATGTTCAGGAAGATGGGAGTGGGAATTTATTCAGTGCTTAGTATTCCAATGGGCTAGACTTTCAATGGGAAGAATACCCTCTCGTCTCACTAACATAAATTGCACTTATGTAGAAGCAGTTTGAATGAAATTAGGGAAATCTAGAATTTGCGGTTTAAGTGGTCAATTTGAGGGAATTGTTCTTATCTTACATGTAAGTTGGCAGATGTGGTGTGGTTGGTAGTATATATTTCCAAGTGTAAGCATGAGAAACATCTATAGATATCAAATCTCAAGATTGGCTGTTAAGCTAAATGGAATGGAATATATATATATATATATATATATATATATATATATATATATATGCCTTTTTCACCTGAAAAGTCAAGTTGGAAGCAGAGTATAGGATTTTGCCATCCATCCAGGCCAGAGATTTTCAAATATCCCAAGTATAATGTAATGTAAGAGCATAGATTTGGGGAGCATGATACCATTGGTTTGATTCATACCTTGTCCACTTCCTCCCTGTGTAACTGAAGATAACCTGTGTGATATCTTAGGTTTAATCTACTCACCTGTTAAATAGAAATACTTTGTACTTACTTCACAGGTTATCATGAGAGTTAAATAAAGTAATGTATGTAAGCTATCTAGAATGTTTCTCTACATGTAAGGTAAAGCTGTCTAACTATTATCTATGACCGAATATCTGACAAGACACCTGTTAAGGAAAGAAAGGTTTATCTCTGTGTGTAGATCCAGGATACAATCCATCACAACCGAGAAGCCATAACAGCAGGAGCTTGAAGAGGCTGGTCCCATTCAGACCACAGTGAAGAAGCAGAGAGGGATGAATCCTGATGCTCACTTTTCCTTCCTCCTTTTATTATTTATTTATTTATTTATTTATTAGTTTATTAGTCATTTCTGTATTCAGCAAATACAGTCAGTTTGGTACCATTATTAGGCTCATCCGTGACCTACCCCCTCCCCTTGGCCCCTCCTTGTTGAGGTATACGGGTCATGCATTGTGGAGTTAGCCCACAGTTATGGGTAAGATAAATGTCTCTGCATATCATGACCCAACATGTGACTCTGACATTCTTTCTGCCCCCTCTTCCGCAAAATTTCCCTGAGCCATGTTGGGCTCATTTTTGGTCTGCTTCAGTGATGAGGTGTTGGGGGCCTCTGAGGCTCTGGCTCTCTGATTTGGTAGGAGTTGATTTTTCTCTGTGTTGATCTCCTTCCCCCTTGTGCTGGTATCTGGTTCATCAGGAAAACAGCCCCCTTGCTTGTTTCTCCAATTATTCTTAGTTTCAGCCGGGGCCCTTTTGAGGTATGATGGGGTGGCTCTCTCCTTAGGATCTACATCTATCTGAAAAAGAGAAGCAGATTCTCCAACGGAGAGTAAGTTAGCACCAGGACAAATGAGATAACCCTTACTTTTTTTTTTATAGAGAATTTAATAGGTGTAGGCCCTCTTGTAGCCCACAATTGATGGTAGCTTGATATTGGAGAGTGGGCTTATGTTTGGATATAGTTCTGACTTGTTTCCCAGCTCCAGCTATGGGTCCCATACCAGTGAGGGGATCAGTTAGCAGATAACTAAGATGTGGTATATCTACACAATGGAATTCTATACAGCAGTAAGAAAAAATGACACAATGAAATTTGAGGAAAAATGGTTGAACCTGGAACAGATCATTCTCAGTTTACTTACCCAATCACAGAAAAAAAATCGCCACATAGTCTCACTCATCTACAGCACCTAACCTGAATCTACCGAAGATACCTTACATACCCAGCAAGCATCTCCTAGACTAGACACTAGGATGGAAGGGGAGGGAGGGGAGGGCATCAAAGGGGTGGGAAACACAAATCTAGACCCAAACGGCAATGGTACCATAATCTTCTACTTACTAAAAGACAGACCAAATGGCTGATCCTTCACCAGGCCCTTATAGGGAACACCTGAACCACAAGACACTGGAGAGGGTAAGATTAAGACTAACCTTAATCTCCTACATCTTCCCTCCCTCACTTCCCCTCTCCCTGTCTCTCTCTCTCTTATCTCTAACTCTTGTATATTAGTTATCTTTTTCCTCCTTTTCTTAGTGGGCACTGACCTGTAACTCCAAGATCCAGCATGGGGCTATCATCCACAATGAGCTTTTGATCAGAGAGACCTACAAGGTTTCCTAAAAGACAGACAGATTTCTGTCAGAGTACTTGATGACCCACCAAAGGTTAGTGGTAAGACCCTACTGCTGAAGATACCTCATGTGATTGACATGCAAATTAGAATGGCAAGGCTGGAAGTTGGAAGAGAGTCAGTCCCCAGACAGTCAGCGCATCTAGTGCCAGAAGGTGCTACATGGGCGACTGGGGGAAATTGACCAATATCTATCGAAGCAACGCATGGTCTAACCTACTTAGAAGCAAATAACTTGTTGTGATGCCCACACAAGTGCAGTGGTGGCACACAGCCATGGTGGGGAACCAACTCCTCTCAATTTGGCTAACTCATCCCCTCACTGGTATGGGACCCATAGCTGGAGCTGGGAAACAAGTCAGAACCATATCCAAACATAAGCCCACTCTCTGATTTATTTATTTTTTTGAGGTAGGGTCTTGCTCTTGTCCATCTGACCTGGAATTCCCTATGTAGTCTCAGGCTGGCCTTGAACACATGGCATCCTCCTACCTGTGCCTCCCAAGTACTGGGCTTCAAGGCTTGCAACACTATGCCCGGCCACGTCTCCTCTTTTTATACAGTTCAGGTCCACAGCCCATGGAATAGGATGGGTCTTCTCACCTCATTCAACCTAGTCTAGGAAATTCCTCATAGACATCTCCAAAGATTTGTTTCCATGATGATTTTAAATCTTGCCAAATTATCAACTAGAGATTGACTATTGTGGTAGTTTGAATAGAATAGATGGCCCCCAATATATTCAGTTGTTTATTTGTTTGTAGTTTGCATCTCTAGCCATCTGGCTGGAGGCAATGCCATTGTGTGGATCTTAAGGTGTGGTGGTAGGTTTGAGATTTCAATCTAAAGATATGCAAAGTGTGCCTGGCTAGAGTTCCTGAAGTGTGCTCTGGCTTTTGACCTTTAGGCTTGTACTTCTCTCTCTCTGCTTGGGCCTGTGAAAGCAGGCCAGTTTCTTCTGCCATTATAGAACTTCCCCTGGATCTGTAAGCTTCAATAAATATCCCTTCCTCCATAACTGTGCCTGGTCTGGAAGTTCATCTCAGCGAACCTGAAGCTGTCTGCTACAGAATTTGGTACTAAGGAGTGGGGTGAGATGAACCTTACTATGTGGATGTTGATCTTGTGGAACCTTTGTTTTGGAGGAATAGGCATGGACTTGGTGCTTGCAACTGAAGATGTCGTCTGGAGTGGCAAGCCAAGTTTTATGGACTATTCTGATGAGAGTCTGAGAATGCTAAGTGCAGATAGCATTGAACTTCAAGGCTTGGCTTATGAGCTTTCTAAGGGGAAGGAAAGACTGCAGAGGACTTTGTTGGAACTGGGCTACTGGCATAAGGGCTGGCTGCATCCTGCTGCCCAGGCCCAGAGTGTTTGATCAAGGTTAAATTTGTAATGGACTGATGTGCTTGGCTAGAGATATTGGACTGAGAGATTTAAGATTTTAAGCTGGAAAACCTCAAGCAAGTTAAAATTACAGGTACTGAGACTGGTTTTAGGTTACTGAATCTGCTATTGTCAAACACATTAGCAATCTTAAGGAAGATGTTCCAACTGCTTTACATTAAAACAATGGAAAGGATGCCTGAGGAAAGACTATCATAGAAATGCAAACACTTTTGGAAAGAGTTGACTGGAGAAGGAACCTGCTTTTCAAGGCTATGATTTATTTCGTCCCTGAATTAGGAATATGGCTGTGTCTTGCACACCTGGTATTGGTTTCAGAAGCATGAAAAATGCATGGAGTGGCCGTGAATTGCACATGCTTCCAGGAGCCGCTGCTGAGATGCAGCATGAGGTAGGGCCTGATGCCCTGATAGGCTGAAAGAGCCTTTGGAAAATGTGAGGAGTGGTCATGAATTGCACACGGTTCCAGGAGCTGCTGCTGAGATGCAGCATGAGACAGGGCATGATGCCCTGACAGGCTGAAAGAGCCTTTGGAAGATGGACCATGGTTTGCATGAAGACCTCAAGATGTTTTGAATATACCAGGACTGTGCAAGGGCTACCATAGAGCACACTGTTGGCCTGGGATGGAAGTGTTCCCCGGCTACTCTGCCCAGCTGGAGGGGCGGAATTGGAAAGTCTGGAGACTGTCAGTCTCTGGGTATATTGAACTTGAACTGCAGAAGTTTGATGTTTGTTTGATGGTGGTTGAGTTTGCATTGTTTTAGTCTCTCCTTGCTGTGCCTTATACCAGTTGAAAATGTTTACTCTGTGCCTTTATATGTTAGAAATGTTTAACTTGTTTGATTTTACAGGTCCATATCTTAAATTGGTCAAGACTGTGGGGACCTTTTGAAATTGAACTGAGTACAATTTACAATGTGTGATTGTTATAAATCTATTGGGGGCCAGGGGCGGAATGTGGTAGTTTGAATAGAATAGATGGCCCCCAATATATTCAGTTGTTTATTTGTTTGTAGTTTGCATCTCTAGCCATCTGGCTGGAGGCAATGCCATTGTGTGGATCTTAAGGTGTGGTGGTAGGTTTGAGATTTCAATCTAAAGATATGCAAAGTGTGCCTGGCTGGAGTTCCTGAAGTGTGCTCTGGCTTTTGACCTTTAGGCTTGTACTTCTCTCTCTCTGCTTGGGCCTGTGAAAGCAGGCCAGTTTCTTCTGCCATTATAGAACTTCCCCTGGATCTGTAAGCTTCAATAAATATCCCTTCCTCCATAACTGTGCCTGGTCTGGAAGTTCATCTCAGCGAACCTGAAGCTGTCTGCTACAACTATCAAGAAACTTCAAGCAATTAACTGAAACAGATTTTTTTTTTTACCTAAAAATTGTACATAAACTCCCAAACATTGCCTTCAGTGTTGCCATACAGGTTCTAAAAGACAATGCATGCGTAAGTGTTTGTACTGTCTGCAAAACTATAGTCATTTATGTGGCTTGATCACTTAGCAGTTATTGAGTCCCATATATGTATTTCAATGGCTAAGGAAAGAATGGGAAAGCCCGTGATTAACGCCCACAAGAGGCTGCAGAGGTCACTTCTCAGCGGCCTCTCAAGGTTGTCATAGGTAAATTTTAATCCTTTGAGTCTTTCATGCATTGTCAACCCATCTATAGGGAATCCATTTCTCCAACCAAGATTCACATTATCAAAGCTTCCAGGGCTAATTTACAAAATCAGAATGTCAATTTGTTACGTTACAGTGAGAAGAAACAACTGCCCTGGGGGCTGGAATGAGCAAGGGGCTGTGCCTTTCAGGTTTCACCTTTTTCCCCACAGACAGAACGACACAGGAAGCTACAGTTAAAGGACCTCCATCTTCACAAGGCAGGGGCCAGTGCAGAGGGGCTACAGCTCCAGAAAACACAGGCTGGCCTCAATCTGCCTCTTCCTGGGTGTGTTCTTGATTAATCATGTTTGCTTCAGTGGTCTCTCTCTTTTTTTTTTTTTTTTTTTTTTTTTTTACTGCCATGGTTGGTGCACTTCTCCTCTGAAAAATTCTTAACAAGTGAGCTGACAGAAAATGAAAAGAAATACCATCTTCCTTTCTCCACATGGACCTCAGGAAAGAGAATAACATTGTCGAGTGAAAGGCAGATCACCCTTGCTTGAGCCCCTTAGTCACTTGGTCACTTAGAGGAGAGGTCAGCTGGGGCCAGGCAGAAGGGAGAAGGGGCAGGACCGGTTTTGTGCATAAGAGTGGAAGAATTCTAACAGTTTTCTGCCCTGGCCTTGTAGCAGACCATCAAGAGTCTCTATGTGCTTATTGGGTGCCTAAAATCTGATCCTTCATAGCTATCTAAACAAGAAAGACCTCTGCCTGTGCTCATGGAATGACATTATGAGCTGTCATCTTGAGACTTTTAGTGGAAGATCTCTTCTCAGGCTCAGCAGAGGAAAAGGAAGCTGTTCTTTGGGCTCAGAGAATAGGAACACTGTGCTAAGGTAACTGGGGAGCAGAGTTTATCCTGATATTTCAGTCTCTGAAAATTCTTATATAACAGGCAAGATGAAGAGGGCTCCGTGTCCCCAGCAAATTACTGAGAAAAGTTTTCAACCAACTAGATACGTGTATAGAGACTCAGGATTTACCTGATTTTGAAAACTAACAAGATATACTCATGTCTATATTATGGTGAGTTTTAAATCAGTCTAAGATGGCAGCGTCCTATTCATCTTATTTCTAAATTTCTAGGGCAAAACTTCTTGTGAAATGTGTGTCTTGAAACACAGAAGGAAAATACCCTGTCCACCATCAGGAGAGTACTCCTGTCTAGGAAAGACATTCAAACAGACCATGAGCATGAAGCATGCTGATACTATTATTTTCCATTTTAATTTTTACACACACCCAACTAAGAGCAACTTGTGGGAAAAAGAGGTTTATTTTGGCTTACAGGCTCGAGGGGAAGCTCCAAGATGGCAGGGAAAAACGACGGCATGAGCAGAGGGTGGACATCACCCCCTGGCCAACATAAGGTGGACAATAGCAACAGAGAGTGTGCCAAACACTGGCTATAACACCCATAAGCCTTCCCCCAGCAATACACTCCCTCCAGGTGCCATTAATTCCCAAATCTCCATCAGCTGGGAACCTAGCATTCAGAACACCTACTGTATCTGCCCCAGTTCACAATAGAATGTCAGCTCTATCTTTTGCAGGTCTTGTGTAAGTAACCACAGCAACTGTGACTTCATGAGTTCAATGACCCGCATATCTACATGAGGAATGCCACAACACTCCTCTCCATCCTCCAGTTCTTACATTCTTCCCTCTCTCCAATTCTGCCATGTTTCCTGAGCATTGGAGGGTGATACAGATGTCTTGTCAACAGATACTTATTTTCATCCCACAAATCAGTTATTAGTCTTTGCATCAATGTTAACCATCATCCATTGACAACATTGAAATTAAAAACAAATAAAGCTCTTCTGACCAAGGCTGGTTGCAGTCCCGATACTATTGTTAAATGTCATTGAAAACAGAACAGAGCATACTTGAGCAGACCCTATTCCCCATCTGGACACGAAGAGAAAAAGAGTCACAAAAGGATTCTGTGGACAAGAATGGGGAGAGAGCACATAAGAAAAGGGCTCCCATGCTCCCTGACACTGCCTGAAGGCTTGAACAGGTTCGTGAGGGAAGGTACACTTGACCTTGACGAATGCCCATGAGCTGACTCTGTGAGCCAGAGAAGTGACTTCCTAGGGGAAGGAACCTGCATGTGAAGTTATGGTGGTTTTGGTGGCAACCATCATGGAAGTGTCAATACAACTGAATAGATTCTTTACCAATAGTTGTAAAAACTGGTTGTTTTCTGTGGTAGACATTTCTTTAAATAATTATTAACTTTTTTTTTCTGGGAACCCTTCCATATCTTCATGCTCAGAAAGTAAGCTGACTAAGGGTGGACAAATGTGAGATGATTACATACATTGTTTCTAGTCAGGAATCTTCCATGTTAGTTGCCCTATTGAAAGATGTTAGTGTAAAATACTGTCCTTTCCACAAAGCATTGTATATGTAGAAAATAAAACCCAAGCACATTCATCAATTTAGTCTACTTACCTTTGAGAATGTAGTGGAATAACTCTGTAGAGCCATTACTTATTATTGATCCATGCTTAAACTCCCTTTAATGTGTGTCTATTGGAAGAGATTATCCAACCAAAGAATATGAAATGAGGAGGTAATGAACAATCTGAAGTCAACTTTAAAGGCACTGGGTGTTTTTATGGACAATTTTTCCTGTCTGTGTATTATTTTTGAAGATATTATTGCATTAGCACTGCTCACTTTCTTAGGAATTCAACTTTTATATTTCTAGTCAACCGAGGACTTACATAAAAATTAAAGTTGTGGTCCATTTAGAAACAGCCAGGGAAGGAGCAATCACTAGGGCCCTGAGGAGAAGGCAAAGGTTCAGTGTTTGATGAGGCCTTTGGCTGCTCAGCTTGCTCTCAGATGATCCGATATTTTTAAACTTTATATTTTAAAGCTTGTAAGAACACCACCAGGAAGAAGATAAAAGTGTGGCATATATCTGTGATATACTTAAACTATTAGGAGGTCTAGGCCAAGCTGTGAAATGCTTTGGGAAAATGCTAAAATAAAATTTAAAAGCACAAAAGATGCCTTTAAGGTTTATTTGGAACAAGAAGAGCCAAGGCTGGGATCAACCTGTTGTATGGAGCTATTCATTTTAATGTTAATACTTACACGAGCTAGAACTAACTGCTTAATTTATAGTTTATTTCCTAAGTCAAGAAGATGGTTAATTACTTTTGTATTGCCATGTAAAACAAAATACAAGACAGAAACAAATTAATGGAGAAAAGCTTTGTTTCGGCCCAGGGGTAGTTCAATCCACGGTAGTAGGAAAGACATGGCAGAGCTCACGGTAGCACACGGAATGTGTAGCAAAGGCTTCTCACATCACGACAGACCAGGAAGCAGGACACCCTCGTGAGCCACGTGCCAGGCTATGAGCTTACAAATCCTGATCCTACTGACTTACTTCTGGTGGCCAGACCCCATTTCCTAAAGACTCCACATCCTTCAAGACAGCTCTGTAATAGGAACTGAACATTCAGAACATGGGCCCATTTCAGACTCAAACCATAACAAAGAATAGTTTTCATCCCTACAAGCAAGGTAACACTTGCAGTAAGCACTTTACTTAAGGCTCAATATCACATTCCCCATAATTCATTTGTTCTACTTCTACTAGTACTTAGTTTTTTTTAAAAAAATATTTTATTTATTTTCAAAGAGAAAGAGAGAGAGAGAGAGAGAGAGAGAGAGAGAGGAAGAGAGAGACAGAGGGGCCTGGGTGCACCAGGGCCTCTAGCCACTGCAAAAGAGCTAAAGATGCACGTATCACTTTGTGCATCTAGCCTTACATAGGTACAGGGGGGAATCAAACCCAGGCCATTAGGCATTGACAACAAGTCCCTTAACCACTGAACCATCTCTCTAGCTCCAGTATTCAGTTTTATTAATGACAATGTGTCCAAAACAGATTGCATGAAGGATAATTGCAGATATTGGTTCAGAGGTATCTTTATGATTAGAATATCAAGAATGTTACACTCTGGTCTGGTGTGGTGGGTGTTGTGGGAACGCTGTGCACAGGAAAATCAAAGACAAAGAGAGTTACCCTCAGCATTTGTCAAAGTTATCTCCAGCTTACCAGAAAGTGGGGGGGGTCACATAATGATGTATGAATGTGGCATGTCTTGGATATGTAATTGATTATCATAAGCAGTACATTTACTTGTTTGGAGTGAATTCAATTGAAATGATGCTCCCATCAGAGGACTCTGGATTCAGTGGTGTTCCCATCAGGTCATGCATGTGCTCTATCATTTCCTTCAGTATCTTCTATGGTTACATAAATCTGTGGACTAGTGCATTAAATAAATCACATAAATGTTCTTGTCTGCCTACTTGTCATATATACTTAAATACATTATTGAAAGTATTTTCATCATGTAGTTAAAAAATACTTTTGGGTTAAATATTACTTTTGACTAGGGTTGAGTATAACTCGTTTTGGGAAATACAAGTATAGGTAGAAAATTAAATGTTTCTAGTAAATTGCAGTATTTTAACACAGCACACACAATAAAAGAGACTTTGAAATACATGAAACTTAATTTAAGTATTTAACAAGTGCCATATATCTTGTAAAAATTAAAAATGAAAAACAAAATGCAAGATGATTCCTACTGCTGGCTATGGAGAGAAGCCAGCTTTGCTTTTAACCAGATGTGAGCGAGATTTGCTTATTGAGTTAAGAAAATTATTTGTAGAAAATATGATTCCTTTTGTTACGTTGGGAGATGGGGAAATTACGTGGAGAAACAAGCGCTTTTATTTAATCTGAATTTCATATTTTCTTCTTGCTATGTCAGGCTGGTGATTGGTGTCTATAAGAGATGAAGTGTCGGAGTGCCTTTGTGGTCTGGAGAATTCTGAGAGCAAGGGTCTGTCACAGAGTTCCTGGAGCACTCTGCGATGGATCCTGAGAGTTAGTGACAATCACGCATACAACAAAATAAGTGGATGCACATATACTGGCACATGCTTATTTAGAAAGACACACATTTTTAAATTTCCTAAGTATGTGTGTACTATATACAATGGGACATTAAATTTCACCTAACCCTCCTTTTATTTTGTCTTTGTAAGTTAATTAATGGGCTCACTCAGGAACAACTTACAAAGGACCTCAATAGGATGGACTCTCATGATTTCCTTAGTCACAGTTTCAGCTTCCACATAGCACCTCTTTAGAGTTATGCCTATTATGACAATGAAAAAAGAGAGCCTGATTTTAAAGTGCTAACATGTTCATGGAGTACTGACAATCAGAAATATAAAGTGAGCCAATGAATTATTTCATCTCTTTCCCCATTTGCTTTACCCTTCTCACATCCCAAACAATTACCTTCTTTACCTTTTAGAAAACCATGTGTTACTCCTTGGTTATCTATCACCCTTCCTAGTTTTGATGCCTGAAACACTAACATGATCCTAGTTTGTAAGGGGTGTGTTTGCCAGACTGTTTTGATTAATGCTAGAAGTTATGTCATTAGAGTTAGGGAAGAGTGTATATGTTTACATGGAATGTCCATTTCTTCTTCCATACACTTTAGAAAAATAGGCCTTTTTAAAACAAAAAAGCAAGAGACGGGCATGGTGGTGCATGCCTTTAATCCCAACACTCGGGAGGCAGAAGTAGGATGATCGCCGAGAGTTCGAGGCCACCCTGAAAATACATAGTGAATTCCAGGTCAGCCAGAGCTAGAGTGAGACCCTGCCTCAAAAAACAAGCAACAACAAAAAAGCAGATATTTTGAGGTAGTTTCACTAAAAAACTTTTAGCTCAGTTAAAATAAATTTCTATAGTAATTAATAATGTCATGTCAAAAATATACTCTTTAATATGATTCACTGCTTTTTAAAGAAGATGATAGAAATGAATAGCTTTTTGCTTATTTATTATCTCATAACTTCAATTTACAGATACAAATCCCACATGCATATGACAGCAACAGATGACATTTATTAAAAACCAGATGCTGTCTTGGGTAGCGTGTCATTCTGCTTGAAGGTAAGGAAATGGATTAGATGACCTCTCTCAAGAGCAGTGTACCTACTACCTTCAAGATTTGAGTCATATTATTACTTTTAAATTTATTTATTTATTTATTTGAAAGAGAAAAGAGAGGGGGGAGAGAGAAAGAGAGAGAGAGAGATAGAACTGGCATGCAGGGGCCTCTAGCCACTGCAAAAAAATTCCAGACACATATGTTACCAGGTGCATCTGGCTTATGTGGGCACTAGGAAGTCATATCTGGGTCCTTAGGCTTCACAGGCTTAACTGCTAAGGCCATCTCTCCAGCCCTGACCTATTATTTTAAATGGGTATTTAAATATGTGCATCATTCAGGAGTACTTGGTTCCAAGTGTCAGAAATCTACTTGAATTAAAGTACTAAAAATTATAATATATGATCTGTCTTATAAAAGTGTGGTTATTTTGGCTTTAGAAATCAGTATGCAAAGCTAGAGTGCTATCTTGTCCTCTTTCCTCTCCTTTGAGGTTTCTATTTATTTAGTCTCTCTCCAGCAGGCAAATAGACATCTTCAACAAAGTACAGCACCTAGGTTCAGACATTGATATCCCAATCATCAAAGAAGATAAGTACTCACAGAAGGTTCTGTTTAAGAATCATAATGCTGGGCTGGAGATATGGCTTAGTGGTTAAGGTGCTTGCCTGCAAAGCCTAAGGACCTAGGTTCAATTCCCCAGGACCCAAGTAAGCCAGATGCACAAGAGGACATATGCATACGGAGTTTGTTTGGAGCAGCCGGAGGCCCTGGTGCACCCATTCTTGCCCTCTCTCTGCCTCTTTCTCTCTCAAATAAATAAATAACTGCTTAAAAATTGGAATGCTTTAATAGGCACAACATGGACCTGAGAGCAATAGTATAGCCAGGAGCTGATGTACTAAGACTGACATTCCTGGGTCATTGCCCCTTTATGTGACTAGGAGCCTACTCGCATCAAGATTTACAAAGAAAATGTGTGAGACCGGAGTGATTGCTTAGCTATTAAGGTGCTTACCTGTGAAGCCTAAGGACCCAGATTTGATTCCCCAGTACCCACATAAGCCAGATGCACAAAGTGGTGCATGAGCCTGGAGTTCCTTTACAGTGGCAAAAGGCCTTGGCATGCCCATTCTTTCTTTGAGTATCTTCCTCTCTCAAATAATTAATAAATATATATGGAGGGAGAGAAAGAGAGAGAAAGAGGATGCTATGCTATTCCTGAAATCTTGAGACTGGTTTGTGGTAATGAATTAATTCACTGATAGAAATTGACAATGGGTAATTTCCAGAATTCTGTAATATTGAATGCTCGCTTTGTCCCAAGGATCCATCAAGATGAACTTCTTCAAGCTATATATATCCCTGATTTCAGACTTCAAAAGAATAACAAAACAACAACAAAAAAAACCCTGAGTCACTGTTACACACCTCCACTTGTCTTTAGACATGCTCTAAATTGGTTCGATCACATATGTCACTCTTACTACCACCTAACCCTTACCATGTTTATCTTCCCACCCTTCTACTCCTTCCCCACACATGACGTCTTCCTAAACTCACTGTGTTACAAGTAAAACTAAGTATTATCTCTCCCTTCCACTCTAAACATCCCATTTCCCTCTTTGTTTTAGTTAAATTTCAGGATCCCTTGACTCTATTGGATTCCTCAACAGACTTTGACTAATTTTGCCTTCCCATACTCCCATACATAATAGTTAGAGATGGAACAAGTATTCTATCTGCCTTTTCCATTTTCAAGATCATTCAGCCCTCACCATTTCTAAAACACTAGCTTTTTAATAGTTAATATACTCACAGTAATTGAATAACCTATCATAGGATTAAATAACTCATTCCTAAGCTCTTTTTGCAATGTTTACCAACTTCCGGGCAACTCTTTCCTCATCACTGATCGTTTTAGCCATGTCTTGCACACTTTTCCACCCACAGTCTTGCCTTCTTTTGGTGAATTCATCATCCTATGAATGAATCATCCCCACACTATGGCTTTTCTCATCCTTATGAATCTTACGGCTAGTGCTTCCTTCATACCATGTTACATCCTTGGTACTGTAGATGTATCCTAATCATTTTCATGTTAGATAGTCACATTAATTTCTCTTTTCTAAGCAACTCACTAGAAATACAACCTCAGCATAATCTATCATACTAAATCTACTATCAGCTGCTTATGAAACTAGTTACCCTATAAAAATTCCCAATCATATGGCTATCATTTTCATTTATTCTTGATCAGTATTCTTGAACTCATAAGTAAGGACCCACTTCCATAAAATATCAACTCGACTAATCCTTCACTCTTACAGTTATACATGCAAGCAAGATTTCTTTCTTTTTAAAAAAATTTTTTTTTGTTTATTTTTATTTATTTAGTTGAGAGTGACAGAGAGAGAAAGAGGGAGAGAGAGAGAGAGAGAGAATGGGTGCTCCAGGGCTTCCAGCCACTGCAAATGAACTCCAGACGTGTGCGGCCCCTTGTGTATCTGGCTAACATGGGTCCTGGGGAATTGAGCCTCGAACCAGGGTCCTTAGGCTTCACAGGCAAGCGCTTAACTGCTAAGCCATCTCTCCAGCCCACAAGCAAGATTTCTGATGAACTCATCTCTTAGCTTACTCCATACCATTACCTGAGACACTATCATTGAGTATAGCTTCCAAGTATTCTGATTGGCTTCATCTATGTTTATTTCAATATAGTTCAGAAGCTCTGAAGATACCTAGAAACCATATTCTACTTCCTTGCCAATTTATCATTCCACCTTCTAAAAGAATTCATGCAATTCTTTTTTCTGAAGAAATAAAAAATCGATCTGAAGAGGTCTATGCTTAAGAGATGGAATCAGTAATCAAACACCTTCCAACCAAGTAAAGCTCTGGAACTGATTGAATCACTGCTAAATTTCATCCAACATTTATTTTAAGAACTAACATTAAACTATTTTAAAATTTTCCAAAAAAAAAAAAATACTGAAGAGGAAGGAACTTTCTTAACCATTTTGAGATAACAAAGCCAGATACTCTAAGAAGGCTATAAACTCAATATCCCATATAAGCAGTGATACAAAATTTCTCAACAAAATACTGGCAAACTGAATCTAGCAGCATACTGAAAGGATTATACAGCAGTACAAAGTATACTTACTCCTGGGCTGCAGGGATGGCTCATTGTCAGGGAAGGTTCCCTATAATTGCCTCTTTTTTTTTTTTTTCTAATTTCTTTGTGCTGAGCAATAACCACCTTGTGCCTTAGCTATTTTGTGACCCAGTCAGCTGCATGTTTAGCTCTGCAGGACTGAACTCCAGCTGGGACCGCAACACCCCTAGGCACTGACAATGTTGGTCAGATCATTGCTGGAGAACATTGAAAGTTCAACTGTGTTAGTTATCACGTACAAACTGGTATTAGTTTTGGGCCAAATTCCTTGTCTCCTTATAGAAACCCATAATTTGACTCCTTCATTGCAGTCAGGTCTAAGTAGAACTTCTGTTTCTTTACTGTTTCCATACGCATTAATGTGGCACTTTGTATAAGTTCACCTAAAGCTTTCTTGAGATGGAGTTCCTGGAATTTAGAGCTTTCTTCTTGGGTATCTCAACTGATTGGGGCAGTTTCCTGCAGGAACAATCTTGTCATCACTTTTGGAGTGACTCAAGTTGTGGGTTTGGCTAGACAAAATGTTCATGTAGCACATTCATAGAATGAACGGGGAAAATCCCTCCACATGATCATCTCAGTAGATACACAAAATCAGCACTTGATAAAATTCCAACATCTTCACTTGAGAGAAAGACTTCACAAAGTAGAAATGGATGAAGGCTACCTAACATAACAAATCCCATCTGTGAAAAGATATGCAACAAACTTGACAACCAGTGTTGAATCAATGACAGTTCCCCTCAAGGATCTAAAGAAGAAAAAGGCACTCATTATTACCATTTCTATTTCACATACCCCTAGAAATTCCTGCAAGGAAAATTAGGCAAGATGAAGAGACAAGAGGGATTAACATTAGAAATGGAAATGTTATCACTGTCCTCAGGTAACATGATCTTAGATGTGGGAAGCTCTGAATGATTCTGTCTGCCAACTGTTGATACCAAGCAAACTCAATCAAGTCAGGAGGATAAACAGGAATATAACAAAATCAGTTGCATTTCTGTACTCTATGAAGAGTCTTAAAAGGAAGTTATAAAAATAATCATATTTATAAAATAAAATACTTAGAGTTAACTATGATGGTCAGAGGCTTGCATAATAAAATATAAAAAAAGGTTAAAGTTTAAAATGTGAATAAAAACAGAAAGGTTAAAAAAAAAAAGGGCTGGAGAAATGGCTTAGCAGTTAAGCGCTTGCCTGTGAAGCCTAAGGACCCCGGTTCGAGGCTCAATTCCCCAGGACCCACGTTAGCCAGATGCACAAGGGGGCGCACGCATCTGGAGTTCGTTTACAGAGGCTGGAAGCTCTGGCGCGCCCATACTCTCTCTCTCTCTCTGCCTCCTTTTCTCTGTCGCTCTCAAATAAATAAATAAACAACAACAACAAAAACAACAACAACAACAAAAAAAAAACAGAAAGGTTGGAGAGGTGGCTCAGCTGTTCAAGGCACTTGCTTTCAAAGCCTGCTGGCTTGGGTACAGTTCTTCAGGACCTACATAAAGGTAGTCTGAAGTTTGTTTGCAGTGGCAAGAGGCCCTGGTGTGCTGTTCCTCCTTGCAAATAAATTTTAAAAATTAAATAAAATAGAGGCAAATTCCATGTTTATTAATTGAAAGAATGAATGCTATTTAGATACTAATACCACCTAAAAAGAACTATAGATTCAAAATTACAATGATAGTTTTTAGAAATGAGAGAAAGGAACAAAAACAGTTGTCTCATACCACCTGACTTGGGCCCTTACCAAGAACAACATACAAAAATCCAGTCAAAATTAAGAATTCAAACTAAGACTTCCAACTACAACAATCACAGAAATAAACATAGGGCAAAAGTTTATATTAGATACCCCAGTGGTTTTTTGAAATAACGCCAGAAACAAAAACAAAAGATGAATTAGACTCCATGAAATTCAAAAGAAACACATCAAAATACAAGATTAACAAAATGCAATGAAAACTGACACAATGTAAGATAATATTTGGAAATAATATCTGCTAAGATTCCAAGATGTAAAGAAAACTCGAAACCAATACTAAGAGTAACCACAAACGAAAAAGTCCAGTTGAAAAATGAATGAAAGGCTTCATGAACATTTCTTCTAAGAAATATACAAGTGATCATTAAGTACCTGAAAAGATGCTCAATGCACTGGTTAGTATGGAAATGCCAATCAGAACAACACTGCACTACTACCTTCATCCATCAGGAGCGTTATTATGTAAAAACAGAAAATAATGAATGTAGACAAGGATGTGAACTGTTGTTGAGAATGTAAAATAGTACAGCTATTTTGGAAAACAGTATTTTAATTTTCTCAAAAAATTAAAATAGGTGGGGGTGGTGGCACATGCCTTTTAAAAAAATGTTATTTTTATTTATTTATTTGAGAGTGACATACAGAGAGAGAAAGAGGCAGATAGATAGATAGATAGATAGAGAGAGACAGAGAGAATGGGCACGCCAAGGCTTCCAGCCACTGCAAACGAACTCCAGATGGGTGCCCCCCCTTGTGCATCTGGCTAACGTGGGTCCTGGGGAATCAAGCCTTGAACTGGGGTCCTTAGGCTTCACAGGCAAGTGCTTAACCGCTAAGCCATCTCTACAGCCCACATTTTTATTTTTAATTTTTTTGCTCATTTTTATTTATTTGAGAGTGACAGAGATAGATAGATAGAGAGAGAGAGAGAGAGAGAGAGAGAATAGGTGCACCAGGGCCTCCAAGCCACTGCAAATGAACTCCAGACACTTGTTCCCCTTTGTGCATCTGGCTAATGTGGGTCCTGGGGAATCAAGTCTTGAACCGGGGTCCTTAGGCTTCACAGGCAAGAGCTTAACCACTAAGCCATCTCTCTGGCCAGGCACACGCCTTTAATCCCAGCACTCAGGAGGCAGAGGTAGGAGGGTTGCCATGAGTTCAAGGCCAAACCTGAGAGTACGTAAGGAATTCCAGGTTAGCCTGGGCTAGAGTGAGACCGTACCTCTAAAATCCAAAACAAAAAAAAATTAAAATTACAATAGTTATCCACATGGAGCAGCACTTCTCTTTCTGGATATGTACCCAAAAGAATAGGAAAAAAAGGGGGAGGGTCTTAAAGAGATATTTTTAAACCTCTGCTCCGAGCACATCATTCTCAATGAGTAAAACCTGAAAGTAACCCAAGTATCTATCAAAAGATGAATGAATATGCAAAAAGCACTGGAATTTTGCTCAGCTTTCAAAGGAAACAAAATTCTGAGATATGGCACAATGAGAATGAGCCTTGCAGTCATTATGGAGAGAGGAAATAAAAGAAGCAGTCACAAAGAGACAAATGCTGTAGGGTTCCACTTGTATGAGATACTTAGAGGAATATAAAACACAGACAAAAATACATGAATGATAATTGCTAGGGGCTGGGGAGTGCATACAGACATATATATATATATATATATATATATATATATATATATATATATATATATGTAAATGTAGTCCATAGGCTGGCCTCAGTCTTTTTATGTAGTTTAGGATGACCTTGAACTTCTAATCCTGCTGCCTGTAGTTTCTGAGTGCTGAGATTACAGGTCTGTGCCCCCACACCAAGTTTATGTTTTTCTGGGGTTGGAATTCAGGGCTTTGTCTTTGCTCCGCCGGGACTATACCAGCTGAGCCACATCCCCAGCCTAGGGACATGCTACGTCAATGCCTGCAGAGTTTTAGGGCCACATAATGAAAGCGGTTCTGAGGATGGATGCTTGTGATGTTCATTGATTATAAATGGATTTAATATCACTTACAATGTTTGTGACAGAAGAATATTTGTTTTTCCATGGTTAAAAAGGGAAACAAATACTTAGGGACAGGATAGCAGAGTTTGTGATTTAAAAGAATCAGGACTGAATATAAAGATAGCTACTGGAAACTTGAATGTTTAGATTTCCTTTTCTCTTGTTTTAAATGATTTTCACTAAATAAAGTGTTCAGTGTTTCTGATATTCCCAAAATTCCATCTCAAGCACTATAGAAATGAAAGAAGTTACACTTTAATAACTTACTGGTGGTTTTATGTTTGTGTTACTAAAATTGCTGATGAAAACAAAATTTGTAACATTTTTAGAATAATAAAGTTAATCAAACCCATATAATAATTGTCACATGGATAACAATGGCTAGCAAACAATATATCATATCATTGCCATGTTGATATTTATTGTCAATTTGTTTAAATTTGTAATGTAATTAATATTTAAGACAATAGCAGCCCTGTTCATAACAGATAGTTATGTTTTTTTAAAAAACCTTGTCACTCAGCCTCTTTTAGCAGGGGAAAAAGGAAGAAAATAATGAAGAAGTAAAGAAGGAAATAAATAAATGAAGAAAGAAAGAAAAGAAAGATAAAAAAATCAAGAAGCATCAAGAGAAGACATTTGCTTTTGGCAAGTTCAAACTCCGTGCACAGCATCTATCACATGACTAAGTACTAAATATACCCTCTTCTGTACTTGTTCCTCTTAGTCTTCTCGCTAGGAGCCTAGTTTTCTCTGAAATACAAGCATGTGTCACCAATGATGATCATGGTAGAATCTGTAGTGCCCCTCCCAGGTCTGGCATAGGTCTGTGATATACATCCCACCCTCTTACCTTCACTCCTCAACAAAGTTGCTCAGCTTATTTCTTCCTATCTACACATGCATCACAGAAAAGAGTGTAGGAAACAGTTTATTAGTTGAAAAGACAGCCTTCTAAATGGGAGAAAAAACTTTGCTAATTAACCAACCAACAGAGAATTAACATGTGCAGTATAAAGAGAATTAAAATAATCAACTAGTAAGAGACAAAGTCTATCAACAAATGGGCCTCAAAATGAACAGAAATCAAATGATAAAATACAAAAGAGTAGCAAAAATAAAAATGTTCAATATCATTAGTGATCAAAGAAGTTAAATTAAATTAAAAGTACATTGAGGACTGGAGAGATGGCTTAGTCATTAAGATATTTGCCTGGAAGCCAAAGGACCCAGGTTTGATTCCCCCAGTACCCACGTTAGTCAGATGCACAAAGTGGAGCATGAATCTGGAATTTGTTTTCAGTGGCTGAAGGCCCTGACATGCCCATTCTCTCTCTCTTGCTCTCATAAATAAAATAAATATTAAAAATATTAAAAGTACATTGAGATTCTATCTTACCAGCACCAGAAACCTTATACGCTGATGGTGACAATGTCAATTAGTCCAGCTACCATGCAAATCAGTATGGAGAAAATTACCTCTCTCATTTCTGTGACCCAGCTATACCACTCCTCGGGTATTTACCCAAAGGACTCCCAATCAACAAGACTACAGAGATAATTGTCCATTAACTTTTATTGCAACACCATTCACTATAGCTACACTATGAAACCAACGTAGGTGCTCAATAACAGAGGAATGGTCAAAGAAAATATGGAATATATACATAATGGAATTTTATTCAGTTCATAAAAAAAGAACAGGGCTGGAGAGATGGCTTAATGGTTAAGTCGCTTGCCTGCAAAGCCTAAGGACCCAGCTTTGATTTTCCAGGTCACACATAAGCCAGATGCACATGGTGGCACATGCATCTGCAGTTTGATTGCAGTGGCTAGAGACCCTGGCACACCCATTCTCTCTCTCTCTCTCTCTTAATAAGTAACTAAAAATAAATTTAAAAGTACTTTTAAAAAAAGAACAAAGTTGTGTCATTTGCAGGAAAATGTATCACCGGGTGATTATCATATTAAATGAATTCAGTCTCACAAAGACAGACATTGCATATTTTCTATCACTTGTGGATTCTGTATTTTCTGTAGCTGCACAAAATCATATATGTAAGAATAACATGACAATAGATGTAAAACTGTACAAGGGAATGAACGCATAAGGCTGCAGAGCTAAGGAAGGGGAAGGTAGAGGGTTATGGGTGAGACACTCTCACAGTGCATTAATGTGCTTCTATGAATGTGCCCTTATAACACCCAGTATCATGTACAATGAATATTTTCCAAATGAAAAAGCAGAAAAAAGGGTCTAGAGCTCATTCATAATAAAGTTCATTTAAATACATTACTTAGTACTTTTAGAAAAATGAGGTGATTTCTATACATCCCAATCAATGATGAAGCTATGTGTAGAAGGTATTATGATGATTTCTACAAGCTAAAACCACATAGCTTTGGGGGGGGGTATATAAGCCAATCTTCTCCCTCATGGTACATGTTCTAAGTTCATGTTACATTGATTTTCATTCACACAAGTCGTAGCATCTAGTAGATCTCACTGTGGGATCTACTTCATTAAACAAAAATTCACCTTTAGCTCCTCAGTAAAGCTCACTTATAGGATATCCTTGCAAGAGATCTAAGTAACAAGTAGCCAGGCAACCATAAGCAATTGAATAAATTTAGAAAAGGCTAAGTAGGTGTTATCAATAAAATATTTGGTATTAAGTGGTTATGAAGTATTATTCTGTGTTTACTACCAAAATTTTATTGTGAAATGCCATGTCTCTCATGCGTAGCTCCTTGTGAAGTTTATTAGAATATTTTTCCATTAGGTCTCTCTTTGATTTTTCTAGATGGGTTTTGAGAATTTATTTAGCTGTTTCACTTGGGATACTTTTATTAGAACTGTAAATTAATTTATTTTAAGCATTGTCAACATAAGAGTGAAGCCCTGGGCTTAATGGGACCATTACACATCTGCATGGCCCTTGGGGGGCAGAATAATTCTGCTCTGGGTGATGACCCTGTCAAGAAGACAGTACTATATCCTGTGTTCTGCTCTTAGCTACATCTCTCCAGGTAGAGAAAAAGAGCTCCGGGTCAGTAGAGTCAACACACTAATGAGGAACGCGAGCCTGAAAGCAGGACATCTTGTTTTTAAAGTCACAAGAGCTACATTCTAGAATTTTATCCGAGGTTATTTTGTTTGTTAATAACATTAAATCAATTCAAGCTAGTTTTAGCAGAATGTAGGTAAGAACTGTGAAGTGTCTCCAAATTAAATAACAAGCATGGGGCTGGGTATTTAGAATAAGCCATTCCTGGTTCTAATGTCCTTACACTGATATGTACCTTTAAATTTTTATTTTTATTTTATTTTTTGACAATTTCATACATGTGCATAATGTATTAACCACCCCCCATTATTTTCTCTTGTCTTCCTTCTACTCTGCTAACCCCATATTCTTCCCAACTAATCTTTTTCCTACTTTCATGTCTTTTTTTTTGTGATTCAGTGAGGTAAGTTTGGGTTGTTTGCATAAAAATGAGCGGAGTTATTTTCTATAGCAAGGGCAACACCACAAGAGAACATACACGCCTCTCCCCACATTGCTATGTGTTTTGATTTTATTCATATTTACCTTTCATCATAACCCTATCCTCCACTTCTTTAACCAACTGTTCCAGTCTCTGAGAGCTCCCCTTTTCATCGCAAAATAGTCATTGAGGAGACACTGAGGTTATGCACAATGAGTTTCCATGGTAAATACTCATTTAGGCTCATCTACGGTCAAGTGCATGCCTTTGATATGTGCACTGTGACGACAGTATGCCATCACAAGAAGTGTGCAAACCTCCTTAGGAATTGTACAGTGATGGGGATATGTGAGGGAATGGTGAGACCTCAATCTCCAGAGACACTTGGGAAGGAAAAAAAAATTCCATCTATTGTATCTTGTCACATTGCTGTATTCTTTAGATAAAGATGAATCACCTCATTTCATTCTCTTTACGGGCTGTAACGGCTGCCCCAGTCAGGAATATGTTATGTAAAGAGCATAAAAGCCTCCCATTGGAATTCATTTTCATTTTCCTCTCTAAGTTTAAAATCTCTCTCTATTCTAGGAGAAGCTGTCTTCTCTGACTGAATGAACTAACTAGGCATGCAGAGCAAGTGCATCAAGCACAGTCACAGAAGAAACACAGTGGTAGCCATGCACATTCACCTTGCACTCACAGATTCTACCAGGCTTACTGCTAGTGACATAGAAATTTTGAATTCCAGAGAAGATTGGATAACAAGGTAGGAGACTAATAATTTTAAGCATGGAGGAGTGTATAGTTGGTTTAGGACTTAGGCACATGATGAAACATAGTCTATAATTTAGGCAAGAGGAACATGAAAATTTTCCATGTTTTCATTATCATATACAGTAGACATAACAAACGTATGTAGTTCTCAAAAGAGTGTTGATTAAATTTTTCATGAGACTTTATTGCGCGGTATTCCTACTGTCACATCTTAAAGAATGCATTCTAAGTACCATTACATATTGATATCCAAATGAAATCAATCAGACCAGCTATGAAGTCCAAGATTCTCCTGCCATTGTATAGCTCTAAGATGGATATTGTTTTTCAGAACTGTGTCTTGAAGATTTTTTTTAATTGATTAAGCTAGACAGCTGGATTAAAATTTAAACTAAAAGATTGAGCTAAAATATTGACTAAATTGGACAATTTCCCTGCATGGTTGTAGATCAAAGGCAGAGGAAATTTACACCAGACACATGATTTTAAATGTGGTAGGTAGAAGATTTTCATGTCAGGGTTTAGAAGAGTGATCTCCAGGTTATAACGGAAGAGGAATTCGGTTCAGGGATGACTATGTATGTTGAGGTAGATTTGCCTGCCAGGGTTGAGTGAGGGATCTCTGTTTTATACTGCAAGAGCAGTCTAGTTCAGAGATAACTATGCATGTTAGACATTTTTTTCTTTACTTCTGTGTTTTAGTTTTCTTAAAAGTGAGCAACATGAACAGGCCATTTGATTATATTTAGTTTATGGTTGTAACCTGTCTTATGTTTTAATTTATGTATTTCTTCAGAGTGTGGTCTCTTGGCAAAACAGACTTGCATGTCTAAGAACAAATATTCCATAATAATTATATCAACATCAGAGTTTAACTTGAAGAGAGCATAAGATTTACAACTGAATGAAAGCAGTTGTTTCCCATATCAGTCCAGGGAACATGACATGTCCAGCTTCCACTGAGATCAAACATATTTAAATGGTGCTAGAGAGATGGCTTTAGTGATTAAGGGGTTTGCCTGTAAAGCCAAAAGACCTAGGTTCAATTCCCCAGGACACACATAGGCCAGAAGCACAAGCTGATATATGTGGCTGGAGTTCATTTGCAGTAGCTGGAGGCCCTGGTAGGCCTATTCTCTGCTTCTCTCTCTCCATCTCCCTCTCTCTCAAATAAATTAACAAATAAAATAAAATGTTTTAAAAATATTTAAGTGATGACATTCCATCTCCTTTGTTTGGGAGACCTTCCTCCTGTTCATTTGGCTGTTTGTCTAGGAAAACCCATCCATCACCAGACTGAATTCTAAATTACACAGGACACTTACATAATGCAAACAGCAAAATGACACCATTGTCAAGGAAGTAAAAAGATGACACTTTCTTTTTTAACCCAACAAGAGGTAAGCATAGCAAAATTAATCATAGAAATTTAAAAGGGTTACAGGGGATCAAATTTCAGAACCTTATTTATGCTAAACATGTTTTACCACTGACCTATAGCCTTGGCCCCTTAGACATTAGTTTTTAATGTGTTTCTTTTCCATTATCACATCTTCATCAGAATTCTCCCACAATATGGGTCTAGCTTCTATAGTCAGAGAAAAGACTAAGAGAATTCATGTGTCCTGAATTTTGACCCCCACAACTCTTGAATCAAATCGATTTGAAGGGAATTGTGGATAAAAATGTGCCAATTTCAGTTTGTTTCCTAAAGATGTAACATCCTTCCTATATCCACCTACGTTGTCCCTGCATGTTACTTGCAGATTTGTTTTCAGGGGCAAACTAAGTCCATTTGTTGGACCATTTTGACATGTATTACATAATTTCTCTTTCATTGTCATCCTTGTGGGAGGAATCTCTTAGAGAAGTTATTCTGTCCTATCATTTACGCCATTACCCTGTCAGAAATTCAAGAAAGATCTCTCACCTTCCCACTGAAATAGGTCTGAGAGCACTGGCCCTTGTCTCAGCTCTTAACTCAGGAGCTAGAGTGTCAGATGCGCCAATGATCATCAAGCTCTACTGAGTCTGTGGATCCAGGTACTTTGTCTCAGAAATTCAGGGATGAATCTCACAGACAGAAAAGATGCGTTTTATGGGATAAACTTTACTACAGTAGAAAGTAAGTTTAGAGAAATAAAGCTTATTGTAAGGGGAGCAAGCAAGCTTTTCTTGTACAGAAAAAGCAGCGAAAAGAGTTCTTGGATGTGAGGATTCCATATGAGATGACCAAACACAGGCTAGGATGCCCGTTCAAAAGCAAGAGAAGCAAAAGTAAAAAGGTCTCTGCAGCAGAGACAAACCCTGGAACCAGTGAGTTTTATTGTTTTGTGGCTTTTAAGGTTTTTGGGCTAGAGAAATAAGTTGCTTATTAAAATGCCTGCACTGAAGTGAAGAGAAGTGTACTTCTGGCCCAATCATTGGTCTCCATGAAGCGTCCATGTGTCTCCTTTCCAGTAGGGAACTGGTCGCGTTCATCGTTGTCTCAGTGACAGCACTGTGGACAGCTCAGCATCCACCGGCAAACTTTACAAGGAAAAAGCAAAATAGAAACAAGGAGGAGACACGAGAGGGGTTTCTTGGGGAGAGGGACTTCGTGGGACCTGCTGGAGCCTCCCAATACTGACTGTGGTTCTTCCCAGAGCCCTGGTTCCTCTCACGGCTTTTGCTACAAGGCCAAATTCTTCTTGCCAAGTGTTCTGACTTCACTTTTTTTAACCCAAACATTCACTTTAACAGTTTCATTCCCAAGGCAAGAACGTGACAGCAAACTGCTTATTTTCAATGTTCCTCCACTAACTACCTGGCAAGTCTCTTCCTTCTCTCTATCCCTTTACTGTTGGCTTAGTGGAAGTATTTGGGATTCTGAATTTCCTGTCATGGCAACAGAATTCAGAGGTTGCACAAGTCTTAGATATATTTCACTGACTACTTCTTTAAGAGGAAAGGTTATCCTCTTAAATCTATTATCTATCTATCTATCATTATTTATCATCATCAATCTATCTGTTATATATATAAGTATATAGTTTTAAAAAATATATTGTTATATCTTGTTCCTAGTCCTGTTTTATGGTGAATTTTCTAATCATGAATTTTGTCCCCACAAGGTCATCCACTTTCAATCTGAGATTTTTATATTTCCTCCTTAAGGAGACTTTTGTAACCTTTTTTTTTTCACTTATGTGGTAATGCTCTTTGTGTAAAGAAGTACTTTAGGCTAAAATTATTTGAACCAGAGGATATGATCATCTTAAAGATTTTAAAGTCAATAGTCTGGGGAATTGACTCAGTGGGTAAAAGTGCCTACTGTGCACACATGAATACCTGAATTTGGATTTGTAGAATCCACATGAAAGCTGGACACAATGCCTAGCATCTGTAAGTAATGCCAATGCCAATCTTTCTATGGTGAGATGGGAAATAGAGACAGAAGGATGCTGGAAGTTCATGGGCAAGCTAGCCTGGAGAATGTCAAAGTGAATAACAAAGGACCTTTCCACAACAAATGGGAGGCAAAACCCTCACCTGGAAGCTCTCTTCACACATTCTCCACACTTTCCTTGGCATGCTCATACTGGCATTCATACACAAACACACACATGTGTACATGGATACACACATGCATCATACACACAAAAACTCAAAAATGAAAAAAAAAAAAAAAAAAGGAGAGTCTACCTAGTGCCAGAAGAAACAATACTGCTGTAAAATCACACTGGCTGGCTACTTTTTGAATGCAAGTGTTAAATGCTTGGATTCTCATATCTTTATTCTTTGAACTGCAGGCTTTTTCCATTTAAAACAGATGTGGTTCCCTTCCTTTAAGGTTGACATGCTGACAGAATTCTGCATTTGAAACTGCTCTCTATGGAGACACAGATTACAGCTCATGTTAATATCTGTTTGTCTTTGCTTTCCTTGGGATTAACTCGGTGCTATACTTAATGGAAATTTGGTGATAGAGAAAGTGCCTAAAATGATAGTGACATGAGTAAAATTATGCCAAATTGTAGTATTATAATAACATAATTATAATATTTATTGTAATACCATATAATAAAAATATTTTTTCAGATATTAATATATTTCAGCTCTTGCCTACAAGGGCAGGCAAATGTAGAATTTTAAGATGCTATCTGATTAGCCTTACACAATGGCTGGGCCCTTCAGACTCTTCAGTTTTAAATTGGAATGGAATTTCCAGAATGTTCCATTGAATCTCAGTGGTTTTTGTGATGTGGAAGACCCCTGAAAGGAAATCAATTCTTGAAACTTCCAGAGCATTGTGACTTCAAAGTCACCCATACTTTTGTTTGTTTAAGTTTACTCTTGGACCTCCTGCATATTTATGTCTCTTTCTTAAGTAGATGAAAACGTCCTTTCTGGGAAGAGTTTTCCACAAAAGTACCATCTAATGGTTGTTTGTTAACAAGAGCCATCCCATGGCTGCCTTAGTGTGGACAGGTCACGGTGAGAAATCTTTTAACAGGGTGAGTTTACCCTTAAGTGCATGCAAAGTCTCATTTCCACCATCGTCCTTCAATGATTATTAGAACATTCATTCAAACTTCACTGCGATATACAGAAAACTGTGTAATGACATTTTCTTTCTGTAAAAATTTAAATTCCTATCTTTCAGCATAATAAATTAAGTTACTTTAATCTTTGTCTAAATGGAAATGGACATTTCGGAAGCTATGGTTTTCATGTTCCAATGGAGGCAGCCTGATTACTCACCCGCTCTGTTGAGAGGATTCCAGTATCAGATAGGACAGTCTCTAGGTTATCATCAAAACCTGATATCCTGTTATCTAATTGGGGCCACAAGGTTGTCAATATCAAGCACAGCCGTTGCTTCCTTAAATCTGCAGCCTGAAACCCAAGCCAGAATTTTAAGTCGCAAAGACATTGCTGAGAGCAAGAGGGAAATTTCAAAGCTATGCCAGGGGATTTAAAGAGCCTTGCTTCCATTAATCTTGCTGAAAGTCTCATGACTAAATCCCTATGCATTGCTTTTAAGATTTGCTCAAAAATATGTCTCAGCATACAAAGTATGGACAAGTTATTCATTATGGCTTTTACTTTATAGCATTCTGAAACTGTTTCTAAGTAATTTAGCACTGACTTTCCTCTTCTATAAAGATCAGAAAATACTTTCTACCTAAACCAAAGATTTTCTTTTTGATAACATGAACTTTTACAAAGAAGGAAACCAGTTTTTACACAATTTTCCTGAAAAGGAAAATTGTAATAAAACTTGAAAAATGGTAGCTGCTCTAATTTTTTTTTCTTATCTAAGAAACATTCAAGCACTGGAATTTCTTTTGCTTAAAACAGTTTGCTTACAGCCCCCCCCCCACATACACACACATATAATGTTGATTTTATATAGACATTTGTTCTCTATATAGATATCTGTTTTACTATGTATTTGTTTATGATATATGTCTCATTAATTACTAGGAATTTTCTTTCTGCATTCTGGAAATATCAAGGTTAATAAGACAGAGAGTTCTGGGATTAAAGGTATGTTCCACCATGCCCAGCAACCTGATTGGGTTTTGAAAAAGAAATGTTAATAATAATGGGTATTTGGCATATCATGTTGAGATAGGCTAGACAGAAATGAAATGACAGCAAAATTTTAGCAACAACATGCTTTTGTTTTAGTTAAGAGAAGTTGGAGCTCTCTAAGGTTTGTAAGCAGTTTCTCAGTGAGTTTTGGGATTATGGGCCTCGTCAGAGTGAATTGGACATGATTGATTGGAAAATCTTGGTGTTATCTAAGGTTAGAAAAGCAGTCAAGAAAAGAGATGGGAAAATGCTACTAAGATAGAAACATGTCACAAAAGAGTAGTCATTAAAGTATGGGTAAATGTCACAAGGGTCCCGTAGGACAAATATTTTGAGAAGGATGAAGCCATTTGTTTTTTCTGGTAACTATGATGCCATTGGTATCTCTGGTGGGGAGAATTGCTAGAGATTTATGTGTCATTATGAGTCTAAATGATGACAAATATAAGGACATACAGGAGTTATGCAGGTGTTCGCAAACAGCATGAAGCAGTAGCTTAGAAGGGCAAAGACTGAAGGAAAGACATTTTGGATGGGAAGACAGACCTGAGAATCTTCCAGGATCCATCAAGAAGCACATAGGGAGAGAAAAACCCACAGGCGAAGGAGAATATCAATGTTACAGTTAGTGCACACTTTCAGAAATTGCTTAGCATTCGCCCATGATGTCAAGTCATGCACAGGGTGGCTACTCAGCATTGTCTGCATCTTTCAGGAGTCTGTTTTGCTTCAGAAACTACTTCCCTCTCACAAAACAAGACTTTAATGAAGATTGTTTCTTGTTCTGCATCAGGTTTTTTTTGTGAGGACAGCTGGAGGCATCCATTAGGGTCTCTTGGGTCACCCATTTTAAGTGAGAAAGTATCTTGGAAGCTTTTGTCAGTCTCTACCATAGAATAAAGAAGATTCTGACAGTCCCATATTACTTCTTCTGCCCTTCTCACAGAAATGATGTACACTACTCTTGCTCACATTTCCCTGGCCAACAGGAACCTGACTCGATTATTTTATGAAAGGGTAACCTAACCGGGTGTCTCAAAGGAGAACCAGAAATTTGGTGAACAAATGTAAGGATTATAACATAACCTTAAAAGGTTAAGGAAAATTATAGAATTCAAAGGATGAATGAAGGAGCAAGATGGACTAAATTAATTACATTATCCAATTTTATTATATTAATTGAAATGCGTACAGTATTTGAAATCCTCTTATAGGAACACATGGAAAGAAAGTTCATAATTGTTTCTGAATGCCTTTAATATCATGAGAGAGACAGTGACTACCTTCCCATATATTAGTTATGATTAGTCTTGCTTGTATGTGACAGGAATAAAGGATAAACCAGTGGCTGACATAAGATAGAATTTATTTTTCCCCTCATTCAAAGCCTGAATGAAAAATATAGGCACTCCTTGAGCATCTGGACAAGGTCTCTTCTACCTGGCTCTTCTATCTGGATCGTTAGTCATCATCTACATTTGACTTCCATTTCATAGACAACTCGCCTGTTCCCGCACTAGTGCTCACACATTTCTTAGGCAGCAAGAACCTTCTGAGAGGTTCTGATACCACTGTTGAATATGTTGCAGTGGCCAGAACACAAAACACCTGTCATGGTCACTGTCCATACAGAGTTTCCATAAGTTCAACCAGCATTCAAAAATTTCATGTCTAAAATAGCACCAGAGAACTGGTACCACATGTGTGCTCATTTTACAAATTTCATTATCCCCATGTAGAGAGTCCTCCTCATTTAAAGTTGGAGATTTATTTCCTGTTTTAATTATTCTCAGCATAGATGAGAACTAGAGGATCCATGGTCCATATCAGGAATGTATTAAGTCATTTGGATTATTTACGTTTTGGAACTCTAATCAAGGCGTCTGAAATATGAGGATAATTATTTGGTGTAAGAGACAATAGACGTCAGTGTTTAGTTTTTGCTTAATAACATGTTTTCATCTGGCATTTCATCTGCTTCTGAGATCATCTCATTCACAGCACTGCTAGGAGACAACAGAGTACTTGGAAAAGTTTGATCAATGCTGTCTGTTGGTTATGAGTTAAACTATCTGTCTATAAAGAACTGGGCTCCACATGGAGTTCTAGTTAGGGAGCTCCAAATAGGTAGTGAGTTTTGGAGAGTAGTAAAGATTCCTCATTTTTGCTTTGCTTCCATGAAGGGAGCTATAAGATGGAACACGGTGCACTGCCAAAAGGGAAGAGATAACGCACAGTGAAAATTCAAAAGCAAGGGAGGTTGGCAGCTGTGTGTGACCCACCATTGGACCTGACAGAGATCTCAGGAAAAAGTAGCAGCCTTTTATGTCATGCTTCTGTGTTACACTTCTTCTTTTATAGAGACTTCCAGCTCCACAACCAGATGTTGGACTTATAATTATCATGTTGGTGGTACTGGTAACACAAATTTGAACTGTAGGGGAATGTATTATTCAGGTTGCAGAGAAGGCATACTTTGGCAAACATGCATGAATTAAACATCCAGCAGTTCAGGGTTTGTTGGAGCTCAGAAATGAAAGCCCTGGGTTCTGTGGGACACTCCAACTCAAGGGAGGAAATGTGGATGATACAAAGGAGGAAGGCTGACATTTCCCTTTGGTCTCCACACTTGTATACCTATGGTGTGCCTATGTGCATACAAACATGCATATACCATACACACAACATTTACATACACACATGTGAAAAAATAATTTCATGAAAATGATAGTCTGAAACAAACATGGAAAGCAAGAAGGTTGTCAGAGTTCAGTGAGGTTGACACTTAGGAGTCTCCTTTATGGGTGTCCTTCTTTAAGACTGGCCAATGATGTCAAAAGAGAAGAGGACATTTACAGGTGGGGATTTTACATGTAATTAGAGTTGAGTGACAGGCTTTATGAAACCATAAAACAGTCAAAGATTTGATATATATATATATGGGAAGCAAACAAAAGTGACCCTTATTTTTAATATTTCCATTCATCCCCTGCTATTATGTTTACATTTCATAAATTACCAATGTTTATTATCTATTAAATAAAGTTTCTTTTCCTCTAATGTTTTAAGTTTTTACTATTGTGAGTTGTTAGATGAAATTCAGTATTGATTATGTTCTTTGAATTCCTCAGCAACTCAAGTTCTTTTTGTAATTTCATGATGTTTTCATATCAAGAAAATCATCAAGATGTTGGCCTCTCTCTGACAAACAAACATAAATGAAACAAAGATCTTGAGAATTGACCCTGAACTTGACATACTCTCACTTACTCTAGTCACTTTTAAAATTTATATGATTCTGCCCATGTCACAAAGTAACATTTGAAAATAAAATTTTATTATAGGACAGCAAGCCATCTTTTAAAGTTCAAGGACACACAGCCTTAGCATATTTATTTTTATTTGTCAATGGTTTATGTTGATTTTATTCAAAGTGTATATGCATTAATAAAAGATTACTTATTTATGCCAAGTCATATCTTTCTTCTTTACACAGGAGAGAAGCAATGCATTCTATTGTTTTAGATAATCGTCACTTCAGGAAAAACTAATAAGTCACATTGTAGTATCAGTTTGTAAGACATCTCTTGACATGAAGTATTGCACTAAAGGTACATTGTAGACACAAGATTATCATCTCTAGTGGCAGAAGTATGAAAATATCAAACAGCTCTCAAATGATATCCCATTGCAGATCACATCAAGCACTTCTGCATTCATACTTTTCAGAACCTAACTCTGGACAGTTAGGTCTGGTGTAGTCCCTGAAAACTGCCCACCTGATGCTGGAAAGAAATATTCATTGGTGGACACAGAATAAATGAAAAATTTAAAGTATGAGAATTAACTATGCTACTTCCTTGGTAAAACTGTGTTCTTCTGTGCATTTGAAGCATGTGTCTTTTGGTTTAAGTAACGTGGCCACCATTTTTCATATGCTAGAAGGAAGTTAAAATAAAGGAATATTTCAAAAATGAAGGTCCTGAACTGTAAGGTATAGTTACTTTGGTATCTGGATTTCCATAGATTTATTTTTCTATGAGCAGGCGGAATTACTGGCTCTTAAGAAGAATGAACTAAATCTCGTCTCTCCTCTGTTCTCTTGTCTGAATTAATGGCTTTTGACTTGCCAGAATCACAGCGCAGGCTATAAAAACTGGAGGAGCTTGGCATGTACCATGTTTCCCCCTCACTGCATTAATTGAACTGTAAATGAGATTGTGATCAGTAACATAAAACACCCCACCCAGAGCATGTGGGTAGGAAGCACAGGAGAGATCTAAATGTTTAGTACAATGCGGAGTGTGGCCATCACTAGATGCCTCCTCTGGACATCAGTCCCAGTGAAGAACAGTGTGTCTCCTCACTGGACCTCTTGCAGTATGCCATTTAAAAACAAAAATTACACTAAGTGAGGTAACCCAAGCCCAGAGAGACAAAGATCACACGCTCTCTCTGTTATTTGGTTCCTAAGTATTAATGTGTGTATTATATACATAAGAGGAAATGAGACTGAGTGTGGGCTGAGTCATGATAAGACAGCGAGAGGGGAACAAGAGGTGATGAGAACAGGCGAAAAGACAAAAGGAAACATGGACTGTGAAAACAGAAGTGAGGTTCAGGGACTGGGGGCCGGGTGAGGCAGGGGGATGAGGAAAGGGAGGAAAAAGAAGAAAGGGAGGAAGGGAACCAGGCTTTTTTGTAACTGCTGTAAGAAAACCTAATTCTCTGTACACTGATAGAAAATTAAAAAAAAAAAGTTAATCACACCAAAAATTAAATTTCAAGACCTTCATATGCTTTTTCTTTCCCTACATATAGTTGTGACAATTCTACTCTTGGCATATTGCTCCATGATTTCAGCAGCCTCTGGCTCCATTGTTCTCTTGGGTGCACCTTAGCTCTTGTCGCTTTGAAGAACTTGAATTTGTCTGTAATTTCTCCTATCCTAGCTCCTATTTTTCCAGGTCACTTCTTCACTTCTACTACTTCCTACAAACTCTTCTCTCTCTCATATACGATTTTTTTTTTTTTGTTTTTTGAGTCAGGGTCTCAGTGTCCACGGGAGGCTGTCCTCAATGCACTGCTTAGACCACGTTGGCTGTGAAACCATACAGATCCACAGGCTCAGGCTCCTGAGTACTGTGACTACCGGTGTGAGCCCGCACACCTGGCTAAAGCTTCCTTTTCTGTGACCGGGACTGCAAATACGTTGATTTTCATTTGCTCTCATTTGTTCCTTTCTTCCCAGCGTCAAGTTCATGGCTGCTCCTTCTTGTCGCTCCTTTGCAGGCGAGATTGACTCTGGTAGCAAACTTTCACTTCTTTCTACGCATTCCAAGAGATACTGCCTCGGACCTGGTTAAATTCCACTTGCTGCCTATTCTGTGATGGCACCTGCCACGGGCCCCCATTCCACATCGGTGGATTAATCCCGCATTACGCTCTTGCTTGTTATAATGAGTAGAACTTTGGAAACAGGTATCACATGTATCACATTGGGCGTCGCTCACTTGTTCTTTCTTCCTTTTTCCTGACAATAGCACGTACCTTCTCCAAGCACCTTCTCCAAGCCCAAACCGCTCTTTTGCTCTCTCGTCACGCTAACGCAGTATTGCTTCACTGAGAAAACTGCACTCCACCAGCACTATACCCAGTTCATGTTGCTAAGTCCAAAGGTTAGTTCCCTGTTTGTTTGATTTGTAGCTGTCTTTTATTGGAAAGCTGTCTTAACATTTGACTTCCGAGACACCGCATTCCTCACTGACCATTCCTCAGACTCAGCATTGGAAGGACTGAGGCTCAGTGAACAGACCTTTCATCTGCCTTCATTCTTCCCCTTGGTGATGTCACGGAGTCTTATGGCCGTGAACAGCTTGCACTGACTTGTGGGTCCTTTATAAATTTCTACCACCTGGACTTTGCAGCGGCTTGTTTACTTAGATGTTCTCTTAAATACATGATGGGCGTGTCGATTGTAGATATTAAAACCAAACAGATGATCTAGGCCCGGCGCCACCAACCAGGCATGTTCTTATTTCTGTCTTTTCCATATTAATTCATGAAAATATCATCCTGTTTTGTTTTTCATGTCAAAAATTTTGCAACCACTGTTATGTTTTTTTTTTTTTTCATTTGTTGTTATAGTTCAGACTCCATTTGTCTACAGATACTCTCAGTTCCAACTTCAAAAGTTATTAGCCACTTGTTCCTCTGGTCACAGCTTCCACTGTGGTCCGGTATCTTCCCCGAAGCTTGGTGCTCATTTTCTAACCACCTCTGTGTTTGTTTGCCATGGCAGGCAGGGAGCACCTGTGAAGGCAGATACGTGCTGGCTGCTCCCCTTCCCAAAGCAATATGGCCTCCAACTCACTCGTAACAAAAGCAAAATGTGTTATAAGGGCTGACAGAGACTCAACCCGGTATGTCCCGTTTCCTCTCTCACCCATCCTTTAATTCATCCTGGGTCATTCTATTGCAGTCACGCCAACTGTTTTGCTGTCCTTGTAACACACAGACATGTGCCTTTCTTTTCTTTGTGTCTTCTAGCTAGAAAATCATCATTTGTGCATCCTTCTTCAAAGGTCATTTGTGAGTGGCACCTACGCAGAGGAAAGCAATCTACTTCCGACTGTTCCATTCTTTCCCAGAGCACATCTTATAACACATGTATGTGCATACACATATACTTCCATTTATTTATATGTTAGTACTTCCCCGTTGTCCTGCCAGAATGTAAGTCCGACGAGTATTGAGCCATTCTTTCCTGCTTTAATTTTCACTGCTCTATCTCCAGTAATCAGAACAAGGCCCAGTATAGATCAAGAACTTAAAATGTCTTCACTGAATTACCTAACAAATGAATAGACTTAGTGTTAAAATGCAGTTACATATGATCGGAAGAAAACCCAAACTTTAAAACAACACAAAGAATGCTGTTAAAATTTCCAGACACCCATATTGTTGAAGGCAAAGAATAACCTGTGAAGAATCCAGATTTTTTTTTATAAAAAGAAATGTCTATACTCCATTGATGCCAGTTTCTGTGTGGCTTTTTATACTTGCTCTGAAACATTTTTATAGAGCAATGTTTCCAGTCAGAAACCTGCTAACCAATACTATCTCTTCCATTGAAGGTCCTTGTCTTCTCCAAGGAAGAATTAAATGCTCACATTCTAACTATGGGCAGCTCAGGGACTAGGGTTTGGAATTCCTTCTAATTTTTCAATGCTCTGATTATAAATGCTCTATCATCTTTACAGAAAAAGTAGAGCCATTCAACAGACATTCAAAAGGCAGACATAGAAAATCAATTCTTAGGGAAGTAATTAGATGATTATGGTATGTCCCTGTCTGGGGGTGGAGGGATTAAATTATCCAGCTATGATTACCAGTAACAAATGAAGGCTGTTTGTATTGCTGGATAGAACTTATGAAAAGTAGCAATTTGTTTTCTTGAATTATCTGTATCTCTGTGATTTTTCTAAAATACTTGTTAAAAATTAATTAATTTATTTGCAGGCAGAGAGAGAGAGAGAGATAAGAGAGACAGACAGAGAGAGAATGGGTATGCCAAGGCCTGTAGCCACTGGAAATGAACTCTAGATGCATGAGCCCCCTTGTGCATCTGGCTTATATGGGTTCTGGGGAATCAAACCTGGGTCTGTTGGCTTTGCAGGCAAACGCCTTAACCACTAAGCTGTCTCTCCAGCCACTCTGTGAGTTCTTTAAAAATAATTTGCTCTTTTCTTGTTCCTAACATTTTCCTGGTTAGCCTTTGTCTTCACTTCTGGACTCATTATATCTGCATAGACATCTAGCACATGCTTCCTCATCCTGGGATCATTTTGTTTTTTATTATTATTGGAAAGCCTTGGTGTCTGGGAGTGCATATGCCGGAGGGCATCAAGTCCACTATGCCCACTTTTAAAAGAACAAAAGATAATAAGTCTCTTGGGTATCTACATCTTCCAAATGGCATTGTGTTCGTCAGGTTTTTGCTACTAAAATCAATACCTGAGGTAAAGTAGTGATAAAAGTAAAGGTTGATTTGGGCCCCAAGGTTTAGAGCTCTCAGTCCATGACTCAATGGCCCATTATATTGAGCCGGTTTGACACCAAAACTGCTCATGTCATGGGTGAAAAGGGAAGAAGGAACAAGAGAGGGCCACAGCTTCCACCTTGTCCTTCTAATGACATGGAGATTTCCCTCCTGTCTCCACCTCACAACAGGAATGCAGGCTGGAGATCAAACCTTTGACACTCTGAGTCTCATGTAACTGGACGATGACCAGCCATTGGAAGACCTAGATACTGTCACCTGTGCTGACCATAAGTCACCCCTCCGTGCTGTTAGGATTCTCATTGCTTCTCCAGGTTCGTGAAAAAGGTCGTTCCTATCTTGTATCTGCTCCTACTGAGCCCTAAACATCTGTTGTTTCCCCTTCTCCATCAGAGTTGATTCGGGCCACTCAGCTTTGTGTTTTTAACTATTGCTAGCATAATTTGTCAGAGATGCCAATCCATTGTTACTTATAGTACCAACCAACTACCTCCTGGGGTGTTCACCTGGGGCGTAACACCTCGGAGCCTTCCACATTGTGAAAACCAATTTATTTTGTATAAAAGAAAGTCACATAACTTCAGAGATGCTATCTTTAACACTTCCATTGGAAGAATTCATCAGGGTTATACAATTCTGTCCCATACTTCTCTCCAGAATCTTAACCTCTGGGTGACCTCTTCCTTCCTAGGTCTCTCCTGTGGAGTTTCTACAACCTCTTTAGGACTCAGACTTGGGTTGAATAGAATTCCTATGGCTGCTTTTTTTTCCCCCATTGGCTTTCATCATTTTTTCCATGTAAACCTCCAGATTTCTAAATTTACTTTCCCATATGACAACTTTTTCATTTTGTAAAGTGAAAGTCACCTAATTTGTCGTCAGACAACTCATTTGTGCTAATAAATGAAAGTCACAGGATTTAGAACCATTCAAGTGGGACCCTGAAGGCTTTCTTAAATTGAAAGTACATTTTACTAAAGATCTTTTAGTCCTAATGCTTTCCTTTTGCTGTCAATATTAAAACCATAGCTAATACAAAATATAAATTTAGCATATAATAATTTCAACATTTAGTCTTTTTGTCAACTTCCCTGTGAAATGCTATATATTCCTTCTTTTTTTAATCCTCACAATTACTCTTGAGGGGTAGCAACCATAGTATACTTCATTTTCCTAATGAAAACTGAGATTAAGGTGATTAAGCAACTTGCCCAAGGTTACAGCAAGTTTGACATAGCATATCTTTTAATCCACACAATTACCCAGTTGACTGGTGCAAAGAATTTAAATACTTTCCCATGCATCACAAAGCCAGTGAGGAGCAGATTTTAGCATTCATAGTCTCTTCTTACCAAGATCCTTTAAGTTCTTCTATGATATTCACATTCTGCTAACACAAAGGCTCTTTGAAATGTGTTTAAAAGATGAGAAGGTTGCATCAATTATCTAATACCAAAGTAATACTGTGTAACACTCAAATGCAAAATTCAGTGACACATGCAATGAATGTTATTTGGCTTATGAGCATGAGAAGCTTAGCTGACTGGGCTTGGTTGGCTTGCTTGTCTGCGGTTAGTGGTTGGTCACCTAAGCAGTTCTGTTTACCAGCGTCTTGGCTGGGCTACCTTGAAAGTTTTTGATCATCTCAGCTAGAATGCCTATGCCAACTTGCCCCTATGTCACATGTATCTTGTTTATCTCACAGGCTATCTTTGGAATGTTTTCATGAAAATCTTACAGGAGCAAAAGCAAGAAAAACCCAGTTCTTTCCTTATGTTGTAATTGCTAAAATCCCTTTGGTCAAATCAAGTCATATGGCTAACTGACAATCAAGATAGGGGATCTCTATAAAATTTATGGAGAAGACAATGAGTACATGGGGGGGGTGAAGACTTGAGTCTTGTTTTACAAACCACTTTGAGCTTCTAGCAAGTTCTCATCATAAACAGAAAAGATACCCACTGAGGTTCACTCTTTATTCTTTATTTTGTTTTCTTTTGGGTTTTTGAGGTAGGGTCTCACTCTGGTCCAGGCTGACCTCTAATTAGCTATGTAGTTTCAGGGTGGCCTCGAACTCACGGCTCCCCTACCTTTGCCTCCTGAGTGCTGGGATTAAAGGCCTGTGACACCACGTCTGGTGAGGTTCACTCCTCAGTCAGCCTAGTCCTTAAAAAAGTAATGCAGCAAATGCTTTGCTATACTGCTACTGCATTGATAAATAGTTTGATAGATGCTCAGTTAAGGATCCAATATTTATCAACAATTTAACAGATGATCTCTTGTGATGTAAATGTATTTTTAAATTTAAATTTTATTTATTTATCTGCTAGAGAAAGAGGGTGGGGAGAGAGAGAGAGAGAGAGAGAGAGAGGGCATGACAGGGCCTCCAGCCACTACAAATGAACTCCAGATGCATGCGCCCCCTTGTGCATCTGGCTAACATGGGACCTGGGGAGTCGAACCTAGGTCCTTTGGCTTTGCAGGCAAATGCCTTAACTGCTAAGCGATCCCTCCAGCCCATAAATGTACTTTTTTTTTTGTAACTATGTTATCATAGTTAGGCTTTAAATATAAATAGTTCCAAAGCAATGGCATCTGAATTTATAATTCTCCTTCAAGTAGAATGCTGACCCAGGTTGCTCAGCGTTAGTGGATTCATGGTTCAGAAGACTGTTTTCTGGAGTTTGACGCAGCTGTTCCAGCTTAGTGACAACCCATGGGGAAAGGTGGATAAGCATAAAGCTTCTGAAAGCCACCCTGGGTCTCTCAAAGTCAGCCCCCAGCTCATTGTCTGGGTCAGGAATATATAAAAAAAATAGTCTTGGTAATTATACATGAGTTTTCAGAGAGATTCATTATGAACTTTATCTCAGTCCAGTGGAGCTTTGTGAAGTTAAATTCTAAGCAGAGTCAAAACACATGTGAATCAAAGATTTAGCCCAGAGACCTGATGCTTACAGTTAACTGTATATCAGGTACTTGTAAGGCTGCTTAACAAGGTCTTATTTCTTTGATTTATCAATACACAAAAGTGTACAAAACTACTGGGTTTATTTGCTTATTTCACCAGCTAGTAAGAGTAATTCAACTACATACAGGTTAAGCTTATCAAAGTTACAGGAAATCCTCAGTTTTGCCGTGCAAATCACTTGTAAAATCATTGGTTAAAAAACACCTTTTATTTACCTGTAACAATACTATGGATTTCATTCCAATTTGTCATACCTATTCTTTGCTGTCTCCTGTTTACCTTGTCTCTTCTCTTTTCCACATTGATACCAAGCTTGGAGATCTTCATGATTCTGTCCTGGGCTCTCTTTGTTCTCATTAAAATCTTCCCCTTTAGTTAAACTTCCATGTGTTAAATGCTGTCAGCAGTAAGTAGACTCTTCACTTTGTATCACTGAGATGCTAAGAGTTGAACAATGGAGGAACAAGGCAGAAATATACCCAAATAAAGATGAATGTCATCTGTCGATAATTTAAAATTAAAAAAATTATAAAACATTGTGATCTCTTTCCTATAACAATTTGATAAAATGCTTTAGTCAAAGCAGATAAAACATTCTTTCCTGAACAAAGTTGGATTTTTGATATGGTTATTATTGAATTTAAGTAAAATATTTGTAAAATTAAAATTAGTATATTTTAATTTCATATCCTTATATCAACTATGTGGAGAATAAATTTATCTTAGAAATTGAGTCATACATCATGGAGGCAGAGAGAAGACCAAGGATTTGTAAGCTGGAGCTCAAACTAAGCCAATAACATATTTGATCCTAATGTATGGCAAGCTCTTGGGAATTGTTAGGGAATGACAGGGAAGACTGAAGCCCCGGCTTCATTAGAACCAAGTTAATTTACCACACACCACCTTATGTTCTGCTTAGGTCCTCAATGGAGTTGCATGAATGTTTGTCCATGTTTGAGAGGATAGTTCTGTATTTATTCTACAGTTTCAAATGTTAATCTCTCCTGGAAGCTTCTCCCTACCCTCAGAAATGATATTTTATCAGCTTTTTAGGACTCCCTCAACCTAGACAGCTTACATACAAATTGACAGCCCTTCCTTTATATATACAACAGAATTCTACTCAGTGGTAAGGAAAAATTGAAATAATGAATTTGCAGGAAAATGGATGGACTTGGAAAAAAATCATACCAAGCAAAGTCACACACACTCAGAAAGACAAACACCTCATGTTCTCCCTCATATGCGGCTCCTAACTTGGAATAGCTTGAGTTGATTATAAGTGGTAGTAAACATCAGGAGTCCTGACAAGAAACTAGAATAAAGCTGGGGAAAAGGGGAAATAGGGACAAAGGAGAGGAGGGGCTACTTGACAAGTCAAGGAAAAGAAAATAAAAGAGAATACAGGGAGTGAAGGGTCTTTGGTGAAGGGGGAAGATGGGGGGAGGAAGGGGAGAGAATTACACAATACTAATGACAACATGAATCAGTACCATAGAAACCTTCCTCCTGGATAGCATTCTGTAAGATATAACCCTCAATAAAGGGATTTTGAGAGGTAGACAAATGTGCCCCACAGAAGGCGGAGAAAGCTTTAACCCTAAAACCATGTGTTCTGGCTGGTAAATCCCAAGGCTAGAACAGGGTCACCCCCCTACAGTGAGTTGTTCATCAGGGAGACCCATGCCGTCCCCAAAATAATGCAGTCCATTTCTAAAGCACTTGGTTACCTGCCAGAGATGAAAGGTAAGACCCTATTTCTGAACACAAAATAGCCTGTACTCACAGGACTTAAAAACACAATATTGGAACTCAAGGGGGAAAGCAATTTCCTCCTGGCTAGCCCTCATGGATTTGGAAAAGTATGATGGCAGCAGCAGGGGATAATGGTTACCAATAGCGTGACTAAGCAGGAGATCTTGCAAGTTATAAAAACATTCAGCAGGGCACAAGATACACACCTGTGTAATAGTGGCACACAGCCTATGTGGGTAATCAACTGTGCTTGGACGGGACATGAGACCAGATCAATAGGAGAAAACCCATACCTGGTACTGGGAAACAAGTCAGATTCACATGGATAAGAAATACATAGACTCCAGAGAGAATTTCCACTACTCTTTGGCTGAGAAGAGTTGATATGATCATCAGAAAATCTCTCAAATAACTATGCTTGCCCCCTTTAATCTAAGCTGCTCCCACTTTTTGTTGGAAAATCTATTTTATCTCACAGATGACATGAGAATACTGGGAAGATTCAGGATTCATCAATACAATAATAAAAGAAAGCTGGCTACCTACCACAAGAAAGGTCACCTCTACTACATCTGCTGGGGCACAAAAGACATTGCAGAGGAAGTGGTGACAGAAGTACTGTTCTCACTGCTAGCCTGAAAACCAGTCCCAGGGTTGTTGTGACAGACACTAGGGAAACTCAAATTTCATCATCTGGAGACATGGAATAGTGGTTAAGGCATTTACCTGCAAACCCAGGTTCAATCCTACAGTACCCATGTGAACCAGATGCAAAATGTGGTGCATGCATCCAGAATTTGTTTGCAGTGGCTAGAGGTCATGGCATACCTCCCCCCTCTCTCTCTACCTGCTTCTTTCTTTCTCTCTCTCTCTCAAATAAATAAATTAATTAAATATTTGATAAAAAACTTTCATCAAGACAGAAATGCACAGACTATAGAGAAGTCAACACTAAATCAGATTTCTAACATGCCCACCAAGGCTCAGGGAACACTGTAGAAGAAGGGGTTGAAAGACCATAGAGCCACAGGGTGGGGAGGATTAGCTTGAGGTATGGCCACCCCCAGAGAGACTGACTTAGGCCTTTAAGACCCCACAGTGAATACCAAAGACCTAGTTGAAGAGGGCCCTTAGTGGAATGGGGTGGGTGGGGGAGCATATATGCATATAGCCTTTTATAAAATATAAAATTATATTATATATATATGTATATGTAATATAAATAATATATATATATATATATATATATATATATATATATATATATATATATAATTTCCAATGGCAATGAAAAACTCCTAGTTATATAATTTACCTAGACTCACCTATACATGACTGGCCTCAAGAAAAAAAAAAAAAAACTATAAAGTTTAAAATTAGCTTAAGCTTGCTGCATACAAACTTCCTAAATCCAAAGCTACTATAGTCTTATTTATTTTCTTTAGACTATTGGAAATTAAAATAGATAAGTTGTAAACTATGCTTGGAAATCTTGAATTACTAAATGGATCAGTTCCCACCATGAAAAGTAATGAAAATATGGCTTTAAATGTAGCTCAGTGTTAGTGCTTGTCTAGCATGCAAAGGTTGTATGTTCAATCCATAGCACTGAAAACAAACAAACAAACAAACAAAAAACCGCTAGGAACAATAGTAAAGCACAAAATAAAAACAAAATCAGAGAGCCTCTTGTTCCTTTAGTAAGATGGTCATGCAGAAAATCACCATACAGAATTCCATAGATTTATTATGTAATAATTCCAATTATGTAAGTGTAATGGAAAAAAAAATACTAGCAACCATGTGCGAACCCAGAATTTGCAAGAATAAAGACCCCCAGCACAGTAGGGCTGGTCCTGTGGCTGCCTCCCTAAGGTGGGGGTGTAGAGAGCAGCCCGAATGAGCTTCTCAGGCTCTTTTTATAAGGCAAAACCATTGAAATCACAGGTCGGGGCTTTTCAGAGGCAAGCAGGCATGGTGACAGAAGCAGACCAGCCATTACAGTTCAACTACTTCCTGGAACATTATGAATACACAATCCTGGGAACAGTAATCAGGGAACAATTTGTGGCTCCAGCTCAGAAACAGAAACTTAGAACTTAGTCATTATACGAAATGGCTCTTGTTTGTAAAATGGAGTCAGGTTGGCTCTTCATTCCCCCCTTTTCTTATGTATCCCTGTCAAATATTTGATAGGGGTTTTTATTTTCATTGCCTGTATTGCTTGGTACTGTTTATGAAGAGCAAGCATTTTAGCAGTTTCTATCTTTTGGATTACAAAACTAGCAATGTCCTGGAAAATGTATGGTCCAATTTTTAGGGCAAATAAGATAAGTAATAAAAGGCCCACTGTGGCTGAGATAAGAGTATTTAACAAGGGGGATCAATGCAACAAAGATTGATACTAGTTACCTCTTTGGGTTTCCTTCAGATAGTGACATAGATAAGTTCAGCTTCTTAGCAGTTAACTCTTACAGTGACTTTACCCCCCCCCCCAGTCTTATGTTTTAACAGTTAATTTTTCTAACCAGGCACAGTGTATATCATGTTGGTTTTGTTTTTAAAAATCTCATGTTGAATTCCTCATGCTTCTGTCCTGTGTAGACTAGTCAGCTTCCAGAGTGACTAGAGCATGGCTGTAGTCTCCATGTCAGGGGTAGGTGTCCTCTGGAGCTTGACTTTAAGGGGCCCCTCTAGGTTCCTGGTAATCTGTTAACTGTTACAATCAGGTGAGGACATTGTCCTCTTGATTCTGGTGTGATGAATTAATATCCCTTGGTTGATGGGTATGGTCCAATTCCCTGAGGGTAGGTGGGTCCCCTTGTGTTACAAATTTTAAGGGAGCACCATCAATGGCAGGTGAATCTGGTTTACCTTTCTAAATCTGAGCAAAGAGACACCTTCGGACAACCAACACCACCCACATCAGCAAGTACAAACAGCTAGAAGTCTAAATTGCTTTTGCATGTTAGGATGGGGGTCTGAGATCTGTCCTTAGTGATATACCTCCTTTAATAAGACATATCAAAGATAGATTGGACTAATACAAATTAATAAATCTCAGGTGGACATAACCATTGATGAAAATTTTTGGAATTTTTATTTAAAGGCAGCAGTGGCTGACTAATCAGGGACAGGCAGAAGGCCTGAGTTAATGTAAGTTATTGTGAGCCAACATAAGACAGGGAGCCTATTAGTCTGATTCTTTGTTTATATTGTAGTATTTTGTAGTTATATTTTTTATTGGGTGATGAAGACCATGTAGGCTATATTTTGGAGATCAATACTGGCACTGTAGGAGAGACTTTTAGAGACCTGTGAGGACCTGCTAGGATAAGTCCAGGCTGTGCTGACCAAATGGCCTTCCCTCTTTTGGGAAGTCTGGAGGAGTGCTTTTCCTCTGATGTAACTCCTGTTGCAGAGACAACTACTTGGAATTTATCTCTCAGTGTTCATATCCTCCCTGGTCAAGAAGACAGGTGACTTACCAGAGGCTAGAAATTAGCAAGTGTCCCATCATCTCCTTCTGAACTGGGAGCAGGAACCAAAATGTTGGTTATCCTTTTATCTCCAATGTTTCCAATTGACTTTGGCTTTTACATATGGTTATTAGTCACTTAGGGAGACTATACATATCTGATTAGCAAAACACATTTAGTTAAAAAGGGGCAGAACATACCTTGTTAACAAAGCAGATCTGGACAGAGAATGATACAATAGTTTAAAATCATTCTGATTAGTATTTAAGTTGAGTTGTCAGGTGACAGTGTAAGCTATATCTGGAACATAGAAAACACATACATTTTATCTTTTAAGTATCTGTGAGCTATAAGTACAAGCAGGACATTTTAGTAGTCCTGAAAGCAATATTTTATCAATACCTTCAAGCCAATTGATTTAATATTGAAATTGTATGTCAGGAAAAGACAATACAGTATAAAAACTTGGCATCTGTGTTTGGAAACAACTTTGGCTAGTCTGTATATCTATGCAGGTACCAATTACCCCCAGACTGGAAGCAGAACAGCAGTTTAAGATTAATTTTTAAGGGCAGGAAACATCTTAAGTATCAATATCTCTATAAGCAATTAACTTAAGATAGCAGAAATGAGACAATCACTTAAGTAAAACCTAGACTGAGATTGATTATAAATAGCTTAAGAATAAAATCAAAACTGGTCACTGTTGTGTTAAGCTAGCCTGACTTTAACATACACTAGAGACATTATGACAGACACAAAGTAATTTCTTAAATAAGTATCTGAACCATTGGACCATTTTATAGCTTAACATAAAGCAATATTTATGACTGTAAGAATATATGAAACTTAAACCATATTATCATTGCTTGTATATAGCAGTTTTTTTTTTCTCTCTCTAGGATATGGGGAGCTTTCTCAGTTTCCTAAGAGGAAAGTCACAATGACTAAGTCACCTTTTATAAGACTTATATTATAACCTCAGTGATAACCATCCAGCAAAACCGATATAAGCAAGACAGGACCATCTTAAAATTACAGGGTTTTAGCTAGGCGTGGTGGTGCATGTCATTAATCCCAGCACTTGGGAGGCAGAGATAGGTTTACTCTGAGTTTGAGACCAGCCTGGGACTATAGAGTGGGACCCTTACCTTAAGAAAATGAATAAAGATTAACCTAGCCTTTAATAATTTCTTCAAGAGAGGAAAAAAAGAAACACATTAAGAAAAACTTTAGATAATTTTCAAGTTTTTTTTTTTAAATGATCTGACTGGCCAAAAATAACATTAAGGAAATGAAGTGTAAGATCTAAAAGTTTTCAATTTCTTTTATATTTTATTACTACTGATTGGTTTAGTTGAATAGTTTTGCTTATTGATAGTCAAACAACATGGACATTTTATAAACCAGATTATAATATTATAGATTACAATATTCTGATATTGACAAAAAGTAGAGTTTACATATTTAAGGCACATGAGGCTACAGAGAGTAAACAATGAACAAAAATCTGTTAACAGAATTAAAAATAAACAAAAATCTATATTATGTAGTAACATTTTTTGGCTTAAATATGAAGGACATGAAAAACTTTACAAATTTTAAAGTTGATTAGAATTTGGAGACCTTTATATAATATTTTCATATATATTTTTTTAGGAGGCGATTTAGCACTTTTAAAAGCTAAATAAGATGCCCACCCAGTATATAAGTCAGTTTCAAAAGTTAATTCAGCTATATTTAACATACACCAATAATAGAGTAACTGGTCTAAACTGCTATGATTTTAAAAAAAAGGAGACAAGCCTCATGGAAAAGAGAGGGAATGGGTATGCCAGGGCCATTTGCCACTGCAAAAAATCTCCAAATGCATGCTCCACTATGCATTTGGCTTTGAAAACAAACACCTTTAACTGTTGAGCCAGAAGGAAATATTTTTAATCTCCCCCAAATTAATTTCATAGAACTATAGGTGAATTTAAATATACACAAAATCTCATGACACAATTTATAACTATTTAAATCTTAACCAACTCTAAAATTCTGTCTGTGGCACTTGGGTAAACTTACTTAATAATGATGTAAGTTAAATCTAAAGTATTAAGACTGGTTGTTGGAAGAACTGAGGAGTAGTTCCCCAGTGTATGACATTTAAATGCTGTTTGGTGCCTCCAGATGTAGTCTATTTGCCTTATGAAATAGGAAAAGAGAGTAAACAATTTCTCTGTGAGATTTTTTTGAGGCAGGGTTAAATACAATATCCTTAGAAGAAAATTAAATATTAATGAGCCAATTTTAACCTTAAGATTTAGTAAAAGGTTGACAAATAGAGGAACGTAGCTAACCTGGATGAGTACTCAAAAGTCAGTCTTTCACCACCATTATCATGACCAGATTAACATCAGTGAGTTAAAGGTTTAAGTTTACAACCTGAATACCATAGCAACTTGCCACCAGCCAGAGCCATCCTTTATCCTTTGCTAGTCTGATGTAAGCCCTAGGTTAATAGTCATTTTATATCTCAAGAACTCCTTACCATAAGACTTTTAATATGGCCATTTCAGGTTTTTTTTCTTCAAAAGGCTTTTTGAGTTAGCTTTTTATAGAAGAGTAGATCAGATTTGATTTATACTATTTGCCCAGAATATCCTGAAACATTAAAAAAAATTTTAAACATTTTTAAAAATATGAAAGCAGATTTGAACATTATTAGAAATTTTAGAAAGTTTCTGACAAAGTCATTACTGAGTACTTCTAAATTTAAATTTACATCTTGAGACTACTGTGTGTTATTACTCCCATAGAAGTACACAGAGATTAAAGTGAACTTAAAAACAGTTGTGCGAGGCTTGGTGGTGCACACCTTTAATCCTAACACTTGGGAGGCAGAGGTAGGAGGATCACCATGAGTTTGAGGCCACCCTGAGACTACATAGTGAATTCCAGGTCAGCCTGGACCAGAGTGAAACCCTACCTTAAAAAAAAAAAAAGTTGTAAATTTCTTATAAGAAGTCCCCATCTGTTTGTAGCAATTTGGGACTCACCCACCTTCGTGCTGGGGCCAGGACCCTGAGATTCCCTGCGCCTGCAATCCCCCTGGATCTGCAAGGCAGGGAGGTTAAGAGCCATCAGAAAGTTTGCTGGGGGTAGTATAAACTCTAAAGAGGTCTGTGTCTTGTCTTTCTGTCCAACAGTGAGCCTTGTGAATTAGGCTCCTCCTCTTACTCCCAGGGCCACCTGGCCATCTGCAGATCAAGCCCTTCAGGGGAAAGCACTAGGTGGCACATTGCAGGTACCTTCTCATGTGTAGTGCCCTACTTTGATCTTTGTTATGGAGAACTTCCCCAGCCACAGCATGTGAGAAGAAGACGTCTTCCCCAGGTTCTAGCATCTGCCTGGGATTAACCCAGAATTTAACTATTTTTGATTTACTTCTTGCCCCTGGGGAACGCAGTGGGACAGCATAATCCCTCCACCCCCCCCTTTTTATTTCTTCCTAAAACTCCAGGTATAGTTTTGGACTTCCCACAGGGCAGCTTTCTGATCCTGTCATTCAAAACGTTTTAAGAGTAGAAGAATCTTGCATTTCTTATGCTTATGATTGTAATTACTTTCAGTGTTCCTTCTGGGGGACATGCAACAGTAATAGTTGGCCATGCAGTCTAGGACAGTAGGCTTTGTGGAGGACATCTCCCAGAATGCATTTCTGTTATGTTGGTGGTGCAGAACAGACACAAAGGCAAAACCTTACTATTATTCAGCTTTAGGGCTGTGACCCAGCCACACATACACACATATATGCACACATTGATTCCAAGTGCACTTTTCATATAGACTCCAGACACATTTTCCCTTTACACAATCATGCATTCAGAATCTCTGCATTCTTTTTTTTTATTTTTTGGTTTTTGTTTTCTTTTTTTTCTGAGGTAGGGTTTCACTCTAGCCCAGGCTGACCTGGAATTCACTATGTAGTCTCAGGGTGGCCTCAAACTCATAAACTCATGGTGATCCTCCTACCTCTGCCTCCCGAGTGCTGGGGCTAAAAGCGTGTGCCACCATGCCCAGCTGCATTCCTATTTTAAATTTTTATTGTATTTATAACTCTGTAGACCAAAACAAAATCTCAAAATTACTTTGAATATCATTTGAGATTTCATATTTAGGATTTTCCAAACCAAAACTTGTTTAGTCTCAATTCCAATTTTTAATTTCCAATTTTCTATTTACCTGGGGTGGTCAGCGTTTCCAGGTCACCCAAGGACAACCTGTGATTGGATATCAAGTTCCTAGGAGTATCCAATAATGTTAAGCACAAAAGGACAAAACAAACACACAGAGAAAGACAAGACAGACATAAAAGAACAAATGAAAGACGCCTGGACAGATGCGAAAGACCACAAACAAATGACATATGGGCCCAGAAAACAAAGCCAAGTAGACAATGTGATCTTTCGCTGTTGTCTAAGAACCAGGACCAAGTGGACAATGCAGGGTCCATAATTGTCCTGAACCAGGTGGGCAGTGAAATGATGTGCCATTGCCCTGGACAGGTGTGTGCATGTGCCTTGTCAGACAGCTCTCTGTCCCCAAGTGAGATCTCAATCCAGACCACGTGTCATGAAAAAGAAGCCATGACTTAACAACTGAGGCCTCCTCAAACTAGTGCTTGCTGCATTCACTTTTGTGCGGCTGTTTACTTCAGCTGTCCGTGGAACAGAAAATGTGTCCTGGGGCCTTGGAACATCTTCAAGGTGCGCATCCCGTGGGAGCAAAGCTTCAGTCCCGGAGGCTCAGAGAGAAGGGTCTGGCTTTTTAGTTTGGGTTTGGGTCTCTATCTCGCTGGGGCCTCCATTATGTTAATCCACTATTCATGAGAATAAAGACCACCAGCCACAAATTATGGCCAAATTGAAACAAACTTTTAATTGTGCACAATAGAGCTGGTCCAGCATGCTGCCTCCCTAAGGTGGGGGTGTAGAGAGCAGTCCCCAGTTGACTTCTCACACTCCTTTTACAGGGAAAAACCGTAGAAATCACAGGGTAGGGGGCTTTCCAAGGCAAGCAAGCGTGGTGACAGAAGCAGACCGGTCGTTACAGTTAAACTATTTCCCGGAACATTATGAATACACAATGCTGGGAACAGTAACCAGGGAATCATTTGTGGCCCCAGCTCAGAAACAGAAACAACTTAGGCTAATCATTATATTAAATGGCTCTAGCTGGGCTGGAGAGATGGCTTAACGGTTATGTGCTTGCCTGTGAAGCCTAAGGACCCCGGTTTGAGGCTCGATTTTCCAGGACCCACGTTAGCCAGATGCACAAGGGGGCGCACGCGTCTGGAGTTCATTTGCAGTGGCTGGAGGCCCTGGCGCACCCGTTCTTGCTCTCTCTCTCTCTCTCTCTCCCCCCTTTCTCTCTGCCTGTCGCTCTCAAATATATAAATTAAAATTAAAATTAAAAAAAAAATGGCTCTTGCTGTTAAGATGGAGTCAGGTCGGGCTCTTCACATGAAGTGCATAGTTGTGCCGGTCAGATGTTTCATTCTATGACAAAACACCTGGCTGAAACAAGGTAAGGATTTATTTTTCTTATGCTTGTAGAGGTTACATCTAGCATAACAAGAAGGTGGGGTGGCAGCGTGACTCATGGCAGCTTAGAAGCACAGTGAAGACAGGAAGTAGCCAGGGAAAAACATGCCAGACAAAGCACACCTCACTGGAGCTCATGGGCTCCTTCCTTCCAGTACACTGTTCAAAACTTTCCTGGCATCCCCCTCCCTGACACGCCCAGAAGTGTACTGTACTAGGTTCTCAGGAACCTCTCAATCCAATCAAGCTGATGGTCAGCATTAGACATCACAGTAGGTATAAATCTAGCAAGAAATATGCAGTGTGTACATAAATTGGCTTATAAAATTTAAAGATTCAAAAGGTGGCTAGAGGAAATGGGAGCAATTTCCTGAACAGAAAGTGTTACAAAGTTCTCAAATTAATCTGCTTAGTTCAAAGTTAGCCAACTCTACATGCTGGTAGATATTTTCCTACCAAAGTGATTCTGAAGCTCATTGGAAATATAAGCTGTGAAAAATAACAATTATGCATTCAAAAGAGAACAATTATGAGGGCTATGTCCTTACCCACCATCAACTTATCCTACTACTAATTTATTAAAATAAAAACTGTTTATAGACAGAGGAATAAAAGATGATCAGTGTTTTCATAATATAAATATTCTGAGAGGAGACTTAGATGTGTGGAAATTTAGTGTTTGATTGAATGAGTGCTTCACAGCAGGGGTGAAGAAGGGAAGGTATATCGAATACCAGCAGGGTGCTCCCTTCCACCCTCTTGCCCTGATTCCTGATCTCCATCCCCGCTGTTGTCTCTTCAATCAAGTTCTCATGACAAGTGTGTGCTGGATCTCTCTCCCTGTCCTGGGATGGCTCTGATAATCCACACACATCTTCCTCACTTAATAATAGATGCAGCTGGGGAAGATGGATGCTTGTCTTCTGAGATGTGCATGAGTACTTCGGAGCCCCACTTTTAAGCATGGGAGGATGTTCAACATCACATAGTTAAATATAATCTCATGTTAGATAATTACTTTGACTTCCTTTACTTTTCTATTGCTGCCTGTCCCTCATCCTTACTCCTTAAGGATACAGATTTAAAAGTATACAAATTGTGTCCCAGTGTCTGCTTGTGAGAATAACTAGGGTTACATTAGGTAGGTGGATGATGCAATCAATGTTACTGAGAAATTATCTGTACAAAGAGAAGAAAGACAGAGGACTCACATAAATTGGACAAAAGCTATGTAGTTAAATGCATCAATAAAAAAGATGAAAGTTTATGAAAGTACTATCCAAGCAGAGGTTCCCCTTTTTTTTTTAAAAAAAATTTTTTTTGTTATTTTTATTTTATTTGAGAGCAATAGACAGAGAGAAAGAGGCAGATAGAGAGAGGGAGAGAGAATGGGCGCACCAGGGCCTCCAGCCACTGCAAACGAACTCCAGACGCGTGCGCCCCCTTGTGCATCTGGCTAACGTGGGTCCTGGGGAGTCGAGCCTCTAACCGGGGTCCTTAGGCTTCACAGGCAAGCGCTTAACCGCTAAGCCATCTCTCCAGCCAGAGGTTCCCCTTTTTACATCTACTTTCTTCTGTGCATTTTTCAGGCACTCTGCCTGCGTAGTATATATACATACATACAGGGTTATACCCTTATCCCCTCGCCCCTGTTCCCACTTCCTCAGTGGGGTTATGGTATTCACTGTGGCATCACCAGGGCCTCAATCAGTCCCTGTGGAGTAGCAAGGCAGAAGGTGGGGGTTGTCTCAGAGTATTTCTACTCACCATCTATCACCCTGCTTCTGTAATGTCCCTGAGCCAGGACAGGCCTGCTGGCAGTCTGATTTAGTGTTAAGGTGTTTGTGGCCTTTGGATTTCTGCCTTGATAGGTTTTGATTGATCACCACATGTTACCACTGCCCTGGAGTTGGTTGTCAGGTTAGCAGTAGGAGTAGTATTCATGTTATTTCCTCTGCAGTTTCTCTCAGGCCCTGGCAGATGTGGTGGAGATGACATTTCTCATGGTGTGCAGTTGGCTGTTTATCTTTCTGATAGATCTTGGTTCTCCTTCATTTTCTCTGGCTTCCGTAAAACAAAGTAGATTCTCCCAACAACAGTGAGAGCAGTTTGGGCTAAAGGGGATATGCAAAGTTATTTAAGAGACGTTTTGGTTTGCAAGCCCACTCTTGTTCTGCAGAGAGCAGTGGGGGTGTCTCTCTGGAGTCTGTGAGTTTCTAGTTTCCTTTGTTCTTATTTGGATGAGAATATTGTATTTTCTAAAGGTCCTTTCTCACTTATTAGTGTTGTCACAGATTCATTCTTCCACACATTCTTTTGTGTTTTAAACGGACAGTGAAATTAAATGCATATGTTTAGTATGTATTTGATTCTATGATACTATAAATAAATAGTTCTTAACTTTGCATTAGTTGTTTCTCTTGCTAATAGGATAGTGCTATACTAAGAGGTATAACCTAATGTCTCTTCAGCACAAGTTTTAAATAACAAATTATGAAGACATCTACTCATTAATTAAGCAATTCTCAATTGTCTTTTCAAGTCAGAAATGCCTCCTGATGTTAAAATACTTTATCACAGCATAATTTTGAGCTGGAAGGAAGGCCCAAAGAGAACATTTAGTCCTTGGATGGCCAATCTGTAGCCTGCTGATCACGTTAGCTCAGGCATATTTGTTGGGATTCCCTTAAGTCATTCCATTTAAAAATATTACATGAATTAGAATTTGTGTGCTGGTAGCCTGGAAGCTTCTAATGTTCTTTCTGTTTACATCATTTGCAAATGTTTGCTGGCAGATTGAATTAACTATTAAGTAGTACTTATTATGAAGTGTAATTTAATGCGATTTTATAAGAAATTCATGAAAAAAGTCAAGTAGACACACAAGGACATCCACATTTGACTCTGTTTACTTATGTGTAACATGTCTAGCACAACCATAGATCTGTAGGAAAATTATTGAGTAAGCTAATATGATCTACATTTAAACAGAGAGCTAAGTGACTCACCTTTGAGCCCTTTATCTAATCTCTTTTAAATAACTCCCATCCTATGTGTCATTATTTCATTCTCTTAATAGTTTTCACCTAGCAACATTTTCTTAAATTTTGATGATGTCCAATTTATGGATTCTGGCTTAGAGTCCATAAACTTGCCCTAGATCTTGAAGATTTGTCTTGCAGTATTTCCTAAGTGTTTTAAAAGGAATGTTTAAATCTGGAATACACTTGGTTGAATTTTTATATGAGATAAATGGTTTCTATTGCGGTTTATGTTTTTAGCTATGAACATCCATCTTCTCCAATCCACCTGTACTCCCTGGGCTACTTTGGGTCTTCTGTGCAGATCCAAGTGTCTCTCCTTTGGCTGAGCCCTCACAGGCTGATTTGTGTTGCTCTATTCAGAGTCTGGAAATTGGGTAGAAATAACCCTTCCCAGTCCATATTTACAAATTAGCTTGGCCTTTCTTTTACAGCATCTTAATATACGTATTATATTTTATAACATATCAAATTTTAGGATAGTCGTCCATATATCAATAAAGAGGTTTTGATATTTTGATTATAATTAATTTATACTTGTGCACTTATTTGGGAGGAAATGATAACCTCACTATAATTTTTAACATGGAAGTCCTTGCATACTATTCTCCATTTTGGGGATTGTAATTTGTATACTTTTCATTTTTTAATGCAATAATATCTAACATTGTAGCACAAGCTTGCCTGGAACTACTTATGTAGCTGAACCAGGCCCTACGCTCCTGTCAATCCTCCTGCCTCAGCCCCCAGTGCCTAGATTGCAATTGGAAGTCAGCATATCTGATTGTGAATAGTATTTTTTTTAAATTATGCCTTCTACATTTTCACTGCCAGCAACTAGGCATGATTGATGCCCATGTTTCTGTAGCAATTGACTTGTTAAATTTATGATCTTTTGCTTTTTGGTATTTTCTTTTCCATAGCTTCCTTGGGACTTTCTACATTGATAACATCATCAGCAAACAGAGCCATTTTATTTCCTCTCTGCTGATCTGTAATACATTAATTCATTTTTTTTTTTGCCTTTGTTAAATTCACTAGAGTTTTCAAGGCTATGTTACATGTGTGGTGACCACGATGTTTCACAGTCACAGCGGTGAGGAATTCTTTATTTCACTATTTGTATAACATGAGCTATGGGGGGGGGGTAATTATCTTTTGTCAATTTGAAGAAGAATACCCTGTATTTTCTGAGATTTTCACTCATGAATGGTCATTTACTATTGTCAAATGCTTTATCTACATTAATTGATATGATCCTCTGTTCTTGTATAGCTTGTTGGTATGATGAATAACATGGCTAATTTCAGATATTGAGTTAGCATTGCATGCAGAGAGTAAATGTCACATAATATTACTGTGTGCTACTTTATATTTTGCTGGATCTCATTTGCTGATATCTTGCTATGGTTGTTTATTTCTGTATTAATGAGTGATATTGGTTGTGTGACATTTGAGTGATACTACATTCATAAAAGGAACTGGAGACTGTCTCTTCTTCTGATTTCTGGAAGTGAGTTGAATGGGTGTAGAGATTTCTTTAGACATTTTACAGAAATCAGTGATACTATCTGCAAATTAACATGTTTTGTTTTGGGAGATTTTGAAGGTATGCATGTCATTAACAATTATAAGGTGATTAAATTTGTCTTTTCATTTAAGAAATATTGTGGTAGTTTGTTTGGAGTAAACTTGGCAATTTCATCCAAGTTGTGTGTGTGTGAGTGTGTGTGTGTGTGTGTGTGTGTTGATAAAATTGTTATCTCTTTGATGTCTGCATGGTAATAAAGTAATAGCATCTGTAGCATTCTGAAATTATAGTCTTTCTTATCAATTTACCTGTCAGTCTTGCTATAAGCTAATCTATTTTACTGTTCACTTCAAAGGAGCAATATTTTATATGTATAATATATATAATATACATATATATATGTTTGTATGTACATATGTATATACATAAATTGTTCTGAATGTCATTTATTTATTGATTTATTTCTGTGTTCCTTTAGCATGTTAACTCTGTGAACACTCAGTGTCATCTATATGTTCTTCCTGCGTGCGCTTCATTTGTGTGTCATGTCCATTGGGTGTAGCATTACAAACACAGCGATTACATCTTGCTTGTTGGATAGAGGCTGGGAATCCTAATATTCAGGTTACATCAACTGTTGAGACAAGAGAGTTTAGCTAGTAACTATAACTGTGCATTTTCTTTACCTTTTTAGTTTTATAAGGGTTAGGTTCACATATTTAAGCACCGTTGTTTGATAAGATTTCTGTGTTTTCTTGATATATGGGGCATTTTGTAATCTACTCCAACCCTGAAAGATCTGTTTGTTCTTTACCTACATATGTTAGTATATTTGAAGTAAATTTGTAGTAGACAGAACAAGTAGTTGTCATTTTATAAGTCTATCATAATAACTTTCCCATAATTTTCATTTAGACTAGCTATGTATAAATTTACATGTTACATGTTGAGGTTTATATTGATATTTTATTACTTGTTTTCTATATATACCCCTTTTTAGGTTTCTTTCCTCCCTGAGAGATATTTGAATAACTTTTAGAATTCATTTTTGATTTTTCTATGCTGTTGAGCACTTTCTTCATTTCAGTGGTCTCTGTGTGTATTACGTTATGCTTACTTGACATCATACTGTACCGGGGTGTCAACATGTTCGCTAAAAGTTGAGAAACTTCATCTTATTTTAACTTCCTCTACTTTTCCCATGACATAACTCACTTTTCTCTAGTATTTATTTCTATATTTTGAAAAAGATTGTACACAGATGGTATAATACTTGCTCTGAACATCACACATAAAATGGAAATTCAAGAGAACAAAGGATGTCCACAGTGTCTAGCCATTTATTGTTCCTTTGTTATTGTTTTACACCTTGATGTTCAAGATCTTCATTTTATTGTTTGTTTCTGACTAAAGAACTTCCTTTAGCTATTTAATGGTAGATTTGCTGATGAAAAAAAAAAACTTTTTTTTACCTTCATATGAGAATGTTTATTTGCTTTTATTCCTAAAAAAATTGCATTTCTGCCTATAAAATCTGGGGTTTACAGTTTATTTATTCAGAACTTGACACATGTTTTTCCATTTTCTTCTAGTCCCTATGGATTCTTCCAAGAAATAGGTAGTCATGTTAGTTTTTGTTTTGCTTCCTTTGGTTTTTTATTCTCTCTGTTTTTCTAGGTGCTTTCACCCTATCTCGTGCTCTTCAGCAGTTCGCCATGTCGTACTGTGGTTTGTATTACTTTTGTTTCTCTTGATTCAGGGTCATTCAGATTCTCATATTTGCCTTTCCCACTCTCTCTCATTTTCTTTATGCTAAACTCAGGAGAATTTCAGGTATTATCTACTTGAATATTTCTTTCAATGCACTTATTTATCATTTCCTGTGACTCAGATGTCATAAATACTAAGTCGTTTTATGTGACCCACAGTTTCATAAATATTAACTCTCCTACTTAATTTTTCTCTATTGCTTAGATTGAATTACTTCTATTCTTCTGTCTTTAAGCTTTATGTTTTCTTCATTTATTATCTGGTTTTGTTGTTGAAATCATTGGTCAAATAGTTGTTGTTTTTTTGTTTTTGTTTTGTTTCCAAGGCAGGGTCTCAGTCTGATCTTGAACTCACTCTGCAGTCCCAAGCTGGCCTTAAACTCACTCTGATTCTCCTACCTCAGCTTCCTGAGTGTTGGGTTTAAAGATATGTGGTACCATGCCTGGCTCAATAGTTTATTTTTCTTTTAGAATTTAAAAGTTATAGTTGGTTAATCCAGAATTTTATATGTTTTCTGAAACAACCTATTTTTTCATTGTTTTCAGTAATATTTGTAACTGATGATGGTGTGTTGATTGGTCTTTCTCATTCAAGTGGATTTTTTTTTTATTTTTATCTTTATTGGAGTGGAAAGTGGTTTTCTACTAAAACTTGTTAATTTCTGAGATTATGTTGTGACAGGCTCTGTTATGATGGGTTTTTCTAGACGTCTTCCCCCCAGGGAAAGAGGTTGTTTGACTAGTATTTGGTTAGTGCTCCCAGAGGGCAGGTACCCAGGTTTCCCCATAGGCCAGGAAGGGGAGGGTTGAGTTCTTTGCTAGGGGTGAGAGTAGTTCAAGGTCTCTCCTGATAGCATACTTATTGGGAGAACCACTGATGTCTTCATTTTTTTTCTCATCTCTGTGGTTTCCTATGACCCTGCTGAGAGATGGCCCCATTGTTGCTGGATAGTAATAAAAGTCGCTGGACTAGGCCTTCTCAGTTTTCACCCCAGCATGAAAGGGGAGAAGCATCTCACTGTCATCAGTAGGTTTCCACACTGTGCCAACTTGTGGTAACTGTCAGCAGCTGCATAGAATTAAGTTCTTATCATGGTGGAAAAGTAAAGCTACAAACTTGTAGCTGGATGTACTGCAGATCTTATGTTTATATGCAGAGCTTGTGAAAATTAGAAAATGAAATTCACAGCATAGAAAGTGAAAAGTAACCTTGACAAAGTTCCTGTTAAATGAACGACAACTGAATCAGGCATGTCTAATGTCACAAATGAGCAACATGTCCTCTTAGAAAGTCATTAAGATGTTTTACTATTTTCCCACATTTATGGTAGTATAGGTCATTCATAAAACTACTGGAGAGTTGGCTTAGCAGCTAAGACACTTGACTAAGGATGCAGGTTTGACACCCTGGACCTCAAGTAAGCAGATGCACATGGCGGCACATGTGGAAGGAGTTCGTTTGCAGCGGGTGGAGGCCCTGGTGTGCCCATTCTCTGCCTCTCTGTGTCTCTCTTTCTCTAGTAAGTAAATAAAATATTAAAATCTACAATACTATACTTTTATAAAATTGATATTTTTCATGCCATGATTTGTTTTTTTGTCAATGTTTTCTCCAGCTAGAAACGCATGAACAACCTTATCCATCGTGAGAAGGACATTGCCCCTCACAAGACACACTGAGGCAGCAAGCAAGCGAAACTAAAGGTTTATGGGGAAGGCACACCGCCTGCTTCTCTCCGGGAGTTGGTGCGGAAGAGTCCTTTCATGCACTGATCTCTGATGAAACACGTACATTATCACATCCGTAAGGGACATTTTCATATTGATCACTATAGCGCACGTTTTTAATAGTCTAGCAGGGTCCAATGTTGGTATACTACAGTGAAGTTGTCCCGTTAATTGTAGAAGTGCTCACGGGAATTTATTCACTATTTAAGAAACAATTTGGTAACAGACATTAAAATATCGAAGAACTTCAAAAACATAAACTCACGTATTCAGCCTTAAAAAAAATCTTATTCCTGAAGTATGCAGAATGTGATCAAAGGGTAAAGTATAAAGAGTTCATTGTAACATCTTTCAATATTAAAATTATTAAAAACAAGCTATTGTTAGAAATAGTAAATGAGTGAGAATTAAATTTTTTACCCACGAAGGGTATTTTGGACCTACTGAGAAAGATTCTGCAGCAAAAGGAATCTGTAAGTAAGATGTGAAATCAACAAATGTATAACAAAGACTGATATAGGAAAAGTCTGATTTTGTATAATTTTTTTTTCTGTACTCTTGGTTTATTTTTGTTACAGAATGATCCCACTTTTCAACTCTTTCTCTTTAACCTATTTCTCTATATCATTTTCATAGCTATCCATGAATCTTTTTGTATATATAAGGAACATGAATTGTAGCTGTGTGTCAGTAGTACTCTGTTGGGCTGTGAGAATCCACATAGTTTTCATTCTTTACATATAAATTTTGTTCTCCTAATTTATGTAATGAGCAGACATCAAGAAATTAGCTTTAAGTCTAGCACACGTCATGATTTAGGGGAGAGTGTGCATATGACTATGAGGAGGTCACCAGCCATTAGTAAATCTCATCTCTTCTGCTTCTGGAGAACCATTTGTTTCTTTCTACTCATAGAAGAGGAGGTTTTGTAGGTGTGCTTTTCTACCTTAGAACTTTTCTTTTAGTAACGTCTCTCTTTTCTTAGATTGTAACGTTGAGGGCAGGAGGAAGAGTGAGGAACGATTTCTCTTCAAAATTTTCGCCACCAAGTTTAAAAATATTTCAGCATTGCCCACAATAGAAGCACTCTAGAATATCTCTCTTACCACACCGCCCTGCACACTGCTTCACATGCGTGCACAGTACTTTACCTCAAATAAGTGCATAAATAAAACCTAAGTAAGTTCCAAAGAGCAGACTCCAACGGTTCTAAATCACTTTTATTTGGAAACAGTGTATTCACCTGTTAGCTCAATCTACTAAGTGAATGAAAAAACTAGTTTATTTTTTATTGTTTTTTAGAGGTAGGGTCTCACTCTAGCCCAGGCTGACCTCAATTAACGATGTAGTCTCATGGTGGCCTCAAACTCACGTGATCCTCCTACCTCTGCCTCCCAAGTACGGGAGTAAAAGGTGTGTGCCACCCTGCCCAGTGCAAACTAGTTTTGACTATATGCTCAGTTTTATGTTGCTGAAAAAAAACATGGAACAAGTAAAAGCAACCAACCAACCAAGCAAACAAACAGAACACCCTGAAACCTCAACTTTAGGGAGAAGGAAATTATTTTGCTCACAGGTACAGAGCTTTAGTCTACGGCTGCCTGGCTCCAGTTCTTCTGGGCCTATGATGAGACCAAGGCATCCTGGGAGAAGGGCACAGTGAGCCAGAGGTGATCCGGAAGCAGACAAGGCAAAGCTCCCAAAGACAGGGCCAGTGAGCCACGTTCACCACCTAGGCCCCTCCTCCGAAGTTTTCCTTCCCCTCCCAATAACGCCATCAGATTAGGAACCGGTCAAGGTATCTGTTTATTGCTGAGGGCAGAGTTTGCTTCTGCTAGGTAAGGGTCAGGTTTTCAACACCAAACTTTAGACTAAGAATGAAATTAATACACTTTCAAGTTTTAATAAGAGCAAATTAATAAAATATAGTACTCATTCAGAAAAAATTAAGATTATGCTTGGGCAAATTTTCCATAAATTATAATGGTATAATAGCTTATCGTATCCTCCTCTGAAAAGCATGTTCTAGTATCTCAGAGAGGCATTTACTTAGCAAGGGCTTCTGCGTACCTTTCCTCACACATATTTCTCCTGCATGTCACCTGTCTCCATTTTATAATGACAAAATAAAATATCTGGCCAAAGCATCTGAGGACACAGACCAGTCATACTTTGAGTGAGTACCTATGAGTTCATGTAAAATGAACATGTTAAAACAAACACAGAAGAACGCGATTGTGAGAAATGAGGAAAGGAGATGGGATCATGTGAAATTATTGGCTTTTGTGGCTGTCTTGATTCCAAAACTTGGCAATTTACATGGTTTGTTTTAATAGATTTCTTATGATTAAATAAAGACAAGAACTTTTAAAAAAATTTTTTTTTGTTATTTTTATTTATTTATCTGAGAGTGACAGAGAGAGAAAGAGGCAGATAGAGAGAGAGAGAGAGAATGGGCGCGCCAGGGCCTCTAGCCACTGCAAACGAACTCCAGACGCGTGCGCCCCCTTGCGCATCTGGCTAACGTGGGTCCTGGGGAACCGAGCCTCGAACCGGGGTCCTTAGGCTTCACAGGTAAGCGCTTAACCACTAAGCCATTTCTCCAGCCCAAGACAAGAACTTTAAAAGCTCCAAATGAGCTTTTCAAATATACTGGACTTTGAATGAATGAAATTTACTGTTAAAATATGGAAGTATATACCTGAGATTATGCATATCTTACTTCTCTTACACTCCTCTTTAATTGGAGTAGGCACAAACCACCATTTAATTTAGCCTGAACTTGTAGTCTAGCTCTTTAAGTTCTTCATTACTCAGACATGTTCAATCATGGAAATAATCAGTGACTAATAGGCATTTTAATCCCTATTGTGACAAAATATATTTATCATAGAATTTATAATTTCATTGGTAACATGGTTATTTTCTTATTATATTGCTATGCAGAACAGTTTAAATAATTGAAATCGGAAAGTAAAAGTGTGGTCAAATGTTCTCCCATTTTCATAACAAAGTATACTTCCTTGCGTGCAGGTTATTTGCATTGGATATGGGGACACATTTGGAAAGGGTCAGTTGGTTTGTTCCTGGTATGACAGTGCTCCTGAATAGCAGTGCCTGAAGTGTCTAACGAAACCCACGAAGGAATAAATCACGTCATGGTGCCACAGATCTTCATCTCTGTGATGTGTGTTCTCATCTTTGGACCAATTTAATTCTGTGGCAGAGACTTGATTTATTTTGTAATGACAACAAGAAATCATGCTCTTTTCTGACAATTCTTCTGGTGTGCCCTCCTTCTCTTCCCTCTGTAATAATTGTGGCATTAAATCTCATTTATCATATTTGAAAAAATATTTCTTATTTTTTTTAAAAAATATTTTACTTATTTATATGAGAGAGAGAGAATAGGTCAGAGAGGAAGAGGCAGAGAAGAGAGAGAGGGAGAGAGAATGAGTGCACCAGGGACTCTAGCCACTGGAAATGAACTCAAGATGCATGCACTACCTTGTGCATCTTGCTTACATGGGTACAGGGAATTGAACCTTGGTCCTTAAACTTCACAGAGAGGTGGTCCCATCTTTCTTATCTTTATTTAAGGGCAGTGTTTATCTTCCCAATTGTTAAATTACTTATGGTCAGACTTTGCTAACTGACTAAACAATGTCTCCAACAGCTGCAGGAAACCCTAAGCAGGTGGGCCTTTTTACCTTCACCTATTCACAGGCATAGGCTGACACTGGAAGAGAATGACTTCCATCACTGTGGTTATTACAGATGAAATGGACCCTGCAGGAAGTATGAGTTCGGGACAGTCCATTCAGCTGCATTCCTACTGCTGGACAGGAAGTCATTCTTAGAGTGAGAACTAAGTGAGAGCTAAACAGTGTACATCTCTATCACACCTAGCACACTGATTAATGCTCAGCCCTGGGTAGAATCTTGTTGGGAGATTTGGAAACTACACATACCAAAGTCATACCACATTCTAATTAAAACTAAATTTGTAGGGTGGGGTATGACGTAAACATTGTAACACAATCCTCAGGCAATGCTGATGTGTAACCAGTACTGAGAATCACTGATTGACAAACTGTTACCAATCCTAGCAAAGTAGGTAACTTTGGGTGACTTCCCAAAACAAGCAGAAAACATTTTTATTATTTTAAAACTTTTATCATATCATTTGAGATAAACTGTTTACAAACATTTGTGTGTGTTCATGGGTGTGTACATGCATTATCGTGTGTGTGCATGCGTGTTCATATGTGTGTGGGTGTGTGCATGTGCATTCATGTGGGGGGGGTATGTGTGCATGCAGGCATGTGTGTGTGTGGATGCAGGCAGAGGTGAGAGGACAAACATGAGAGTCCTTCTTCAGATGCTGTCCAACTTTTTAAAGGTGTCTGACTTTGGTTTATTTTTAACAAGGATTTTAGGTATTAAATTCAGGTCCTCATACTTGCATGGCAAACCTGTACTTTCTGAGCTACCTCTACAGACTTTTAAAGAAACTTATTGCTTTTGGGCTGGAGAGATGGCGTACCAGTTAAGCCACTTGCCTGCAAAGCCAAAGAACCCAGGTTCAATTCCCCAGTACCCACGTTAGCAAGATGCATGAGGCGCCACATGCATCTGGAGTTCGTTTGCAGTGGCTAGAGGCCCTGGAATACCTGCCTCTCTCTCTCTCTCTCATACACACACACAAATAAAGAAAGAAACTTATAATGCATTTTGTTCTATAGTTAGTTTGTTATATCCAGAAGAACATATAGAAACACATACCCATAATTTCTTGTAATTTTTTTCCTCAAGTATTTCAGAATCTCCAAGCTTGTTTATATGGTGTTCAATCAAGAAAGCTTTTATTTTTTGGTCTTTAAATAGCTTGCTTTAAAATTATTCTTCAGCACCATGGAACCTCAGATGGATGAGCTTCCAATGCTCTATTTATAAGTGAATTTCTGACCTCACTGCTGGGAAGGTCACGCCTACTGTGATCTCTTGGCCATATGGCTGAGAAAATGAAGCAGTGAGTTTATTCTTCTGAGATCCATGTTGATGCCTCAGCTAATTAGTCTTTTCCAAATTTGTGTCACTGCTATTAGAAGACATGTGACAGAGAAAATCTGTACTGTTTAGTTATTAAGACAACAACTTACTTTGAGTTGAAGCCAGGTAAATCTTCTGGTTATCTTAATTAGGAGACAGACGGGCAAAATCCTGTAATACTGAATGACACCACTTAAATTGGAACACTTTCATGACAAAGATATAACGTGCGTATAGTTATAATAGTTATTTGAATAAAAATCCTAACTATTTTATAGGTGCATCTGTCTGTACCTCCACATTCCTTGTCTCTCATAAGCAAGACCATGTTCATCTTTTGAATTTAGTCCTACGTTAGACTTTAGAACCAATACTGACTTCAAGATCAAGGTAACCATGAAGGCCCAGAGTCAGTAAGCTTGTGTGTTTGCGTGTGTCTACCATGCTGATGTTAAGATGCCTCTTCTGCTGGTACCAGAGGTTTTGCATTTTTGAGATGCACAGCTTTCCTGGGTTTACTAAAACCGGTGGTGCTTGAAATCTTGCAATTATCAGTCCATTTCCTGCTTGGAATAAGAATAGTGGCCCTTGGTATTACACTGATGCAGCAAATAGATTTGGTTGTATTCTTTCTAATAAATGGATACTTGGGGTTTGATAATATTGATAGACACTACTATGCCTGAGTGTACAACAATGTCCTTGATTTCACTTTTGACAACCACACAACCCTGATCCACTTAGTAGGCTATTTGGAAATCCTGATTTTTACAAGTACTGTATATTCTACAAATTGTTAACATTAATCATCTAAAGATAATTCCAAATTAAATGTGTCCTCTGTCTTAACTCAGATCCTCTTCTTAATAGCAGATTTTAAATCTTAGATTTAGAATTTCAAAAACTACTGATGTACATTGGAAGCTCAGCACAATTTCTACTCTGAATGATAATGATCTCAAAGTCCTTGTGGTTCAAAGGGTCATTCTGTGTCTCACAATAGACTGTGAGCTGTTGAGAGTCAGATATTCTTCCTCTGTCAGCTGTTCAGCATGTTCATTTGCTGCCTATGACTAGAAGGTGGTTGAGGAACAGGTAAAATACCTATGATTTGCCTAACTCAAGCAGCGTTCAGAATTTTAGACTGCTTTTCAAAATATTTTATTTATTTATTTGCAAGCAGAGAGATACCGAAAATGAAAGAAAGACAGAGACTATGGGTGCACCAAGGCCTCCAGCCACTGCAAACAAACTCCAGATGTAGCACCACCTTGTGCATCTGGCTTACATGGGTACTGGGGAATCGAACCTGCATTACAGGCAAGCACTTTAATTGCTGAGCAATCTCTGCAGTCCTTTAAGCTAGTTTTGGTATAACTAAATGAAACAGAATTATGATAATATTTCTCTTTTATACTGTTTCCTGTCATGTAAAAAATATCAACTAGATGATATCTCCCATAAAATACTGACACATACTGACACTTTTTGGCTAAATAAAGAGATTTTAAAACTAGGAAGTATTTTTGCTTGAATGTTGAAATGGCTTATGGAAAAAAGAATATTTAAAATAGATATACAGGAGAGTGTTGAGGACATAAAGTTTGCAGGAGTAAATTAAATAAGCCATTAATTTTTCTAACACTTGGATCTGTTCCTTTTTTTCAAGGAGGGTTCAGTTGGTTATTTTTTCCTTGAATTATGTGTTTGGTCTGATCTCTCAGCCTGACATAATTCAATGATTCATGCCAAGTTAGTATCTCCATGTGTTGATGTTCTTGCCTTCTAGTATTTGAAGTTTTGAACTAAACCCTCCAATTAATGTATGTCTTCAGCATCAGATTTGTAGAAGCTTTCATTTTATAGCTGGATAAGAACTTTAATAGGTAATTGTTGAACTGATTTTATCCTGCACATACATAAATTGTATTAAAGTAATAAGAATTAATTTACAATGTGATTAAGGCTTTTCCTTTTAAATCTTTCTGCATTCTAGTTTGATTAGACTACAAGATTACTTATCTTCATTCAAATACGTCTTGCTTTCTGCTTTAGGTATTTTCATATGTGTGTGTGTAGCATTTACATTTATGCATTTATTTGTACCTGAGTAGCTTTGCTTTACTTTCTGTTTATTGAACTCAAACTCTTTAAGACCCATCTCAAATGTCACCTTCCTTTCTCACCAGTGTAGTGGGATTTCACCACTGTTTCTGTGTCCCTGTATCTCTGTACTAAAGGTTCAGAGCTCTCCACACACCCCACATGGCTGTATTTATAAGGGTGCAGTTGGCTCACTTCTAAGCTCTTTCAGAGTAGTCATTACTTTCTCATATCATTTGACTTAAATTCACTAAATAAATGTGACTTACCATAAGATTATTCTGGGTAACTGCAGTGATTTCTCAGGGAAATGATGAGGGTAAAGCTATTTTTCTATTGGTGTTGGACTATTTATGCACTAAATGTTATAAGAAAATGAAAGAATGTCAGAGTCACATGTTGGGTCATGATATGCAGAGACATTTAGCTTACCCATAACTGTGGGCTAACTCCACAATGCATGACCTGTATACCTCAACAAGGAGGGGCCAAGGGGAGGGGGTAGGTCACGGATGAGCCTAATAATGGTACCAAACTGACTGTATTTGCTGAATACAGAACTGACTAATAAAAAAAAATAAAATAATAATAATAAAAAAAAGAAAATGATAAATGGAAAAGTAATTTAAAAAATAAGAACTTCATTTAAATCTATGTTAAACGGGCTGGAAAGATGGCTCAATGGTTAAAGCCACTTGCTTTCAAGGCCTGTCAGCCTAGGCTCAATTTCCAGTGCCTATATAAAGCAAGATGTACACAGTGGTACATGGGTCTGGAGCTCGTTCTTGGTGGCAGGAGGCCCTAGTGCACCCATTCTCAGCCTCAGTCTCTCTCTCTCTCCCTTTCTCTCTCTCTCCTTACAAATGAATAGATAAATCTACATAAAATCCTAATAAGAAAAGTAAAAATGTTAAGATATTTTAGAATTTTATGGAGGGCATCAGATTAAATTTGAAATGGAAAAGATCAAAGTTGATTTTATAATATAAGCAACTAGAAATATAAAATAAGTGAAAATATGCTCTTCATTTACTACAGTATCAATAACTACACTTGTTACAATAAAAATATATGTTGATATTTTGTGAGTACTGAATGTATATGGTCATTTTAAATCTTTACATCAACTCTGTGACATAGGAAACATCATCATTTCTGTTTTAAGGATGAGGGAACTGATCACAGTGGGGACAACAACTTCACCCAGGCTTATGCACTTCCTGGTGACACAAGTTTCCAAACATTGTTTGGGAATGACAGTTGGTAGTATAATGGAAGCAATCAAAGGGATTGTGATAGTGCAACTTCTACTGAGATACCAAAGTCCCTTTCACATGTCAGAGTTGTCATGAGTTAGTTATGTTTTGAGTACACATTGCCAGTTCTCGGTAGGAGCTTGGAAAATGGATAACCAGAAGGTGTCATTTAGTTTTGCAGTTCTAATATTAATACCCACATTTTATAGTTTCCCAAAAGTTAAAGCAGTTGATGTCCTATGTTTTTCCTACTTAACTATTTTAGACAAATAATTATCACTTTCAATTAAAATGACTGTGCAGAGATGCTCCCATGAAGTGAATTTCAAGCCCCAGATGCCAATCCTGTCACACAGTTAGAGGTCATTATGAGTCCCTATCAGCTCATAAATGAGTTCTTTTTGATGAAACTTTACAACATTATCTGTTTCTAGTTACATGCAAATCCTGTCTATTCAGAGTAAAAATCAAAAGCTTTGCTATTGCTAGAAAATATACTGAAAAAGAAACTTATAGTATTTCCCCTTCATCCAGGAAAAAGGACAAATGTCAAAAAGATGGGATTGAATTAGATACATTATTAAATGACAAAAACATCCTAAGAAAAACAATACAGATCTTATTCATATCTGACCTGTGACCCAATTTTATTCATTTTTTGAAATAATCTGCTTCTGAGTTAACTTCAATAAATTAACAATGACTCATGTTCATCAAAATAAGCTTCATTGTTATGTAACAGGAGCCTAACCAAAGCATTTTTGAGATGCTCACATTCAAAGAAAATTAAGTTTATAGAGTGGCTCTTTCAGTGCATAATTTCACTGTAAATGAAAAGCAGAAATGCCATAAGAAAAAGCTCCAAGTTCCCAGACTGGCCTATGGACACACAAGAAAAGAGACCATCAGGGATAATTTAAAGGAGCCACAGTTCATAATGATGATGTTAAATGAAAAATTTCAAGTTGGCAATTAAAAATGACATCCTAATGTGGTGCCCATAACACAAAACACTCTGGGAGGATGCTCCCTTTCAGTGTTTATGGAAACTCGAAAATTTACTGTTATTTATTTTTCTATGATTGTTTCTTGTTTATATCTGGAATTATCCTAACACCCTCACATTGTAAGTTAGTAGTTATCTTTAGCAAACATTTTGCACATGACAAATGAATCACAGTGAAATAACTGACCCAATGTTGCATAGAATTTGAGAACTTGCCCTTCTGATATTCCAGAAAATGTTATTACTAACATGTGTTATATATGTCATGTAACTTATAGGGGAAAAAAACATGAACTTTCATTTAAGCGGAGTGTATTTCAATTGACTAAGCAGTTTAAGTTTAGGGTAATAGACTATTTTTTCATTCCTAATGCAATTTTAGAATCCCCTGAAATAAAAATAGAGTAATGTTAGCAAACACAATAAATAGAATATCACAAGAGCATGGTTAGGAAATGGGACGAGAGTGTTGGTGGAGAAAATGGAGCTAAGACTACTAGATTCTAGAATATCCTACAGAACCCTTAGGTAGCAGTGAGAGTTGATCTATAATTATTAGCAGCATATAAAATCTGTAGGAAATAATTATGGTAGAGAAAGCTGTATTGAAACTTTTGAATAAAACATAAATTATGTGAGTACATTGACACCTCTGTCTTCCAAGGAGGGGCTGTCAGGCACATCACAAACAATGGCCTTTACCTGAAGATAGGTTGGGGAAGACATATTTACTGTTGTGCTCAGAAGTAATGCTGTTCTCATGTGACATGAGGCTGGACACATTTGTGAACAGGTTTCTAGATCTCTCGCTCAAACTGAAGCTTGTCAGAGAGATGCCTCCCTATGCTCCAAGAAATATTTCCCACTGACATCGTTCACAGACATGCTTAATCTACTATTTTGGAGTGCACAGTATTTGTCCTAAAAATAAAAGGAACCAATAGCTACATGCTGGGGGTTGGGCTGCCCATGAAGCTGACAGACAGAACATCCTGTGGGAGATGTAAGGAGGAGTGTTCTCGAGTTCTGTAGTGTAAACAAACAGCAGGGTTCTGTAGTGGTTGAGGTGGGAGTTGACATAATAAGGAAACAGCTGGCCCCAAAGGGAGCTCTGACACTGACAGGACCCATCAAAGGCTTTGGAACAAGGGGTTTATGTTCCAGTGTTGACCAGACAGTGTATGTGAGCAGCCTCAGGAAGTGAACATGACCTTCAGCACTTAAAAGAAGTCGCTTAGGCAGTGTACACATAGCACAGAGGGTCAGCTGACAACCATCCCAGCAGCCTGGAATAAGGAAATGGGAAGAGGTCTCCTGGTTGGGTTACTTTAGCACAACCCAAACCAAAGACGCATCTGGGAGAAGTCAGTGTGAAAGAGGAAGATATATAAAGGAAAATGAATACTATCCTGGAAAAAATAATGTTAGAAATAGAACAAATATAAAAATAGCTATAATTAGAATGAAAAATCATTTTTATTGATTAAATGTAATGAAAATTAGATTTCATTTGAAAATGTGGGAAACAAGTAAAGCAAATATTTAAGAATGTAGAACAAAAATAGTGTGTAAAGAGGTGAGTCAGGGCTGGAGGGATGGCTTAGTGTTTAAGGTGTTTGCCTGCAAAACCCAAGGACTCAGGTTTGATTCCCCAGGACCTATGTTAGCCAGATGCACAAGGGGGCACACACATCTGGAGTTTGTTTGCAGTGGCTGGAGGCCCTGGCATGCCCATTCATTCTCCATCTCTCCACCTCTTTCTCTGTAAAATAAATAAATAGATTTGAAAAAAAGAGGTGAGTCATTGCCGGGCGTGGTGATGCACACCTTTAATCGCAGCATTTGGGAGGCAGAGGTAGGAGGATCTTGGTGAGTGGTGAGTTCAAGGCTACCTTGAGACTACATAGTGAATTCTTGGTCAGCTTGGGCTAGAATGAGACCCTACCTCTAAAAACAAAGCAAAAAAAAAGGGGGTGGTGAGTCATTTCTATTACAATCAGCTAAAAAAATACAGTAAAAGAGAACACATGATAGAGGAGAAAATAGGGAAATCTTGGCTTTCTATTAAAGAAAGAACTTAATTTTCCCATGGAAGGATCCTTCCATGCAATGAACAGTTTCTTCAGGGTAGTTGATGAAGTGGAGCATGAAATATATAAGGAAAGACATAAAGTATTAGAGTAGCAAAGGATGCTCAATAGTTATTTAAAATGTCAACCACAGATTGAATTTATGATCACATAATAAATTTTGGACATAGAACTAGAGTTTTACTGTTGGAATAGGGAGTCACTTAAAAATAGAGAGTCATTTAAAAATCTTGACAACCCGGAAGTTAACTCATCAGTAGCTCAAGTAGGCTGGACAAGGGGCTAGATGGAGCTGAAGGAAGGTTGGCGCAGTGGATTTATTTATCATTGTCACAGGACAATGAAGAAGCTAGACTTGAGCTTTGACTTATGACAATGACGTTAGCTAGCCGCTGCTATTCACAGAGGCAGAAGGAAGACCCAGGACTTCTGATCAGAGACAAGACTCACCACAGCGCAGGAGGCAGCATGAGCTTCCTTTGGGCCCAGTCCCCACGTCTCCCACATGTGCTATGGAGGGATGTTTCAGTTACACAGGACCAACAGAATGTATTCAGAGAGATCAACGAAATGGGATTTATTAGGGAATTGACTCACTTTATCGTGGAGGAGTTGAGGAGTCTCCTGACAGGCCTCCTTCCAGCTGGAGTACCAGGAAGTCTTTGAGCATGGCTCTGTCTAACTTCTGGTGATCTGGAATCGGGGAATTCTTCACCTAAGGCCAAAGGTCTGAGGGGGCACCCACGAATGAGGGTTCTGGATTCCAAAGCTGAAAAACTTGCCATTTTGACACTCAAGGACATGTGAAGAAGAGCATACATCTCTGGAAGACAGGATGGAAACCGATACTTCTTATTTCCTTCCACCCTGGGCATCCATCCCATTGAATGGTGGCCTCCCACACTGAACGGTAAGTGTGGCCTTTACAGTCTACTGACTGGTAACTGTTGACTCACATCAGTCTTCCCTGGAAACTCTCTCACTAGCATACCTCAGGCATCCTAGTCATCCCCATTCAAACTGGGGGTTCCCGTTCTGCATAAGAGGCAGTGCTGGATGGATCATTGATAGGGAATAAGGGTTTCCCAGGTATCTGAAAAATCCTCCAGTCTAGTTAGCCAGAGACACAGGTTTGCACCACCAGCCAAGAGCACTGTACTTGCTGATGCAGTGACATTAAGCAAGAATATTCCTGGACCTGCAGGAAGACACTTCACACCCATGCAGAGAGCTCTCTGCAAGTACACCACTAGTAAGGAGCAGTCAGGGCTATGACCCTGTGCAGAGCCAACAGGATTGTGGTATGAAAAGTCCGTGTCAATAAAAAGAACATTGAAATCTGGGTGTGGTGTTACAACTGGGAGGCACAAGTACGGCGATCACTGAGAGTTTGAGGCCACTCTGAGACTACATAGTGAATTTCAGGCCAGCCTGGGCTAGAGTGAGATCCTACCTCAAAAACAAACAAACAAACAAACAAAACAACTTTGTAAGGTAAAGCATTGGAGATAGCCAACCTCAAAAATGAAAGGCAAAAATATTTAAAAGAAGTTGATGTTGTGGTATATAAAACATCCACATATGTATCCAGGTCAAAAGTCTATGAAGACTGGATATCATAGTAGAAAATCTTCATATTCAATCAATTACAGAAGAGAATTACACTTCTCAACATAAATTCAGATGCTACAATTTAGCAGAATAAAGTAGTAGTTTCGTAAAGAGAGGCAAGTTTTGCAACCAGTCACCTGAGACTCTCTACTTTCCTGAAAATTATGAGACAATTAAAAAAATTAATTTAGCGAGTGTTTCTAGAGTGTTTATGTACCTGTGCTCTTGCTGACAGGAATACAAGATGAATAATTTCTTGATGGAATCCCCAGTTAATAGGGATAAGAGACACATAAGCCAATAATAATAATACATCACACCAGCTTTAGTTGGATGTTTTATCTGATGATTATCTATGTGTATTTTCATTTAAACTTCTTAGAAACACTCAGCCTCAAATCACTTGTACTTTTTATATGTGAAATAAACATAAAAACTATAATCTAAAATTTGACTTTATAAACTGTTTTTTAGGAAACCAGTTGCATTATTATTTAGGAAACTGTAAAAATCTATTTCATGTGCAGCTTATTTTCCTTAACATTAATTGTCTGCTTTCACTTGTACAACAGAAAGATTAATTCTTAGTCATTTCTAAGATTCTTCTGGGTGACAAATTGTATCCCTAGGGAGTTTTGTTCATTACTGCTGGCAGAGACTCTCATCGCTGTGCTTGTCTGGAGCATGTGCTGTTTGTCTCCTCCATTTAATTGTTTATTACACTGCAAATTAGGAATACATTTAAGATTTAAAATTATTGTTTGTATAAAAACATGTATGAACACTATTAAGCTAACATTGGCATAATTAATGAGTTTTTTTAAACGATTGGACATAGGAGAGCTTATTAATGAGAAATAACTTGAGAAAGTTATATATATATGTTGTAATACTCATTTAAATGAAGTAAAAACATTTCAGTGTAAATGTTGTATGTTAGAAAATATGGTATTAAAGCATAAAATGTGAGAGAGTTTGGATATCAAATTAATTTCCATTGATTATTAGTATCAATGCAAGTATCCTGTCAAAGTGTCTACACCAAACATATCCTCTACCATGTGAAATATACTCAACTAATATATTAAGAGTTGTGAAATATCAAGTTGAAAAAGTTAGGTTACAAACAATGGCTATTATGTAAATAATATATATGCTTATAAACAAATACTTTGAATACATAAAAATATTGTGTTCCATGCACTAAAATCACATGTGTCTTTCTCTTCTTCCCTAATAGAGACAGGAGTGGCATGCATTAGGAGATAAATTCATCTAACCTGTGGAAAAGTATGTGTATGATAGAAATTTCAAGGTATGTAGTCTATTTTATAGTTTTCTGGTGAAAACCGTAAATTTAAATCGACAATTATAAAGAATATCAGATTTCAGAGAGTCTTAGCTAGTCTATGTTATGTCTTCTAGTGACTCTGTCTTGGAAGTATATACATCTTTTTGCAGTTTTCTGTCACAACCTACATGGCTGGGTGCTAACAGCGATATCACTGAGTGATATTTTGTAACTTCTGAAGTAAGGTCATTAAGGCCTTTGAGCTTCTTCGTGGACTGGTCTTTGAATCAAGACACTGATGAGAGCAGCTAGTTCATGCGCTACAAAGACACTCGAAAAGCCGTATGAAAGAGCGATGTGGACCAGAAATGCTTAGCATCGACTTTCTGGCTATCAATGTGCCACACCGGTGACAAACCTGAAGTTTCTCTCAGACATCTGATTAGTACGTTCTTAAGTAATTTCTGTTCACGGTCTTATGACAGGCATTGTGCCAGGGTCCCTAAAGAGGAACTCTTGGCCCACAAAAACTGACAGAAATCATAAATGAATATTATTGGTCTCACCAGGATATTTCATGAGGTGTGTTACGCAACAAAAAATAGTACAACCAAATGAATGATTGTCCCAGGTGCTCCATGCTGTCTTTCAGATGCCCCTGAAAGAAGCCACTGTAAATGTGTCCAATGTATCTGTTGAACCATTATATGTATTCCTGGGTGTGATTTGTTTGAGCTGTCCCTGACACACTGTGATGATGTTTCTGTCATTGACTAACTGATGCCTTCTCTAAGTCACCATGAAATCCCAGGGAAGCAAATCCAAGTATTTCATCATTACAGAAAGTTGATATGACAATGGACATTTTTTAAACTTATATTTAATGTTTTATAATTGAATAAAAGATCTTAACATAGACATTATAAGAATTCACACCTGTAGTTTTTTTGCAGAATGAATTTTGAAGCAAATATTATTTTTATAATCATGTTCCTTCATAGATACCTTGCAAAGAATAAATGAATGGAGTCCTGTTAAGACCGCCTACAAATGAAATACCTTTCAGGTAATCACTGAGAAAAAGAAAAGACAATTCAAGTATGCCAACTCTGCATAACTATTAAACCTCATTTTAAAAAATGAATACTTTTGTAGTAATAAATAGTAAAAAGAAGTGTAGTAGTTCATAAAACTTTACGAATTTAATATTGTTTATTCTGTTGTAATCTAGCACACATTCTAAAGACAGGTTTCAAATCTTGAGGTTATCAATGTTGTAAGTTTGCTAAAATAAAAAGTTATAGAAACTTAACTGAAGATTTCATTTTAGCTTTTTAATCTAAAACCTAAAAGTGAGAAGGCAAATACATTTTTATGTTTTTTTTTTTTTTCAGAATGGAGATTGCAAAACGAAGCAGGAAGCTACTTGAAAACAAAATCAATGAAAGGACAGCTGTGTTCTTGAGACAATGTCCTTGGGATTTTGCACTCTTGGCTCTCAGGCTTTTACACCTAGTCCAGGGTTTCTACTACTAGTACCCTGTCTCCTTCTTTCTCTCTTCCTCTGTACTTCCTTAGTTTCTAGTTTCACATAGCAGATTACAACTCCAAGACCTTAGAGCAGTTCATTAAGGACTATTCATTCCATCAGATCGAAGGAAGGACCAAAAAAGGAAGGGGAATCTAAAACTAATTCAAGATATATGACTAATATCCTCCCAAGTTTGACAAAATATACAAACATAACAAATAAACATAAAGCTGAATGATCTGCAAGTGTCATGAACCTAAGGAAGCCCATACCATGGCACATCCTAGAAGAATTTATTCATGGGAAACACAAAGAAAGGCTTTCAGAAACAATAAGAGGAAAATAACACCTTCAGTATAAGGGAAAACCATTCAAAGTTCAGAGGAATTGGAACAACACTTTTTATCAGAGGCTGACAATAAGCACCTACTTACCAGAACTATGTGACATACAAATCTTATGTAGAAATGAAGAAAAACGAAAAGAATTTGTTATTTGCTGATCTGTTCTGATAGCAGGACAAAGGGCATTCACTAAACATGAATAAAATGATAAAACCATACAACTGGAACATCAGAAAGACAGAATATGGTAAGAAATAACATTGCTGCAGATAGTAGATATTTCTTCTCTTAATTTTCCAAACTATGATAGATGGCACAATTAGAATTGTATCAGAGTTGGATATGGCTCTAAGTTTATGTGGAGGAAATATTTAAATAGTTACAAATCAAATGACAGATGAATAAGAAGTTAGATATCACATTGCTCTAGCTGAAAAAATTATGCCTTCAGCCAAGAATGATGTATTATATATACATAATTGCCTCAACCAACTGCTGGGAATAGACACACAAAAAATACTATTGAGGAAACACTGAATGAAAGTGGAAGTGGGAAAGTCATCAGATGACACACAAAGAAGAGTAAAGGAGTACATGAGGCAGAAATACACACACAAAAAGACAGAACAAATGAAACAGCATGGAAAACTTTAGCCCCACCATCAATAGTTGCACTAAATACAAATGCTTTGAATACAATGAAGCTGAATTGAAAACATGGCACAACTATATGATGTCTAAAGAGTACTCATCCAAAATATAATGGGGAGGATGTAAAAAAAGTAAAGGAAGAAAAAACATATACGAACATAAGAAGGAAAAAGGAAAGTTACATGTCTGAAGAAAAGCAACAAAGAGAATACAGATCCCTTTATTCATAACAAAATATAAATATAATTAATTACTACTATATAAAATGTATACAGTGTTGCTAAGTGGCATTGATTCAAGTTACACTAGACTGGTTCAGGATTTAAAAGAAAACAAATGAACAAGCACAATCAAGTTACCTGCCACCATAACAGACAGATATTATTAGCTACAGAAGAACACATTCAACAAGATTCAATACCCATTTATTAAAAAGGTACTTCAGTAGAAATAAGAAGTTTTCAGCTTGATAATAGTGTCTCCTGAAAAGACACAGGCAACATCGCATGTAATGATGAAGTGCTGAAGGCTCTAGCCAGATCAAGAGCGAAGAAAACCTACTCACCTGCATTATTCTTATTCAATATACCACTGGGGTACCTACCAAGCATATTGGACAATAAAAAGTATATCTAAGACATTGTACTTGGAAAGTATATTGGTTATTTATGTCACCACTGTAATGAGACACTTGGCAGAAGCAGCTTAAGGGAGGAAGATGTAGGTTGGCTCACCGTCTCAGAGGGCATAGTCCAACATGGCACGGAAGGTGTGGCGGAGTGGTGAAGTGGCTTTGGGAGCCTCTGGAGGATCTCCTCATGTGACAGGCAGACCAAGGAGCAGAGAAACAGATGAGATGCAGGGCCAGGTTATATGCATCAAAGGCTTAGCAGCAGTGGTATATTTTACCCTATTAAACCGCTTGTTCCCGAATATCCCATAGACTCTGAAAACAATACCACCTGAGGATTAGAAAACATGAATCTGTGGGGTTATACATTTTGCTTTTAAGCCATAACAGAAAGAAAGGAATAAAATTGTCCAAATTTACAGGTGACAACATTGTCTATATAGGACAATTTAAAATTTAATTTAAAAATCATCCAGAAATGCTCAAAGAAAGCAATGAGTGAGTGTTACTGTCACAACAAACAAGGTATATATATATACATATATATATATATATATATATATATATATATATATATATAGATAGATAGATAGATAGATACATACACACACACACACACACATATACAAATATATATATCTGCTAGTACTGAAAGTGTAGGCACTAACACTGAACATACAGTACCATTGATGGTTACTAAAATGGGAAATATTTATGTATATATATAACAAAACATATTTAGGATTTGTATGCTGAAAACTACACAATGTTGATGAAAGAAATAAAAGTTCTAAATGAGTCCACCTTGTTCATAAGGTAGAAATCACAGCAATGCTTTCATGCAAAGTATTCCCAAGTAAGCATACAGATTTAATTGGATTTTTATCAAAACCCTACAAGATATTTTGTAAATACATGCAAGATGATCTTAAATTACATATCAAAAGGAAAAGAAATTAAGACAATTACAATGGCTCCAGAAAGTATACAATAGGAAGAATCTTCCTGCCTGATTCCAAGATTTTCTTTAATCTCAGTAAGACTGTGGTATTGGTTGAGGCTGCTATACAGATTGGTGGGACTGAAGTGGAAACCCAGAAATAGGTCTACAAAAATCCACCTAGATATTTTTTGAAGAAGGTACAAAAACATTCAATGGTATTGGAACAATTGGGTACCCATTGGTAAAAACAAGCAAAAAATTGGCCTAAATAACACAACCTATGTGAAAATTCAATCAAAGTGTATCATAGACTTAATTTAAAAAAAACTACAAAGTACTTTGACATTAAAAAACAATTTAAAATATTTAAAACTTAACACCAGGTAAAACTTTTTTTTAAGAAAAAGATAGGCTGGGCGTGGTGGCTCATGCCTTTAATCCCAGCACTCAGGAGGCAGAGGTAGGAGGATGGCCGTGAGATTGAGGCCACCCTGAGACTACATAGTGAATTCCAGGTCAGCCTGGGCTAGAGCGAGACCCTACCTCAAAAAACAAAAACAAAAGAAAAAAAAAAGAGAGAAAAAGACACTGTCAAACACTGTTAACATAATGAAGAATGAAGTTATAAGGAAGGAGAACATATTTAGTGTATATGTTTCACAGATTACTAGTATCCAGATATTTATGGAATCTCAAAATTTAACAGAGAACAACAATATGTCAATTATGAAAGATTATCTACTATAATTTATATATTGATTTGGTTTACATCTTCCCAGAAGCTGCAAAACACAGACATGAAGAGCAGATTACCTGTTGTTAAAAGGTTAAGGTATGGATGGAGTCGAAAGTCACTGGGTACAGCTACAACATGGTAATGGCAGAGACCCTCATGTGCATGGATAGACATGTTCTGTAATAGTATTGAACATCTCTAATATGTTGGTTGTGAAATTATAGTACAGCTTTGCAAGATTCAACCTTTGGGGGTAATCAAAGGGAGGCCAAGACCACACAGGATCTCACTGCATTATTTCTTACAATTACATTACATGTAAATTACCATTACATTAAAATAAAATGACTGTTTTATATGGTTTCTATGCATAGCTTGTTAATATAATTTGTATTATAGTCCTGCTTATTAATATAAATGCTCCTTAACGCCTATAAGTTCTGTAATACAATGTATATTAAGAAAATGACTTTTTTAATGTAAGATTTTATGATTCAAGACCGAAGTCAAATTCCAAGGAAATAAAATGATCCTATCCCCACTATTTAAGATTTAAAACACTGGCAAAGGCAGATATATCTGTCACCTCACAGAGGGTTTCACGTCCTTGACAAACTGGCATACAGTCTGGTAGAACAGACAGGTGTTATTCCGTTGCATTGGCAGCCCAGCTGTACAGTCTATGATCTCTCAAATCCATCATCTCCTTTTAACTTCATAAGAATTGTGAGTAGTTGGTCAGGTATATATTATTATCTTCAGGTGTATAATATTATCTTTATTTCCAAGAAATGGAACAGGACATGAGAACATTTAAATGAGCTCACCTATGCCCCCCCATGGTTAACAAGTGTTGTAAGAAGACCTGGAACTTTGGCTTTGAAGGGCTTTTTTTTTTTTTTTCTCCAAATCGTCGTGCTTCAAAGTGTTAACTGACTTTTGTTCTTATCTCCTCACATAAGATGCGAACTTTTATTCAGACTGAGGATTGTGAATCTGCTCTTTTCTGAAAGGTGCCACTTTTAATATAGTAGCAGTCTCCTTTCTCTGAGCATGATAAGGTCAGCTCTATCTATAAATTTTCTTCAATCTTAGTTCTTGAGATATAAAACAAAGTTAGTCCTTTACAACCAAGGGCATTCTAAAACATCCAGTACTTTCTGTTAAAAGAAAAAAATCAAACTGGGAAGCCATTTTGTAATCCTACTTAACACAATGTTTGGATTACATTCATTGTCCTAAAAGAATAAACTGGATCTAATTTGAACTGAAATCAATGACATTAAAGCTAGAATAGGGATTGCTCCTCATTAACAAGATGACCAGTTTTGCTCAACATTTTGAACTATAACAGTCTTTTCCCTATCATAGAAGGGCATTTTCTCATAACAAGTAAAGGCACTGTAGTACTACTTACCTATCTGAACAAAATACTCGCTGACTTCACATAGCAAACTCCATCACGTTTCACTTTTTCCCAAGTCTTAGCATTAACTCACTTTTCCCTTGATCCACAATCAGAATGATGTGAACAGGCTCTCCTTATTCCAGATCACAGACAGGTATGTGTATGATTTCATGCTCGTGTGTGTGTGTGTGTGTGTGTGCACATGCATGCATGCGCTGAGGACAGAGGTAAGCACTGGATATTTTCCTCAGTCATTCTCCATCATTTTCTTTGAGTCAGGGTCTCTTGCTGGGCCTGGAGCTCATCAATTCAGCTAGACTAGTCAGCCAGCCAGCAAGCAGCATGGATCCTCCAGTCTGCATTCCACCGAGCTGAGCTGGGATTACAGGTGCAGTTCACCATGCGTGGTAGTTTGCACGGTTTCTGGGGAGTCAAACTCAGGTCCCCAAGCTTACACAGCAAGTGTGTTACCCAGTGAGCTGTCTCCCCAGCCCTTCAGGGAAAGATACGTGTTTCTCAGCCCTGTGACCACTGCCGCCTCATCCCACGGTTTCACAGTACATGCTTCCTCTCACTTTTTTTTTTTAATTTTTCTAAAAAAGAAACTTCTTGTGCCTGCGTTCAATGTTCTTGCAGATTTGCCAGTGGAAACCTGTTGCAATAGTCTCCTTCTTCTTACCAAGGTTGTCTATCCCAGTGAAACCTCTTCCAGCTTAGTTTGGGATTTATTTTTATTTGACAATCAGTCAGTAAGGGGTGTCCAAAGGTCCCAGGATGAGTAGGAGGATTTGGTTCTTCCCACAGCCAAGCCTAAGCAGACAGTGCAGAGAACAAGGCCCTGATTAAGAGCTTGTGCTTTGGATGGGATTTGCGCAGGAACACTGTCATAGAAGAAGGAAGTTCCATCAGACCACGGTGTGGCAGGGTGGAAGAGAATAGCGTTAAAACAAAACAAAACACAACACAACACTCTGTCACTCTTGTTCTGCTGTCTCTTGATGGTACCTTGTAGCCAAACCCAGCTAAGAGTTAGATGGTAGTCAGCTAGTGATGAAGTTCCAGGGCAGGAGGAGGGCATGGAAGAGCAGCCTAATCCACAGAGTAGACTGAGAACTGGTGCAGCTCTTTCCTTGTAATGTGTAATATTTTTTCGTTATTGTTCTCTGGCTTTTATCAAGCCAACTTGTAATCGTTATCAGTGTAGGTAGAGCATGTATAAATCTTTCCATTTAATAAGGAACAAAACATGAACATAAAATATTCAGAAATTTTAGTAGCTGTGAAAAATTCTCAATAAGACAAGTCCACATTTTAATAATAACATGAGGTTGATTTATGATCTGTGTTAGATTTTTTTTGTTGCTGTGACAAATTTCTGAGGAAAGCAATGTGAAGGAGGAATTATTTATTTTGGCTTGGGGTTTGGAAAGGTTCATTCTATCATGGTGGGGAGGGTGTGATGGAGCAAAGCCCCTCACCATGGCGTCCAAAAAGCAGAGAGAGAGAGAGAGAGAGGGAGAGAATTCTTATGGAAGACAGCTTTCTGCCCTCAGGTAATGCTTTCTGGAAATGCTCTCATAGATGCATGTAGAGTATGCTTAAGTCATCTCCAAGGTACTTCTGTGCCACTTAAGTTAACTCACAAGATTAACCATCACATCACCTCACTGTTGGTAGAGTATTGGCTCACCAAGTGAGTTACTTCCAATATGGAGCCTGCACTTGGTAGTATTTCCTTGTTTCTATTCAGATGCATACAATTTGATTGAGTGAATTACAGAATCATTTTATAATTATGTAAATGTGCCATATATATGCAAAAGTGACCAGGATTCAGATAGGGTCATTATGATGGCACACTACTAACAAGATTTGTGAACCCTGTCTGCCAGTATCTTAACTTCAATCACTAGAAAATCCTATCAATTGCAATAGTAATACCTGAACATTTCTTTATTTGATATACCTTAATCATAATAAAATGAGGCTTATGAATAACATCTTGGAATATGAGCAACATTACCAAATTAATTTCCTCATATATATTTATTGAGCAACTATGGTATTTTAGGTATTGACTTGAATATGGACAGAGTTACTGGATAAAATCAACTTTTTCAGTTACATTTGGAACTTCAAATGACCAATGACTTCCTTACCGCCTTCCTTTCCTCCATCTTCCACTGCATTTCTTTCCTTCTTTCTTCTTCTTTCTCCCTCCCTCTTTCTTATTTCTTTCTTTGTTTCTTTCTTTCTTCATTTCTTCCCTTCTTTCTTTCTCTCTCTTTTCCTTTTCCCCCTTTCTTTCTTTTTTCCTTCCTCCTTCCTTCCTTCTTTCCTTTTATTTTCTTTCCTTTGTTTGTTCCACCAAAATCTTTTACATATCATAACACTTTTAAAAGGTAAACAATTTTCTTTCTAGGATATAGGGTCTTTATCTTTGAAAATAAAAAAAATAAATATATTGGCTATGTTCTGCTAATTCTGGCCATCCTAAAGCATGGTCACATAGTGACAAGCCTAATACACATCATTCTTATGCTCAAAAAAAGATCAAAGCCAATGGAAAAGATTTCAGATGAAGGACTGACTATAGTAGTAGGAATTATGTAAGTGAAGTCATTTAAAGTCGTAAGCATGAGACAAGTTCACTCATCCTAAGGCAGGACAGATGTTGGTACATTTGAGGAACTCCGAAAAGACTACTCAATTTGACTAGAGTTGAAAATCAGAAGTGTGGAGGGGATGATATTAGAAATATATCAAGGATCAAAAAATTCATATCACTTTAGATCAAATGCTTTTATCCTTCTGCAGACTTTGTGGTATTCTTTCATAGGAAAATGTGAGTCAAGCAGAATTTGTAGGGAAGAAGCAATGTTTTCACACACCAAAGATTATAGAAATTTGAATCAGGGAGATTGCATTAGATAGGGAGAAAGGCAGATAGATAAAATATGGGCTTGTGAAGCAAAATAGAACACTTGGGAATTGGTTGTGAGAGGTGTTGAAAAAGAAGGAATTAGGAATGACTCTCAGGGTTCTGGTTTGTGATAAAAATATGTAGAAGGAGGTGGAGAAGCAGCCAAGTGTGGTTCTGGCATATTAAGTTTTGTGCTCCTATGGGCTCATACATGCAGAGATATTAGCAAGACAGCAAGTTAGATAGATGAGTGTGGCTTAGAAAAAGTATGCACTGAGAGTTTTAGCACACAGTTTTCTCAACTGTTGATTTATCCTTCATGAAATAATTTATGCAGATGGCATGTTAACCACATTATCAATTATTTACATGTGTAAAATTTTAATTTAACAGTTTTGCATTTATTTTTAAAATGGATAAGTAGCATATCAAATCCATGATTGCTTGGATAATTTCATTATGGGAGAGGATATTTCATGCCAGTGAACCAGAGGACTGAGAAATTTATGTCCAGACACCCGAGGCACTATTGCCTCATGAGATGAAATTTCTGTCTTTTCAATGGAGAACATGACAACCTTATCCTGTGTGGGGATTTCTAAAATGTCTTTTAAAAATTATTATTATTATAAACAACATGTTTTGTATGGATACATCATGTGTTGGTACCCTCTTTTCCCTCATCCCTGTCCTCATTCTGTTGGGCATCCTCCTCAGTGGGGTTGCAGGTATTTTTTATGGGGTTGTGATTTGTACCTTGTGGGAGCCACAGTCAGTCATTGTTGGTGGGAGGGTATGCCTCTGGGAGTGATCATGAAAGAGTTCCTCTCAAGTAGATGGTGACTGACCACTTCCTAAGTACTGCAAGTCCTGGGGTATGTGATACAGAGAATTGTGCCTCTTAATTTACTTTCCAACGAAAGTAAACTCTACTGTCAATGGTGTTACCAAGAAAACTCATAACTTCTAACATGCAAGAATGTCAACAGAAAAACCCATGTAACTGTAAACGCATCAGTTGTGTAAAGAAATTGAATTGAACCACACATTCCCACCCCCCCCACCCACAAGCACACACACTTCCTTTAGTCCTGAGAAGATCTTAGCAGCGGGCAAAGAACCATTTTTGAAGGTGGCAGTGGATATTCATGGTGTTACCATGAAAATATTTGAAATTATTTCTCTTTTTTATAATCTATAAGAACATACAGACAAACCTATGTGAATATTCCACTGATAAAAAACAATGTCAAAAATTGGAGCCAAGATCTACTGCCCTTGTTCAGACTGAGCTGAATAGTTTGTTTGCTTTGGTTGAGATGCTCACTCAATAACAAACAATAAATAAAGCAGAAATGTATTTTGAATAAAATTATACAAGACTTGATATCTAAGAGAGGTGGTATTTATAATTATTTTCCCAAAATCAAGCATCGTGTTTTTATTTTTTATGAATCAAACTACATTTTTTAGATATAATCAAATAGCAAGACTTATTTAGAGGAAAGATCATCTGGGTTGGAGAGATGGCTCAGCAGTTAAAGGTGCTTGCTTGCAAAGCTCAACTCTGAGTTTGATTCTCCAGTACCTGTATACAGCCAGATGCACAAAGTGGCGCATGCATCTGGAGTTCTTTTTGAGGGCAGAAGGAACTGGAGTGCCTGTTACCTCTTCTCACTCTCTATGTCTCTTTCCCTTCATTTCTTAATAAATATATGAATAAATATTTTTAAAAGACCTTCAGATATCTTATGAAATAAAAATATATAAGATTAATTTTAGATTTTTCAAAGAAGTGTCTCACTCTATCTCAGACTAACTTGGAACTCATTCTGTAACTCTGTATCCCCAGGTTGGCCTCAAACTTACAGGGATCTTCCTATCTCTGCATCCAAAGTGCTGGGACTAATTGTGTGTGTGCCACCATGCCCAGCACGAGAAATAAATATCTCATATGAAATTGATAAAGATTGAAGAAAAACAAAGCTAAAGCATAACAAAATCATAAATAACAAAGCAAAAATTGTAAGTGAAACATCTCTAAGCAGAATTTAGCAGTGTTTCAAAACATTATGACCAAGTAGGGTTTATGTCAGAAATTCATGCATCAAGAAAAAATAATGTTCATTTTAATCAAAATATAGCATGAGAAAATTATATAATCATGATAATAATACTTAAGAGACATTTAATGACAACCAGCAACAACTCAATAAAATATCTAAGGAAAAATATACTCCTAAAATATAACACACGTTGCTTATCAAAATTCATAAAGTAAATATCATTGTGAAATGTCAAAGATAATCCATTAATGCCAGAAGGATGACAAGAACATTATGCCTAATGTTATTTAACATTATTTTGGATATTAGAAACAGTGTAAACAATGAAGCAGTGTTTACATTCTACCCCTCCCTCTCTTGCTTTTGCCTTCCTTCTCCCTGCTTCCCTTGCTCTCCAATAATGCACTCAAAGGCCCATAAAATTTACCTAACTTTATCTAAGAGCATCAAAAGAATTTGTAGAAATGGAAAGATCAATAAGTCAAATCAAACTTTATCACTAGTCATAGCAAAAGGAGGAAATAATTTCTCCTTCATAGCAACAATGAAAGCTACAAGTTATTCATGGAAAAAAATTGAAAAGAAGTGTGAAGTCTACATATGAAGAAAGGCTAATAAATCTCATTGAATGTAACTGAGTAAGGTAATAGCAAATTCTTATAGAGTGCTCATTATGGATCAACTTTTATAATTATTTAGTACCTATTGACACCTACGAATGATGTAGCTAATATTCCTAATTGTAAGTAGTGGAAACAAGAATGCAGGAAGATGACATATCTGACCTGAAGTCAAATGTATGGGAACTGGGGTCACCTCCCTGTATTGACTGGATTTCTCTGCTCAATGCTTGTGATCTTCATCACTAACCTATACTGCCTCTGTCTAATCCAATGAAAGCTCATTTAATCTTGAATGGAAAAGTTTAATTTTTTAATGATATCATTCTTCAGTATTCACCAGTGATACAGTGTCTCTGCAAAGGAAGGACTTGTTAGTATGATGTCAAGTCTAAGAATTTATATATAAATATAATATGTAAATGTGTGTAACATGTAAATATATGTGTATGTATTTATGTGTTGTGAATTCCATTGGTGCATATTTAATAAAGAAAAATTTAAACTGACATGCAAAAAACAAAACAAAAAAAATGAGACTGCCTAGGGAAAGCCAAAAGCATTTAGAACAAAAGGACAGTGAGAAAGTGGACATTAAGTGATGTTCTGTTTTACTCAACAGAAGCATTGTTATCTAGGGCAGGCAAAGGCATCCTCCATTAACTAGTAAAATGCAGAAATAAAAGAAGTGTTCCATGTATTAGACTGCTGGGCCTGTCATATTTTTATTCTCAGTACAGATGTGCTAGATAATACTTCTAGAAAGTAGAGTATTCTGAAAATTACATACCCATGGAAAATATATTTTAATATCTCATATTAATTAATAAACAACTACCACATACTTATTATAATTATTATACAGGTTATTGCTTACATTATTAATGTGAAATTTGTCCAATTCCTGTGATGTTTCCATTAACACATGTATCGTGTCCTTCTACCAGTCTACCCTCTATTCCTCCCTTTATCTTGCCTTCTCAATGTGTTATAGGTCCTTTTGTTGTTTGTGTGAGAAAAACACATGGAGTGTGTCTTTCTGAATCTGACTTATTTTGCTTAACATGACAATCTCTGGTTCCATTCATATTTTTTCCCTTCAAATTACAGGGTTTCATTCTTTTATATTGCTGAACAATACTCTATTTTGTATATATACCATTTTTATCCATTGTGGTTGTCTACACTGATTTCAGTCTTGGGTGTTGTGACTAGTACTGTAATAGATATGTGTATGCAGGTGTCTCTTTTGTAACCTAACATCGTTTCCTTGGGGTTTGTTTCTGGAGTCTGTTTCCGGATTGAGATCATGTGTTTTTACCTGCTGACGGAGAAACACAAAAGTGTTCTCCTGGTGGCTTGTTCCTTGTAGTACGGCCTCATTCAAGTCTTCTAACTTCCTATTCCTTATGTCTGCCATGTGGATACCAAATAATGCTACAAATATTAGCACAAGTCCCTAGGGAAAGATTAAATGTGGATTTATACAATATTAACTAGACTAAGGTATTTTGCAGGATATTATAGATAATGGCAGTAAATTATTGTCATAGGAAACTAAGAAATTAAAGATACCAGGTTGCTTTGTGTTTCTTTAAAGTGACTTCTCAAATAGATTTATTTAATCATTTAATTATTCTTGCACATAACTGTGAAGTCCTAATATAAGTTACCACCACAACATGATTCAAAGTGGCTAGCTTTCTATCACCATGATAAAGTACTTGACATAATAAGACTCATGTTGGCTCACAGATGCAGAAATACCAATCTATTTTCTACTTGTTTTGTGGCTGGGACAGGGCATTAGTATCTTCTTCAAGGGCGTGCCTGAAGGACCTAAATTCATCCAATTAGTCTCCACCTCTTAAAGGTTAACGGAGCTCCAAATATTACCACAGGGTGGGGCCCAACCCTTCAACAAATACATAGCTAGGTCCAAACAGTAGCAGGTGTGCATTGTAAATGGGGGGGGGGGGGTTGAGTTAGGGAGACTGGGCCCCTGAAGGTAAAAAGAGCAGGAAAGTTTGCACTTGCTAGAAATCCAAGATGATCTGACTTCTTATCTTTTGCCTAGTTCCCTAGAGACCAATTTTTCCACAATCAGGACCCCTCCTGGAAAGGGGGTCTTTCATAGGATTTAAACATTGTGGTTGGTCAAATTCAGCCCCTGGAACTTGATGCCAGAGCTGATCTCTTCCTGAGACAGCCCCTGGTCCTAACCAACCAGCTGGCCCTCTGGTTCACCTGGGCCAAAAGACAGCCCATCGCCCTAAGGTTATAAATACCTTTACAAGAGGAAGAGGATCTCTCTGATCACTTGGGAACTTCCAGCTGTGGGTTTTTCCCTCAGCTGGGCCCAGCCCAGGCCCAAGCCCAGCAAGGAGGAGCCCCCCTAGCCCTTACTTTCCACATGGGTTCTTTATACCCGCCACCTCCCCACATTGCAGGAGCTCCTTCAACATGCTTTTCTCTTTCCTGCTTTTTTCACCAGATCCGTATCTGGTCACATGGACTCCAGAGCTACACAGCCCACATGGGCTTTTGGGCTCCGCATGGTGTACTTCTCTGCTCCCCACTTTATCTCCCCTATCGCCCAGCCTTCCCCTTTCCACATTCCTGTGTAAAATCTGAATAAAATGTGGTACTTTAAAAAATCATTCTCTTGAGTCCGGAATTGCCAATTCATCCGTTAGTTTGCAGGTATGAACTAAGGGCTTGAGGTTCCAGGAAGCACCTCAGAACCTCAATTTCCCCATTACACTAGGACATATTTTCTTGAACATGGGAGAAGACATCCAACCAATTAGTGGTAGTTCAGTCTTCTTCATGCACGTAGTCCTTTTATTCATGTCATATGCCATTGAAATAAGTGGAGATGCCTGGCTACATTGTTACGGATGTGGGCAAGTTAGCACATTTATTAGGGGGAGATGATAGCATCTTCATCAGTGGCAGACAGACAATAAACAGAATGTGCTTGAGAGAGTTGAGCTCGGGCACAGCCCCAACAAAGGCCTTGCCAACACCAAGGGGGAGATTTTTTTTTTTTTTTTTTTTTTTAGTTTTTCGAGGTAGGGTCTCACTTTGGTTCAGGCTGACCGTCTCAGGGTGGCCTCGAACTCTCGGTGATCCTCCTACCTCTGCCTCCCGAGATTAAATCCCTGGGATTAAAGGCGTGCGCCACCACGCCCGTCTTACCAAGGGGGAGATTTGGAAGCTGAGATGAGCCAAGCCCTGCCTTGAACTGGTGCTAAGACATGGGAGACAGGCCAGGGAATGTGCCTAGAAATTAGATTTGACCCAGAAGCAAGATATTTTCTGCAGCTAAGGCAGTTCCCAGAGAGGGCTGACTGTGACAGGGTCTTCTGGAAGTAGCCTCTGTAGCCAGGGTAGTGTCTCCATTGGTGAAAAGGAAGCTGAGTTGTGCAGAAACCATCATACACCCTGATTTATGTGAGATGCTGTTAATATTGGGCTGGATACCAAGTCTATTCTACTATTAGTTTCTATTTACAGTCCTTTGAAGTTACAATCGGAATTTGTAGACCCGATGGGAAACCGTCCTGAGCTGTAGAAGGCACAAGTTCCAGTACCTGTCTGGAGTGACCTCCAATCACTTCTGAAAACTGGCTGTCAAACCCTTCCTGAGATGGCATAGGAAGTCCTCTGTGGCAAAAATCCATCTCTCTTCCCTGGGACTTTGGATCTGGGTATCTGATGGGTCCTACCCCTGTACGGCCACACTGCCTGGAAATAATGATTTCTAACAGCCAACATGCCTCTCTTCTCCCCTTCCTCTTTTCCCTTTTCTTTTGTCTCCTCTCCTTTTCTCCCCTCCCTTCCCTCTCCTTCCTTTCCCTCTCCTCTCCTCCTCTCTCCTCCCCTCCTCTCCCCTTCCCTTCCCTCCCCTCTCCTCCTCTTCCCTCCCCTCCCCTCCTCTCCCATCCGCACCCCTAGATACCTACCCCCTGTGCTGCCGCACTGCCTGGAAATAATGATTTCTAACATTCAACATCCCTCTCTTCTCCCCCTTCCTCTTTTCCCTTTTCTTTCCTCTCTTCACCTCTCCTTTCCTCCCCTCCCCTTCCCTCCTCTCCCCTAGATACCTAACCCCTGTACTGCCTCACTGCCTGGAAATAATGACTCCTAACATGCCTCTCTTCTCCTCTTTCTCTTTTCTCTCTCCTCCCTTCTCCTCCCCTCCCCCATCCTCTTCTCTCCTCCCTTCTCCTCCCCTCCCCCATCCTCTTCTCTCCTCCCTTCTCCTCCCCTCCCCCATCCTCTTCTCTCCTCCCTTCTCCTCCCCTCCCCCATCCTCTTCTCTCCTCCCTTCTCCTCCCCTCCCCCATCTCTCTCCCTCTCTCCCCTCCCCCATCCTCTCCTCCCTCCCTCTCCTCCCTCCCCATCCTCTCCTCCCCTCCCTTCTCCTCTCCTCCCCTCCCTTCCTCTTTCTTTCCTCTCCACTCCTCTCTTCTCTTTCCTGTCCTGTCCCGTCTGTCCTTGCCTTGGATTGCCTTGCCTTTTTTTCCCTTCCCATTCCCTTTTCTTCCTTCCTTCTTCCTTTCTTCTTTATTTTGGCAGACTTCTATGTGCAGTGCCTCATTTGGATGTCGGTTGAACCCTGGAAGCTTAACTACTTACATCCGCCCTGCAAATGGACCTTAAGAGCCTGTTAGACATTTGACCAAAGACCACTCCTCCTGCACTGAGGTCACTCTCCTCCACGGAGTGCCGGGCTCCAGGAGAGATAGATGCGCATGGAGCCATGAAGCAGTGAGGGGGAAAGGAGTCACCTGCATAGCAAGCCAAATAGTCAAATCAGCCCTGATGACTAAGGAGGTAGCAGATGTCACTGCCAGATGGCTCTCACCCCCAATTTCCAATGTCTTCTCAGAAAGAGCAGGCGCACTTTCACCATGGCTTGATGCTTTTGCTGTTGAGCAGTTTTAGAATACAAAGGCGAATGTGAAATATTTTGTGTTTTGAAATGTTTTCCAGTGGGAATACAAAAAAAAAAAAAAAAAAAGGTTCTTCTCTGACAATTACAGCTTTCACAAGATCATTTCATCAAATGACTTCCCCATCAAACTATCTTAAAAACTTTATGCCAGAGCCAATTATTTAAGCTGCAATTGATGTGTATTGAAGCTGGGGGGAAAAAAAGGAGATAACCAGATATAATGTAGGAAATTCAATTAAATTTGAATTTTAGATAATCCATACTATTCTAGTATAAGTATGTCCCTCATAATGTACTTCGGGGCACACCAACACAATAATGGTGATGATAGTTTTGACAGCTATTAATATTTATTTGATATTCAAATATGACTGTACTTCCTATATTTTTATTCAAGAAATCTGATGAGACCACTCAGAAGTCAAGGAACTCAAAGCTGTTGATTGGTTTTTATCCACAATGTCTTCCCAATCTGAAAGTGCTGGAGAGTCATAAATGGCAGACGAAGATCGGCCACCACTGCCTTCCAGGAGCTCCCAGAATGCTTCTTGGTGCCGGCACTTCGGATTGCCTTGCTCTCCTTGTGTTTCTTCTCCTCTCCTTTATTCTCCACCCAGAATGCACATGTGTCCAAGCTCTCAGCGATTTAGAGATGATCAAGTGAGTTTGATTCTAAACTTTGGGTTCAGTCCTAAGTTGTTTCCAAAGCTATGTAGGAATTTTTCTAAATTCCTGCTAAAAATGTAACCTTGAATTTTCAGCATAAATCTTAGGTTCAATATATATTTAAAAAAAATGTCTATTCTTCCTTTTCCCAGTACAGGGAACACTTCTTTTTTAGTTTTGATCTTAATCAGAGGCCAATGCTTCTTGGCCCACTGTTGATTGGAGATGAAACACATTTAGGAATCAATGTTTTACGCCTGAGAAATGTGAATTCCAAGACCATCTACCTTGTTGGTAGACTTGGAGGGCCCAAGGCTTCTGTATTTACTTTGTTATATTTTGTTTGACAAGTTCCTTGAGCAATAATGATATAGAAGATGTTGGCTTACATGATGTGGTTTCTGTCTGAATATGTGTAAACTATTTTCTACCAATGTTGCAATAAAATGTGTAACTATCAGTGATGTTTTATGTAATTAACTTTCATTCAACAATGAGCACAAATACAAGGTTTATGTTTCGTTTGAACCAAGTTAATAGCCCTTGACGGTATTACAATTGAAGGCACTAAGAAACTAAAATCTGAATATTTAGGCAGCCACAGAAATTTTGTATTTTTTTCTTAGCCTTTGGCATTGGTTAATCTATAAAACAAAAATACATAAGTCCTCCATTTACTCTGTGGTTAAATTTAATTGCAATATATAATCCATGACTGGCTGCACACTGACATATTTAACCATACCTGCTATCCCTAAACTCTTCTTTACTTGGTAGATCTTGGTATTTCTGACATTTCTAAGAAAAGAAGCTGTTATAACTCAACACTTGACTGTAGATAAAGTTCATAAATTACCTAATGTGGGATTTAGTCATTACTCTTCCATAAAAATTTCTTTAGATGGATGGTGATAACATTACTATACTGGAAAATATTTTTACTCTTTAAATTAATTGAAGTGTAAAATAATAAAAGAATCATTTGTAAATATTTTAAAATTAAATATGCATTTGCAAATGTTAACATGATGGCCAAATTATCTTGGAATATTTTAGAGATATTTTAAGAACCAATTGAATGCATAAAAGGGCCTGTATTAATACATGCATTCATTTACTTTTAAATATGCAGCTCTATCTATCCATCTTCTCATGCATCATTTGACAGATATTCATCTACATTCTCACCTAATTTGTATCTAGTTACTTAATTTTCTCAGAAATAAAGCTAGGTGAAAAAGAACCAAGAATTATTCCGGAATTGCAGAAAATTTACATTGTCTTCACTATGATATATCCATATTCCACCGTTTCTAATTATGAAGAGACACCAACATTTATTTCATCAGACTAAGAAAAAGTTCAAATTACTATAAATAGCATTTTGTATTTTAGCACCACAGTATTATTCTGTTGTTCAATGATATAAAAATATTAGTTTAGTAAATACTCATTCTTTCACTCATCATTCATTGAAGAGTTCTTGACTGTCAGCTATATGCTAGACATACTATTTAGTAAGGTATTGAAAGATGAGTAAGACATGATTACCCCTATCAAAGTCTTTAAATAATCCATGGAGATTAGACATGAAAAGACAAAAAAATATCATACAAATTGTAGAGAATGTCAACATTTGGACAGTTAGATGAATGCGGGAGTCAATGGAGTCTACCTGAAGGAATTGAGAGTTTTTGTTATTGGAAAAGATTTAAGTGATGTTTTGGGACTATTTTAAGGTTCCTTTTGGGAAGGCTGACATTTTAGGAAAATATGGACATTAGTTGTTTCTTTAGTCAGTCCCTTTTGGGACCGTTCAGCAGCTTTTGATAATTCACTATTTTAAATGTCATGCAGCACATTATTAAAGCTAGATCCTTTTGGGTATCTTTGCTTAATGTATGTGAAAGGAAGATTATGGGAATAGAAGGATAAAAATTATTTTTTTCAAAATATTTTAAGCTTTAAATGGAACTTTCCAAAGGATAAGTTAGAATGATTTTATTGATTAAGAATTTCACTATAAGGAAAACATGGAGCCATAAAATTTTCAAATGGAGAAAAAAATCATCTAAATGAAACTAGTGAGGAGAAATTTACAAACTCATTTACTTTTTAGAGGTGAGCATTAAGGAATTGTAGAAAATATGGTGGAAAGGCTAAATTAAAAAAAAATCAGCTGATGTAAGTAACCAACTGCTCACAGATTGGACAAGAGACCTGCTCATTGGGGATGTACCTGTATTTGGCTCTGGGAACTGAGCTAGATTCCCTAGAACAGGAAACCAATAAGCTCCAGAGAAAAACTCCACTGCGCATCCATATATCTTTCTAGTGACTAGGCTTATCCTCTTTTATTTAAACTATTTTCACTTTTGGCTGGAGAATATGTTCTATTTTACAGATGGGGGAGAGTACTGGTGAGAACAAGGATACATCAATTTATCAGGAAGAGAGAGCTGTTTCTACCAGGGGATGGGTCACCTCCACCTCATCTCATTATATGTTTATTTAAAGCACTTAATTTCACAAAAAATTAAATGTTGAACATAAATAGCTAAAAATAATAGAGGAAAATTGCATCAGTTCCTAGTCTGTTTGGTTTTATATGGGTTTTGCCTCAGTGCACTTGGTAGCTTTTGTGATCTAGTTCCTCCATATTGTTGTTGCTATTTTGTGACTGGACTTCATTCTGTAGCCCATACTGGTCTTCTTCTCATGTCAATCCTTCTACCACAGCTTTCCAAGTGCTTGAATTACAGGTGTGTGCCACCATACCCCACCTGAATACACTGTCTTTTAAGGATGCGTTTTGGTTTTTTGAAATCTTTTGAAAATATTAGTTTGGATCATAAGTAGCTGGGCCTCAAAGCATATCTATTGACTGATTCATATTGACAGTATATCCAAGATTAATCATATAGTTCTATATATTCCACTCAAATTTTCCTCAGTTGTGACTTCATATTTATGAACTTCCATTTTTCACACCTTACTTTGACCATGAGCTTCTGTCTTGGTCCAACGTGCTAAACTACAGGACAGAGAACAGGGCAGGATGTGCAGTTGTTGGTGTGACGAACTGTGATGGTAGATCCAGCTGGGTTTGAGTCCAAGATCAGCCACTGACAAGTTGTGTGTCTTTGGATAAAGGAACTAAAGTTCCTACTGGAAAGAATATGTAATTTTAATGCCCATCAGACAGATTTGTAATTGAGTAATATCTCGGATAGCAATGTTAAGCCCTTAGCACACAGCTTCACATAATTGTATGCTCAGTAAACACTAGAAATGACTACTTCTTGGATTTCCCTAGTTCACGATGAATCTTTTTGCCTTGCCATCACTTCTCCTGCCATACCAGGAACATCAAGCGTTATAGTTTCTGCCATTTATGCCTTTGTGGATATTGCTCTCAGTTTCCAAGATGGTGATTCAGACTTCCTCTTCTGCCTGGAGAACCTAAATTTTTCTTAGTTAGTGGACTCATTTCCTTCCTGTTTTAGGCTATGTCATATGAATTTCCTTATTTATTCTTGTTTTGACCTTAATGATATGTCAAGTGGCCCAACCTGGGAAATGACCTGGGTGATACACCAGAAATACACCTGGTATAATAAGTTAGCCCTCCATCAGGACAGGCTTTGGTGAACTAGGGTGCAAGTATCAAAGGAGCAAGGACTTGGTTTCTTCTGTCCATACTTATCCACAGACCTGGGAGTGCAATCAGCATAGAACAAATGCTCAGTGGCTACTTTTAAAATATATGAAACCATGCCTTCAAGTATAAGAGCTGGTCAGAGACAAATGATTATTCTTCACCCTTTTTATTTGCTCCCTGAATATCCATTCAATGTCTGTTTGTGCAGTTTCCAAATAAAGTTTGGAAAATGAAATTGATACAAACAAGAAAATATGTTATGGGAATGTGGACTCTCCTAGCATTGGGAATTATGACAAATTGTAAATTCTTTTAGCATCTATTAATTCTGAAAAAAATGTGTTCTTTACACAATATCCTTTTGTTCTGAGTTACAGAACTAACCCCCTAACAAGAAGAAAAAATATATTTAAGGTTTTCCTTCTTGATAATTAAAATTTCAAGCATTCCCCATTTATTTTATCTTTCAAATAAACATGCAATTGGCTATTTTTCAAAACTAAAACAAAAACAGGAATGATCTTTCCTCATCTTGTGACTTGATTTTTATTTAAACATTTATTTTTATGAGGGAAAAACAGCAATTTTATTTAGGTACCATAAGCCAGTAATAGCCAATCATAAAGAAAAATATTTTGTGGCTGGAGAGATAGCTCAGCAGTTAAAGGTGCTTGCTTGCAATGTCTGCTGGCATGGGTTCAATTCCCCACTACCCATGAAGCCAGATGCACAAGGTGGTGTATGCATCTGGAGATTTTTTGCAGCAGCAAGAGGCCCTAGCACCTCCTACTTTCTCACTCTCTCTCTCTCCCTCTCTCACTGTCTCTCTCAGATAAATAAAGAAAAATATTTTCTAAGGATCAGTCTTTGAAATATCTATAAAAGACATAAAGACAGATATATGTTTTTACCTTTACAATACAATCAGGCTGGGCCTACACTACAGGTGGAAAATGGTGACTTATGCTGCAATATTTTGTAGGGTTAGAAGCATAACACTTTACAGAAAATACCTCCTATTCTATATTCCATGGTGTGAAATTTTTATCATGCTGAGGGAGGGATTAGACACAGGGCACAGAAAATCTCTCACTGGGATTTATCTATGAAGCATAATTACATTGAATAAGTATTATACTATAAGAATTAGTTTATTGGGTTTTATAAATGATCATTGACATGATGCCTCAGGTAGGTTCTAAGAAAAAGGCCAAGGGTGAATAACAATGTAATTTGAAATGTGAGCATATATAGAGGGAAGGCAGTTGGTGTCATCATGCTTTTTGACTATTTTGCTTGGCAACACTTGGAATCTATTTCATCAGTCACAACCACAAGAATGCTAAAATTGTCCAGTGTTCTTAGTTTCTTTTATAACCTCATCAATTTTGTTCAGTGACTCATTCTTCTTGTAAAACTCAATGCTTCACAACTGTCTCTTTTTCAGTACTATATTTCCATAGTTTTTTTGGCATCTAGGAAAAGCTCAATATTCTTATTGACTAGTAGTGAAGCGAAAAATGGAAAATGCTATTTTTCATTCTTTTCTCATTGCTGATAATTTTACAATGATAACCGAAGTTTTAGCTTAAGTGCAGCTATTTTCTTGCAGCTGATGTTTTTGGACATCATGTCTTTGGTCATCATCACAGTGAGCATGAGGAAGCATCCGTGGGGACTGCATCGCTTTCCAATTCCACCCTCACTCAGCTTTCTGCCCTGGTGTGTTCTCACACCCCACAGGTTTTCTGCTCGTCTCCTGTCTCTACATTTCAGAGGCTGTTTAAAAATTCAAATCACATCATTTTATTCTCCTTGTCAAAACAAGTATTTTGCTATGATGAAACTCACAATAATGTGAAAGCTGCTTAATGTAGTACTCAACAAATTCACATTTGGTATCATTTACTCTCTTACAAATATATTCATTTAAGCAGTTACATGAGCCCTAGAATTCACACATGCTGGTCATTTTCTATGATTCTACTTTGTTTCCGGGTAGTAACTTGCTTAGTTCTAAATACTCTTTTAAATCAAGTTAAATTTATTAATGGTATTACTATTCAGAGTCTATATTATGTCCATTTTTAGATAAAATAGAATAAGTTATTCTTGGGAATTAAGATTTCCAGCATCACAAGAATGACTTTCAAGTGTAAAAATGGAAGAATTTAAACAAAAACTCTATATATCTTTTGAAAGTTGAATGGTGGATATTAGAATAATGTACCATATGTTCTCCCTTATTTAAAAATAATATTTTCTAATAGAGAAAACATATAGAAGCAATGATAACTTGGTCGCAGTGAGCATTTATCAGGAAAAGGAAATTAAGTCTGTATATACATGGCTAGCTCTAGACTGGGATAGAATTACTGTGAACTTAAATACATTCGAACTTTAGGTCTCCTCACTTACATGAGCTCCTTCTAATTTTGGGAAGAATACTCATAATATCATGGTCACACTCTTCTTCCCCCATAACCATACAACAAAAATACTGTTCATTGCAATTAATTCCACTTGAAATTTTCCTCTGGCATAATTCTTTTGTTGGTTGGATTCTGATAAGCTGTGAGCACTTTGGAGATTATGCAAAAAGAAATTTGGGTGAGTGTAAAACTTCAAGAAAAATGTGACTATGAAGGTATTTCTCCAACTAATTAATAAACATGATATTCCTTTTGAGCAGATTTTATAATATTTATAGGATACTTACTTTAACAACCTTGAAGTTGTTGTGATTTATTTTGCCATTCTAAATAAATATTTATTCTAATAAAATATTTAATTTTTTATTCTATGTAAGTATACAAAGTGTACATCATTTTTGTTACAATTTTGTCTTTTCTCCTTAGGATAAACCTTTAAGCTTTTTATTTTAATTTTTTTTTTGTTTTTCAATGTAGGGTCTCACTCTAGCTCAGGCTGACCTGGAATTCTCTCTGTAGTCTCAGGGTGGCCTCAAACTCACAGTGATCTTCCTACCGCAGCCTCCCAAGTGCTGGTATTAAAGACTTGTGTCACTATGCCAGGCAACTTTTAAGTTTTATAATCTGATCCGGCATATACTAGACTGACATGCTATCAGGTCTGAAAAAGGAACTATAAACACAGACTCCTGGAGAGGTGATTGTGCTGGACAGCACTCTAGCATCCAATACTGCTTTCTTGTGCCAAGAAGTGCTGGAGCCAGCTCAAAACGAGCTGCCTGTGCCTGTGCAGGACCATTTGAATATCAAAATGGCCAATTGACTATACCATATTACATACAAATTTCAACAGAAATCCAAATTGAAATGAATATAAAACAACACTCCATAAGAAATTTGGAGGTTGCACCTAATCATGACTCTGACAACTGATGAAAAGGGGAAAGTCTTATCATAGACTCTACTTTTCTTTTTTTAATTCATTTTTATTAGATATGGACATATTTAGTATATAAAAAATGCATGTTTGTACTATCAATTCCTTCCTCCTTGCCCATTTTCTGAATAGGTCTTCCTCTTTGGAGATGCAGATCAACCCCATGGGGATTGTGGGTCATGCATTATGGGGGTAGCAGTCAGTTATGGGGGAGAGGCAATGTCTCTGTACAAAATGTCCCAACTTGTGGCTCTAACAATATTTTTGATCCTTCTTCCACAAAATTCTCTGAGCCATGTTGTGTGCATTTTAAGTCTACTTCAATGATGAGCACTTAAGAGCCTCTGGATCTCTGCTTTTGTAGGTGTTGAGTATCCTCAGTGTCTGTCTCCTTGACTCTTGTACTGATATCAATTTCACTAAGAAAGTAGTACTCTTGCTTATTTCCCAAATTCCTCTGTGGTTTCAGCTGAGCCAGGGTAGAGAGCACTGGGTCATTTATCTCCTCAGGTCTAACTCTCGTCTGAAAAAGAGAAGCAGATGGAGAGTGAAGTCAGCATGAGTTAAATGGGATAACAATTATTAATTTAGAGAAAATTGAAAGGGTGTGGACCCTCTTATAGCCCAAGATTAGAGGGGGCTTGACAATGGAAAGCAGAATCATTTTCTAGATATGATTCTGACTTTTTTTCCCAAATCCAGATATGGTTTCCTTTCCACTGACTGGATCTGTTAGCCAATCCAAGAGCAATTGGTTACCCACCATGGTTGTATGCCACTATTACACTTGTGTGAGCATCATATCAGATTGTTTGCTTCTAAGTTGCTTGGACAGATGTTGGCCACTTTCCCCTGGTAGCTCATGTAGTACCTTCCACACTAGATGGGCTAATTATCTGAGGACCGGTTCTCCTCCAGATTCCAACAAGGTCTCTCCATGGTCCATGCTGACAGTGTTTGGTGTCTTCAGTAGTAGGGTCTTACCATTAACCTCTGGTGGGTAATCAAGGACTTTGACAGAAGTCTGTCTTGTTTGTTTTGGGAGATGTAGTAGGTGTCTCTGATCAGCAGCTCATTGCAGATGTGACCCACATCCTTGTACAGGGAGGTACAGGCCAGTGCCAAAATAAGATAAAAGGAAAAGAAAAGATAAGGAAAAGGTAAAAGAAAAAGACAGAGAAGAAGAGAAACAGGACAAATTTAAGGTTAGGCTTCTCCAGGGCCCTTCAATTCAGGTGCTCCCCTTAAGGTCCTCTTGAGGGTTCCACCTTTTAGTCTAACTTCAAGGATATAGGATTCTATGGAAGCAGGTCAATTTGGGTTCCGTTTTGTGTCCCTCCCCTATCTTTCCACTTTCCCCAAGCCCTACTCTCCCTATTATCCAAGCCTTGAGATGCCATTCAGGTATGTCAGCAACTCAGGCTAATCCAGGTTAGGAACTGCAGATGAGTGAAACCATGCAATGATTGTCTTTGTGTGATTGTGTGAGTTCACTTACAATGATCTATTCCAAGTTCAACCATTTCTCTACAAATTTCATTGTGTCATTTTTTTCTTACTGCTGAGTAGAATTCCATTGTGTAGATGTATCACATCTTGGTTATCCATTCATCCAAAGATGGGCACCTGGGTTGATTCTAGTTCTTAGCTATTATGAATTGTGTCCCTATAAACATGTTTGAGAAAATATCTCTGAATTGAGATGTGGAGCTTTTAGAGATAATGCCCAGTAAGGAAATAACAGGGTCTGTTGGTAACTCTATATTTGTCCTTTTTAGGAGTTTCCATATTGATTTCCATAGTGGTTGTACCAGCTTATTATTCCCACCAGCAGTGAATGAAGGTTCCTCTTTTTCTACATCCTCACCAACATTTGTTTTCATTTGATTTTTTAATGTCACTATCCTTACTGGGGTAAGGTAGAATCTCATAGTTATTTTAATTCACATTTCCCTAATGATTAGGGATGCTGAACACTTTGTAATTCTTCCTCTGAGAACTCCCTAGTTAGTTCTTTGCCCCATTTTTGGAGTGGGTTGTTTGATTTTTTTTTTATTGTTTAGTTTTTTAATGTCTGGCTCACTCCTATTTTTTTTCTTCTAGTAATTGAAGAGTTTCAAGTCTTATGTTGAGGTCTTTAATCCATTTGGACTTGATTTTGTGTATGGCAAAATATGTGGGTCTAATTTTATTTTTCTACGTTTGTTTATACAATTTGTCCAACACTATTTGTTGAAGATGCTATTTTTCTCCAATCTGCATTATTGGCACCTTCATCAAAGATCAAGCAGCTGTAGTTACTTGATCTAAAGTCTGGGTCTTCAGTTCTGTTCCACTGGCCTATGTTTCTGTTTTTATTCCAGTACCATGCTGTTTTTGTCACTATAGCTTTGTAATATGGCTTTAGATCAGGTATGGTGATATCACCAGAGTTGTTTTTTTGCTGAGGTATGTTTGGATATCTGAGACTGTCTACCATTCCTTAGGAATTTTGAGATCATTTTTTCAATCTCTGTGAAGAAATATGCTGGTATTTTTATTGGTATTGCATTAAATCTGTATATTGCTTTGGTAGAATTACCATTTTCACAATATTACTTCTACCTATCCAGGAGCATGGGAGGGCTTTCCATCTTCTCAAGTCCTTCTCAATTTCTTTCTTGAGTGTTTTTATGTTTTCATTATATAGGTCTCTCACATCCTCAGTTAGTGTTGTTCCAAGGTATTATATTTTTTTGTTGTTGCTATTGAAAATAGGACTGCCTCATTGACTTATTTTTCTGTATGTATTTGTCCTTTGCTAATAGAAAAGCTACTGATTTTTGTGCATTAATTTTCTATCCTGCCACTTTGCTGAAGGAATTTATCACCTTTAGAAGTTTTGAGATGGAGACTTGGGTCACTTATATATAAGATCATATCATCTACAAATAGGGCTAACTTGACTTCTTTCTTTCCAATTTGAATCCCTTTTATTTCTTTCTCCTTTTTATTTCTGATTTTGTTAAATTGAGACTTCTCTTTTTTTTGAGCTTGATCAAATTGGCCAAGGGTTTGTCAAGCTTTTTTATTTTTTCAAGGAACCAGCTCTTCATTTCATTGATTTTTTAATTGTTTTCTTAGTTTCCAATTCATTGATTTCTGCTCTAATCTTGATTATTTCTTCCTGTCTGCTGCTCTTTGGGCTGGTTTCTTCTTGTTTTTTTTTTTTTTTTTTTCAGTTCCTTTAGGTGGACAGTCAGGTTATTAATTTGATATCTCTCTGTCTTTGTAATAAAGGCATTTAGGGCTATGAATTTTCCCCTTAGGACTGCCTTCATTGTGTTCCATAAGTTTTGCTAGGTTGTGTTTCCATTATCATTCAATTCTAGGAATTTTACAATTTCTTTTTTGATTTCTTCCATGACCTGTTCATTGTTTAAAAATGTGTTGTTTCGTCTTCAGGAGCTGGTGGATTTCTTGTTGTGTTTCTTGTTGCTAATTTCTATCTTTAAAGCATTGTGATCTGACATAATGCATGGAGTTAGTTCAGTTTTCCTGACTTCGTGGAGGCACACTTTATATCCTAACATATGGCCACTTTTGGAGAAGGTTCCGTGGGCTGCTGAGAAGAATGTGTATTCTGTATAGTATGGGTGGAAACTTTTGTAGATATCTGTTAGGTCTAGTTGATACATGATGTTGTTGAGATCTATTATTTCGCTGTTGATTTTCTGCTTGGATGATCTGTCTATTGATGATAGTGGAGTACTGAAGTCTCTCACTATGATGGTGTTGGTGTTTATTTCTGTATTATTGTCAAGTAGATTTTGTTTTATAAACTGTGGTGCACCTGTGTTTGGTGCATATATATTCATGATTGTGATGTGCACATGTTGGATCATTCCCTTGATAAGTAAGAAGTGGTCTTCTTTGTCCTTTTTGATTTCTTTTTGAAGTCTATTTATCAGATATTAATATAGTAACACCCACTTGTTTTTTATTTCCATTTGCTTGGAATATTGTCTTACTACCTTTCACCCTGAGGGGGTGTCTATCTTTAGTGGTGAAGTGGGTTTCTTGAAGACAGCAGATGGAATGGTCCAGTTTCTTGATTCACTCTTATAAACTGTGTCTTTTGATGGGTGAATTAAGTCCATTAATATTTAAGGTTATTACTGTGACATTGAATTAATCCCTGCCATGATGTGGTGTTTTAGGGGTCTTGTGTTTTGTACCATTTTGAGCCTGTTCTATTTTGGTTCTTGTGATCTTCTTGTGAGCTCATGAGATTGGTTGTTTGTTCTGTGTGGAGTATTTCCTCAAGTATTTTCTGTAGGTTTGGCTTTGTGTTCATATAATTGTAGAGTTGACTTTTTTCATGAAAAGTTTTTCTTTCACCATCTATTATCAAAGATACTTTTTCTGGGTAAAGTAGCTTGGGTTGGGAGCCATATTTCTTCAGAAGTGTTCCATTCTAGGCCCACCATAATGGCATAGTCAATTGACAGATAATAAAAAGGGTACAAGTTTATGAGGAAACTTTGGAGCACAGAGGTGTGTGCTGGGATACCTTCCCATGTCATGGGGGCAGTGTGCTTCACCTAGTAGTGTGGGCTTGAATAAGCTTCACGTGTTCCTTCAAATCTCTTCAATTTGTCCTTGTCTTTAGCATGACTTATACATATTGAACAGATAGACACTTTACTTCTCAGAGCCTGAGAAATGTTTCTTATTTTCAACCTTTTGGTCATTTTGATCAGCTTGTACATGGATGAAAATGAAAGTTTGATGCATGTTTAAGTAAAAGACAAAGTTCTATGCTGAAGGTGATTTCAATGCTTAACAAAAACTTTCACTTTTAAGAAACTGTTCACAGTCATGAATGCTAACATAGAAGGTATCATCCTTTAATTCCAAGTTGCACACATCACTATACAATATCCCTTTTTTCATATTTATATTTGCAAATAACTTCTGTGGATTGTGGTTGAAGGTTCAAAACCTCCCATTGAAAATAAGAAGGTTGTGAACCTGACTGCAACAGTAAGTTGGTACTAAGGAGTGGGATTGCTGCTAGACACCTGACTGTGTGGCTTTGGCCTCTTGGAGCTGAGTTTCAAGAGGAATGTGGAAGGACTTGAAACCTTGGCCTAAGAGATGCCTTGTGGTGCTTGTGCCCTTGGTCCCTGCTGCCTCAACCAGTGCTGCCTGTGTCATTCCCTGCAAAGGGAGTGACCTCCTTGTAACAAGGGAGCCCTGGAGTGTTTCCTTTGATTTGCTATCAGCTGAAGCAATTGAGATCTGCACCTTTCAAGATTGGAAACAACATGTTGGCCTGAAACTCACTGATTAGTCCAGGCTGACCTTGAACTCTTAATCCTCCTGCCTCAGCCTTTCCTGTGCTTGGCTGAAAACACCTTTTTAGGGGCTGGAGCAATGGCTTAGCAGTTAAGACACTTGCTGGCAAAGCCAGAGGAACCAAATTTGACTCCCCAGTACCAATATAAGCCAGATACACAAGATGGCACATGCCTTTGGAGTTCATTTGCAGGACCTGGTGTGCCCATTCATATTCTCTTTCTCTCTCTATCTGTTTTTGAAATAAATAAATAAATAAATAAATAAGAAATAGATTTCTAGAGAAAAAAATAAGAAGGTTGTATTATATTGAACATGTTTTACATGAGTCATTAAAATACTGGGCTGGTGAGATGATTTAGCAGTTGAGGCACTTGCCTGCAAAGCCAAAGGACCCCAGTTCTAACCCCTTGGACCCATTTATGCTAGATTAATAAGGTGGCATATGTGTTTGGAGTTAGGTTGCAGCATCTGGAGGCCCTACTGTGCCCATTCTCTTAAAAAAAAAAAAAAATTGAAGCAAATTCCATAAGGAAACTCCCCCCACCCAGCATGGCAGTATTTGTTAAGTAGAAAATTTCTCAGTACTGTTTATTTCTTCTTTACATAAAGCTAGGTGGTCTAACTTATCTTCAACATGCAGAATATGCATTAATAATTGGTTCAATTCTTTTCAGAAATCTCACTGGAAATCTTTCCAAGAATAGAAATGGCTAGAGAATTGTTTGAGAATAGACAATTCCGTTTTCACCCTGAGAGTTTTCATTACCCTGAGCCTATCCACTGCCTTATAGCTATAATATTCCTTTTCCTTTCAAAGGGCAGTTTTTACACCAGGTCTGAATTCAGACTTTTCAAGATAATTACAGTCCACAGCAAATGGAATACTCCAAGAGCATGTGGGATACAGTGTGATCCACTCTCTGACACAATACATGAATCCTTGCTTGACTAATAGCTAAACACACAGCAAAAAGGGGTCAAACCACATACAGTTACATATTGGGAATAGATCTCTTGACCCACTTAAGTGTGTTCCGACTTAACTACTTTTTGATGAAAACTGAATCATATGGGCTATAGACAGAAAAGAGAAAGAAACAAATAAAAAAAATTCCTGCACATATTGCATATCTTGTAACACAAGTGTTTAGCTGTAAAAATATATGTCATCAAGTTGAGTTGTCATGGTTAGGAACACTCAATTTAGGTATCTGGCAAACTCAACTCCACATCTTATTGTCTACCTATTTCCCGTCAACTTGACCAAGTGGATAAGTCACATGTATGTACTCCACACATTCTCACTTTTTATATGTGATGTTGACTGTTTACTAACCAGAGAGTTGTCAGACTATGTTGTCAGAGTTGTGTATGTATTTGTTGACAAGAAAGCCTATAGACCTTTCTTGTTAGCAAAGTTATATTTTTACATTTTGTATAGAATTCATCAATTTCTCTAATCATGTGACTACTTAGGGTACTTATGAAAAGTCTAGATTTCTGGATGTATACTAGACCTTCTGAATCTGTCCAGTCAAAGAATTGTGACTGTTTGGAATGTGTATTTAGTAAGCACTTTGGGTGGTTCTGGTGGTCAAAATGGCTTGGGAAAGAGAACCAATGTGTATGACATTTTCAGTATTAAAAAGAATGACATACATGATTCTACATTTGCTATGTCATAGCAACCATGACCACCATCGATGAGATCAACTATTTCTGCTTCTACATTTTGAGCAGTTAATTCCTTGGAGATTTTATTTCTCAGTTTGAGGGGGAAAAAAAAGTACTGGTCTAATGTGGCCTCTTAAAGCCATAATTCTCATCTGCAAAATGTCTTCCCATTTCCCTTTTCCATTTGCTAGCATTGTTTAGTCAGACAATGTCTCTGCCTTCATGAGCACTTTTTCAGTATTAGCGCTGAGTCTCTTGTGTGTGTTGGTTACTTTGGGGCAGTTTGTTTCTGAGAAGTGTGTTTGCTGGGTAATGACTCTGGAATCTGTTATGCATTCTCTGCTGTGCAAAGAGCCACAATGAGCATTTTTAGGACTTTTTTCCCAAGATGCATCTGTTCTTTTCTTTATCAACATTTATAACTGAGATATTCTTATATAACCTACTTTATGAAAGTTTTTCTCTCAGAGAGGTGAAGTTGAAAGAAGGGATTGTATGAGCACTGAAAGTGCTTCAGGCGTTATCTTCTGGTTAACAAAAAAAATCATGAAGAAGGAAAGGGAATATGTAAGCCAGGGTCCCATTAGAGGAGGAAAATAAAACTAGGAGAGAATAAAAGTACTTTACCTCTGTTGGGTCACCCCTGGGACACCTAACAGCATGAATCATGTGTGTTATCAAAGAAATAGAGAGGATTAAGTATGAAAGTCCATGGAAGAATGTGATCTTCCCATGGTTATTCAGCCATGCCAACTTTTGAAAGTTGTTTTGGATTCTTACATTAGGTGAGAAATGATTCTTACAATAGTTGAAAAAGACTTCAGAATGCCTTGTAGGGTTATAAATAACTAAAATTCATCTCAATATCCCAGATGGAGTATATCTAGTATATCTTCAAGTCAGCTTCACATTCTACTGGCTAAGACAGAAAACTCGCCAATATTGATCCAAACTTATTTTTTCTACCTATCAGTCCTCTCACATCAATTCTTTCAGGATAACTATTCGTTTACCAACAATTGCCAGCTTTATTTACCCAAATTTGTCTTCTCTTTCCTTGTGTCTCCATGGTTCCACTTCAGGACATCAGCAGCTCTAGTCTGGAGTTTGTGAAAGCTTCCAGGCATGTTTGCATCCAGTGCACACTCCAGAGTACTGTCACTGGATGCAGATGAAGGGGAAGCAGGTTTCTTTTCAAAAATTTCCTGATGGCTGCTTGTCATGAGACTTTTTGTATAGAGAGATTTAAAAAAAAAAAAGTCCCCTGTCCACCCCAGGGAGTTCTTTCTCTTTTAAAGAAAGAAGAATTCAAGCCGGGCGTGGTGGCGCACGCCTTTAATCCCAGCACTCGGGAGGCAGAGGTAGGTGGATCGCCATGAGTTCGAGGCCACCCTGAGATTACATAGTGAATTTCAGGTCAGCCTGGGCTAGAGTGAGACCCTACCTCGAAAAACCAAAAAAAAAAAAAAAAGAAAGAAGAATTCTAACCAAGACCCAATTGATAAAGCAATGCATTTATTAGGTATCTTTCAGGAGCATGGAGCATTCAAGCTCAGCTTCAAGTAATGCCTCACCACCTGCAAATCCAATGCACAGAAAGCTGCATCGTGGTGGAGCCCCACACCCCTGCACTGTCATTTCTCCTGTGACCTGGGCAGTGCAGAGGCCTGCATTTGTTCTTTCTTTATTTTATGGCAGCAAGATCTGTCTTTTTAAAAAAATAGTTTATTTTATTTATTTGAGAGAGAGAAAGAGGGAGGGAGGGAGAGAGAGAGAGAGAATGGATGCACCAGGACTTTTAGCTGCTGTAAACAAACTCCAGATGCATGTGCCACCTTGTGCATCTGGCTTACATAAGTCCTGGGGAATCAAACCCGGGTCCTTTGGCTTTACAGGCAAATGCTTTAACTGCTAAGCCATCTCTCCAGCCCAAAGGGTGGGGGCCTTGGGTAGATCTCCCAAGCATCTCTTCAAGGATTTATGAGCCTCTTGGACCTCCCCACCCCATTCACGTAGCAACATCGATGGCATCAATCTTGTCAGGGTCTCTTGAAGGTGACAAGACTTGCTCTACTTCAAGGTGGCCATGATCATCAAAGACAGAGGAAACAGCTATGCTACACTGGACTGCCTGGTTCTCTCACGCTCTCAAATGGCACAGCGTACCCTTCCCCTCCTTCCTCTGCTTCACCACACCTGTCCACCTTCTGTGACTTCACCCAACATGCTCTCCATATTTGGCTGCTCTAGTTCCTTCCTCTTGTCTTTTCTGGATAAACATCTTTCCTTCCATCAGATTTCAGTCTAGGGTGATCTTTTTCCCCACCAAGGCTGAGTTAAATTCTCCTCCATTTTGTTCCCAAAGCAGCCAAGGAAACCACTGTGACTGGACTTAATGAATTCTGTGTAAATTTCCTCTTTACCTGTCTAAGCCTATGATATCAACGTTACTCAGCAAGGAAAGTGTGCTCTATTTATCTTTGTGCTCTCTGTAAAAATATTATTTTAAGGGCAAACAGAATTCTAGCACAGAAAGGGATGTGTCAGGTTAATAAAAAAAGTTTGAAAGTGAAGAGGGTTTTAAGAAAAAGAATATCTACTATTGAATTTTATATCTTTAGTACTGGCCATGAATGTAACATTGCCTTTAGTTGTGTTAAATATTCAGTGAAATAGATATGCACAGCTTAGAATGGGCAATGGAAGTTTCTTAGACGTTGTTTAGAGAAATAGTATATGGAAAATGGAATACTCAGGAGTGATAAAAATACAGAGATCACGAATTCACTAGAAGTAGGAACTGATGGTCTTGAGCATGCTTTCTTGGTGAACCTGGTACCAGCACAATGGTGAAGGAGAGAGACACAGAGAACACTCAACTCCTACCAAACCATATATCTAGAGACACAGAGTCTCCCAAGACCTCATCACTGAAGCACACCTAAAACAAACCCAACCGGGCACAGGGAAATTCACCGAAGAGGGAGGGTGTAAAGATTTTTAGAGCCACGAGTTGGGACATTATGCACAGACATTGCCTGTTCCCCATAACTGATGGCTAATCCCACAATGCATGACCCACAATCCCCAACGAGGAGGGTCCCTTTAGAGGAGAGAGGATGATTGGGAGGGGGAGGCTAATGATGGTACCAACATGGCTGTTTATACACTGAGCATGTTAATAACTAATAAAGAAAAAAATACCAAAAAGGAGAAAAATCTCCAGAAGGGCACAGGCATTAGTGACATTTCCAGCTCTAAGTATTTTGATGTTTCAGCCAATCTTAGCTTGAAGGATAAGGAAAAGGTTCACAAGATGAAGGGCTTGGAAAATTATGTTTAATATGAGAAAGTAAATGTTAAATGAACAATAACATAAGGGAAATATGATTAGTAGAGTATCCTGTGTGTGTGTGGGGGGGGGGAGATTTGCCTCCACAGAATAAAAGGGAATTGAGAAAACATTTAATAATATGCTTTTAAAGGGGGTAAGGGGGTAAAAAGCCGGGCGTGGTGGCGCACGCCTTTAATCCCAGCACTCGGGAGGCAGAGGTAGGAGGATCGCCGTGAGTTCGAGGCCCCCCTGAGACTACATAGTGAATTCCAGGTCAGCCTGAGCTAGAGTGAGACCCTACCTAGAAAAGCCAAAAAAAAAAAAAAAAAATAAAATAAAAAAAATAAAAAAAATAAAGGGGGTAAAGGATGGCAACGTGAATCAATCTGATGGCAACATGAATCAGTCTCATAGAATCCTTCTTCCAGGATACCACTTTGCAAGTCACTACCCCCAATAAGGGGGAGAGAGACTCGAACAAAAGAGCTCCAAAAAAGGTGGAGAAAGCATTGCCCTAAAACCATGGGTGCTGATTGGTAATTCCTAAGGCCAAAAGTGGGTTCCCTCTCATAGTGAGCTGTTGGTCAGGGAGACATGAGGTCTCTAAATTAATACAGGCCATTGTATAAACACTTGGTTACGTGAAAGAGCTAAAGGGTAAGTCCCTACTGTTGAAGACACCACATCCTGTATCCATGGGACATCAAGTGTACTGGAAAGTGAGATGAGAGCAGTGGAGGAATCACAGTTGCCAAGTGACTGAGTAATCAGGAGACCCTGCCAGTTACAAAATCATCCAGCTGCGCAAGTAGTATACAGTTGAGCAAAAGTGGCACACAGCTGATGTAGGTAACCAGATGCTCATTGATTGGACATGAGACCTGCTCAGTGGGGGTGAGCTCATATCTAGTTCTGGGAACTAAGCCAGATCCCCTAGAACAGGAAACCAATAGGCTCCAAGAGAGCCTCTGCTTGCTAACTAAGAAGGATGGATATATACATCAATTTAACTTTCTAATGACTAGGCTTATCTCCTTTTATCCAAACTGTTCTCACTTTTGGTTGGAGAACTTGTCCTACCTTACAGATGGAGGAGAATCTAGGTGGGAACAAAGATACATCAGTACATGAAGAGAGAGCCTGGGCCCAGAAGTCATCACAAGGGAAGCAGTGACACAGACAACTGCTCTTGCAGCTAACCTGGAAACCACCCATTCCAGGGACATGACAACAGACACTGTGGTCCCTCAAAACTCATAAAAACAGAGATTCAGAGTCTACAGAGAAAGAAACACTAAATCAGTTCTCTATCTTTTTTTTTAACCTTGTTTCTTTTTGTAGTTGTTCATTTTTACTTATTTATTTGAGAGTGACAGACAGAGAGAGAAAGAGGCAGAGAGAGAGAGAGAGAGAGAGAGAGAGAGAGAGAGAATGGGCATGCCAGGGCCTCCAGCCACTGCAAACGAACTCCAGATGCATGCGCCCCTTTGTGCATCTGGCTAACGTAGGTCCTGGGGAATCAAGCCTTGAACCAGGGTCCTTAGGCTTCACAGGCAAGCGCTTAACCACTAAGCCATCTCTCCAGCTCGGATCTCTATCTTGTCCACCAGGGTTTAGGGAACATCCTGGAGGAGGGGGCCAGAAAGATTATAAGAGACTCAGGGTGGGTGAGAAGATCCTGAAGCAGTGTATTTCCCCCACCCCTGTTGCCACCTACTGAAGCCTCTTGGTCCCCCAAATGAAAACCAATAACAGTACTGAAGACTACTCAGCAGAACTGGGGCAAAGCAGAGGGGTCTATGTGTGCAACTTTTCTATTAAAAAAATATTGTGTAGTGTATTTTTATTACAATCCCCTCTCATTACCTTCTCTTGTCCTCCTTGAAACTCACCACATTGAACCCTTTCTTCTTTCCAACTAGTCCTTCTAATTTCATATCAGATTTGTACCTCATCTACTATCCTCAATGTAATGTGTGTGTGTAAACACATGGGCATGTCAGGATTTCCTGCCATTGCAAATGCATTCTTGTCCATGATGAGATAGGTGGGCTGGGAATTGAACCTGGGTGGTCAGACTTTCTCAACAAGTACTTTTAACTGTTGAGCCATCTCCCCAACCAGAGTATTTTTAAGTGTGTGTTCATGTGGGTGTGTATGGAGGTCAGAGGATAACTTCTGTAATTCCTCAGGAATACTGTCCATCATACTCAGATTTGACATTCTTGTATGGGTCGCTGGGATCAAACTCAAGTCCTCATGGTTCTGAAGCAACCACTTCACCCACTGTGCTCTCTCCCTAGCCTTCATGTAAGACTTTAAATAATTTCATTCTATTATATTTTATATCACTTACTTGCGTGCGCGCGAGAGAGCGAGCAAGCGAGAGAAAGAGAAAGAGAGAAAGAAAGGGAGAAAGGCAGATAGAGAGGGAGAATGGGCACTTCAGGGCCTCTAGTCACTGCAAACAAACTCGAGACACATGTGCCACCTTGTGGTTCAAGTTGGTCCTGAGGAATCGAATCTGGGTCCTTTGGCTTTGCAGGCAAATACCTTAACCACTAAGCCAGCTTTCCAGATCTACTATGCTTTTCCAGTAGATGTTCTTTTGCCATTCTTTCTCTTTTTTAAAAAATATTTCATTTATTTATATATTTGATACAGAAAGAAACAGGCAGGTAGAAAAAGAGAGACATGGGGGTGGAAAATGGGTGTGCCAGGACCTCCAGCCACTGTAAATGAACTCCAGACATCTGCACCTCTTTATGCATCTGGCTTACGTGGGTCTTGGGCAATGGAACCTGAGTCCTTTGGTTTTGCAGGCAAGAGCTTTAACTGCTTAGCTATCTCTCCAGCCCTTGCCATTCGTTCTTATTCTCCTGCTCTGATGAAGACTGTCGGAGGTCAGCAAGCAAGTGAGACTCCCTGAGAAAAATTGAAAAGAATGACTCTTTTGACATTTTTATTCAAATTATAAAGATAGTTCATGTTTATTTTATTCATTTAATAGGAGGCAGTGATAAGAGAGTGTTTAAGTTTGTTACAAGAAAAGAAGGAACACATAAAATTCACATTATATGATCTATTACCCTTTTATTTAAATAAAATAGTAATATTTAATTTCCAGGCAATGTTTATCCAAGTTGATAATAAGGCCCACCCACTATCAAAAGTATATTAGAAAATAAAAGCACAATATAATTTTTATCTAATCATCAGGAAATATTGAAGTATAAAGATTTCCAAATTAACCTAATCAGTTGATGCAGTCACCTAGTTGCTCAGACAAACATGTGACCAAAGCAGCTTATGGGAAGAAAGTGTTTTATTTCAGGCTTATAGATTACAGTGAAGTTCCATCATGGTGGAAGAAGCTGGCTCACTCCAGCACACATCCAGAGCAGAGAGAGAAAAAACAAACAACAAACAAACAAACAAATAAACAAACAAACAAACCAGCAAGCACAAGCAGCCAGAACTGAGACTGGCTCTGAAGATCTGCCCCCCTTGTGGCAAATATCTCAGCAGGGCTCTACCTGCTGGAGACTCAAGTTCAGTCTTCATCAAGAATTCCTCAGGCTATGGGGGACATACATTCACATTCAAACCCCCACACCAGTCAGTAATGCCTCTGTGTAAACCCTCAGGATTTCTTTGTTTCCTGAAACGGTAGTGAAGGATGCTAGTTGGGCCCTGGATATAAACCCAGAAAGAAAAAAAATGAATAAAAATAAAACTTGGGCATTTGCAAATAGATCTAGACAATCAGTTCACCTGGAAAGTTCTCTGAAATATACCAGTCAGAAGGTGAAGTGATGTCCTCTCCAGTGAAGCTGAGGCAGGAGGAGAGATGGCATGGTGGTGTGACTCGTGGTTCTTCTGAGTCAAGCAAACTGATGATGAGCTGCCGAGTTTAGAATCTGTTGCCTGAGGAAGACAGTAAGATCTATGACTCTCCTGACCAGAAGAAGAAGTCTCCTTGGTCCTGAGAGTCTGCAGTCCTTGCGTTTTTACTGTTCTTCCTCAAGGCTGCCCAGCTCCGTGTCCCTCTGCATATGTTGTATTTCTCTTTGCAACCAAATTCACAGTCATTAGCAATTTTAAGAACTAAGGGCTTTACACGGAGACTGCCAAGCCAGTTTCCATATCTCCTTTTAGCCTTCTCAGTGACTCAGAAAGTTGTTTATTCTTCCAAATAGCACAGTGAAAACATCATGGGAGAAAATAAGAGATGTAAAAATCTTATTGGGATCTTGTCACCCAACCTGTTGCCCTCCCAAGCTACCTGTGGTTTATGGTCATAACCATAGCCAGGCCATCACCTCCAGCATAGCTTGGATTCAGACAATCCCCAAACCAGTTTTGCTTAGACACTGTTCCTTCTCTGTTAGTTGTATTCTTGGGCCCGGAGGAGTTCAGGGCTGGTGCTGCTCTTTTCTAGCCTTTTGACTGCCTAGGGTGCATCTGGACCAGTTCTGAGGTTTCCAGCCCTTTGGATCTATTACTGGAAAAAAAAAAATGTCTTCTTTCTTTCAGTTCAAAGTCTTATGGGTGCCTTGAATACACTTCAGATAAGCAGGAACCAAATCTAAGGAACTTTTGAAGTTTGCTTGTTAGCCCACTCAAAGAAAAAAAAAAGAGAGAGAGAGAGAGAAAAAAGGCAATTTCCATATGAAATTGGGGTTCCTTTTAGGGCCATGTTACACTGAAAGTCTCACGTCTAGCAAATCTCCAGCTGTCAATCTTTGTGACTGACTCCCTAAAAAGAGCTTAGAAGTTGTCGTACAGCAGAAGTGGGCGGGAGCGCATGGACTTTCCCCTGCACAATGAAAACCAATTGTAGGGGGACCTTCCGTAGCATAATTTAAAAGCCTTTTAAATCCCAGACCCTCCATTGCTAATTGCTAGGCAAGGCATTACCATCAGAGGCCTGGGCCTGCTGTTTAAAAGGTTTTTAAATGATGGTGTGAGGAAAATTAAACCCTGTCATTGGAAAGCTTTTTCAAATAGGTTCTTCCTTGTGCTAGAAGCGGCAGTCGGGACTTTGCGCATAATGAGACTGTGAATGGTTGGCTGGTGTCTGCTACTGGAGGAAGGAACAACGCCACAGGACTGAAGAACCTGGCCCTCTTTCAGCTTGTATTAAAGAGAAAAAATACCCTGAATACTATGTGGACCAGAGTCCAGAGGCCAGCTTCCTGTTTCCTCCAGGCACTTGGGAGCCAGAAGATAATGCAGTAATGATCTCTCACGAAAAAAATAAAATGAAGCTTCATTTACAATACTTTATAAATACGGAAATCAAGACTTTCAAATCTAATATAGAATAATTTTGTAAGTAATGTAACTATACATTTTAAAATATTTTTATTTATTTATTTGAGAAAGATAAGGAGGCAGAAAGAGAGAGAGAGAAACAGAGAGAGAGAGAAACAGAGAGAGAGAGAAAGAGAGAGAGAGAGAGAGAGAATGGGCACACCAGGGCATATAGCCACTACATACTCTAGATGCATGTGCCACTTTGTGCACTGGGTTTTATGTGGGTACAGTGGAATTTAACTTAGGTCACTAGGCTTTGTATGCAAGTGCCTTAAGTGCTGAGACATCTCAGTTAGTGATGCAACTGCCTTGAGAGTTTCATACTCTTGTACCTAACTCCCCCACCAGCTGTGATTTGTCAGTCACCCCAGTAAACTCACTGGCTCAAGCTTTATCCTTTGGTGTAAACTCTCTTCACTTTGCTGTTTGTTTCCTATCTGGCATAGACAGACATCTGGTACATCTTCCCATGAAAAGTTCAGGCGATAGTGTGTGACCATGTGCACGTGTGCATGTACTTTTGGAGTCTGGAGGACAACCTTTAAACATTGTTCCTCAAGTGTTATCCACCACTTTTGAGACAGTATCTCTCACTGGCTTGGAACTCTCCAAGTAGGATAGACTGTTAATCCAGTGATCATTTGATCTCTACCTACCCAATGCTGCGATTACAGCATGTACCATCATACCTAGCTTTATTGGTGTTCAAAGCCTTTGCTCTAGGGATCAAATGTGGGCCATCATGCTTTCAAGACAGGCACTTTGCCAGCTGCACCGGTGGTCCAGACCCCAAACCCTTAATAGACACCCTTTCTCAGTGCTAGCAAAGCACTGTTCAGTGTCCTACTCTTGTACTTCTTGCAGTTGTCTTGTTTGGTTTGACCCATCCAACTTAGAAAATTCTAGACTGGTCTGTCACAGGATAATGACATAACAACAGTTTGAACATGTCTTATTCTAAGTCAGAGACTAACATTTCTGAGTATGCCATTCAAAGAAGTATAAATTATTTATCTATAGTTACTGATTCACTATTTCAAATTTGTATTTCATATAGATCACTAAATAGCCCTGATGACATTTCCTGTGCTGATTACTTATAAACCAACAGCTTAGAAAGACCTTTGGGGCTGGAGAGATGGGTTAGTGGTTAAGGTGCTTGCCTGAAAAGCCAAAGGACCCAGATATGATTCCCCATGACCCACATAAGCCAGATCCACAATGTGACACATGCATCTGGGGTTTGCAGCAGATGAAGGTCCTGGTACACCCCTTTCTCTCTCCATCTGACTCTTTCTATCTCTCAAACAAATACATTATGTATACACATATGTTTATTAATAACAATAAAAGTAAGAGATACCTTTGGAATGACGTGGTAAAAATATAACAGAGTGAAGCCAGCCATGTTGGAACAAGACAATAATCCCAGAATTTGCCATGTAGAAGCAGTAAGATCAGGAGTCCCAAGTTCACCCTGACGTGATATAATGAGATTGAGGCCATCTTACATGATTTATTGTTTCAGAAAACTAAAAAAGAAAAGACAGAAAATGCATACTAGTACAATATAAATAATACTATTCATATAAGAGTAACATTGCTTGTGATACAGAGGTTAGGGTAAACATGAACTTGGCTGTGCAATACCTGTTTCTAGAACTAATAGGCTGCTAATACTCTCTTCTAATGATAAAGGAAACATAGTGTTTTTTATTCAAACAGAAAAGTAAGTAGTTACTTTGTAAGTAATTAATAACAAAAAGTGGCTAATACTATGTCCAAAGTCCTGCTTCAGCTTTATATATTACAATCAGAAGAAATGCACATTTTACCTAACGCAGGAATTTTAGAAAAGAAATTTGTTTTATTCTTTACTTCTGAAACTCAGCATCTTACAAGTTTGGAGACTTGCTGAGTTATAAAATATATTCTGGGAAAGTAATACTATAAATTACTTTTATATTTTATTTAAATATGTGATAATATTTTAAAATTTAAGTATTATTCTTAACTACTGAACATAACAACATACCTAAGCAAAGCAAAACACGAGAGAAAATGAGGATGACCCCACGGCTGCAGTGAGGACTATACATACTTTGGGAATGGTTGCAGACTGAAAGTTCATTTTTTTTTCTCAGTAATTTTGCCCTCTTATTAAAGTGTATTTCTTGGACTGGAGAGATGGCTTAGCAGTTAAGGCACTTGCCAGCAAAGCCGAACGACCCAGGCTGAATTCTCCAGGACCCACACAGGCCAGATGCCCAAGGTGGTGCATGTGTCTGGAGTTCATTTACAGCAGCTGGAGCTGGCATGCCCATTCTCTCTCTCTCTCTTTCTATTTTGCTCCCTCCCTCCCCTCTCTCTCTCTCTCTCTCTCCCTCTTTCTCTCTGAAATAAAAATAAAATATTTAGGGGCTGGAGAGGTGGCTTAGTGGTTAAGTGCTTGCCTGTGAAGCCTAAGGACCCCGGTTCGAGGCTCAATTCCCCAGGACCCACGTTAGCCAGATGCACAAGGGGGCGCAAGCATCTGGAGTTCATTTGCAGTGGCTGGAAGCCCTGGCGTGCCCATTCTCTCTCTCTCTATCTGCCTCTCTCTCTCTCTGTGTCTGTCACTCTCAAATAAATAAATAAAAATAACAAAAAAATAAAATATTTAAAATATATTTCTTGAGCACTATAGATACAGAGGATTCTGACCTCATCTCTCAAGGCTGAGGCTTAATCTGAAGTCCAAATACACCTACTGTGGTTAGTGGGATGATGGGCTCTGCTAGTAGAATTTTCACAGAAGTACATACTTCAGTCCACGTACTTGTCATGGCATAAATTATACTGCTCCAGTAATCTAAGGTCATCCTCTAAAAGTCACACTTCCTCGTTCTGTGAGAAAAGGACACATGTGCCCATATTGTGAAACTCGTGAATGTGCTCAGAGGTGACCAGAGGCAAACCATGCCTATTTGAGGACAAAGTTTAGAAAGAAGGCACACTTTTGATTCAAGTTTTAGTGAAGTCATTTTCTGATCAGGAGAGTCTGTTCCTTCTGCTGAGGTGAGTGACATATTCCAAGACCAAAAAGCTACTGCTAAGCTGATCGATCCTGTGGTGACCTTTTAAAAGTCCCAAAGCAGGCTGACCAACATCTGGTTCTTGAGTCTGTTGTCGCACCTGTCCTGGATCACCATTTCCAACATTCCCGGAGAAAGCTTAGGGCTTCTGTCACCTGAGAAGGAATAAGACAGTTTTGGGGAAATGCAGTGTAATCAGCTTGGTTCAAACCTTTTGTATTGTTCATTGACCAGCTCAGATACCATCTTCCATGCTAAACGAGCATGATTGAATTCCTTAGCCACCTCAGGTCAAATGGAAAATACTCCTACATTTTCTTTTGTCTGCTGGAGGTTATATTATTGCTAGAACTTATTTTTCCATTCCCCTATTTCCTAGCTATTTTTAATCACGGTGCATTGAAGAAGCCCAACTTAGAGCTGATGTCCCTGTTAGAGTCACAGTGTTAATCATGTGGAAGACCGTATCCAACAGCAAACATCTGTCTTTAGGAGGGGAAAAAAATCACACAGAAACATCCAGCACACTCCTCGTAAAGCAGATCTACAAGCGTGACCACTGAGCGAGTAAAGAAAGCGTCCTTCATGGCCACTCTTCCTTCTGTGGCTTTTAGGGAAGAATGAGCTATTTGCCAGACGTGCCCCTCACATGATCATTGAGCAGTTCCATCAACACAGAACTTAGAAAGCTTGGGTCCCTGTGCTTCCTAGCTAGGTGACAATAGGAAAGCAATAGGGATCCACACATCTCTAACCTGGGCATAAGAATTTTCACCTTGAAGTCTGACTGTTTACCTTAAATAGGATTAAGTATGCAATGTTATAATTAATCCCCTCATTGTGTTTTCAAAACTTTGCATACAATGACTAAATATGTATGGTATTATAAGAATAACTATTCCTCTCGATATGACATTCTGTTTTCAACGTAAAAGAGGAAACAAGAAACTGAAATCAGGTTTTCTGAGAAGTGGCCTTGGGAGTTGTAGTCAAAGGAACAGGATACTCCAATTTTCTCTAACGAGACTGCAGGTCAGTATCAATTGTGTATACAGTCATGTAATAGGATAAATGTGATGACCAAGACATATCACAAATGTAACTCAAAAGTTCTCACACATTATCGAGGTCTTGCCCCGCTTTATACTTCTGATTGCCAAAAAGCATCTGGGAACCCTAGCTCCAGATATCCAGGACTCTGACGATGTACTGTCTTTAATGTGTATTGAAAAATTCCACTGCCTTGTAAATGTTAGATGGTGTCAGAGAAGTACTGTTCATTTGCTGCAGAAAGCAATGCCAAATAATTAAGTTTGGAGCTATATACAAATGGCCTCATATTTACTGGTGGTTTCACATATTTTTTTTTTATTTATAGTGATAATTGATCAATGATGCAGTGCCCAGACAGTGGGTCACAGCTGCAAGCCAGCCAAGAAGTCTCAGGAAATGACCACTCACACTTTACAGTGAAAGGCTGCACTATTCAGAGGTGCGATCATTAGCAGGCGTCAATGTCTTTTTGACTGACCATAATTTTAACTTATAATGGGCTTATCGGGACTTAACCCCTAACCTGGAGAGTATCTGTAATATTGAATTGCAATGAGGTTTGGGAGAAATATAGTTTATAATGGTTAGCTTATTATTAAAAATGTCATGGAAATGAGCGTGTGAAAGCAGAAAACACTGACTTAAAAACTGGCTTCTATAGTGGTAAACAAAGATTATCCTTCTAAGCATTTTACATGTATAATTCAGCAGCATTTATTACAGTTACAGCACTGTACATCCATCAACACTATCTGCAAACCCCTAAACCAGGACTTTGAAACCATGAAACTGTCTCCCATTAACAGGTCCCTGATTATCAGCCCTTGATAATCCCTAACCTTTCTTATCTCTCAGAACTTGCATGTTTTAAATATTTCATATGCATGGCATCATGGAATGTTTTATTGTGTGTAGTGCATTGCTCTCTGCCTAACATTTTATGATCCATTAAAGCTCTGGTATGCATCAGATTCCATTCCATTTTATGGCTGAATAATATGCCACTGTCTGGGTACATATCACATTTCACTTTTCCCTTCATCTAATGAACATTTTTCGTCCATTGTGAATGATGTTGCAGTGAATGTTGGCAGGAAACCTTTTTTTTTTTTTTTTAAATACCTATGCTCAGTTCCTCTAGGTAAGAACTTAGAAATAGAATGACTGAGTCACGTGATACTTCTGTTTTAGATTTTCAAGAAACTGGCAAGCCATCTTCCACAGCCTTGGACTACATGATCATAGGAACAGAATGACTGAGTCATGTGGTATTTCTAATTTAGTTTTTCAAGAAATCCAAACCCTCTCCCATAGCCTTGCACTATACTCTCAGCACTGGACAAGTGACCATTTCCCCACACCATCATCTCTTGTAATTTCCTGAGATTTCTGGATGCTTGCTATCCTCATTTCTTATATTTCTGATAATCATGAACAGTTTTTTACACAGGCTTTGTGGCAGATTTTATTATGTGTATTTTATTTGAAGAACTGGCTGTTCTGGTCATTTGCACAATTTTGGGGTGATCTTATCTTCTTGTTGGATTATAAAAGTAGTTCATATGTTCTGGATACCTGACACTTAAGAGTATATGAGTTTATGGCTGGAGACATGGCTTAGCAGTTAAGGTGCTTGCCTGCAAAGCCAAAGGACCTCAGTTCGATTCTCCAGGACCAAGGTAAGCCAGATACACAAGCTGGCACATACATCTGGAGTTCGTTTGCAGTGGCTGGAAGCCCTGGCATGCCATTCTTTTTCTCTCTCTCCATCTCTCTGTCTCTCTGTCTCTTTCTCTCTGCTTCTTTCCCTCTGACAAATAAATAAAATAAAATAAAAATGCTACATTAATGAAACAAAAGAGGGCTGGAGGGATGGCTTAGTTGTTAAGGCATTTGCCTGCAAACCCAAAGGACGCAGGTTCTATTCCTCAGAACCCACATTAGCCAGATACACAAGGGGGCACACATGTCTGGAGTTCGTTTGCAGTTGCTGAAAACCCTGGTGCACCCATTCTTTCTCTCTCTCTGCTTACAACTAAATGAATAAAATATTTTTTTTAAAAGGGTATATTACTTGGAAATGGTTTCCCCATTCTGAAGGCTGGATATTCATTTTTGTTACAATATCCTTTTTAAAAATTAAATTTTCCTAGGCATGGTGGTACACACCTTTAATTCCAGCACTTGGGAAGCAAAGGTAGGAGGATCACTCTGAGTTCAAGGCCACCATGAGACTACATATTGTGAATTGCAGATGAGCCTGGGCTTGAGTGAGACCCTATCTCGAAAAACCAAAAAAGTAAAAAATTAAATCTTATCAGGTCCATGAAGAAAATTTAATTGTAATAATGTTTTCCAGTTTTATTTTTAAATTTTGTCATATCTAACTCCCTCATTTCTTTTTCTTTCTGTCTTTTTTATCAAGTAGAAATGTATGGATATATCGTATTGGTGCCATCACTTCTTTTCTCCCTACCACCATTCGGCTGAGGACCCCCCTCAGTGGGATTTCTGGTGTTCACCATGGGGTTGTGGGTTTTTAGATGCGAGAGCAACAGTCAGTCATTGTGTGTGTGTGTGGGGGGGGGATGCCTTTTACTCTGTGGATATTCCCTTCCACTCTGTGGCCCTTATAATCGTTCCATTCCCTCTTTTGCAATGTTCCCTGAGTGTGTTTTAAATCTACTATAGTGTTGAGCTCTCAGCAGCTTGTGGATTTTTGCTTTGGTATGTTTTGAGTGTCCTCAGTGTCTGTCTCCGTCACCCTGGCTCTGGTTGTCACACTCACTATGCAAGCCACACTCTTGCTCATCTCACCAGTTTCTCTGTGGTTTCACCTGCACCTTGGTAGATGTCTGAAGGGTGGTTTATCTCCTCAGTTATCACCAGCTTCTGAAAAAGAAAAACAAATTCTCCAATGAAGAATGAGTTCAGCATAGGTTAAACGGGATAGGCGTTATTAAGAGAGATTTTGAAAGGCATAGCCTCTCTTTTGGCCAAAGACTAGTGGGAGCTTCTCATTGGAGTCCATGATCTTGGTCTAAATAGGATTCCAGTTCATGATTTGGGTTCGTTTCCACTGAACTCTTAGCCAATCAGAGAGCCATTGATTATCCACCTAGGCTGGGTGCCACTATTGCAAAGGTGTGGACATCTTGTCAAGATGATTGCTTTCCAACAACACTGTCCCCTCCTAGTACATGACATTTTGGTAGTTTCCCCCCAGCAGCTCAGGTAGAGTTCTCCAGCACTATTTGAGCAGACCATCTGGGAACTGGCTTCTTTCCAGATTCCAGCTGGATCTCTTGATGTTCTATGTTGGCAGCATGTGGTGTCTTCAGCAACAGGGTCTTACTTTAACCTCAAGTTGGTAATCAAGTGCTTTGACAGAAGCCTGTCTTGCCTTGGAGACTTTGTAGGTCTCTGCAATCAGTAGCTCAATGTGGGCTACAACCGATTTCTGGTCCTGAGAATTACAAGCCAGAGCCAAATGTTTCAGTTAGGCTTCACACCACCATCTCCAGAGCCCGTCTTACCACACAACCCTTGCATATTCCTGTGCAGAGTTGTATCTTCTAGTCTTCTATCCAGGAGAATGTTTTCTATGGCACCAGTTCATTTGGGATTTAATGTTTTGTGTATCTCCCCCTGCCTTCCCATTCCCCTTTCCCCAAACAGTTCCATCTCTATAACCTGTCCCAAGAGTGGCCTGTCAGGCATGCCTGCAAGTCAAGCTATTCCAGTTTAAGAACCACAGATGAGAAAGAACTTGCAGTGTTTGTCTTTCTTTCTTTGCTTGTGTGAGTTTGTTTATTATGATCTCCTCTAATTCTATCAATTTTCCCACGAATTTCATTGTAACATTTTTCCTTAATGCTGAGTAGAATTCCATTGTGTGTATGTGCCACATCTTCATTATCCAGTTGTCAAACAATGGGTGTTGGGCCTTGAGAGGCCCGGACGAGAGGCCTAGTGGAACTTCCTGAGCCTAGCTAAGGTTTGGAGACCTGTCTCTGGCCAGCTAGGACTCAGCAAGACGCCTAATGGCTTCTTGCCTGCTACTTCCTCATGGGAGTTAGAATTATCATTTCAATAGTCACAGTTTACTATTGGCCCTTACCTCTCCCCCCCATCCTAGAATCCCCTCCTTCATTCTCAACATTATATAGGCAACCGCCTGTAACAATAAAGTGAGTTCCTGCTTCTACAAGACTCCCGACTCAGTGTGGTTTTTCTCCGGTGACTAGGAGAGGTTCTGAGTCGTCCAATGTTCACCCTCTTCCTCAACTCCTTGGGAGGAACCAGTGCGCCTGGTCCTTCCTCAGCACTACCTGTCGGGGCGAGCCTGGCAAATGGGCATCTGGGTTGATGGCAGTTCTTAGTCATTGTTAACTGAGCAGCTATAAACATGGGTGAGCAAATATCTCTGCAGTGAAGGGTGGAGCTTTAGTGTAGAAGCCCAGTACAGGACTAGCTGGGTCAGTTGGTAGCTCTATTTCATCTTTTTCAGGAGTCTCCATATTGATTTCCATAGTGGTTGCACAAGTTTGCACTCGGTTCCTCTTTCTCCACATCCTCACATTTATTGCCATTTGATTTTCCAATGACTGCCATCTTGACTGGAGTAAAGTGGAATATCATAGCTATTTGAATTTGCATTACCCTGGTGGTTAAGGATGTTGAACACTTTCTTATGTGAGTGTTAGCCATTTTTATGTTTTTTTTTTCCCCCTTCAAGAACTCCCTAATTAGGTCTCTGCCATTTTCGAGCATATTGTCTCTTTTTCTTTTTCATTGTGTAGTTTTTTGAGTTCTTTGTAGTCTAGATATTAGGCCTCTGTGACTGGTGTAGGTGGTGGGGATTTTCTCCCCTTTTGTGGGCAGTCTGTTGGCTCTATTTATGGTATGTTTGTCTGTACAAAAACTTTTTTTAGCTTCACAAGATCCCATTCATATAGTGATTGTTTAATTTGCTGGGTTACTGGGATCAAGTAGCTGTAGTTGCTTAAACTATGGGCTGTTCCATTGGCATGTATGGCATATAATTAAGTTCCATTGGCATAAATATCTGTCTTTATGCTAGTACTATGTTTTTATTACTATGGCTTTGTAGTATAGCTTCAGATTGTGTATGGTGACATCTCCAGAGGTGTTTCTTATGCTGAGGACATTTTAGGATATCCAAGGCCTTCTGCCATTCTATGTAAGTTCTGAGATTCCTGTTTCTATTTCCGTGAAGAATGATGCTGGAATTTTTCTTGGTATTGTATTGAATCTGTATATTGCTTTTGACAGAAATGCCATTTTCACGATATTAATTCTACTTATCTAGGAACATGGAAGGTCTTTCCTTCTCATGTCTTCCTCCATTTCTTTCTTTCTTTTTTTTTTAAAAAAAATTTGTCCATTTTTATTTATTTATTTGAGGATGACAATGAGAGAAAGAGAGAACGGGCATGCTAGAGCTCCCAGCCACTGTGAACGAACTCCTGAGTGTGTGGCATTGATCTTTTGAAGCTGATTTTCAAGAGGAATGTAGAAGGATTTGAAATCTTGGCCTAATAAATGCCTTGCAGTGCTGTAAATATAGCTTGATGGACCATTCTGGTGAGAGATGAAAGAACTAATAACTGTGATGTTTGTCTTATGATGGTACCTGGACTGGCGCTATAAGCAGTTTGTGTGAGAGGCTTGCTATTATGACCATGTCCTGAGAATTTCTGTAGGGTTGCATTGTGTAGAAATGGACTGGCATGAGCAGAGAGATATGGCACAGAAAAAGAAAAAATCTTTGGGTGAAACTGCTGCCCATTCAGCTGCAATTGAGAGATAACAACCATTGAGAATTGGGCCAGTTAACCTGCATTAAAATGGCAGAAAGAATTCAGTCTTTTGAAAGGGCCTGAATGTTGAAGGAACATTCTGTTCTTCAAAGTCCGCTTTATTCACTCCATCCCCTCCCCCCGGATTAACAAATTGTCACCCTACCTGGAATTATGGAGTAAAAGAAATGCAAGAAAGAGAGGGTCATTGAATTTGCAACATGGTCTTGTGTTTTGGAAACGACCATGGGCAGTGTGAAGCAGGTTTGCTGGATGCCTGCCTGTAGACCCAATGGAGCCATGAGGATGGACTGTGGGTTGCAGTGGAGACCCAGTGTAGATGCTGGGACCCCACGATGGATGCTAAGGAGAGATGCCAGCTCTGGATGAAGTTTTCCAGGACTGTGAGTAGCCTAGCTGGAGGCGTGGAATTGGAGCTCCAGAGACTTGTTGTCAATTAGAATTACTGCACTGGGAGATTTGTCACTAAGAGTTGTTGGACTTGGAGCTTGATGTTTGCCCTGGTTGTTTAATATCTTGTATTGGTTGAATATTTCTTTGCTAGGCTAAATGCAATCTTTTTTACTGTGAATTTTATTCTGTGCCACTATGGTTTATTGGGGATTTTTTTTTTTTTTTGTATTATGGCTCAGTTAATAGATCTCTGACTATGGGAATGTTTGAACACATTAGGATTGATAAAAACAATGGGGACTTTGGAAGTTGGAATGAATGCATTCCATTTCACATCATGGATGGTTATTAGTTTATGGGTGCCAGGGGCAGAATGTGGGGGCTTGATTCAGGTGTCCACATAAATTTAGGTATTCTGAATCCTAGGCTCCCATCTGATGGAGATTCAGGAATCAATGCCTCCTGGAGGCAGTGTGTTGTTGGGGGCAGGCTTGTGGGTATTATAGCCAGTTTCCCTTTGCCAGTGTTTGGCACATTCTCCTGTTGCTGTTGTCCATCTGATGTTGGCAAGGAGGTGATGTCCACCCTCTGCTCATGCCATTGTTTTTCCCTGCCATCCTGAAGCTTCCTCTCAAGTTTGTAAGGCAAAACAAACTTTTGTTTTTCCCACAAGCTGCTCTTGGTTGGGTGTTTTCTGCCAGCAATATGAACCTGACTCCACCATGGGGTATTATCCATAAAGTCTTTTCCCACTCCTACATAGTGGAGAGTTCCTTATATTTTTTGTTCTGGTAATTGAAGAGTTGTAAGTCTTATATTGAGGTGTATAATCTATTTGGAGTTGATTTTTCTGTATGGTGAAATGAGTAAATCTAGTTTCATTTCCAGTACCCACACAAAATAATCAAATAACTTGGAATAACAGTAACAAGTATGTCAAAGACCTATTCAGTGAAAACTTATAAACACTCAAGAAAGAAATTGAGGAGGACTTAAGAAGATGGAAATACCCCCCCCATGCTCCTAGATAGGTAGAGTTAATATTATGAAAATTGTAGTTCTACTAAAATCAAAATTTAATAAAATAACAATAAAAATTCAATTAATTAAAATTGAATAAATAACAATAAAATTCTAGCATCATTCTTCACAGAGGAAGAAAAAGATGATCTCAAAATTCATATGGAATGGCAGCTGGCCACAGATATCCATACATAACCTCAGCAAAAGAAACACCTCTGGAGGTGTCATCAAGCCTCTAAAGCTATACTACAAAGCCATAGTAATTTAAACAGCATGGCACTGTCATAACAGACATATAGAACAATGGAGCAGAATTGAAGACATGCCCCTTAGAGCAAGTAACTACAGCTATTTGATCTTTGGCAAAGTTTCCAATAACATATATGAGAGAAAAGACAGTATTTTCAACAAACAGGATTGGACAAATTGGACAACAACATGTAGAAAAATGATTTCACTTTTTGTTTAGGATTTTTGCATCTAAGTTCATCAGGGTTATAGGTCTGTAGTGTCTTTTTTTGTTGTTCTCTCTGGTCTGGGTTTGATATTAGTGTGATTCTACTTCAAAGGAGGAGTTGGGGAGCATTCCCTGTTGTCTGTGTGAAAAAGCATGAGAAAAAGTAGTTTCAGTTCTTTGATGAAGGTTTGGTAGAATTCTGCTGAGAATCCATCAGTTTTACTTTTGTGGACGGCTTTTGATTGCATTTCCAACCTCAGTGGATGCAGTAAGTTTGTTTAGGAGATTTTGGCAGGTGGTACGTATCTAGGAATTGGCCCTTTTCCTCCACGTTACCCAATTTTGTGGAGTAGCGCTTCTGAAATATGTCCTGATGATTATGCCAATTTCAATGATGTCTGGTGCGTTTTCTTAGTTTCCAAGTCAATAATTTCTTTTCTGATCTTAGTTATTTCTTTCCATCTGGAACTCTTGAGTTTAGATTATTCTTATTTTTCTAATGCCTTTATGTGGAAGGTTATGTTATTAATTTGAGATCTCTATGTCTGTGTTATGAAGACATTTAGTGCCATAAATTTTCCCCCTAGGACTGTCTTCATTGTGTCCCACAAGTTTTGGCATGCTGTGTTTTCATGATCATTAAGTTCAAGTAATTTCACCATTTCCTTTTTGATTTATTCTATGACCCATTCATTGTTTAATAGTGTGCTGTTCAGTCTCCAAGGGCTGGGGCAATTTCTGTGGTTTCTCTTATTGCCAATTTCTAGCTTTAAAACATTATGACTCTATATGATTTAGGAAGTTACCTCAATTTTCCTGAATTTATGGAGTCAGGCTTTATGCCCCAATATATGATATACTTTGGAGAAGCTTCCCTGGGCTGCTAAGAAGAATGTGTATTCTCAAGAATTGGACTGGAGTGTTGGTAGATGTCTGTTAGATCTAATTTATCTATGGTGTTGTTAAGATCTATTATTTCCCTGTTGATTTTCTGCTTGGATGATCTGTCTAATGATGATAGTGCAGTATTGAAGCCCCTATTTTGATGTTATTTGGATTTATTTCTGATTTGTTTTCAAGTAAGTTTTGCTTTATAAAATGTGGTGCATCTGTGCTTGGTGCATATAGATATGTGATAGTGATGTCCCCTTGTTGGATTGTTTCCTTTGTGAGTGAAGAGTGCACTTCTTTGTCCTTTTTGACGACTTTTGGCTGGAAGTCTAGTTTGTCAGATATCAATATAGCCACACATGTTTGTTTTTTATTTCTATTTGCTTGGAAAATCATTTTTCGCCCTTTCACACTGAGGAAGTGCCTATCTTTCATGGTGAGTTGGGTTTCTTGTAGGCAGGATATGGAAAGGTCCATTTTTCTGATCCACCCTTTTAACTTACATCTTCTTATGGATAGGTTAAGTCCATTAATATTTACAGTTAGAGCCATGTGATTTGATTTAATCTCTGTCATGCTGGAGGGATTACAGGGTTTGGTGCTTTGAATATTTTCATGCCTGGTTCTTGTGTCTATCCTCTTGTGTGTACTTGAGGTTGGTTTATGGACTCTTCTGTATGGAATAATTCATGAAGTATTCTCTGTATGTTTGGCGTTGTGTTCATATAACCATAGACCTGGCTTTTGTTATGGAAAATTTTCCTTTCACCATTATGAGTAATACTTTCACTGGGCATAGTAGTTTTGGTTGGAAGCCATAGTTCTTTTTAGCCTTTGAAGTAATCCATTCCAAGCCCTTTTGGCTTTCATGATTTCCACTGAAAAATCTGAGTAACTCTGATGGGACTGATTTTGTATGCAATGAATTGTTTCTCTCTTGCTGCTTTTAGCACTGTCTCTTTGGCTTCATTGTTGAGAGCTTTAGCTATGACATACCCTGGAGAGTTTTTTTCTTTGATCTTGTATGTTTGATGTCCTGTGAGCTTCTTGTATCTGGATGGGTTTCCCTTTTGTGAGATTGGAACTTTTTTCAATATTTTTTGTTGTGTATGTTCTCTATGCATAAAGCCTGAATTTCTTCCTTGTCTGGTATACCCATGATCCAGGTGTTTGGTCATTTTATGGTATCTCACAATTCCCTCATATTCTGTTCACAGGATTTATTTCTTTATTTTTATTTTTTAGAGGCAATGAGAGAAAGAGAGAATTGGTATGCCAGGGCCTCAGCCACTGAAATTGAAGACCAGATGCTTCCACCACCTAATGGGCATGTGCGACCTTATGCTTGCCTGACCTTTGTGCATCTGGCTAACATGAGATCTGGAGAGTCAAACATGGGTTCTTAGGCTTCTCAGACAAGTGCCTTAACTGCTAGCCATCTCTCCAGTACCCCCCTCCATTTTTATTTTAGACAGAGAGGATTTTTCATAGTTTTTGATGAATAATTGTGTGCCAATCTTTTGTCAAGACATTTCTCTTTTGCTATTTCTTAGAGTCCCTGTTTTTTATTCTTTCTCTTTTTTTGACACACAATAATGTGCATTAGATATGAATTTAACCTACTTGAAGTTGTGAGATGCTTGGATTGAATTCTGGTGTGTGTGTGTGATCAAATGCAGAATGCTTTTGGTATTTCTTCAAGTATTCCTTCTTGTCCCTCTTCTCATCTTCTTCCAGGATTCCCACAGGGCATATGTTTGTCTATTTGATGGCATGATAATTTCCTTAGGAAACATTAACTTCGCTCCCTTCTCTTTACTGCAGCTCAGAGTTGAAATACGAATTGTCCTCTGTCCAAGTCTGCTGAACGCTTTTCAGCTTATCCCCGTCCAATTTTGAGCTGTGATGAATTTTTTCCTGGTTATAAATGTACTTTTCATCTGAATCTTTAAAAAAGCACTGTCTCTTCATTGATACTCTCATTTTACTTATTTACCACTTCTCTAAATTCCTTTAGTATTTCACTAAAAATTGTTTTGAGACACAATCTCATCATATGACCCAGACTGGTCTTAAAATCTCAGTAATCTTCTCACCTCAGGCTCCTGAGTACTGAGATTACCAGCTCCACCACCCCTGCCTCGCTTAGTTGCTTGTTTATGATTTCCTATATCTGAGCATGCTTCTCACAGCATTTTAAAAGCTATTTGGCCTGATAATTACAAAATCTGTACCTTCTCATGGATGCTTCCTGTCAATTAACTTTGTTCTTTTAAAAAGGTTATGCGTCTCCTTCATGTGCGTCTTTGTGTAGCACTAAGAGAACGAAGCTGGGCAACAAAGAGCTCGTGTCTCCTGACTCCTTCCTTTAAATTCCTATAGAGACAAACTAGTTGTGGAAAGCCAATTATTGGTCACCTAGGAATGGATAAAACATTTTCATAGACAAATCTTTGAAGATAATGGAAAGGCCTTTTTCCTTCTTTGTCTCTCTCTCTCTCTCTCTCTCTCTCTCTCTCTCTATATATATATATATATATATATATATATATATATATATTTGAAAATATGTCTATATGTCATTATTGACCAAATTATATTTTAAATATGTTCAAGCTTGTGAATTTTAACATTGCTCAATGAAATTGAGAACATAGGATTTTCAGGAAAACCTTCTTAAAAGTAATTTATAAAATTTTTCTTTAAATATACTTTAAAAGTCTGCATATAGCATCAAATTCTCATGTGCTTTAAGTATTCTTATGAGTCTGTGAGAATCTTCTCCCCACCCTTGCAAAGCAAGCACCATTACCTTGAATAAACTTTGGTATGTTTTGAGACATCATATCCTAGTGGAGTTTAGCCATAGTTGAAATGATTTAGAGAAGTGAAGAAGAGCGAGATCAGGTTTTTCTACAACTGGATAAAGTGAAAATTTGATTGTGGGAGACATTTCTATAGTTCAACTCAAAACAAATTCTAGTACCCGAGTCCAGTGTGGGGAGTTTCAGCACGACTGTTTGCCAGCAGACCCTGGGTGCTTTCACACTGGTGCCCCGAGTGCATTAAACCCTGTCAGCTGCTCCCTGCCTCTTTGTGGTACTTTGGATGTGAATGCATGCCCTCCATAGGCTGAGATATTATTGATTAAGCCTGCCACCTAAATTGCCAGCCTGCTGGAGTGTGTGTCACTGGGGGCGGATCTTAAGCCCAGCACTAAGGCGTGCTCAGAACCTTTTGAGATGTCGTGGTGGTGTTTGTTGTCAGATTTGCTGATGTCTCTCCACTGTGGATCCACGGAAGTGAGCCAGCTTCTTCCAGTATGATGGACTTTCCCCCGGATTCTGTAAGCCTGAAATACGCTCTTGCCTGTCATAAGCTGCTTCTGGATAGGTGTTTGTCCAGCAATGTAAAGGTAACTGCAACACCCTTCTTCTTCTTCTTCTTCAGATTTTTCATTTCTTTTCTTTTCTTGGGTTAAAAACAAATAGGACCTGGGAGTTATGTAAGAGCACATTCAATCTCCATTAGATTTGGAGCACTGGCATATAAATGACCAAATTTATCTACAATTGTTCCCCTTAAAACGCCTGAAAGAGCAGTCAATACATTTACAAACCTAAGCATTTGTGATCCAGTGTTGTTTCCTCATTTATTTGAAGTAAAATACACCTTTCAGGGAGACAATAATATGCCTAATATGTAGTGTAAGAGGTTCTTATGAGTCCATTTTTTGTAGTGTATTTTCATTCTCTTCTTGATTCAGAAATAGTTCAGTACAAGTTATAGTTGTTACTGATAAGTACGTAGGACAAATGGATTTCTTTTGTCCCTCAAGCAAATCAGTCTCACCCTATTATAGATTTTTTTAAAAGCCCAAATCATATATCATAGAAAGTAAAGTAAAGTCTGTTGGAGACATGGAGCAAAGAAGCTGTTGTAAGAGGGAATTTAAACAGATACTTTAGTGAAGTCAGGAAGTGGAATGAGGAAGGGTCTAGACAAAACTCTCAAGGAAAAGCCAACATTGTGACTCACGTGACCAGCTCTGAGTCCTGCTGGCCATGTGCCAAGCATAACCTGCAGACCATTTTAGGTGGGCAGAGAGATCAAGGAGGAGACAATTCCTAGTGACAGGACAAAACTCTTCTCTCTTAAGAGTTTTGGGCTTGCAAGTTCGAAGGGGATCTTAGGCTTTGGGTGAGTAGCAGAATACAGTAGGATTTGGGTTTGAATTGGATAATCCAGCTGTTAGGGTGAGAATGGAGTGTGTGTGTGTCGGGGGGGAACACAGCGCAGAGAGGCAGAAACCTGCTCTGGGGAGCAGCCACAGCTGTCCTGATGGACTGGCTAGGGCTATCAGGTTGGGAGAGGCAACAAGGGTCAAATTCCAGACATATTTTTGAAGTGCAACCAATTACTCTTCTTACTTCTAGCTCATCTTGCTGATATAAAGTTTTATTGTCAATGATTTGATGTACTAGATATATTTCTTTTTTATGTTAAAATTTATCACAAGCTTTTTCTTATTTTTTATATTTCACAAAATAAAAATTTAAAATAATCTCAAAAACTTTTGGTACATAAGACTAAGGGATATTGAAACCTATGTAAGTATTATGGTTGATACTAATTGTCAGCTTGGCAGGATTTAAAATCACCTAGGAAGTGAGCCTCTGGGCATGTCTGTGAGGGATTATCTAGATCAGGTTAGTTGAGGTGGGAAAACACACCTTAACTGTGGGCTACACCCCGTTCCATGGGCCAGGGTCCTGCACTGTATAAAAAGGAGAGAGCTGGCTGGGCTAAACACCAGCGTTCATCACACTCCGATTCCTCACTTTGGACTGAGTATGACCAACTCCCTCAAGTTCACCATGCCTTCCCTGCCGTGATGAAATATAAGATGAAATAAACCCTCCTTACTTCCCTCCCTCTCCTCTCTTACCCTCCCTTCTACCATTACCCTTCTTTTCTCCCTTCCTTCCTTCCTTCCTTCTTCCTTCCTTCCTTCCTTCCTTTTTTCTTTCCTTCCTTCTAAGCTGCTTCTGGCCAGCTGCTTTATCCCACCAATAAGAAAGTAATTTATAGTGTTAGGTTCAACATCTACATCAATAGGCAATCCAGGATTTAAATAATAAGAAGAAAATGTTTTTTCTCTGTTGCTACCTGTTTTAAGTCTTCATATTTAGGCATAGGAAATTAGAGTTCTAAAAAAGAAAACTTAAAGAGAAAAATAAAGTTATTTAGTTATGAAAATAAACCTGATGTTATGCTTCAGTATTGTATGGCTAAGAGAAGATTAATGTATATTATGACTTTACTAAGGTACTAATGAATTTTTATACTTTAATTCTTTGTGAGTAACTACCACTTGTAGGAAGTAGTCACCCTTCCTGTTTTGCTACAAGAAGATTTCTGCATTTTGTGTGATATCTATGTGATCAAAATACTTATTGAATCAGAATGTGGCCTCTTCTTCTCTGGACTCAAGTCTTGGAATCAGCCTTGAGAGCCCATTGTAGTCACACCAGTGTGAAAGGCCAATGCAAACTCAAGAACAGGGCTCAGGCTGACCTGTAAGAATGGATTACTGAGTCTCACTAATAATAGATGCTATTTCCATTCAGAGAGTTTTGCATCTGCTATCATTTATGAAGCCATTAGTCTTTGCATTTTCTCATTCCTTGCTTTACTTTGCAAATAGAATACCCTTCCACCGTGAAGCTTCACTGTCACCTGAAGAAAAGGCTTCTTTTCAGTATTTTCCCATGGATCCATAAATCCTGCTGATTAAACTTCTAAGATGAATATCTTGGTAGAGGCACTGGAGAGGATTTGAAATGAAAGCTATGGATTTGATTTACCACTTTTAATTAAACAGAAAACTCTCATGTTTCACATCATTAAACGAGTGATATGGATTATGTTGCCTTAGAAATGACTGTCATAGCTTGAGCTGCTATAACAAACTACCAGAGCCAGAATGGCACAAAGAACACGCATATTTTCCAGTGTGTGTGTGTGTGTGGGCAGGGGAGGATCTGGAAGATGCCTTAGATGCTCTGGTTAAAAGTGCTTAGTATACAAGTGTGACAATCTGAATTCAGATTTCTAGAACCCATATAAAGCCAAATGAAAATAACACACACACACACTAGTAACCCCAATGTGCCTACTGCAATGGGAGGCAGAGTTAGGAGAATCCTTAAGTTGGAGCAACAAAGAGAGACCTTGTCTCAAATAAAATGGAAGGAGAGGAACCATACACTGAGGTTGTTCCCTAAACTCCACACATGTGCTGTGTCACATATATGCCCATATATACAACACACACACACACCACAAACATACAACTCACACACCTATAACACACAAACACATAAACACACCACATCAGACACAGACATTTCCTCACCAGAATTCTGGAGGCTGAACATTTGAGGGCAGGACACTAATATGGTGAAATTATCCACGATTGCCCTTTTCTGGATTGCATATTGTTGACTCTCAATGTTTCCTCACATGACAAAAGTTATTTTGGTCTCTTCATTTCCTTAAAAGAAAGTCACTGGGCTGGAGGGATTGCTTAATGGTTAAGGAACTTGCCTGTGAAGTCAAAGGACCTTGGTTCAATTCCCACATGTGTCTGGAGTTTGTTTGTAGTGGCTGAAGGCCCTGTCTCCTCCATTCTATCTGCGTCTCTCAAATAAATAAAATAAATTTAAAAAAATGTCACCATGAGGGTCCATCTCCATGACTTCATCAATCCCTAATCATATAGTCCTCATCTCTAAATATCTTCTCATTGGGGATAATAGATTTTGAATTTGAGGGCAAAACTTTTATTCTGTATCATTGACCCTCAACCAGTAGGATGTGAGTGACTCATGTGTGGAGATGAACCTTATCCACAGTTTTCTCATAAATGAGGAGAGGACATTCACCTTCTCTTATTTGTATAATCTGTTGGATTCAGTAAAACAAATTTCCTGACATTATTTTCAAAGCTGGTTCACTTTATCTGCCTAACTTAAGTATCATGTGTAAACATAGGCTTCTTTAATGAATGGATGGGAATGATAAACGTGTTAGGAATTTGTATTGTGGTGCTAACTAATGAAAGAGGAACATATAGTGAAACATATTTTTAATTACTTTAAAACAATGTTAAATGTTTTTCCTTATTTTCATATTTAGTATTCTTGATCACACTTCCTGAAAGTCCTTTCAGATAAGAGCACAGCATTTTCATAACACATAAGTAACTTTATAGGCAATATATATCAGTATGCGTAAACAATTTTTTTTTTTTTTACTGCAAGGACTTTAACACTTTGCTTATGACTCTGTCTTTAAAGGGTAAATACTTTTTTGTCTCCTAAACTAAAATGATTACTACTGGAATATTCCACTCCAATGATGGTTTTTGATTTTCTTTTCTGTGTTTTATTTTATCATTAAGAGTCTGTAGGTGACTTGCCTGTTGAAGCTACAGCTAATTTAAGTGCCAAGAGGACATGGAATGACCAACCTTGAAGCCAGTGTAACCAGGATGATCAGTTCCATTTATTTTGTTAGAAGAGTGTAGCACATTAACTCGAAACTTAAGTTCAATGAGTTGAAGTGAAATCTTTGCTTGGATTCATGTGACAAAATCCCTGTTGTCTGATGATTCCTTCCATGAGTAGGTAAAATTACATTATATAAGGTATCTTCAGTATTGTGTCTAATGTAATCACCTTCTATTGCCTATAAATAATCTTGTGGTTGTGGGGAAGAGGATGGCTGGGTCCCATGGGTCATTCTGCAGAGCTATCTTTCTTTCTTTTGGAAAGCAGCTGCCCTTTATTCCTGTCTTTGTCATCACCATTATTAAAGAAAACAAAGGAGCATAGTGTAATGTCCCCAGTGCCTCTATACTGGTGCTTCTGTTTACTGTCACTTTGTGCTGTCTATTTCACAAGAATGCAAGATCGCCTGTTATCAGAAGCGGTGATGGGAGAAAGCTGTTGTCTGTAACTGTTAGCTCAGGATGCTTGCTATCTCTCTTAATGAAAAATGAGTCTGCACAGAACAGAGAAAGACTAAAGCCAGACATCTCTAGATTTTGAGCTGCATGGTGGATGATATTTTCATATCTGAATGTCCCAAGTGTTTTGGGTATGAGCAAAGCTTTACAAAGAGGACTCTGACATGCAATTGAAAGACATCCCAAGTCCCTACAAAAAAATGTAACCTGGCTCACAACAGATATACAATCCATTCTTTCCATTTCTGTTGAAAACATGGTGAAGTATGTTCATATAGCCACAGCTGCCTTCTCTTGACCAAGTATAATAAGGTAATGTTTTCATGCACACCGCAGAAACTAGTTTTGCTTTCTTTCTATTGACTTACTACATTGTAGTAAGTCTCCACTGCTTTGGAAAATCTGGTGCTTCTCTAAGCAACAGACATACAAGCTCAATTACCAGCATGAGAATGTGACCTTATTTAGAAGTACATCTTTGTAGCCTAACAAAATTAAGGTGAAGTTGACTACTGGGTGATGGTGGTACCTAAATATAACAACTGATATCATAATAGCACAAAGAAAATCTGGAAGTGGGGCACAGATGCACTCAGAAGAAAGCCAGTTGAAGATGGAAACAGAGATTGGAATGTTGCAGCTATAAGATGAGGCATGCCAGAGGTTACCTGGAATCACCAGAAATTTGGAGACATGAGAAGGATCCATACCTGGAATATCCGAGTAGAAACTTGGCCTTGATTTTGAACTTCAGTTCTTCTTACTGTGGGAAAATGAATGCCTGTTGTTTGAAGATCAGTAAACAATTAAATAGGTTAAGTCATACCTCAAATTTTATGGACACTGGGTTTCAAATGGAATGTCAGCCAGTTCTGTGTGACAAGTTGTACAATATTTATTGTTGCGTTTTCCACTGAAGATCTGTGAGGTATAAGACATCTTTTTCTTACCACACTTGCAGAAACATCCATAGACCCTGATACTTGAAATCCCTTTAACAGGATACTAAACCACCCAACCAGATGAGACTTTGCTTACAAATATCTCATGTTGACTCCTACGGCTGGGAAACCAGATTAGACCCAAGCCTGCTGCTACAGTTGGTGCTCAAATTGAACAACAGTATGATCAGATGGCTCATTATAACAGTCACAAATAGGCAAGGTCAGGGGGGCAGCAAGAAGCTGAAAAAGCATTGTAAAATTGGAAAATGTTGAGAATAGAATTTTTTCAAAAGAATAATAAATTTAAAATGTGAAGCAGAGTTATATTAAAATATATTATGGACTTTTATCTCTCTTTCTCTCTATCTCTCACCCCCCCGCCCCCTTGTGTGTTCTTTCCCATGTCTTTAGAGACATGACAGCACAGGATGTGGTCCACAAATACCTTACTGTCAACTTGGAAGCTGTAAGGAGGCCACACCACATGGCCTGCTTCCTTCATGAGTGTGGATATACCACGTGTGCCTTCACTAGCAATTTTACCTGAGCTTTTCCCCTCTAAAGGCTCCAGGTTTCTCTTCTGCTGGAAGTAAACAACAAGGTTCTGCCACAACAGTGGGAATACATTAAATGGAAAAGCACAGGGGACTTGCAAGTAGAAGAAAAGTAACCCCTTGAAGCACTTTCTCTTCAAATTCTTCAACTTCCTGATGGAGCCATGGCCACGATCCTTGAAAGGAAGTCACCCTTCATCCCTTCATTCCTCTCGTTGTCTAATGTGTGTCTGTTACTAAGGCACCTTCTCAAAGGACTTGCACACCATGTCTCCACATCTCCCCCACATTGTTCCAGCTGCTGTGTCCTACTTCTCTTGGCAGTTCCTTTCTTCAATCATCTCTGGCACTGCCTGCCTCCTGTTCCATGCGACTACCCAAAATAGCCCACTCAACAGCTGGTCTCTAAGGAGCAAAGCTGCAATGTGACATCTATCCTGCAGGTAGGAGACATCGCTTTGGCAGTTCTTGGATGTGCAGGCGTGGGTTAGGTGATACTGCAAACTCCTTGGTCCAAAGCCCAAAACACTTGAGCCAGGACCTCACGATCCTTTAGAGAATATTTTTGGAACTTTCCTTGGCCTCAGGGAGTGTGGGTGCACAGCCGCCATAATTCATCTTTAAAAATTGCCGTGGACTGTCGTGAAGAGGTGAGGAGCTGCTAAGTTTTGCTGATCCTGATATGTAGCAACATGTCTTGCTTCTATTTTTGGAGGACAGGTGAGATGTGTTTGTATAAATCTCTTGAGTCTTCATTACTCTGTAATGCAGCTTACAGTTCTAACTTATTGAGCTGGATTTCAATAACATTTCCTACTCAGAATGCCGTAAGGCCTTGGTGTCTCATATTCTAAACACACTGGACACTCTTCATTCTCATCTTTATGTACAGTACTGGGGCACTGGGCCAGATGCTGCCAGGCCATCACAGGGAGCAACTAAAGATGCCTTTCTACTTTGAAAAGACGAAGCAATGGAATGTGTTGCTTCCCTCTGGGAATTGCACACAAAGGGAGTTGTGGCCATGGGTTAAGTGGAGCCACATCCTGACTTGGGCACTGGCTCCACGTAAGAATACAACTCCAGCCACCATCATCCCTATCATTCCACGCTGTCATCACTGTCATGGCAACAGTTATCCAAGATGCTGCACCGGCAGCAGTGCCGGGCCCATCTCTCAGTAGCCCCTTCCAGGAGTTTGACTTTGTTTCAGGGCTTTGCCACTAATTAAAGGCATCACTAAGGAGTCTGTGAAATTTCTGTTTTTAAAATCCCCCTGGAAAGTGACAGCTCACGTTCCTTTCAGATTTCATTTCCAGTTCTGAAGAAAAGAAAATGTTCCATTATTTTAGTGTGCTGCATGCTCTGGTGTGAAAATAGTGTTTCTAACAATGGCCAATGGGCAGAACAGAGCGTGAATTTTAAATGTCACTACTCCCAGGGATACCCAGAGGGCTCTGCCAGGCCCCAGCAGGAGTCATCTTGGCAGAGGGTAGTAGAGGGTAAAACTGCACAGTGACAACTAAACTCAGGGCAGTCTGGTGGCCACTGGGACGTGTCCTCATTGGATTTAGTTTGTAATATGCACTATGAGGAATTCTAGTGCTTTTTTGGCTCTGTTTAATTGATGAATTGAAGTGGGAAATATAAATGAGGAAAGCAGTATTAGGAGGAGAGTATCTTTCAAAATAACAACTGGCATTGGTCCGAGGTCTGCAAATACTGATTTGAACAGTAGATTCAGCTTCAGTGTAGTAGTATGGCAAGAAAGAGAAAATTCATGAAAATTCCAAGACGAGATGATTTCTGGCATAAGAAATATGAATTGAAGAACAACGGGCCCACTTGTTAAAGGCTACCACGTGGAAACTCTCCAGCCGGTGAGGGATATCTGTGAGGAAAGTATACTTGACAATATAGGAAGCTATTTTCCATTCTTTATTTATGATTTCATCCTAGTATGTCTTCTATATGACTCAACCATGAAAAATATTCTAGATTGAATTACAACTTCAACAAAGAAATCCCATATTAAATGTGCACTCTAATCTGTATGACAACAAAGCAAATGATATTTTCAATTAAAATTTGTATGAGATCCATCAGATTGGCATATATAGTACAGGATGGAAAACATGAAATCGTGTCTACTTTAATATCATTTGGATACTGTCCTGAGGGAAATTTAACATTCTCTGGAACAAGTTTCTAGTGTCCTTCATTTTGATTTTGATGGAAATTTATGTTGGTGAGAAAAAAAGTCATTATCTTTTGTAGGAAAATGGTTGCCAGGTGTTGACTTAATGATATGGAGAGCTCTAAGAGTGGGTGGAAATGGCCGGGGAGTGTTTTTAATAAGTGTGAGTACAGTTCACGAAAATTTTGCAGGCTGAATAAAATTTTTGAATGCTTAATGCTTTTGGAAAGCTCTTTGCAAGGTTGACATAGACAGCTGTAATTATCTATCCCTAACTCTGTCGTCAAGTGAAAGTGAATGCACTTTCTTAATTGGGTAAGCGGTTCATACTAAGAGCTTTTTAAAGGACCGGCTTGATTTTCCTTATTTTAATTTCACAAAACCCAAGTTTTCTCTGCTATATATTATTATGAGAAGAATTGAGTAACATCCCTTTCAAGGACCTAGGAGCTAGCTACATCTGCTTCCTTCTTCCCTGATTTTACTTATCCCTACCCCAAGAAGATGGCTTTTTGAAAAATTTTTGTTTATTTTTATTTATTTATTTGAGAGCTACAGACAGACAGAGAGAGAAAGAGGGAGAGAGAGAGAATGGGTGCACCAGGGCCTCCAGCCACTGCAAATGAACTCCAGATGTGCCACCTTGTGCATCTGGCTTATGTGGGTCCTGGGGAATTGAGCCACAAACTGGGGCCCTTAGGCTTCACAGGCAAGTGCTTAACCACTAAGCAATCTCTCCAGGCCCCCAAGCAGATGTCTTAAGAGCCTTAGAAATACAATGAAATGAACATCTCAAATACAGAATTCAGAAAAGGAACCCTACCCATTCCCCGAAAAGCCTCTACTAATCTAGAAATTAATGGCACTAGTCACACTTGCTTTAAAGTTAACAGCCATTTTTACTGTCAGCTGTCAAGTTTTAGGTGGGAAGATGTCCCTTCAGAGTGAGAAGAATGGCCAAGGTGCAGAGAAGCGAAGTCTCTGAATTAAACATATTTAGATATGCTTCCTGTTGTGACTAAGACAACATTTCTAATGAATATAGACACCTATTATATTCTAATGAACATAGATGTTTAAGAACAAGATTTTAAACTTCTTCATTGAAATATGCATTGCATTTGGCTGTTGAAACTACTTGATCAACCATAAAAAGTATATTCACCTCTAATCTTAGCATTTCATAAACATTTTCACAGAAGACTAATATTCACACCATCTTGGAACTCTGCTGTTTGGAAGAAACATTCCAAAGATCTTTCTGCAAAGCATTTTTTTTTTTCTCTAAATGCCAATGCACAGGTGGAAGAGGTAGACGGCTTACTAAAATTTAAAGTGAGACCAGAATAGATTTTTTTTGAATAACATCTGATTCGTAAACTTATAAACATCAGAGCCATTCTTTTTTAAAAATTGTTATTTATTTATGAGAGAGAGAAAAAAATGAAAAGAAAGAGAATATGTGCTCTGGGGGCTCTATGTCCTCTAGCGGCTGCAAACGAACTCCGGGTGCGTGTTCCACTGTGTGCATCCTCTTTATATTGGTCCTGGGGAGCAGAACGGGGTCCGTCAGGCTGTTACCAGCAAGCTCCCTAACTACTGAGCAATCTCTCCCGCCTCCGACAGACCCATTCTAATAACACTGAGAAAAGGAAAAGGAAGGAAGAAAATAAAGTGGAGACATTATACTAGCCTTATCAAAGTCGCCTTTCTGACCCGCAGCTGGGTTTCTGAAGGAGAAACCACAATCACCGTGAAGTGTCCACGAAGGTACTTGACACGAAGTCGATTGTGATTCTTTGTGGTCTTGTTGGGAAGATATATGATATTCTATTTAAAGATAATACCATCATTTAACCAAACCCCTATTTACGAACTTAGAGCTGCTTGTAACAATTTATATGCAGTATTGTGGAAAACACTGCAGATAACTTTGAGCTGGAATCCACAATGTTTCAGGTGTTTTTTTTTTTTTTTTTTTTTTTTTTTTTTGAGGCAAGCCTAACGACTGCCTTTATTATGCAAGAGAGAGAGAGAGAGAGAGAGAGAGAGAGAGAGAGAGAGAGAGAGAGAGAGAGTTGGCGCACTAGGGTCTCCAGCCACTGCAATCAAACTCCAGAAGGGTGCGCCCCCTTGTGAGCATGTGCGACCTTGCACACTTGCCTCACTGCATCGGGCATGTGTGGAACCTGGAGAGTCAAGCATGAATCCTTAGGCTTTGCAGGCAAGTGCTTTAACTGCTAACCCGTCTCTCCAGCCCTCAGTTCTTGTTTTATGGGAATATAATACAAGGCAACCCCCTCATTTTCTTATTTACTTTGCTTGCCAAACAAAAGTGATATTTTGAATTGAACTGTGGTAAATGGCCAATGTGCAGTTGCGTGTGAGTACTCGCTAGAACTGTTATTTACTGAAACTACTATTTAATTTTAACTTATGTCCCAGGAATGACCCCTACGGCTTAAGACTTATTGGTGAAGAGAAAGCTTTCCACATGCATTTAGACTGTTTAAGTTTAACCTTATGAATTAAAATCACTCAGGAACAGTCAGTCCTTAACTAGTGTCAGAACTCAGGGGAAAGATGAGACTCTCTGCTGACTTCGAGTGATCATGGTTCTATCCTAGAACGTAGTGATTAGCACATCGACATTTGCTGAAGCTCACTGTTTCCAGTGCACTTTCTCATGCACTGGTGAAGTTACTTTCAGTACCTTCCACATAATGTGATGCGCTGCTATAGTCGCTTTAAATAAAACAGAGACAGGGCCCTGAGGCTCATATCTGTGTTCTTGTAACATTAATGTAGGTGCAGCTGGAACCAAGACCTTTAGTGTCTCATTCCCTGCTACCAGATGGAATAAGGAGAATCCTCTGTGATGTGCGGTAAGTCGAGGAAATCTTATAATCTAACTTCCCTCCCTCCCTCTCTCATTCTTCTTTTGTTCATCTTTTTCTTTTTGGTTAATTGGGATCTATAATATATGAGCATATGGTAACTTGATTGGGTTCCAGCCCCCCTTATCTTCTTTTCTCCCCTTTTCCCATTACTCCACTCCTGAAATCCCTCCTCTTTCCATGTAGTACTTCCTCCGCTGTGTTGTCATATTCCTTTTATCCTCCTCTGTCCTTCCTTACAAAATGTTGATGGGCTTCCAACAGTGCTGCTCTTCTGGGAGTATCAGTAACCAGGCGAGGCCAAAAATGCACCAGTTGGTTCTGGTTGGGGGGACAGTGATCCAGAGAATTCCTCCACACCCTGTGACGCTTACACTGTTTAGGTCCCTTCTTGCACGATGATTTCTGAGCCTGAGAGGGCATAACATCAGTCTCCTTTAGTGTTGAGCTCTTGACAGCCTCCCATTTTCTGCTTTTTTGAGTATTGAGTCTCCTCAGTGTCTACCACCGTCTCTACAGAGAAGGTTCTCTTGCTGCTAGTAAGCATAGCTCTTATATTTATTCTGCCAGTTCCTCCACAGCGTTCCCTGATCCCTGCTGGGGGCAGTAAAGATGACTCATCCAATGTTAAGAGGTGGGATTCTCTCCTTGTCATGTTGGTAAGTCTTGGGTCTCCCCCATATTTGCTTCCATCTGTACAAAGAAGGTTCAGTAACCAAAAGCAAGGTCAGCATTAATCAAAGGGGATAAACACATATGATTAGAAGGCTTTTTGATGGGCATAATACCTCAGTTAACTAAATAATAGTGGAAGCTTCCCTCTGGGGTCTATGACCTTTCAAACCATAGGCTCCTGATATGGTCCTCAGTACAAGATATCAGTTCCCTCTCGTGGTGAAGGCCTTATATCCAATCAGAGAGCAGTTGATTATCTCCATAACTTTTGTGCCACTATTGCACCTGGGGATATGTCTTGCCAGGCTGGTTGATTATGTACCTTTCAGGACCCACTGCTTGTTCAGGCTGTATGTGGCTTTTCTCCTCAGTAGCTTACATAGCACCTTCCTCCATCACTATGACAACTACCAATGGGAAAAAGGCTTTCATCCAGCTTGACTTTCCCATGTTCTGTGACTACTGCCTGTGGCATCTTCAGCAAAAGGAGCTTGCCATCTAGTTCTGGTGGCTAGCAAGTTTGCTGAATCAGTTTATCCCTTTAGGAGTTTTCTGGTAAAGTCTTAAGGGTCCCTTAATTTGAGAATCATGTCATCTGTAAAACAGGCTAGTTAGATGTCTTCATTTCCAGTTTGTATCTCTTTTATATCTTTCTTCCTCTTGTTGTATTGCTCTAGCTAAGTCTTCAAATACTATGTTGAAGAACAGTGGGGAGAGTGGACAGTCTTGTCTCATTCAAAACCCTACTAGGAAAGCTTCAAAGTTTTTCTTCATTTGGTATGACACTGCTGTGCAATTTGTCATATATAATATAGGTTGGTTATGCTGACATATGATCCTTCCAACCCTAGTCTCTCCAGTGGTTTTCTTTATAATGAAGATATGTTGTATTTTAGCAAAGAACTTTTTTTTTTCCTTCTAGAGAGATGACCATGTAATTTCTGCCATTAAGCCAATCTATATGATATATTACATTTATTGATTTCCATATGTTGAACCACTGGCATGAATCACAGGCATGAAGCCAACTTGGTTGAGGTGGCTAACACTTTTGATGTGTTCTTGAATTTTTTTTATAAAGTAGATTTAAAAAAAAATTTCTTAATTTTTATTTATTTATTTGAGAGTGACAGAAAGAGAAGGAGGCAGAGAGAGAGAGAGAGAGAGAGAGAGAGAGAGAGAGAGAGGGAGAATGTGTGCGCCAGGGCCTCCAGCCACTGTGAAAGAACTCCAGATGTGTGCGCCCCTTGTGCATCTGGCTAACGTGGGTCCTGGGGATTGAGCCTCGAACCAGGGTCCTTAGGCTTCACAGGCAAGTGCTTAACAGCTAAGCCATCTCTCCAGCCCTGTTCTTGAATTTGATTTGCAAAAAACGAAGATATTGAGTATTTTTGTGTCTAAAATCATCAAGAATATTGGTCTGTAATTTTTGATTGGTTTTGATATCAGTGCGATGCTGGCATCTTAGAAGCTAGGGGGCACTCTGTCCATTTTGACTTCATGCAACAACGTGCAGCAGTGGTTTTGGGTCTCTTAAAATGGTCTGGAAGAATTCGGCTGTGATTCCATGAGGCCTGGGCTCTTTCTGGGTTGGGAGAATTTGAATTATTGCTTTAATCACACTACTTATGATAGCTCTATTTAAATTATGTGTTCTTTAACGTTGGTACATCAGATGTGTTAAGAAATTCAATTGCTGGGCGTGGTGGCGCACAGCTTTAATACCATCACTCAGGAGGCAGAGGTAGGAGGATTGCTGTGAGTTCAAGGCCAGTCTGAGGCTACATAGTACATTCCAGGTCAGTGAGGGCTAGAGTGAGAACTGACCTAAAAAAAGAAAAAAGAAGAACAGAAAAGGAAAACAGAAACGAAAGAAATCCAATTATTTCTCCCAGATTTTCTAGTTTGATGTTACATATCATAGATATGTACATACATAGATTTTGTCTATGTCCTTATGTTCTTAAGAGTTTTGATTATGTCCATGGCTTATTGCAATTGTACTGAAGTCCATTGCAATATCTCGTGTTTTTTTTTTTTTTTTTTTTTTTTGTTAATCTCTAAACTTAAGGTCTTCTCTCTCTCTCTCTCTCTCTCTCTCTCTCTTTTTTTTTTTTTGGTTATTTGGCCAGGAATTTACCTATTTCTTTCATCTTTTTGAAGAACCAGTTCTTTGTTTCATCAATTTTTAACATTGTTTTCTTCATTCATAATTCATTGATTTCTGCCCTGCTCTTGATTATGTCTTTCTGGTTCAAAGTTTGGAGTTTGCACTGTGCTTCTTTTCCCAAGGCCTTCAGATAGATCATTAATTAATTTATTAGAATTTTTCTTTTTTAGTAATATAGGCCATGAGAGCTAGAAGCTTCTCTTTTAAGACCACCTTCACTGTTTGCTTTAGGTTATGGAAGGCTGTGTTTTCATTTTTCATTCAGTTTGAGGAACTTCTTTGTTCTTTATTTCATCAATGATCCATTCATCATTCAACAGTATATTGTTCAGTCTCTAAGAAATTTTGTAGTTTTTGTTGTTTACCTTTATGTTAATTTCTAGCTTTATTTCATTGTGGTTTGATACAGTACAAGTAATAATTTCAGTTTCCCTGGATTTGTGGAGACTTGATTTGTGATCTAATATGCCATCTATGTTGTAGGAGGTTCCTTGCACTGCTGAGAAAAAAATATGTATTCTGTTGAGTGTGGATGGAGTGTCCTTAGATATATGTTAAGTACATTTGATCTATGGTGTCATTTGACTTCACTATTTCTCTATTTTCTGTTTATATGATTTCTATATTTGTGAGAATGGGGTATTGAAGTCACCCACTATTATTGCATTGGCATTTATGTCTGTCTTTTTTGTCTAGTACATTTGATTTTACAAAATGTGGCACTCCTACATTTGGTGCATACATGTTTAAGATTGTATTATCCTTCTGGTGAATTGTTCTTTTGACAAGTATGAAGTGAAGTGGTCCTTCTTTATCTCTTCTAATTAATTTAGGCTTGAAGTCCATTTTGTCAGATATTAGAATAGTGGCTCCTTTTCTCTATTTCCATCTGATTAGAATAATTTTCCCTCCCTTCATCATAAGATATTGTCTGTCTGAGGTGGGTTTCTTAAAGACAGCAAAAGGATGGATCCCGTTTTCTGATTCAGAATGTTATTTTGATTGGAGACTTTATTTAAGACTCATTTTTGAGGTGTGAGTTAATCTCTGTCCTATTGAAGATTTTGTGGGCTTTGGTGTTTTCTTGCTCCTTAACATTCTTCTTTAACATCGGATCGAGTTTTGATTGTTGACTATTTCCTCTGGTAGCCTCGTATGAATGTTTATTCAGCTCGTCATTGTGATGCATCCCATCCAGAATTATCTGTAGTGCTGGCTTTGTGCTCATGTAGTCATTTGGCTGGCCTTTATCATGGAAAAAAAATTTCTCCTTCTATTAAAGAGGATAACTTTTCTGGATATAGTAGTTAGAGTAGGCTTCTGTCATCTTTCCATTTCAAGCTCTTCTGTATTTTAGATTTCTTTTCTTTTTTGTGACAAATTGCATATAATCCTGATGGGCTTAGCTTTGAAAGTGATGAGCCATTTCCCTCTTGCAGCTTTCAGTACTCTGTTTTCTGAATTTAGTGCTTTAATTATAATGTGACATAGGGAATTTCTTTTCTGATGCATTCTTTTTGATATCCTATATGACTCATGTAGGTGGACAGTCATCTGTTTCAAAAGGTTTGTAAATTTTTCTTCTATAATTTTTGTTGAAGATATTTTCTATGTCTTTGACTTGAATGTCTTCTTGTTGTATACACATGATTTGGACATTTTGTTTCTTTAATGTTTTCCACATTTCCCTCATAGTCTGCCCATACTTTATTATTAAACTTTTCATTGATTTTGGCCTCACAAACTATTTCCTCAGCCTTGTTCTCAAGTCCTCAGGCATTATGTTCTCTATGTGATCTGTTTTATTTGTATGGCTTTCTGGAAACTTTTTAATTGAACTATTTCATTAGAAAAAATTTTTTGTTCATTTTTATTTATTTATTTGAGAGCGACAGACAGAAAGAGAAAGAGGGAAAGAGAGAGAGAGTGAGAGAGAGAGAGAATGGGCACGCCAGGGCCTCCAGCCACTGCACATGAACTCCAGACATGTGCGCCCCCTTGTGCATCTGGCTAACATGGGTCCTGTGGAATTGAGCCTCGAACCGGTGTCCTTAAGCTTCACATGCAAGTGCTTAACCACTAAGCAAGCCATCTCTCCAGCCCGAGCTATTTCATTTTTTATTTCCATTTTGTGTGTCTTTAGCATCTCTCCTTATTGAGTTCCATTTTTCTATCTTGGTTTGACTTTCTCTTTGCATTTTGTTGATTGTCTGTTTTCTCCTGGAATTCATTCAGAAATTAGTTCATGACCGCTTTAAATTGATTAGAGTGTGTATTGAGTTCTCTTTGTTGATTCTCTTGCATTTCATTCAGACACTTGTTTGTGGCCTCTTTAGGTTTGTTGTATACAGTTATCATGATTGTGCTTTAAAATTTTTTCTCCAGAACTTCCTCTCAGTGGAAGCTTCAGTTATGGAACTAGGCATAGTTCGTGGGGATATCTTGCCTTGGCTTCTTGTGTAACTGTCTTCTGGATTACACTGAAACCTAACACAAGTATAGTAACACTTCCAGTCTATGCAGTTTTTCCCAACTGTATTTGTTAAACATTATTACTTTTTTTTCTTGAAGATATGTCAATTTTTTATTAGTTATGTACACAATGTATACAGTCATGTTGGTATCATTGTTAGCCTCCTCCCTGCCCTCCCCCTCTGCAGGAACCCTCTTTGTTGGGGAATATGGGTCGTACATTGTGTGGTTAGCCATCAGTTATGGGTAAGAGGCAATGTCTCTGTGCATAATGACCCAACGTGTGGCTCTAACATTTTTTCCACCCCCTCTTCTGTAAATTTCCTTGAGCTATGTTGGGTTCATTTTAGGTCTGCTTCAGTGATGAGGTCTAGGGAATCTCTGTGTTTCTAGATATCTGGTTTGGAGGGAGGTGAGTGTTCTGTGTGTCTAACTCCTTCACCCTTGTGTTGCTACCAGGTTCACCAAGAAAGCAGCACTCTTGCTTATTTCCCCAGTTCCTCTTAGTTTCATCTGGGGCCCTTGATTTCTGTCAGAGTACTTTATGGCCCACCAAAGGATAGGGGTAAGACCCTACTGCTGAAGACACCATATGCTGATGGTATGGAACATGGAGCAACCTGGCTGGAACCTGGAAGACAGTCAGTCAGCAGACAGCTCGTTTAGTGCCAGAAGGTGCTACAAGAGTAACTGGGAGAAAATGACCAACATCTGTCCAAGAAACTCATGGTCTAAGCTACTCAGCACCAACAACCTGACGTGATGCTCACACAAGTGCAATAGTGGCACACAGCCATGGTGGGAAACCAACTGCTCTCGATTTGGCTAACTGATCTACTCAATGGAATGGAACCCATAGCTGGAGCTGGGAAACAAGTCAGAACCATATCCAAAAATGAGCCCGCTCTCCATTATCAAGCTTCACCATTGTGGGCTCCAAGAGGGCCTATACCTATTAAATTCTATCTAAAAAAGTCATGGTTATCCCATTTATCTGATGCTAACTTTACTCTCTGTTGGAGAATTTGCTTCTCTTTTCAGATAGACGAGGTCAAAAAGAAGTAACCACCCCATCACTTTATTACTTTTTTGATTTTTATTTCTAAGGATCAACATGGTCTGAAAACAAAGTAGGGAAGCATATGGAAGCTTCCACCTCATAAAAAGGTCACGTGAAAATAAAGACCAAATATTTCTGTATGAAAGGTTAGTTTGGATTGAGTCTTGGCATTTACATTTTTTCTATAACTCTTATAATTGCATTATACATAAGTTTGTGAATTAAAATGGATGGCCTCCATTTTGAGAATGGATGTTTCTTCTCAGTGAAGGCATGTAAGTAACATTGAGAACTGCTTATCATTGTAGATGTAGAAAAATTCTTGGTTGAGACAAGAGATTGAATAAGATCTCTTGAGTGGAGTGTGGCGACTTATACCTATAATCCTAGCAGTTGGGAGACTCAGGCAGGATATGAAATGTAGGCCAGCCTACATTACAGAGTAAGACCCTGTCTCAAAGTGCTCAGATTCTAATATAACTAGTAGTCTTATATTAAATACAATAGAGCTTGTTCTGAGCCAAACATGAGTGTTCATGGCCTCGGAGCATGGATTTAGGTTGCCCTGAATAACATGTCCCATGTAAAAATGGTTTCATAAAATTTTTATAGTTATAAAACAAAAGTCATAAAGTATTTATCAAAGACATTTGTGGGGTCTTCAGGTAAGGTAGGTTATAGTCAAGGGCAGGGAAAGCTCTGTAATAGGTTTTGCTATATGATGATATCCTTAGCTTTTGAGTTGGTAGAACCTAGTTAATACATTCTGAAAGTTTACCTGAAACTTGAAGAGATGTTAAGTTAGACAGGTGGTCAATGAATGGCTATTGAAGGGGATAAAGGTAGCTCAAGATAATTTTGCTATGGATCTGTAGTATTCCAGCTCTCCTACTGGACTTTATTCTAAGTTGGCATCTCTCTCTTTCTCTCTCTGTCTATAATATGAGTGTATGTGAACATGCATGCACCTTGTGCCCACACATGCAGAGATGGATGTTAGATATCCTAAACTGTCTCTCTTTTCTACCTTAATTCCTTGAAACAAATCAATCAACCAGTGACTCTCTGGTCTCTGCCTGGAACAGCACTGTGGTTATTGGCATGCATGACCATCCATCCATCCATGTTTTGTTCCTGAGTGCTTGTGCATCACAGGCAGATCCTCTTATCTGTGTGAAAAGTGCTCCTATGTACTGAGTCATCTCCCCAGGCTCCAGGAGGATCTAATCAGTCATCTAACCTTGTAGAAACAGGAAGTGTGGCTTTTTTTTGTAGGAGGAGGCCTTAACACTTTTATAATCGGAATAGCCTTTATCCATAGGTTGGGATTAAAACCATTTTGTACATATCAGTTCCAATTCTCACTTTCTTCCTCAACAAAATAGGGAAAATTGCCAGGTGTAGTGGTGCACACCTTTAATTGCAGCACTAGGGAGGCAGAGGTAGGAGGATCACCGTGAGTTTGAGGTCACCCTGAGACTACATAGTGAATTCTAGGTCAGCCTGGATGAGAGGCAGACACTACCTCGAAAAGCCATTAAAAAAAGGAAAATAATATTTGTGTCACATTTTAAAAAGGATCGAATTAATTAATGCTTCCTCAAACGTCTTATGAATTTTGATGAGCAAGATGAGACTGTGTGTGTGTCTTCTCTGGTTCCCTTTGGGCTCAGCTAGAATGTATGCATAGATCTAACAGGGGCTTGCGACTCAGGGGGATAATTCAACATTCACCGTGTCTCCTCTATAAGGAATGTCATACCCTTCATGCAAACTGGAGAATGAGATGGCCCTACACCTCATACTTGGAAGAATCTTAAACCCTGGAATCACTAATAAAAGGCTCACAGTGGAACAATATAACACCAAATAAATCACAAATGGGATATAGAAGAAAAGATAGTATAAAAACTGAAAGAAAGTTCTCTAATGAAAAAGTGGGAGCAGCATTAAGGATGACTCAAAAGGCATCGCCATGCTGAGAAGAAGTGACAGAGGAGTACTCAGCACTGCAATATCTTTATCACACCTTCCAAGGATCAGGGTTCATTGTACAAGAGGTGGCAGAAAGAATGTAAGAGCCAAAGGAAGGGTAAGACTCCCTACAATGTGTTCCTCCAGAGACAAAATGGTCTGGACATCCATGACCTCATAGCACCTGAAACTACCTACACAAGACCGTCATAACAGGAGGAAAAGATGATGACATCAAAATAAGAAAGAATGATTGAGTGGAGGGGGGGATATGATGGAGCGTGGAGTTTCAAAGGGGAAAGTGGGAGGAGGGAGCGAATTACCGTGGGACATTGTTTACAATCATGGAAGTTGTTAATTATAAAAAAATTTTAAAAAAACCTGAAAGAAAGAAGCAGAGTTCCTTTGTCCAACCTTAGTTGGGAACCTGCACAATAGGTGAACCAGTGTTTTGCCATTTGTGGAATACATTTATATTATTTATGTGGGGGTTAGGGTCATATTTTAATGAATAGCCAAGTTTGAAAATATTCAATCATCAAATAAGAGGATGGACTGTATATGCTCAGTGTTATCCAGGAGAGGGGTTATGTGGAAGAACAGTATTTCCACAATGATAATTGATGTTTTATACGGGTACTGGTAAATGAACCTACAATGCAAATGACATTGTGATTAATAAAATCTCATGAACACAGTCCTTGTATGTCTTTTTGTGTTAGTAATTAGCAGTCACTACTTCCATGGTGGTGACTTGAAGGAATATATCTACTGTCAGGCCATAGTCCCTTAAACAATGGGCACAATGTTGAACTCTTTAAGGGATGTCTCCGTAATAAGCACAGGGCTAAGAAGTTCACAAACATTGTCAGAGTAGACCACTTCAGGGTCTATTTTACACATGGCTTTTAGAGGGTGTCAAAGCAAAACACTACAGGATCTTAACTATTTATGAATTTGAAGGAAGAAATTAGAATTTACCAAATTGAAAAATGTAAACATTAAGCTAGATTTGAAATACAGGGCTCTCTCACTTTGGTGTCAATCATCTTTCTGCTACTCAATGTTAAAAATGAAACTCTGGTATTATATACATGTAAGTAGAAGAACAGATTAATGGGGGTGAAAAGGCCTGAGGTCAGGGGAAGAGATTGAGTAAAGGAAAGGTGGAGGGAGAGCTAATAAAAATCTAAGAGGATATAAATAAGTCATATGGAAACCCAATTTTTTAAATAATGGGACACTCAGGAGCCATAGATTGTTACAAGAAAATTTTCAGTGCCAGGGATGGGATACCTTTCAGTGAGTTGTTGGCCAGGGAGGTCCCTGATACCCTCAAAACATTACAGGCCATTGCTAAGGCCCTTGGTTTCTCACCAGGAATAAATGGTAAGACCCAATTGCTGAAGACTCCACATACTTGGGCTCAAAGTCACTGAGAAATCCTGCTTGAAATTAACTGAAAACCTCCTCCATGTAGACCAGCTGATAGAAAGCTGGAAAAAGCCACACTGCATGCAGTTCAATGGGAGAGAGAGAAATCACCAGTAAAGTTACTCCACAGTGGACACTGCAAGCCTTATATTTGGTCAGCCAGGCCAAATGAGCCAATGGGTGCAATAGTGGCACATCTGTTATGGTGGAAACCAACTGCCTTCTAATTTGACTGGAGGCCTGTTCCACAGGAAGGAATATATCCCTGATACTGAAAACCTACAATAGGGGTAGCCATGAGGCATAGGGGTGTAACGTCTGCTTGTGTCTGGCAAAATGTATATACTATGCTCATCAAACTGGCCAGTTAGCACTTCTCTTAATGTTAATACCCATATATTATTGCTATTCTCACTTTTGGTTAGAGAACCTTCTCTTTTTACATGGCAGTGACCTTGGGATGACTCAGAAGGCACCATGGTGCTGAGAAGAAGTGACAGAGGAGTGCTCAGCACTGAAATATCTCTATCACATCTTCCAAAGATCAGGGTTCATTGCAGAAGAGGTGGCAGAAAGAATGTAAGAGCCAAAGGAAGGTTAGGACTCCTTACAACCTGCTCCTCCAGACACAAAATGGTCTGGATATCCATGACCTCACAGTACCTGACACTGCCTACACAAGACCATCATAGTAGGAGGAAAAGACCATGACATCAAAATAAAAGAGGGAGTGATTGAGAAGGGGAGGGGATATGATGCAGAGTGGAGTTTCAAAGGAGAAAGTGGGGAGAGGGAGGGAATTACCATGGGGTATTGTTTACAATCATGGAAATTGTCAATAAAAAAATGAAACTCATTATGTGTCATATGACAAGTGTTAAAAATTATGTGTTAAAAATTACATGCCACGTGTACTTGTAAAGTAAATGAAACCTTCAGACAGTGTTGAGATTTCCAAGCAATACTGTAGCTGCTACATAAACATTTCCTGCCTGTCAACCAGTTCAAACTTCTGGTAGTTGCTCCCAAAGAGATAAACACAGAACATTTCCGCTGCCTCCTCCTCCCCTTCTTTTTTCTTATTTGTTTTCCTTGGTTTTCTGAGGTAGGGTCTCACTCTAGGTCAGGCTGACCTGGAATTCACTATGTAGTCTCAGGGTGGTCTTGAACTCCTAGTGATTCTCCTACCTCTGCCTCCCAAGTGCTGGGATTAAAGGCGTGTGCCACCATACCCGCCCCCCCCTTCTTTTTATCTCATATTTGGACCCATGGCCTTGCACATGAGCTATATGCTCATATATGTCCACTACATCTTCCTTAATTTCCACCTTTATTCTCTTTCCATTATTTTTTATCAGTATTTCTGTTGCTATTCCTATGAAATACTCCAGAAAATTTCATTTATTTGGACATTTCATACAATTTGTTGCTGTAGACAGTTGATTTATTTGCTTAAATGATGACACCTATGAAGAACTAGTAGTGCTTTAGTCATAAAATTGATTTGAAACCGTAGAACGTACATGATGGGTTCATGCACAGCTAGAGTTAGTCTTACCATTTATGTCACCTTTTCCGTTTCCACTGTGGTTGACAGCATGAAATTTTAAATCATGAAATTTCCAAATAAAACACAGCAGCTTTTTGTTTCATTTATCTTTTGAGAAAGTAAAAGTGTACCAGAAATATGATTTTTAGAGAAGAGTTGAATATATAAAAATAACATGAGTCATAGATCATATATGACCTCTCCTTGGATCTTATGTGGGTAGAAGGAAGGTTCGGTCCAGATAATTCTGGAAGGCAATTTTACGACAAGAGTTGGGTGTATGCCATCCTTTTTTGCTTTTTTTTTTCTAGAGTCACTTTGCAATCAAGAATTTGTGTCACTGAATTCTCTGCCGTTTGTTTTCACAAACATGTAAGTTTCATTTGTTAAGAAATCATATTCATCACTTTAATATTGAGAATTTTTTGCATGTGCACAAAATACTCTGTTATTTTACAGCATATCATAGTCTTCAATGACCAAAGGCATGGATGCACATTTGGGTGTTATTTATGAGATGGTGATCTTAGTGATCCAATCAAAATCTGGCTCGGCGAGAGTCAGTGTAAAGCAAGTTGTGTTCAGCAAAGATCAGTGACTCCTCTACAATGGTGTCTGCACTTGCCCTTCCTGCCAAGGAATACAGAGCAAAAATCTACAGATGGATTTCATAGACATTCATTACAATGATATTCATTGTAGATGTAAGACTTACAAGGTATAACTTACAGATTCATAAAATGTTATGGCATCAAATGACTAGAGTATAATTCCTTATTATCTGTGATGGTGATCTTTAGACTCACCTAAGTATACGGTATGGTTTTGATGTTTTAACAGATATTATATTAAGTTAAACAATAAGAAGTCATAAAAGTTCTTCCATAAAGAAGATTACTTTTTGAAATGCCCTACTATTACCACTGCAACATTTGTTAGCTATAATTTTGAAGGGTAGATGTATTGGAGAGGTATTAGATTAAAATTTCTGAAGAATTGTTTAAGAACTACATGAAGATGCAACTTAAAATGATCACAGAACATGGGGATATTGAAAGAGCAAGAAACAAAACCCCAATAAATTAATGAAAAATTTTCATCCTTATGCATAATCAAATAAATAGAAAATCAAAAAAGAAAGGCAAAGTACAAGAATTATAAAATTAGGTAAAATGATTCAAAACTGAGGAAATCATCAAGATTTTACTATTCAGTAAAAAGCATAATTGACATTAATTAAAAATTGTTCTCTCAGCTAGGGATGTGGCTTCAAGGTTATTGTTTGCTTAGCATGCACATGTCCCTGGATTTGATCTGTAGCATGGCATACTAACAAATATATATTCCCTCTCTCTCTTTGTCCATACATACATTGATACACACACACACACACACACACACACACACACACACACATATGGAAAGAGCTTAAGAAATCTGATTTTTGTTTATAATGTCCATTTTTTGCTGAACTTCTATCATTTCAATACATTATCATTTTCTCATTATACTCTTTAGATTATGTATGCTCTATGCACTCACCATAGCCATAGAAAGTCCGCTTATTAATTACAAAATCTGTTTGTCTTTGCATCTCCATTAATTTATTTACTCTTAGGTATTGAGCACATTCAATTGCTTCCTCATTGGCTATAATAATAGCTTTTTGAACTGTAAGAAAGGCTTCCAGATGTAACAACGTAGAACATTAATTATGTGTGCAGTTTTTGAGGTCAAGAGCCTAGCTGCGGTTTTCTTGGTGGTTGTGGCTCAAACTACCCCACGTAGCTCCAGTCCAGTGGTCAGCCAGAGCTGCAGGCCATTTAAGCTGAAGACTCACTTCTGAGTTCCTACTTGGGGGTTAACAGGAGGCTTCAGTGAACTACTGTACAGATCCCTTTATGTCTACTAATCCAGCACGGAACTTGTGAGCAAGTGTTGTAAGGGGGAGAGTGGGTAAAAACGAGGGCCTGTAGAGAAGGGAGAGACAGAGAGATCCCCCAAAGAAACTATGATTGTGTGTGTATATATGTGTGTATGGAAGAGAGGGGGATTGGAAAAGGGTGTCTCACTATAGCCCAGGCTGGCCTAGACCTTACTATGTATTTCAAAGGCTGACGTGAAGCCCATGATCCTTCTGCCTCGGTCTCTGGAGTGCTAGAATTTTAAAGCACATATCACCATACACAGGTGATTATCTTTAACGATTGTGTAGATGGCTACCTTTCTGTTTGACCAGTCTTGATTTTTCTTGCATGGAATATACATTTTTTATTTTTATTTAAATACATTTAAAATTGCCCTTTGGATAATATGGAAAGATGAGGTTCAGGGCTAGAGATATGACTCAGGCATTAAAAGCGCTCCTGTAAAACCTGATGGCCCAGGTTTAATTCACGAGTACCCACATAAAGTCACAGGCACCAAGATGGCACATGCATCTGGAGTTCGTTTGCAGTGGCAAAAGTGCTGGTCTTTGTTCTCCCTCTGCTTGCAAATGAATAAATAAACTATATTAACAATGGGGCTCAGTGTATTACTTTCTTATATGTATCATTATGTTTTGTTCTGATTCTCCCCAACACTGCCCTCACCATCCCCTCTCTTCCCTCCTCTGTCCCACTTCTGCTTCCATGTAGCCTATAATTCCATTACCTTCACTGTTCTCTCTCTCCTCCCTTTAGATGGTATCTCCCTGTGTCTGCTTTCTTCTTTCATCACACATACACACACACATACACAGGCAAACACAATGTTTTACTGATCTTATCTCACCAAATTAAAAAAAAAATCTTTTGTACAGAGTGCATTAATAGTATCATTTTCTAAGGCATTAAAAAAAAAAAAAAAACAACTGCTCTTAAAAATGTCTTTCTGGGGAGTCACAGCTAATGCTGTTCACCAGACTTCCTTCCAGTAGCTGACAGAGTCCTTGTTTATTGAAAAACATAATCTCTCACAATCCTAATATACATACCCACACTCATTATGTGTATGAGTTCGTACATGTGCACTAATGCAGACTCCTCTGTGTGTCTATAATATACAATATTGTCCGATTTTATAGACATTGTGTGTAGCAGACAGCTTCAGGTTCACTGAGATGAAATTCCAGACCAGGCACAGTTATGGAGGAAGGGATTTATTGAAGCTTACAGATCCAGGGGAAGTTCCATAATGGCAGAAGAAACTGGCCTGCCTTCACAGGCCCAAGCAGAGAGAGAGCAGTACAAGCCTAAAGGTCAAAAGCCAGGCACACTTCAGGAACTCCAGCTAGGCACAATTTGCACATCTTTAGATTGAAATCTCAAACCCACCACCACACCTTAAGATCCACACAATAGCATTGCCTCCAGCCAGATGGCTAGAGATGCAAACTACAAACAATTAAACAACTGAATATATTGGGGGCCATCTATTCTATTCAATCCACCACATTGTGGAAAATAGCTCAGCTTGTTTTGTATATATTTGTATTGTACTTATTGTGAAAAATATCGTTGGTATGAAAATTGAGTTGGAATACAGGTGGCAGGTATTTGGTTAATGAAGTAATTATTAATTATAATTTAGAGATGTATGAATAAAGAATAATTATAAATGAAATATTCAAAAGAATAAAAATAATTTGAACATTAATATTGATTGCTTGATTTTTATTGCCACAATAAAATGAACTAGGTTTCTATCAATTTCATTGCCTTTGTGATATGTTGTACCATAGACTTTTGCATAAATTAACACACATGGAAGAGAGCCAGCATCAAACAAATGAAAGAAGTTTTGCTTGAAGCACTATTTTACACTTCCATCTGAATTATATTCACAGTTCTGTAAGGATCTCAGTATATTTAAACATGCTTTCATTTTTGTCTACAGCATTAGAGTAGAGCAAAGCCATCATAAAATCATCATAAAAATCAAACTTTTACACAAAAGATTGTCATGCTATCTTGACTTTTGACACTGTCTCAGCACTTCAGTATTAACTTTCAGTTGATAAAATTACCAAGATTCTGGGACACGTTATTTAAACATATTACGGATGGAATTTTTAAAATTTTGTTTGATATGGATGCTGAATTATATTCAAAATTTTTAAGTACAGTTGATCTTTGAGAAAGGAGCCAATAATGCACGCTGGAGAAAAGATAGCATTTCCAAAAAATCGAATAACCACATGCAGTAAAATGAATCTAGATTCACTTTTCCCACCCTGAAGAAAAATCAAATCCAAATTGATTTAGGACCTCAGTATAAGACCAAAAACTCTAAAATGACTGGAAGAAAAAATAGGGAGAATACTCCAAGATACGTGAGTGTGGAAAGACCTACTGAATAAGATCCTACTAGCTCAGGAAATTAAACCAACACTCAACCAGGGGAAATCTCATGAAATTAACAAGCTACTGTGCAGAGCCAACAGACAACCTATAGAATAGGAAAAATCTTCACCAGCTCTCCTCTGACAGACGCTAATATCTATGAACAAAGAAAAAAAAAATCTCAAAAAAGTAAGGAAGAAAAGAAAAATTCAAACAGTCCACCTAAAAATGGGGCAGAGAACTGACCAGAGAATTCTCAAAGGAAGAATACAATGGCCACTACTCACTTAAAGAAATGTTCAACAGCCTTAGTCATAAATGAAATGGCAATCTTCAAAGCATCAGATGACAACAAATGTGGGTTAGGATGTGCGGGAATGTGGAGCCCTCATCCCCTATGCAGTCGTGGCGCACAGCCCTTGTGGACAGCTGGCTGCCCTCTTACTTATTGGACGTGAGGTCCGCTTAGTGAGAGAGAGCTGGTACTGGTACTGGGAACCAAGTCAGTGCCCCACGAGCAGGATGCTCACCACCACCCCCACACCCCGAGAGTTCCCCATCGCTCTCTGGAAAGTTGAGTCAGTGTCCTCATCAAAACATCTCTCAACATTATTGCATACCCCGCCTTAATCAAAGCTGCTCTCACCCTTGGTTGGAGAATCCATTTTACTTTATAGATGACAGAGAATACTGGGGGCGGGGGGGCGGGTGGTGGCTCCAAGATCCATCGCTATGACAAGAAAAGACAGTCGACTGCTCACAGTGAGATGTTCCACCTCTGCCACATTTACCAGGGTCCGGAGAAACTGCAGAGAAAGCAATGACATCAGTATCGTACCCAATGCTAGCCTGACCTCCGCCTCCAGGGAAATAGCAACAAACACCGAGGTGAACCAAAGCATCCTAACAGAAACACACAGAACTCAAATTACAAACAAACTACCAACACACCAGCCAAGGCTCAGGGATTGTTGCCTTGAGGGGGAGGGAAGACTCCAAGAGCCACAGTGTAGATAGGAATATTCTGAGGCACAGCACCTGCCTCCCCGACAGATTGACAGGGGCCCTAATAATCCCACAGTGAACACCAAGGGCTATTGAGGAGGGCCCTCCGGGAAATGGGAACTCTAGGGCTGAGGGGGTACAATACTGTAACCTCTGTAAAAAAATTATATCTCTATATTTATATTACACACATGCATGTGTGCACGTACACACACACTCAGATTATGCACACACACACACACACACACACACACACACACATATATATATGTATATATATATATATATATATATATATATATATATATATACATATATCTCCAAATATATGTTTTGGGCTGGAGGGATAGCTCAGCGGTTAAGGCACCTGCCTGCAAAACCTAAAGACCCAGGTTTAGTTGCCCAGTACCCACATAAAGCCAGAGGTAGAAAGTGGCACATGTATCCGGAGTCCCTTTGCAGTGGTTAGAGTCCCTGGTGTGCCCATTCTCTTTCTCTGTCTCTCTTATCTCTCTCTCTCTCTGCTTGCACATAAATAAATAAAAATATTTTTAAAACTCACAGAAATACATGTCCTTATAACTATCTCCATAATTGTGATGAAGCAAAAATAGAGAGTTATGTGTTATGGCACATTTTATTCATTTGTTTTTCCTCCAAGTCAAAGTTAAGATTTGTTGAGCAAGAGACTTTTATTATTCCATGCACAGAGCAGAAGCAGTCTTCATGGAGAGTGCTGGAAGTGCCAGATAAGCCTGTCGTGACAGGCAGCGCCGCACTAGCTGCGTCTATGCTATCTTGCAAGCTTCCTTATTATTTTGTCCTGTTGTTGCCAAAGGGGAAATTTATTAAGTGAGAGGAAAATTCAGACCAAATAATCAATTACTACCATTTATATCCAAGATGTTAGTTTCCTCTTTTTTTGTTTAGCATGAGGATGCAGGCTCCAGTGTAACTCACGGAAAATTCAAAGATGATTTCTTACATATAATTAGATATTGGGGATGGTAGTCACAAAGATAAGAGCTAAGGACATATGCATGATCTTTCCTCTCTTACTAAACTCTGTTGTCACCCTGCTCCTGCTGGGCTAGTTCTGAGCTATTCAGGAGATTGGCTCACCAGCTGGGCTTTATTGTAACAATTAGAAAGGTGACCTTTTACAACAACTAGTGACTTTGCTTTGTAAAAAAGTATAAAATTGTAAGGCTGTATTTGTGGAGCACTACAAATGAACAAAGACATCAAATATATGCCATCTTTGGATATGAATGCAACTTTCCAACACATTTCCATTTCATCATATGGTGCTTGGGTTTCGTGCAGGTTTCATATACTAAATAACACCAGGTGTGGTGGCGCACGCCTTTAATCCCAGCACTCAGGAGGCAGAGGTAGGAGGACTGCCATGAGTTCAAGGCCAACCTGAGACTACACAGTGAATTCCAGGTCAGCCTGAGGTAGAGTGAAACCCTACCTCAAAAAAAGAAAGAAAGAAAGAAAAAAGGAAAAAAAGCATATACTAGGTAACAGTGATAATACTTTGTAATGTACTTGCTTTATTTTACTTGTCAAATCACAATTACTTGTGCTACCTGAAAATATAATGAAGTAATGTAATCAATACCTTCAAAATAAATGACCTACGTTGAAAAATCATTCCTTCATCTAGAGGTATGAGAAATGCCTCTAGCCATATTGTTTAAAATTACTTACATTGTTAGAAACTATACATTAATGAGTTTATGTAGGATTTCACATTTGGATGAAAATGTAGGAATCTGTAAGTATTTGTTAATCCTCCAAAGAACTATTGCTATAAAATCTAAAGCCATAAAACAATTGTTAGAATACAGAAAAACATACTTGTAGGGCAGCATTGTAACTGGGGATAAACCTGGGGTCTACCTTAAAAGATATGTAACTTTGCTTATATTACATAATTCCTTGCTTTGCAACTTCACTATATTAAAATTAAATTAATTCCAGTCATATACAGTTATATGAGGAGTAAGACAAGTTGTGAAAAATATTTAACCCTTATAAGCACAAAATGAGTGCTCAAAATATTTGCTTAATAGATGCATGAATGGATCTTCTTGCCATGCTCCATCCTTAAATCACTTTTTATTAATAAGAAAAAATAGAATGGAACTTCCCCCCTAGAGGTAGCCTTTATTAATTTGACTATACATACTTACTGGGTGAGATCATTTTAATCATCAATTTTATTGAATTTACTTGGAATTCTAATTTTAACTTACACACACAAATACATATCTATATATATCATCTATCTATCTATCTATCTATCTATACATACATACATACATACATACATACATACATAGATATACATACACATGCACACACATATGTGTGTATATATATACACACATATATATATGTACATATATATATATATATATGCAAATTCCTAAAACCTACAAGCTAAAACACAAGTGGAAGGGACCAAACAAAATGTATATGGGTTTATCACTGAGTATGTATAAACTTGATATTGATCAAAATGCTTACCTAGAATGAACAATAATCTGTTTCCAGTCCTCTCTCCTTTCTCTTTTCCCATCCATGCATACATCCATCTATTATTAACTTTGCCCCTATTATTTATGTATCTTCTATTTATTAAAACAGCTTTATTTATTTGGAAAGAGATAGGGGAGAGAGGGGTAAGAGAGAGAGAGAGAGAGAGAGAGAATGATACGAGAGAGAATGAATGAGTTTGGGCATGCCAGGGCCTCTTGTACTGTAAATGCACTCCATATGTATGGCTTTACATGAGTACTGGGAATGGAACCTTGACCAGCAACCTTTGCAAGCAAGTACCTTTAACCACTGAGCCATCTCCTTGGCTCCTCCTCTATTGATCATGTTACATTTGTAGGAAGATATGTGCATACAGGGGTAAATTCTAGAACAGGGAAAATAATTTTTGTGAAGGTTGAATTTAGAATTAAAAAATACTTGGTTTTCATTTCAATTTGATTATCTTAGTTGACGGTACTCTGGTTTGCATAAGATTTGAGGTTGTTTTCCAATGGTTGTGCTAAAATTTAATTCCTACTATGAGACATAAGGCTGGTGAGGATTTAATCTGACTAAGAGGTATGGGAAGTTTAACAGGCAAATTTGAATGCTCCTGGCTTCATACCATGAGGCAGTAACTGAAAGGAACTCACCCACCTCCATCTCTCACCATGTAGTGTCATCTGCATCCTCGGGAATCTGTCAGCAAAAAGGCTGCTACTAGACCTAGACCTTCCATCCACCAGAATTGTGAGTCATATAAACCTTTTCGTCTCTGTAAAGAGTCTTAGACTCAGGTATATTGTTATGATACTACAAAATAGACTAACAACTTGTGATTTCAAATAACTCAAAAGTTTTGTCTCCTTTTCTTTATTAATTGAAACTGTGGGCTGATGAGTTTGGTTACCATCCTCAGTGTCATGGGGATATCATCTATCTTGCAATGAGGGCAGGAAGCTGTGTCTATTTTGATTTCTAACTCAGAAATATGGGAATTTGTAACAGACTCTCAGCTCACTTCCCTTTTCTCTCTCTTCTTCTTCTATATTGTAACTCTGAACATTTCTGCCCATGGACTTGACACCGTGGGTATTTGTTATTCTTGAAGTAGTATATCATAATTCAACCTGCCCACAATAATTTTTTATCCCCTGTCTTATAAGTAATATTAATGTTCAGTTTACTTAAAATCAGTCTCCTGCTACTTCACCATTTTCTTTTCGTATGTTACAATTTTTGCCAGTTCTTTAACACTAGAACTCAATCAAAAAGCTAAACTATCCTAAACGGAAAGATAATATGAGCCTGTCTGTCACATCTACAAAGGACTTTTAGGAGATATCTTCCTCAGAGCAAATTTCTCCAAAGTCTTTGCCATGTTTGCTTTGCTTCCCCCCGCCCCCCAGTTTTTCTCCTTATAAAACAGTCATAAGGTTATTCTGAAAATTTCAGTCAGCCTTTGAGGACTGTAAGTTTTGCGATGACAGAAACTATTCTTATTTAAATTTCAATTGGTCATTGTGTTTATAGCTATCAACACAATGTTCAAACAAATACTATTGAAATTAAAGATCAAAAGGGGGAAATATGAAATTGCTTATTTTTTCAAAATTAACATATTTTATTGAAGTTAGGGGCTGAGAAGATAGCACAGTTGGTAAAAGTGCTTGCCTTACCAGCACAAAGAAGTGAGTTTGATCCTAAGTACCTAGTTAAAAATGCCAGAGGAGGTGGCATGTTCTTATATGCCTAGTGCTGGGAGGCTAAGACAGGAAGATACTTGGGGCTTACTGGCTAGCCAGTCTAATCTAATTTGTGAAGCAGAGATCTTGTATCATCAAAAGGTAGTTGGGGGCTGGAGACGGCTTAGCAGTTTAGGTGTTTGCCTGCAAAGGATCCCGGTTCTGTTCTTCAGGACCCATGTAAGACAGATGCGCAAAGAGGCACATGCATCTGGAGTTCGTTTGCTGGAGGCCCTGGCGTGCCCATTCTCTCTCTCTCTCTCTCTCTCTCTCTTTCTCTGTCTCTCTGTCTCAAATAAATAAATAAATAAGTAAAATAAGTTTGAAAAAAAAGGTAGTTGGCATATTGATGACATTATCATGACACCCAAGATTGTATTCTGGCCTACACATAGACACATGTCACATGTCCCTACACACACATGAACACAACCACACATCTACACATGTGCATAAAAACATTTTAAAACCTTATATAAGAAAATGAAATGTATCAATATCAAAAACATGATCATTAATAACAATGATGGATCCTTTTACCCTCACTGTATTGTTAAAAATTTAAAACCTGACACATTAAGTCTTGGTAAAATGAAATAAATAGCCATCAGTTATTGTGGTACTTTGAATGTATGTTCCCCAGTAGGATTCAGGAGTTTTATTATAGCTTCTTGGATTTCTAGCTATGGCTGGAGGAGGTGTCACTGTGGGCAGATCCTAGGGTCCAGCCCTAAGGTATAGGGGTGGATTTGGAATTCCTGTCTAAAGATATGCAAAGTGCCTGAGATTTTCCTGGTGTTCCTGAGGTGTGCTTGCTTGCTTATGGTGATGGGAGTGGTTCTTCTCTCTGCCTGGACCTGTGGAAGTAGGCCAGCTTCTTCTGCCATTATGGAACTCCTCCTCTATCTGTAAGCTTCAGATAGATTCCCTTCCCTTCCTCCCTTATGGTGTCTGCTCTGGTGGTTAATCCCAGCAATATATATATATATATATATATATATATATATATATATAATGTGTGTGTTATGACCATAAAGTTATACTAAAAGGCATACAATCTTGAAATATAAAGCAAAGTGTATTCATGAAGGAACATGTAAGTGTGTTTTACTGCAGTATTTTTTGTAGAATAACAAAGTAGAAAACAACTATTTGTTCAGTTGAAAAGAGAACGACTGAAGAAAGATTATGTAGCAGGGAAATTTATTGTTTCAATTCGTGAGCACAGATGCCATTAAAAACATTAAAAAAGCTGGGCGTGGTGGCGCACGCCTTTAATCCCAGCACTCCGGAGGCAGAGGAAGGAGGATCACCTTGAATTCGAGGCCGCCCTGAGACTACATAGTGAATTCCAGGTCAGCCTGGGCTAGAGTGAGACCCTACCTCGAAAAACAAGAAACAAAAACAAAAACAAAACAACAAGACCATAAAAGACATATCACAGAAGCTTAACTTTGTTCATATCATTTGTATGTTTCAAATCTTCATCCATAGTGCTGCATGCTATCTATAGCTTAAAATCTTACATAAAGAGTAGGAGTTCAGATACATCTACTAGAAGGAAAACTCATCAACAAAAACAATTTCATGATGTGCTCACTGGGAGTGAGGTAATGAGGAGCAAGTATGGATGGGATGAAAATGGAATCAGGGAGGAGAAGGAATGGTATTTCAAATTTATTTACCACATTTTAATAAAACCATAATTGCCTGCTGATGAATTCTCTGAAGTACCTTTCAATGCCGTTCCTTCAAGTCTCCCACACATATAATTTAATCAATGTAAAAATAGCTATTGTTTAAGCTGGGGAGTTAGCTCCGCTGTTAAAGTGCTTTCTTGCAAAGCCTGCCAGTCAGGGTCTGATTCCCCAGAACCCATGAAAAGCCAGATGCACAAAGAAGTGCATGAATGTGGAGTTTGTATGCAGTGGCAGGAGGCCCTGGTGAGCCCAAACTCACTTGCCCTCCTTCCTTCCTTCCCGCCCTCACTCCCTCCCTTGTTTCCCCTTTCTCTCCCTCCCTCCTTGCAAATATATATATATACTATTTTTAACAGCTATTGTTTTTTTCTCCATATTAGTACATGTATCTTTGTCTTACCTCAGTTATATAAAACTGTAAAAGCTTTCCAGTGTCAATTGTTTACCATGGCATCTAAAAATGTATTGAAAACATCTGTTGGTGTCTTACATCAGACAATCTCTTAGTCTCTGTGCAAGCATGAGAAATACTGTCTAAACTTAATCAATAAACCAGGTACAGTGGCACATGCCTTTAATCCAAGCACTTGGGAGGCAGAATTAGGAGGATCACTGTGAGTTCAAGATCAGCCTAGGGCTACATAGTGAATTCCAGGTCAGCATGGGCTAGAGTGAGATTTTGAATAAAGAAACGAAAAAAAAAAAAAAAAAAAAAAAACTAGGGAACAAAGCACTGCAGGTTGACTTCTGGTTAATTTTCCAATGTGATTACCAATAAATGATATTTTCTGCACAGTTTATTTTATAGGAATATCTTTAAAAAGCCTGCCTGACTTCATGAAAGAATAGGTTAAGAATAAATATTTAATGATTACATACATGATTCCTTACTTGCTGGGCTTGTGTATTTATTCTCAACCTATGCTTTTAAAACCTTGCATGCAAGGATGCATGCATGCAACAGTTAAAGTTTATCCACTTCAGACGTGGTTTCTGAATGTGGATCCAGGAGAACTGGAGGTATAAGCCACAATCTTTAGCAAATATCCCCCCTTTTACTTGGTTGTGCTATTTCAGTCTTTCCAGATATAAATGCAATAAATGTGTGCATATGAGAACATCCATTTAATTTGCAATTATCCACAACATAGTGAATCAATTTCTGCTAGGTCTTGGATATTTTCTGATATTTCTAAAGCTAAATGAGAGTGAAGTCTCCTGTAGTGCATTTTCATTGTAAAATTATGAGCCATGCACTGTGTGCTCTGTTTATAATAAACTCTGGAAGAAAGACATAGCTTATGACTGTAGGTATTCAGGTAGAGTTTACAACCAGAAGATGGAGCAAAATGAAGAATAAAGGGGGGCACTTGAGAGATGGCTTAGTGGTTAAGGCCCTTGCCTGCAAAGCCTAAGGACCCAGGTTCAATTCCCCAGTCCCTATGTAAGCCAGATCCACATGGTAGCACATGCATCTGGAGTTCATCTGCAGTGTCGAAAGGCCCTGGGTGCCCATTCTCTCTCTCTCTCTTTCTATCTGCCTCTTTTTGTCTCTTTCAAATAAATAAATATAAATAAGAATATTTGAAAAAAGAAGAAGAAAGGTCAATTTGACTACTTTTTATGATATCCATGGGATGTTGGTCAAAACAAATTCATGGCACTATTTTTAGAATGTATAGTTTTCGTATAGCACACAAAATGGCAATTCTTCACACATTGAAACAGAACATACATTCTTTTCTTAATATGTTATTAAGTAAAACAAAGAACAAAATGTGTAGATTTTGAATGGCATGAACAGATGGTCGACTTCACATGCAGATAAAAATGCATCAGAAGGTTGGTGCATGCAGATTTGAGGATGGGGTCTGGTTGCCTTTTATACTAGCATTTTAATTCCACAAGATAGAGAATTTGGGCATGGAGAGTGGATGGGTTTCTTAAAATAAAAAAGCCAGGAGACATATGTTTTTCAAAATTGAATTCACATTCAAGGGGTGTTTTTGGACACTGCCAGTGAAAAAGAACATGAAGAAATGACAGGCACCACAAGGAATCATGAGGGGACCATGAAGTCCGCCAGACTGTGCTGCTGCCAAGTCTCACAGGCATGCAACTGGAAGAAAAGGAGAAAAGTCAGACAATAATAGAAAAAGTTGTGTTCAGGGACACCTGCTTCTTTTAAGAGATAAACTACTGTTAAACTCTTGGCACTTTACAATAGAACCTTGTATCCCCACGCAGGAGGTAGAGCCTACTGTGCTCTGAGTCCTGAGATTTCATAGCCAGAGAACGTCATCCTTTCTTTCCCCTGAGATAGAAGGCAGCTTGCCTGGATAGTTGAGGTATCATCTTTCAAGAGTTCCTTAGAGCTTTGGACTTTTTGTTTCAGGCTGTCTATTTAGACACACACAGTTTTAAAATACAAATGGTTGGATATACCTAATCGCATACATAGGACTCATCTGTTTCAGAGAGAAAAAATGCTGGATTAAGTCAAGCATCAGATGTGGTGTTAGTACGTTGTGCATTCTCTTAGCTTGAACTTTTTGTGTACAGACAAGTGACCAAGGTCTGGAGGGTTGCCTCATAATAAGAACGGAGAGAATAAAGAAGGGAGAGATGGCTATGGATATTAAAATATCAGTCATTAGATCCTTATAATTGTTTGGGTTTTTATTGTTTATTTATCAGAGACAAACAGAGAAAGAGAGAGAGAGAGAGAGAGAGAGAGAGAGAGAGAGAGAGAGAATGGGCATGCCAGGGCCTCTAGCCAGTACAAATGAACTCCAACACATGTGCCACCATGTGCATCTGGCATACGTGGGACTTGGAGAATCGACCTGGGTTCTTAGTCTTCCTAGGCATGTGCCTTAACCACTAAGCCATCTCTCCAGCCCAAGATCTTTAAAATAGGTGTTTGCTAGACAAAAACCTTCAGCTCAGTGAACCTGATAATTTTTGCTTACAGTCCAGGAAGGAGCCTAAGTGTCACTACAGCTCATTTCCCTTGTGTACCTTGATGCCGTCTAATCAACATTCTATCCAGTCGTAGAAGTTACATAGGCGATTTTCAAGTTTTCTAATAGCCATATTTTTTTCAAAAGGGAAAATAAATTTGTTAAATCAATTTTCACATCTCTTTATGTGTATTTATGTGATGTGTGTGTATGTGTGTGGTATGTGTTTGTGTGTGTGTGTGGTATGTGTCTGTGGTGTGTGTGTGTGTGTGTGTGTGTGTGTGTGTGGTGTGTGTGTGGGTGTGTGGTATGTGTCTGTGACTGTGGTGTGTGTGGTATGTGACTGTGGTGTGTGTGTGAGTGTGTGGTATGTGTGTGTGTGTGTGTGTGTGGTGTGTGGTATGTGTAGTGTGTGGGAACATGTGCTGCTGCGTGTAGATACGTGTGCATTATGTGCACACATGCAAAAGCTACTGGAAAATATTAAGTGTCCTCTTCTATTGTCCTTTGCCTTATTTCATAGAGACAAAGTCCCCCACTAACTGGAATTCCCCATTGTGTAGTCCTCATGGCTGGCCAGGGAACACCAGTAATCCCCATGTCTCCACTTCCTTCAGCACAGGGGTTACCGGCATATATGGTTATGCCTAGATTTTTCATGTGGGTGCTGGGGGTTGAAATCAGATCTTCATGCTGGCGCAAAAAGTATTCTTGCTCCAACTCACATTTCTTGACTGAAACAAGACTATCCTAAAATTATCATCTTTACATATGTCATCAGTTTAAAACATTACTCATGGTATATTTTACATTTTTTTACTAAGTCCTTCAATACTGGAATGTATTTACTACTTAGAGCACAAATGAATTTGATGTAGACCCGTTTCAAGGACCTAAGAGCCACAAGTGGCCAGCGGCTGCATTAAAGCTGAGGTCCATTGCAAAGTCACATAGGGCAAGGTTCACTGGACTCCTTGGCCCCAACCCTTGCCATCTGAAATATGTGGGAAAATGACTTGACCTAAGTATTTCTTCACTTTCCAAGTACACGTTTTAAGCTTTTCAGGTATAAATATAGAGCTAAAATAATCAAGCCACAGAGTTGGAAGGGTCAGTTTGTCTGTCATGTGGGAAAGATATGGCTGGTTTCCTAACCCACTGGAGACATGAGAAGACAGGTCTCTCACTCTGTTCTTCTCTCATGCATGTACTTTGATTCTGTAGGGTTATTTTTTGGATTCTAAAGGGATAACCACCAAGACTTCTTCAAGGAAGTTTGAAAAAAATAAAGAGAAAATACACAGCCTCATGACTTTCTCCTTTCAATCAGTGTTTATATCATGGTGTACATTACTAGACACAGTTGAGGAAATGTACAAATGTGCTTAGCCACATGTAAGTTAGCACTAGAAAGAATTCACTGAGATGCTGACATGACTAGAAATAAGCATTTTATTTGCAAACAACCACTAATGCTTTTAGACTATTTAAGCATTTTTTCTTCACCTAAGATAATGGAGGGAATGAAGAGCCACTCAGCAAGGAAGACACAGACCCCTTCAAATGTAGCTAGGATTGAACTCCAATTTCAACTCATAGTTTTAAAACAATTCCTTTTTGCCTTTGCAAAACACTTCCTTAACATTCCAGATCAAAGATGGCATCCTTATGCAAATCTAGCCCTTGTGTCTTATGCAAAAAATTATATAGTTGAATTGATACATTATTTAGAATCATAAACATCTAGGTTTAGATGACAATTGTTCAGTGTACTATTTGGATTCAATTACAAATATACTGAAGTTGCCATACTCCCTAATAGATGCAAGGATAAGAGTTGATATTTGTAAAATCCTTCCATCCTGCATGGAGCTTAGTATGTATTCAAAGAAATGGTGTTACAATATTATTATGGAATATTCTATAAGAAATTTTGTTGCATTATAAAATTCAATCTAACATAATACTGAGTACACCGGAATTAATTAGGACTTTTCATATGTCTAGCTATAATCCATTTATAATCCACTTATTTATATATAGTCCAATTAAAGAGCAAGTAAAATTGTATTTCACAGAATGTTAGTTATTCCTCAGAAAACTTTGTCTGATCTCATAGCCCCTGTTCTACTAAAGAAACCATAACATTAATTGTTTTGTTTATCGTTTCCTGCCTTTCATATTTATTTTGATCATGGGTGAATATGTTTTTACACAGTGCATCATTTAATTCTGTATGTTTTTATACTTTACATAAGTTGAAGCATGCTGTATGAATTCTTCTGTGACTTTGTTCCATATATTTTTATGAAATGCAGGGAGTCTTGGTTGGCTCCTTTCTACCATATTGCATACCATACGATAGATTCAAGATCTGTTTCTCTAATGTGGGACTTTGTATTGCTTCTAATTTCTTGTAGCAACAAACAGTGCTTCTTAAAACACTTTTTTTGTTCATGCCTGTGTGGATAGATATGTACAAGTACATATGTACAATGTGCATGTCATATATCCAAGCCCATGAATTTTTTTAGGATGTATCCCTTTGAATGACATTTCTGGGTTTTACAATATATATATCTTCATATTAACACCCAATTAAGTATCAATATAACTGTATCAATCCGTATTCATATAGAGCAATATTACTTAAAAGACTTTGGTCTTGGCATAAGGTATATAAATAGACTAATTGGTCAAAAAGATCTAGAAGTTAACATAGATTAGAATAAGAATTTGACTTCTGGAGTGATGATCCTGCTGATCACGAAAACCTGCCAGGTAATTGTCTACCTACAGGGAGAAAGAAAAGCATCTGGGTCTCTAATTTGAATTTTTTACCAAAAAAATAAAATAAATAGAAATGGTAAAAATGTAAAAATTTTAGAAGATCATATAGAAAAAATAATGTTATTATTCCTAGCCAAATTATTTTCTAATGGAGACAAAACAGTGAAAAGTGGAATGTTAATTGAACCTACCTACATACTCTAATACAAATTTTACTCACTGAGGAACATAAGGAGGAGAATAAAGGAAGAAACCAGTTATTAGGATAGAGTATCCATGTACTGGAAAATGTCTAAATACTACTTGTAGCAAGATTGCATGCATTAATACATAAATGGTTGAATTATAATGGAACTATACTGGTATTTCCTAGCAGCAGTTACTAATTCTCCTCATGAATGCCCAGATAGTAAATATAAAACCACTTGTTGTTCCATGTATGATCTTTCCATGAAAAAATTCAATCAATAGCTATTAGCTATATTATATTAACTATTCTGAAAATCAGGAAACTTTGTTATTTTGGTCCATATTTGCTATTTTGTATTATATCACAGTGCAGGACCCCCTGGGTGGAAATCCATTTACACCCCCTACTGCATGCACCAACATGGGATACAAGGAAGGGATTTGATTTTGCTCAACTCCTTAGGTCTCCATTAGCCTATCTGGGTCTCAGTTTCTCCCTGTGCACACTATTAAGGGTCAGGATTGTAAGGCTAAGGGTCCAGTACCCAAGAAACCATAAAATATTTGGTGACCAAACACTCAACCTTCTACTTTTCCCACTTTGTTTTGCTGAAACTTCTGTGAAAATATAACCCAACAATCTATGAAGAAAATAAAACCAAGAAGCACTGGGGGGGGGGGGTCTCTCTTTCCTCAGCATGACTCTTGCTTACAGAGCTCAGTGCCTGCACATTCTCAGACAGGAACAGCAACCCCACATGCCTCTGTGTGTGCCCCACACTCAGTGTGGGGGTACAGTCCCTGGAAGAAACCAAGGCAGGCTGGAAAAATCACTCCTGTTGGCCCATCCCACCCAGCTGTCCACAAATCCTTGGTTGACAGTGGTGAATATTATTTTTTTTTTCAAAAAAGAAGACACACAAAAATCTAGATGAAAGCTAATATAGGGAGACAAGCCATGGGGAGTTGTCAGTGTCTGACCTCCTAGAAGTACTCATTATGCACACTGGACAGTTGCCGGGGCCCAGCAAAGTAACACTGGCTTCTGGGGTCTTCAGATACTGCCTGGGAAATTAGATGTACTGTCCCTGGCCAAAGTTCTGGCTGCTGCGGTTGGTTCCTATGGTGTAGGACAGTTACAGAGACAAGGAAGCCTCATCCTCACTCTCAGCCGAGGCGCTCAGCCATGTCTTGGGTGCCATCGTAGGCTTCTGGCAATGTTAGCGTCCACCTGGCAGGTGATGGTTGAGGTCCACGTGTTAGATGACATGCTAGATGACACGCTGGTCCATGTCACTGGGAGTTTCTGGAGCTGTACTTCTACTTTCCTGACTGCTCATCCATTATGTCCCTGCCATGCTGAAATCCCGCTGTTGATTTCTCTGACCATGTGTGAAGAGCCCCTTGTGTCTTCCCCATGTCTCCACTCTCACATAGGTCCCTGGTCTCAGGCTGGTCTGCAGATTTCGTTTGCTACCTAATCAGAGCCTTGATGCAACAGAAGAGCTTTTCTAGTTGGTGCAAGTTCTATACAAGCATTTGAACTTGGGGAATGAACAAGCTGAAACTTGGTATGAAACATAATGGATATTTAAGTCCAACTATCTTTCAGATCCTCCTGGCTGCAAGGGTCTATGGAGAAGTCTGCAAATTCCTCCCTTAGGCTATGGATATTAGCTTCCAGCTGAAGTCTGAATGTTGACAGAAGCCAGTACTTGCCCTTAAGAAGGTCCTTTGCTAACTTGGATGCAGTGAATGACAGAAGGACCCCATGAAGACCAAGGACCAGTGCAGAGGCATCAGAGCCATACTCTACCAATAAGGGTGTGAAAGAACCAAGTCGCCTGTAGTTGGAGATAATGAGAGGAAGACAGCAGCTCTAACTGTCCTCTCAGCCAGTGCCATTGGCTTTGATAGCCCCAAGGGCCTGTTTTTTTAGTGAAGCTTTAACAACTTGGGTTGGGGTGACAGGACTCCATGATTATTAGATAGGTCATTTCATCCTTAGATGCAACACTGCTTGTTTGCTGGTTTCTTAGAGCACAGAAGATTGTAGCCCATCAGAAGTGCAATAACATTTCTTTTATTAAACCTATTTTTCAAAAAAAGCCATAAAGCAAGCCATTTTATCAACAGCTCATTCCAAAGTGGACCACTTTAGAAGGAGACAGGAACCTGTTTGGCAGCTAAGTTATTCTGGATAATTTTTTTTTTTTTTTTTTGAGAGGAAAGAGCTACATCAGCACCTTGGTTCTAAATGAAAGCCAGAGACTGTGTGGGGGAAACTGCAGGCTTTTCATATGGTCTCGTTCTCCTTATATAAATCCTCCCAGGATCTCTATCAGAAGTTCTGGGACTTTCAAGAAACTTTTAGTCAGGGTAGCATTCCGTATTATAGAACTTTTATTTATTTTTAATAGATATGGGGACGGTTAGTCGGTACCATTGACCAGAGTAATAATGTCCCTCAAGGCTAACCTTTAAATCTTTATGTGCTCACTAATTCAGGCTATGCAGAGAATCTTTCTCTGTCTTTAGGAATATTATAACCTTCCGTAAAGCTATAATAAAAGAGTAGTAGAAAAGGGCAAAGGGAAATTACCTCTTTCTCTATAAAAAGATCTACAGGGCATTCACATACGCAGTTTACTCAGATGAGAGCCTTGTGGCAGTCTGCAGAGGATTTCCTAAAAGAAATATTGCAAAATGACATTAACCTGAAATGTTGAATTCCTTTATTAATCCAAGGGATCATATTTTCCCTTTCATTAATAAAATATAAATTAACATCTTAGCCTGACTGGAGTTAGCGATTCCTAAAGGGACAAAATCATCTGTAAGAACACACAGGACAGGTCTGTGGTGACAGCCTCCAAGCGTGTTCAATTCACTAACTTCTTATGTAGTCAATTACTATATTCTGTGTTACTCATATGATGAATTAGAGTTCTTAGAAGATGCATGTTTTCTGCTTGTAAGTTTTTTTTGGTGAATGTGACACATTAAAAGCTTAATTTAGTAGGTTAAATGTCAAGTCATTATTGCATCAAAATTTTTCCAAATTAGACATTAATTCTTAAATTGGAAAAATTTGGTTGTTTCATTATTAGAAGTCAAGTATATCACAGAACTTCCCTGATAATAGTAAAGGTAACAAAGCTGACTTGTTAATGGTAAAGCCCATAGTTATTTGCTCTTTGCTTATGTTAGTTAGCAACATTTTCAGTTATAGAAAATGGACAACCAAAATTAAACCTCTCTTAGATACCTACATACACATATGATTGTATATGGTCAGGAAATTCCTGACACTGTTCTTTTCATCAACAACAACATAAAGCAGATATCCATAGCTCAGTTAAGTTAATGTCAAGATGATGGCATACAATAGATTGATTCATGTATATGTACAACAGTTCCAAGAAATATTAACATGACTTTGAAAACTATAAGAAGGATCACTTATACTCTGGTAACAACTGTCTACTCTTTAGGTCTATTTGGCACACGTCAAGCTCATGGCATAACATTAGAAACATAAGCTTCAGGAAGATGACAGGGTGCTCTCTGATGTCACCCCTATTATACATTGTTCTGGAAATCTTAGCTAGCATATACTGAGATAGGGCAGAGTGGTACTTACGAATTAAATTTTTTGTTTACTTTTATTTATTTATTTGAGAGTGACAGACAGACAGAAAGAGAACGATGGAGAGAGAGAGAGAGAGAAAGAGAGAATGGGCACATCAGGGCCTTCAGCCACTGCAAACGAACTTCAGATGTATACGCCACCTTGTGCATCAGGCTTACGTGGGTCCTGGGGAATCAAGCCTCGAACCTGGGTCCTTAGGCTTCACAGGCAAGCGCTTAACGGCTAAGCCATCTCTCCAGGCCCAGTACTTGTGAATTAAAAGAGAAAATGATGAGGATTTTTTTTAATGTGCAGGCAATATGATTGTCTATGATTGACTGATGAAAATTAGTAAAATATTTAGCATATACATGATGGGTAAACAAAAACAAGTGAGTCAAGATTATTATCAGGAATAAACCTACTGCTAGATGTGTGCATTGGTTCCCTTTTCATTGCTGTAACAAAATATCTGATCAGAAGTAACTGAAGAAAATAAAGGTTAATTTCAGTTTACAGTTCAGAGTCACAGCACATCATTGCAATGAAGGTGTGCTGGCAGAAACAAGAAGTAGTTAATCACATTCAGTCAACAGCCAGAAAGCAGAGGAAGGAAGGCTGATGCTCAGACAGCCTGCTCCTTTGTACACAGTTCAGGATGCCAAACGCAGAATGGGACCTTCACAGGTAAGGTGAATCTTTCCACCTCAATTCACCTAACCAAGGTAATGGCCCACAGGCATCCCTAGGGGTTCGTTTCCTTGCTGAATTTTGGTGCTGTCAAGTTGACAATCAATATAAACCAACAAAATATGCAACCTCCTTCCTGGTGTGGTGGCACACACCTTTAATCCCAGTGCTTGGTAGATAGAGGTAGGTGGATCACTGTGAGTTCGAGGCCACCCTGAGATTACATAGTGAATTCCAGGTCAGCCTGGGCTAGAGTGAGACCCTACCTCGAAAAACAAACAAACAAAAAGCAACCTTCTTATAATAAGATCACAATACTCTTTTCTAAAACATTAAAGATGGCCTCAACAAATGTGATAAACAACAATGGATAAGATGACTGTAATGTAAAAAAAAATCTAATTTTATTTTTAAAATATTATTTTGTTTTCATTGCATATTCCATATGTATATGTATATGTATAGTTAATGTACTCTGATCATAATTCCCTCCCACCACCCTTCTTTGTCCACCCACCCTCCACCATCCATCCTCTGCTGAATAACTTTTGTTTTTTTCCAAATAGCCTCTTTTCTATTTTAATGTCATTTTTGCCCTCCTCCATCATCCATGACAAGTCAATTTTTTTTTTTAACAGGCCCAATGGAATTGTCTTTTTTTAAATGTGAGATTGCCAGAGTAAAGGAGGGAAAGACAGAATTGGCACATCAGGGCCTCCAGCCACTATAATCAAACTCCACATGTGCTTACCACTTTGTGCACATGTGTGCCCTTGCATACTTGATTCATCATGAACATCTGGCTTATGTGGGGCCTGGAGAGTCAAACCTGGGTCTTTAAACTTCACAGGCAAGCACCTTAACTGCTAAGCTATCTCTTCAGCCCCATGACAACTTTTTTTTGGAGGGGTCCAATATTCTGCAGACCTTGTGTTGCTAATGATAGCTACTATGAAGTCATGCATGTACCAACCACTGTGGGTCTGGAAGTTAGCTTTCCAAAGCACTCTTCCTTATCCTCTGGCTTGTATAGTTTTTCTGCCTGAGCCTTAGAGTGAGCTTTAAAGATGTCTCACTTAGGGCTGGAGAGTTGGCTTAGCAGTTAAGGAGTTTGCTGGCAAAGCCAAAGGATTGAGCTTCCATTCCCCAGCACCCATGTAAAGCCAGAGGTACTAATTGTACGACGTGACACATGCATCTGGAGTTCATTTGCAATGGCAAGAGGTCCTGGAACTTTCATTACCCTTTCCAAAACCATGTATATTTAAATTAGCTAACAAATAAGTAAGTTTCCAGGTGGCTTATTTCTAACACCTTTAGATTTATTGAATTCTTTCCCACTTCTCCTCTCCATGTAAGAACATTCCACATACCACGCACACAAACACACATACCACACACCACATACACACACATACCCCACACATGCACACAACACACACACACACACATATCACTTAAATACACATAAAGAGATGTGAAAATTGACTTCATGAATTTATTTTCCTTTTTGAAAAAAATATGGCTATTAGAAAACTTGAAAATCACCTATGCAACTTCTATGACTGGATAGAATGTTGATTAGACAGCATCAAGGTACACAAGGGAACATTCCAATTAATGCCTATTTTTGCTTCTTAAATGAAATTTAATGTTCTTTTTTTATTTAGTTATGTACACACTCAATGCATAAAAAGCCATGCTGGTTATCACTAGCCTCCTCCTTGTCCTCCCCCCTCCAAAGAGACCCTCCTCATTGCAGATTGTGGGTCATGCATTACAGGGGTAGTCATCAGTTATGGGGAAGAGGCAATGTCTCTGTGCACAAAGTCCCAACTTGTGGCTCTAACAATCTTTCTCCCCCTCTTCCATGAATTTTCCTGAGCCATGTTGGGTTCATTTTAGGTCTGTTTCAGTGATGAGATCTTGGAAGCTTCTGTGTCTCTGGATCTCTGGTTTGGTAGGAGTTGAGTGTTCTCTGTGTCTATCTCCTTCTCCCTTGTGCTGGTACCAGGTTCACCAAGAAAGCAGCACTCTTGCTCATTTCCCTAATTCCTCTATGGCTTCAGCTGGGTCCCTGGTGAGATGCAATGGGCTGATACTCTTCTCGGGTTCTGCGTCCAACTGAAAAAGAGAATCAGATTGTCCAAAGGAGAGTGAAGTCAGCACTGGATAAATAGGATAACCATTATTATTTTAGAGAGAATTTAATAGGTGTAGGCCCTCTTGTAGCCCAAGATTGGTGGGAGCTTGATAATGGAGTGGGCTCATTTTTTGGATATGGTTCTGATTTCTTTCCCAGCTCCAGCTATGGGTTCTTTTCCACTGAGCAAATCTGTTAGCCATTTTAAGAGCAGTTGGTTACCCACCATGGCTGTGTGCCACTATTGTACTTGTGTGAGCATCTCGTCAGGTTGTTTGCTGCTGAGTAGCTTAGACCTTGAGTTGCTTGGACAGATGTTGGCCAATTTCCCCCAGTCACTCATGTAGCATCTTCTGGAACTAGACAAGCTGTCTGGGGATGGATTCTCTTCCGGATTCCATCCAGGTCTCTTCATGTTCCGTACCAACAGCATATGCTGTCTCTCTGATCAACAGTTCATTGTGGATGTTAATTGCATCCTGGTACTAGGAGTTACAGGCTAGCACCAAGGAAAAGAAGGAAGGAAAATATAGGTAATATACCATAAAAAGATAGAAAAGACAGATGGGTGGTGGTGGGGGGAGACAGAGGGAGAGAGAAACAGAAGATTAAGGTTAGTCTTCATCATGCCCTCTCTAGGGCCCTTTGATTCAGGTGTTCCCTCTAAGGACCTGATTGTAAAAGATTTTCTCTAGTAGATTAAAAAGTAAATATTGGGTGCAGGGTTAGTGCTTAGTATGTTCAAAGCCATGGGTTTAATCCTCAGTACAAAAATTTTATTTATTTATTTATTTATTTATATAGAGAAAGAGGGAGAGAGAGAGAGAGAGAAAATGGGCACGCCAGGGCCTCCAGCCACTGCAAATGAACTCCAGACATGTGCTTCCCTTTGTGCATATGGCTATCATGGGTCCTGGGGAATTGAACCTGGGTCCTTTGGCTTTGCAGGCAAATACCTTAACTGCTAAACCATCCTTCTAGCCCCCCCAAAATTTTTAAAAAGATGAAATAAAGAAAAATTTAAATCTAGTTATGACAATGTGATTTTGATAAAGTAAAATAAACGTACTTGAGACAGGGAGATATTGATATTGAGACACATATGGACTTTCCAAATGGCTTGGACAGATCAGACAATGACAAATTCCATAGCCACTTGTATGGAAAGTTGACACTTAAGAGGAATACAAATGTTGATGGTAGGAATGGAATATGAACTACACTGGGCACAAAAACAAACCTTGGTGCATAGGTGAAAATACAAAGTTAGAATTCATAAAAGATTAATTAAAATAATTTGTTCACAAGACCCGAATATGGAAATATATATTTAAAACTATGAAAAGCAAAAGGAAATGACACCATGAATTAATTACATAAGTATTAAATTATCTGCTAAACAGAAAACACTATAACCAGATTAAGAGATAATTAATCAAATCAAAGTAGAAGAATATATTTCCCACATCTATTGTGGAATTTTGGTCATATTGGTATATATTAAAATTCAACTTTTAAATGAGCAAGCAAAACAGAAACAAAAAATGAAACACATCCAAAGATTATAGAAAAGTGGTCACACAGGCATCTCAGAGGACAACTGAATACAGACTAATGTATTTGTACATAATCTATGCCCATCCTTGCTTTTAATGGAGGAAATTCAATTAAAAACAATAAACATCATTTCATAGTCATCATTCCCTTTTGTCCAATCATAGAAAATTTTAATGAGAAATGCTTAGATGATACTTTTTAAATGGTTTTATGTATTCTGGTGAACAATTTGGCAGTGCCTATGATCTAGGGAAATTCTGATGCATGGTACATATTTTTAGCCACATGTGAAAGGAGAAATGTAAAAGATTGGCTATTTTATTTTATTTAGAATTAATTGTAACAAAAACTTGCAAATGACTTGATGAAAGACTATAAGTTGTTCTAAGTTGAACTACCACATTATACAGCCATTCAGAGTAGTGAACTGGGGAGGTAGTTATGGGCATGCCTTGAGCTCAGAAACACAATGGTGTACAAAAAGAAATTACAGGGCTGGAGAGATTGCTTAACGGTTAGAGTGCTTGCCTGTGAAGCCTAAGAACTCAGGTTCCATTCCCTAGAACCTATGTAAGCCAGATGGACATGGTGGCTCATGCATCTGGAGTTTGTTTACAGTGGCTAGAGGCCCTGGCATGCTCACACTGTCGCTCTTTCTCTGTCAGTCAAATAAATAAATAAAAATAAAAATAGAAAATAATCTGGGTGTGGTGACGCACGCCTTTAATCCCAGCACTCTGGAGGCAGAGGTAGGAGGATCACTGTGAGTTCGAGGCCACCCTGAGACTACCTAGTGAATTCCAGGTCAGCCTTGGGCTAGAGTGAGACCCTACCTCGAAAAACCAAAAAAAAAAAAAGAAAAGAAAAGAAAATAAGCTATAATAAAACCCTATGTCCAAAATATTAATGTCAAAAATATCCAAATACTGTATTTTCATAGTAACTACTTTTGTTACTTTGAACATGAAACATTATTTTATTAGCAATCCATAGATATTTTTACCTGAGTTTTTTAGGCAATATGAATGAAATAAAGACAAGAAAATTGGTTCCATAAATCTTTTAGAAAGATTGTTGTCACAAGCATAGAGGAAATACTATGCGATCATGGAAGGCTATTCAGACTTCAGTTACATATGTAATATTTTATGACTTAAATATCTGAAGGCAAATTCACAAGATGCTGACATGAAAAAACAGATGGATCTTTCCAAAGGTATTTATTTCTGATTCACGTCTCCTGAATACTTGCTAACTTTAGGATTAAAATAAATAAATGTTCATGTGTTAGATTAAGTATGTTTAGCTATATATTATCCATTTTTATTTTATTTTGTTGGAAATTCCATGGCCTCATTCCTATATTTTATTCTCCTATTATATGAAAGAACATTGGCAATTTGAGAAATAGATAATATCCTAGGATATTACAGTATGCCTACCCCTAATTTTACAACATATTTGGGTGATGGTAATTAAGATAGTTTTAAATAGTAGTTTGATAAATTTTTCTGTCCCAAGCTGTCTTCCTGAAGGACGGAAAAAATACTTTAAGAAAGTTATGATGTTTCTTTTTTGTTGTTGTTGTTGCCTTGATTCTATGACATTTCTAATTGACCACTAGGGGATCAATGAAAGGAACAGTGAATCTCATCTACCTACTCTGTATTTTAAGAAGACGAAGGCACAGGTTCACAGTGCGGAGCAGAGCCCTTTGGGTGTATTGGCAATCTTAAGCATTAATCAAGTTAGAAAAGATGAGAGCTTTAATGAATAGTGAGCATCTGTTTCCACATGAGTTTGTTTCTAATTCTTCACTTTCAACCAAATGCACATATACATTGACCTTGTTGTATTATTGCACAATTATGGCTAGCAAAGTACTTGTTTCATTTTTGGGATGAGACCAGCAAGAAATTTAAAAATATCAATAAAATTTCTATAACAGTAGTCACTTCATTCTTTTAAAAAATTTTAAACTATTTTTATTTATTTGAGAGAGAGAATAAGAGGCAGATAGAGAGACAGAATGGGCATGCCAGGGCCTCTGGTTGCTGCAAATAAACTCCAGACAAAGGTGCCACCTTGTGCACGTGGCTTTTCTGAGTTCCTGGAAATCAAACCTGGGTTGTTTGGCTTTGCAGGCAAGTGGCTTAACCACTAAGCAATCTCTCCAACCCTCTTAGTTCCTTTTTGAATAAATTTATTATGTGTTATAATAAAGAGGTTATTAAATTATATTTTCTAAGAAGATGAAAATAATCTCCTTTGACTTTAGTTCTTTTTTAAAAAAATTATTTATATTTGTTTATTTGAGAGACAGAGAGAAAGAAGGAGAGAGAAAGAGACAGATAGAGTATGGGCATTCAGGGCCTCCAGCCACTGCAAATGAACTCTAGATATATGCACACCCTTGTACATCTGGCTTATGTGGGTCCTGAGGAGTTGAACCTGGGTTATTTGGCTTTGCATGCAAATACCTTAATGGCTAAGCCATCTCTCCAGCTCTGATTTTAGTTTGTAATGACCATTAGGAGTTACAGAAATAGCCTGATCAGCTACAAGGACTAATATGAAGAAAACGTTTTTGAGAAGGTGTATCCTCATGGCTACCCACGGCAAGTCACGGAATATTTAGCCCAGAGTGAATGATGATGGGATGGTATAGCTGGATTTGGCAAAGAGAAAGTTTTGCACCACTGAGGGTAATCTTTAAAAAATGATAGGGCCTAATGGAGTGGAGCAGTATACAAAATCATGCCCAGAGTCCAAGGGCAGCTATGTAGTTCATGGGTTTCAGTGAAATGTAAAACAATTTTTATTATTCATACATTAAGAACTTCGAGATGGCAACATCTGAACATGTAATCAAACGCAGAGCCCTTCTTGAAAAAATCCCTGTGCAACTGCACAGCGAGCACTTCCACAAGACTATGACTTTTGGAGACCTCAACAGAATCCACCAGCCGTGAGATTGGACCTGCCAGAAACAGAGTGGGGCTGCCTCCCTTCTGCACATCAGCCAGTCTCTGGTCAACTGAGCCCAGCCTTGCCTCCTCTGCTCTGCCATCAACTCTTCAGCCAGGCAGAGGTTACTGGCCAGGAGAAGAGAAAGGACAGGGAGGGAAGAGAGAGACAGCGGGAGACAGAGAGAGAGAGAGAATCAACACTAGACTCTGCCTATTCCTTCCTCTTCACCAGGAAATGGACTGAGGTCATTAGCCTTGGTTTTTAGAAAGTCAAATGACTTTGAATCTTGTAGAAGTACACACTTTGCTGAAGATTGAATACGCTGTTTAACCATCAAAAGGAGCCAATGTTAGTTAGTAATGGTCATAAACTGAAAACGTGTGGCGTCTTGGAAGAAAGATTGAATTGTCAGGCCTACTAACTAGTGGAAAGCAGAGTGTGGTAGAGGATTGCTCTCCGCTGAGCTACGGGAGGAAAAAGCGGCATTTCATGTAAACAAATCAGAGTGGAGCCTCCTTGACGAAAGGACTGCATAAGTATTCTTTAAAAAATAATTATTTCCATATATTATGGATCTCAAAAAGACTTTTTTTTTTTTTTTTTTTTTTTGGTTTTTCGAGGTAGGGTCTCACTCTAGCTCAGGCTGACCTGGAATCCACTCTGTAGTCTCAGGGTGGCCTCGAACTCTCGGCGATCCTCCTACCTCTGTCTCCCGAGTGCTGGGATTAAAGGTGTGCGCCACCACGCCCAGCTTCTCAAAAAGACATTTTAATCCAAGTACATCAGCCACTTTGTCTGCATTTCCACTCACACCCTCCCCTACCTCCCATCAGTCCTGGTAGTTCCTCCATTTTCATGTTGTTTGTGTGTGTGATGGTTTGAACATAAAATGTCCCCATAGGCTTAGGATCCCTAGCTGGTGGCACTGCTTGGGAAGGTTCTGGAATCTCTAGGAAGTGGAGCCTTACTGTTAAAAGTGTGTCACTTGAGGAGTGTGCCTTGGAACATCACAGCCAGGCCTTGTTGGCTGGTCTCTGTCTGTTAATTCCTCTTAATTCCCAGAGATACAGGCTTCCCGCTCCTGCCAGGTTGTCCCTGCCAAGTTGGACTCCACCCTCTGGAACTTTAAGACGAAGAAGAAGAAGAAGAAGGAGGAGGAGGAGGAGGAGGGGGAGGAGGAGGGGGAGGGGGAGGAGGAGGAGAAGGAGGAGGAGAAGGAGCAGAAGAAGGAGAAGAAGAAGAAGAAAAAAACAACAGCAACAACAACAGCAATAAAACTCCTTCCCTAAATTGTTTCCTGTTAAGTGTTTTTTTTTCAGCAATAAGACAGTAACTGATACATTTTCTCTCTCTCTCTCTCTCTCTCTCTCTCTCTCTCTTCTTATGGTTGTGTCTGGTGTTCATTAAGAAAACCCAAAGGTCACTGTTAGGCAAAGGGAGGAGAAAGGATAAGATCACAGAGAGCAATCGGATAGAGGAGATGAGCAGGCAGAGGCAGCACACTCGGTTCTGTGTAGACAAGACTCTGTTTCCGCTGCATCTTGCCCTGGTAACCAGCCTTGGGGGTGGGGTGTGTGTGTGTGTGGAGCTCTTTTTAAAATCAATATCTAAGGACAAAGTCATAGCTGAAGAGTGGAAATAAAACTGTCATTTAGAATACAGTTTTGAGCTTGCATATTTTATGATTCTTCCTAAGAATCAGAGACTGATGGAAGGAGCTGGGCTTGCTTCCCTCTGTGTTTCATGTGGCCTGTGATGTTGTCACAAACAAAGGACTAAAGGCAGCAGTTTGGAAAGATTTTCACGTTGACCTCTTGGCTATGGGGACGTAGCCACATAATAAGGAGGGAATGAAAGGCAGACACAGGGAAAGCAATGTTTGAAAATAAAAAATGGTGCTGCCTCCAGGGAACAGCAATTGAGTATAACTGTGTAAATGGCACGATGGAATTATGCTGGTAATTTCCCCCTGCTGCACATATAAATTATGCAGAGAATATTGGTGGCTTCTCTGAAGTGAAAACTGCCTTTTTGCTTCCAGGCCTGGCAGAGGTGAGAGAGTGTTGCTGAGATCAGGAATGCGTGCACTGAAGGATCAGGGACATTAAAAGGACACAGGAAGACTGCTCAGTCTCAACCTGCAGCCTGAGAGCCAGACTGAAGGAAGACCTGCCTTTTATGTAACCTGGGGCTGAGCTACTATAGTGGCTGTTATAATAGGCTTCTTAAATAATTCACAGTTTCAGCTAATTGCTTGATCCATAACACAGTTAGATCTAAGTTGATTTTTCCCCACAAGAATGAGTTTTTAAAAAATATTTTATTTTATTTTATTTATTTACTTGGAAGAGAGAGAGAGAGAGAGGGAGAGGAAGAAGCAGAAAGGGGGTGGGGGGAGGGAGGGAAGGGATGGGCATTCCCTGGCCTCTAGCGACTGCAAATAAACTCAAGTCACGTGCACTACCTTGTGCATCTAGCTTTACTTGGGTACTGGGCAATCGAACCTGGGTCCTTAGTTTTGATGGCAAGCACCATAACCACTAAGAAATCTCTCCAACCCAAGAATGAAATTCTTATTTACACCCTTTATTTACGTTATTTTTAAAAAAAGAATCCAGCAGTTCCACAAGCAATATTGCATAGTAGCACATTGCCAAATAAATGTCTTCAAGACTTACACAGTCCCTTGACAGTATCTTTGACATATTTTTTGTGTATTCTATCATGATAAATGCAACCTCTTCTTGGAACATCATTGGAGAAAATGTGACAGATGGGGGAATGCAAAACATGCAAGAAAGAAGCTCATCTGAGGTTTACCGTTCTCTACTTAAAAAAAAAAAAAAATAAAACAAGGTATGTTTTGTTCATTTTGTCTAGTAACGTTCCCTTAGTGGAAGTAAAGATTAATGTTAGATATTGAGATTATTCACTACATTATGGATATTTCACAGGGAAGGCTGTTATTTTATTTAAAAGTGATGGTTTCTTTGAAATATTTCTCAAACCAGTGTTTATAAGCAATATGCTATAGTGCAGTATCCAGCAGCAATGTAATCGGATCACAAACACAATCACAAGGCATTTGTTCAGGAGGAAGTAGTGAGACACAGACATCTATGGCTAAGACCGAGACCCTGACGGGCCTGCACCCTTCTTAGCAATCAAAGGGGGAATCAGTATCTTTGTGTTTCTAGCTCCCCAAGGCAGCCTACATGCCTTGGCTCATGGTTCCTGTCATTGTGAAGAGCAGCTGTGAATGGCTGAGCATCTTTCACAATGAACCACTCCAATCTCTTTCCATTTTCCCTTCCTACTTTTAAAAATCCCTGTGCTTACAAGTAACCTCTCATTTATAAGACCACCTGAATGTCAGACTTAATTCCACCTACTTCTCTAACTCCCTCTTGCCATGTAAGTGACGTCTTCACAGTTTTCAAAAATCAGGACATGAACATCGTCGGGAGCTCTTCTTGTGCACAAATGGCCTGCAGTTCATAGTGTGTCGGTGAAGATTAAAGGGCGCACTACAGCACTCTGGAAAGAATCCGGCACATATCATGCCAGAAGTATTACCGAGGCATTAGGATACCTGTAGATAATGAAAAACAGACTGAGTTTGCGCTTGGCAGCTACCTAGCTTCGGGATGTTAGGTGCATGTAGTGTTAGTGTCTGAGAAAGAAGTACTTGGTCTTTGATCCGCATACAGAATGCAGCTATGGAAGTCATTATACTACAAAAAGCCGGTGGGAAGTAAACCTTGGTGAGAATGACAAGGATGATAGGTCAACACGAAGCTACTTCAGGTGGAGGCAGTATATACTGTTAGTAGTGGTCACGCACAAGGGTAGGGCTACCGTCATGGTCATGAGATCTATGTAGTTACACAGAAGGGCCCAGAGGGGTCCTCCTGACTGGATTTATGTCTTACTGTGATCACCTTGAAATATTAGACATTTTTTTCTCGTTTTTTTACATCCTGAAGGAACTGGTATATACGAAAGCCCAGAAGATGTAAACAACATAACGAATACGCGGCTCTTTCCATCCCTTCCCTGTGCAGCAGCGTTCATGACGCACCATGAAGACAGAGGTTCAAAAGACGCAAAATGCATGAAAGCTTCGTGAGATGTAAAGTAAGTATTAGGCCAATGTGTTATTCTGGGGTACGGTGGCTAACACAGTGATTATTGGTGGCAGTAACACACAATGCAGCTCAAAATTTCAAAAGAAATTATTATGACTTTTTTTTCACTGTAAAGAAATGATACATATTTGAAGGGATAAATATATTTAATCTGGTCAAGCATTATACAATATCAAATGTATTGAACATTGTATGTTTATGCATTCCATTGATATGCATGACTTTCAATTTTTTTTTTTGTTTTGTTTTTTTGAGGTAGGGTCTCACACTAGCCCAGGCTGACCTGGAATTCATTATGGAGTCTCTGGGTGGCCTCTAACTCATGGCGATCCTCCTACCTCTGCCTCCCGAGTGCTGGGATTAAAGGTGTGCGACACCATGCCTGGCCAACTTTTATATTTCTATATGTCAGTTAAAATAAAATGAAATCAAATAAATATATTACTTATTTCTGAAGGGGAATTTCTTCAAAAACTGAGAGAGGCCCAAAACTCCAACATATCTGCCTGACAAAAGTACCTCATTGCATGAGTCACTTTCTTACTTCTGGGACAAAAAACAAACAAACAAACAACAACAACAACAAAGAAACAACTAGCAAAAAACAGCATAAGAGAAACCAAGTTTTCTTCAGCTTGCAGTTTTGAGGGTAAGAGTCCATCCGTCACGTGGGGACAGAATGGTACGAGTAGGCTCCCTGTGTCACACTGTCCATCTGCAGGATGGAAGCAGCGAGAGAGAACCAGTTGCTTGGGCTGTACTCCCTCGAGGCCTGCCCCCACTAGAAAGCGTCCACCAGCAAGACTTCTCCTCCTAAAGGTTCTACGTCATTCACAAAGAGTACCACCAACTGCCACCACTTTGAGATTAAGGTTTCCAACACACGAGCTTCTAGGGGACTTTTTACACTTAAACGTCACATCATCATATACTTCCCCTGTGATGCATTCCCTGTGTTAGCTAACCTATCTTGGAGGACAACAGAAAGAAAATCTAACACATACTTTCTTCTTCCACTACCATGTCATTTGCAAGTCAGTGACAGAGTTTCTTGGTACAATATGTGTCTATCAAAAAGAGAAACTGGGCTGGAGAGATGGCTCCACAGTTAGAGGCGCTTGCTTGCAGAGCCTGACGGCCTGTGTTCGATTTGCCAGTGTTCATGTAAAGCCAGATGCAGAGTGGCAAAGGTGTGTTGAGTTTGATTGCAGCAGCAGGATGCCCTGGTGCACCCATACTCTCACACACTGTCTCTGTCAAACAAATAAACATTTGATAAAAGCGAGAAATAGAGACAACTGGGTTGTCTTTGTGCACAATTTTTGTCTACCTCCTAAACACACATTGTGTCATTTCACTGCTTCTGTTTCTCATTAAATGAGGGTTCCTATGGGGTGTACACATGTCCCGTATTTGCATAGTCATGGGATGTGATGGAAGCATTTACTGTCACATTCCAGGGAGATTTACCCACTGAGGATGCTGATGAAAGGAAGGTAAAGGATAGCTTAATTTTGCCAAAAGTTTGATCCTATATCATCAAATGTAGATTAGGGAGCAGATATATAATTTCAACAAATTTTTTATCATCAGGCAAAAATATTTGATATCCTAGTTCTACACTGTTGCAGTCAACCTCGCATTGCTGGGAAGAGCCTCCAGACCAGGCACAGTTTGTAGGAGGAGCAGGATTTATTGAAGCTTACAGACACAGGGGAAGTTCCATAATGGTGGAAGAAGCTGGTCCCATTTCACAGATCCACGCAGAAAGAAAAACAACCAATACCCACCAGTAGCAAGCGAGCTCCAGGAACTCTAGTCAGCACTCAGCTGCTCTGCATACTGTAGGCTGGAATTCAGTTCCACCTCCAAACGCACCTTGGGGCTGGACCCCAGGACTGACCCACAGTAACACCTCCTCCAGCCGATCAGCTGGAAATCTAATAAGTAACAAGCTTTAAGAAACTCCTGAGTCTATTGCAGGACATCCATTCATACTACCACATATACTAAGAAGGTATATTTTTGCTACTCGTGCCATAAGTATGTGGCTTTATGACAATATGAAGTTTTAAATTTGTTCTAATCATAGCAATATTAGGGAGATATTTCTCTGTTAGTATGTGAGGGATAAAAACCTGAGCCCAACGTATATAATGTTAACAGGGAAGATTGCCAAGTGAGATGTCATGACCTCTTCAGTGGGAATGAATGGAGGTAGCAGGCGTGACTAAGTCCTTCTGCATGTCTTTCATGTGACACTGCCTGTTAGGACAGTGGCAAAGGTACAGTGTGCCAAGAAAGCCCCAATGAACTGAGTAGAAGACCCAGAAAGGAAAGGACCTCTGAGTCAACTACACATCCCTCATGGTTGTGGTACTTGATGCAGGTTGTGGTGCTTGATGCTTGCTGTAGATTTACTGACATTAGTTGACCATTGATACATTTTTACTGTCCCCAGTCTGAGTAATTTAATTATGTGTTACATATTTGGGACATTCTTGCATTTTTGACCACTTTGTAGATACAATTGAGATGGTTCACATAGTCAAAAGAGCCTAAACCATAGGGTTTTTTTTTTTTTTCCTTCCCAAGTAAATATGTAGTTGTACTGGCAGAGAGGAGAATGGTCCAAGGGAATGTTTTGTCTTTTCAAGCAAATGTCACTATTACTTAAATAGACTGTGACCAGTGCTGTACAATCAGGCAGACAGTCTGCCAGGGACTGAGTCTTGTAATAAGAAGCGAGGTCCCTGCAGTCTTGGCCAAATTAACTAAACAAAGAAAGATTTCAGAGACACTGTTTAATATAACACCAAATCGACGTGTGGTCCTAGGGGAGAACTTACAGATAGAGTGCTGGCAGAAGCACACATCTTCCGACTGGATGCATGGTACCTCAGACCAAGCGACGCTACCAGTGAGCACTGCGGACCGAAATGATACTGTCCGGTGGATTCAGAAGGCATAGACTCCACTCTCTCTGCCACTATTCTGACCCTAGCCTATGAAGCAAATAAATCCATGTGGTATTCAGAAGAGAAATGGGCTTGGAATTAAGGTCACATAGAGACTTGCAGGATGTCTGCCCTAACGATCTTAGAGGATTCCTACGGGTTTTTGTGTTTCTTCCATCAAAACTCTGATTGAAGATCCATGACTTTTCATACTTGATGAATAATCAAGTGATATTTTTCAGGTAGAAGCTGGGAAAAGAAATAGTGTCCCACATTGCAAGTTCAGCTGGTATTAAAAAAAATATGCTTGTAAATTCCAGGGTTAATTACTCTGTCCCAGAATTTCAAGAATAGGGAGTACTTCATTGGCAATATGCTAACAACTTTCCTACAGACTTGGTCTAAAATGATATCCTGGAATTCTTTGTTGTTGTTGCTATTGCTAGTTACCCTGCCAATTCTATCAAAACCGTGGTAAGGCATGGCATGTATCATGTGATATCCAAACTAGGGAATAGGGCTATGGGTGGGCTACCACCCAATAAAGGTGTTTAGTGTGAAAAGATAATTTATTATGAATTCAACAAATCCTACATATGATTTTAGTAAAAAAAGAAAAAAGATACATTTAAGTTAACCATCAAATATTTGGCACAGAGAAACAAGTGGTAATCATTAAGAACTGGAAGAGCTATCCATTAGAGGTCAGAGAACTTGAGACATTAGTTCTGTAATATCTAAATTTGGAGTTTTTCCTCTTACATGACTAGATGAGATGCAGTTGTAAGCTTTGTTAAACCTGGTTGCTTAGAAACAGCTGAATGATGAGAAGATAGCTGCTGTCTGTGCCTGTAATTATTGTGATTACTGGTGCTACAGTAGCCCTCGGTGGGATCCTGAAAATGGCATGATGGCATAGCATTGCACAAACTTACACACCTAAAAAAAACATATATATATATATATATATATATATATATATATATATATACACATATATCACAGTAAAAAGATTGATAGTGTCCCCTACCTGTCATTTTCATGGGCTCATTTAAAGCATAGCGCAATGATTCACTTTTAGTGTACATAATTGCTTCCTTTAGATCCCATTAGGAAATGGAATCAGAGGTTATTATCAAAGATGAGGGGAAGAAAACAAAACCCTTCTGAGAAAAGAATATCAAGATTGATCCTGCTTGGGCTCAATCTCATAATTGAATAGCAACTTTAGAAGTTCCCAATGTGAGAAATGCCATGGTATTTTTTCCTCACCTGAGATTGTATCAGTCCGTAATAAATAGCATAAAACAGATTACATTTTTATTTATTAATTCCAAGGTTTAAGACAAAAATTCACTGAAATTGGCTCTGTAGGGAGATCATCTAGGTTGGTTTAAAGCAGGAGTTCAATCATTCCTATTTTCTCCCTCAAACAAATGAAATCACAGCAAACAAAGACGGCACACCTGTGTGGTGCTTTCACATCTGCACTTGCCACAGAAAATCCACATAAGTGAGAGCCCAGATACTGGTGCAGTGATTGTAGTGGAAGAGAAAAAGTGTTCATAGTCAGCCGTGGTGGACATATAGTGCAAAGCAGGTGTCGCTCCTTCCTGGTGATTACAGCACATAGTGCTACGATCCCACTTCTCAGGTGTGTGTGCGTGTGTGTGTGTGTGTGTGTGTTTCTCAAAGGTTTCCTGCTGAAGAGCCAGAGCTCTGAGTATCTCACACTGCTTAGATAGATGTTGATTAAGAAGGTGTATTCTAACACGCTTGCCCAATTCTTCCCTCTTCCTCCACTACCTAGTTTCTTAAAGTATGTCTTCCACAGGATATATTTACATTCTTAGAATCTTGCCTTCACTCAAGATACTCTAGGGGCTGGAGTGATGGCTCAGTGGTTAAATGCACTTGTTTGCAAACCCAGACACCTGGGGTTTGATTCCACAGTACCCACATAAAGCCAGATACACAAGGCGGTGCATGCATCTGAAGTTCATTTGAAGCAGCAAGCAGGAGGCCCTGGCATATCCATCCTCATTCTCTGTTGCCTCTCTCTCTCTGTCTGTCTCAAGCAAATAAATAAAAACTAGTTGAAAATAAAAAGGTACCATACAGCATGTAGCAGATTCTTGAGAACTTGGAAATGTTCTGTTTATGGCTTATGAAAGGAATTGTGTGTTTCATAGGTAATGATGACGGATTAAATAATGCATTCTTTCTTAAGGTGATACTTGTCCCTAAATACATTATATCTCTACAGTGATGTAGAGCAATGGATAACTTATAATATTTGGATGGATTCATATGAAAATTTCCATAATTAAATACTGAATTTCTTTTTTTTTTTTTTTTTTGGTTTTTCAAGGTAGGGTCTCACTCTAGCCCAGGCTGACCTGGAATTCACTATGGAGTCTCAGGGTGGCCTCGAACTCACGGCTATCCTCCTACCTCTGCCTCCCGAGTGCTGGGATTAAAGGCGTGCGCCACCACGCCCGGCTCTACTGAATTTCTTATACTAGTAGAAGGACCAAGACTGAGAGCGCCAGGCACACTGTGAGGGTGGTAGTGAATTTGTGTGAAATAATCTCTTTTCTGTCAGATTCCGTACCTGTGGATCTGGGCTCTTCCCTCCAGGTACAAGGTCAATGCATAACAAGAAAGTTCTCTCAGTGCCTGTCATATTTTCTAGCTAACATATTGGATTTCTCTGCTTACCCATCGATTCCAGGTCTTTCCCTCTTGCCTCTCTCAAATCTTTTCACCCTCACCTTTTTACAGAAAATTCCCTTACTTTGCTCTTTGGAAGCAACACTTGACGTTTTCTTAGTTACAAATTGCAGTTGGGTTCTGCAGGTTTGCAGGCCCCTTGAGATCTCTGCTTACTCTGGGCTGTGAAATCAGAGCTGGGTGTAGATCAGGCCTGCCCCCTGGATGAGATCTCTGCTTACCCTGGGCTGTGAAATCAGAGCTGGGTGTAGATCAGGCCTGCTCCCTGGAAGCAAGGACTGAGCCTCTCACGTTTTCGGTTCATATTATCCGTGCTTAACTGTAAACAGCAGCAAGACTGCAGGCTTCTCACGTGCATGCCAATGCATTAGGGAAAAAGCAATGGAAATTACATCTCTGGATATATTTGCTGTCTTGTGCAATCTGAGTGGCTAATGACTAACAACCCTGAACTTAGACTAGTGAGATATATAAAATAATTGTAATTAAGGTGTAACATGGAGTGACTGCAGACAACAGAGGGCTGCTGAAAATCACAACCTCTTCTCTGCCTTTGTGATGAAGTCCCTAAGACAAGGGCTCTTTTTAACAGCCACCTCCGTTGTGATACTAAAAGAGGGGGAAAAAACCCTCAGTCTAAAAGCAACCTTAAAATAACTTCTTTATGACAGAGGAGTGCTCAGCACGGCAATATCTCTATCACATTGTCCAAGGCTCAGGGTCCATTGCGGAAGAGGTGGCAGAAAGAATGTAAGAGCTAAAGGAAGGGTAGGACTCCTTACAACGTGCTCCTTCAGACACAAAATGGCCTGGATATCCAGGACCTCACAGTGCCTGACACTACCTACACAAGACCATCATAAGAGGAGGAAAAGATGATGACGTCAAAATGAAAGAGAGACTGATTGAGAGGTGGAGGGGATATAATGGAGAATGGAATTTCAAAGGGGAAGGTGGGGGGAGGGAGGACATTACCATGGGATATTGTTTACAATCATGGAAGTTGTTAATAAAATTAAAAAAATAACTTCTTCATATAATATGACAATATTTACAAATTTATTTATGGGGTGTGTGTGTGTATGTGTGTGTGTGTCTCTGTGTGTGTATGTGTGTGTCTCTCTCTTTCTGTGTGTGTGTGTGTGCATGTGTGGGTGCATCAGGTTCTTTTGCCATTGCAAATGGAACACCAAACATTTGGACCATTTTGTGCACCCAGCCTTGTGTGCATACTTGGGAAACTGAACCCCAACCAGCAGACTTTATACACGAGCTGAATCATCTTCCCAGCACCTGAACATGTGCTCAAAACTAAGTAAACATAATCTTGGGCTGGAGAGATGATTTAGCAGTTAAGGCACTTGCCTAAAAAGCCAAAGGACCCAGGTTCGATTCCCCAGGACCCCTGTAAACCAGATATACAAGGCAGAACGTGTGTCTGAAGTTCATCTGCAGTAGCTAGAGACTGTGGTGTGCCCATTCTCTCCCTCTCTCTATCTCTCTCTGCCTTTCTCTCTCTTTCTCTATCTCTCTCTTAAATAAAACAATAAATAAAGACAAGCCCATTGCCAAAAATTAAAAAAGAGTACATAATTTCTGATACATAAAGGATAGTGGAAGCATTTTACAGTCATCTTGTATCTTGTTCCTTTTCTTTCTTTCTTTTTTCTTGCTGTTTCCATTGCATTTTTGTTCAATTTGGACTATTTTTCATCTATCTAGCCAAATACCTTGATTAAACTTTTTTTAAAATTTTTTTTTTGTTTTTATTTATTTATTTGAGAGTGACAGACAGAGAGAGGAAGAGGCAGATAGAGAGAGGAAGAGGCAGATAGAGACAGAGAGAGAGAATGGGTACGCCAGGGCTTCCAGCCACTGCAAACGAACTCCAGACGCGTGCACCCCCTTGTGCATCTGGCTAACGTGGGTCCTGGGGAATCGAGCCTCGAACCAGGGTCCTTAGGCTTCACAGGCAAGCGCTTAACCGCTAAGCCATCTCTCCAGCCCCTTGGTTAAACTTTAAGACTTCTTAACATATCAAAAATAATTTGTGAATCAATACTGTATCATACCAATGTTGTACTCTTTACATAAAAAATATCATTTATTTTTTGCTTCTTAATGTGGCTCAGTCTATGATTTGAGTTCTACGGTTGCAGTTAGTAAACCATGTTGATTACTTCAATATTAAATTACTAGCATGAGTTAATTGGGATTGGAATTGCCAAAAAAGGTGAACAATGTATTAATCATACATTCCAGAAATGACTTTAATTTGATATTGCCAATGATATCAACATGACAATAGCTTTTCTATTACGCATTGTTAGTCTGTATAATTTCCTCATCTCCTGAGGCAGTGAGTTTGAGACCTCTAAAGTCAGTATTAATAAGCCTCTGAATAGCAGTCATAATCTGTAATGGCATTAATATAGATCGAATGCTCTATGTCGGATCTGTCAACCTTGATAATCACATTTGCTTTGCATGTTGGATAGTTCTCTTATTGTATGAATGTCTTCATTCATAATCACCAGGTAATGAGACTCTTTACTGTGAAAAATCACTTAAAATAAGTACAAAAGTCACTGTAAACATATCTTTATACATGTCTTAACATAAAGTAGGTTGAATCCATTTACCTGTACTAATTAAAATTATTCTGAATACCTGAACTGAAAGCTAACATTGAATGAAATGCTTGCAAAAATTATTTTAATTACCCATTGTGTGATTTAGTTGTGATATAGATCATTGAGAGAGATCACACCAGCAATGAAAATAACAATAGCAAGGAAGATTTTATTTTGGTAAAACAAGCAATTTTTCTTGGACATTTATTCCTTACTGTATACCTAATCATACCATTATAATATTCATTTTATCATGTTGTTAAATAAGACACTGGACATTTTTTCTCTCAGCAGAGCTTCTGGAACATAAAGAACGGCCACCCGTGCGTGAGTTGGAAGGCACACTATTCTGATCCAGGTAGACTTCATCTGAAACTGTGAGTTGTTTCTAGTAAGTTCTAGAAAATAAATTAATAACCCAGTAGATTTTCTTTATATAAATGTTATTTTTATAATGAGTCATTCAGTCATTTTATTAAACTAAAAATTTCCATATAGATCTCTTAGCTCCAAACAATTTAATTGTCTCTTTACATTTTTTAACAGATTGGCTCCAAAACTTGTCATTCATAATGTTTGCTATGAGAAAAATGAATAAGTGTATTCAAATGTCATCCTTCCAGCTTTTCCAAACACCAGGCCTTTCACCACATCCACCGAAAGTATAGTGTTTTCCTTCTTCCTTACTTGATTCTCAGTTAACACTTCTAAACATAGTATGTGAGGGTCACAAGTGTGTACTCTCTCAAACTTACATCAGTGAAAAATGAACTCTGATTAGCCACTGGCTGACCCTTTCTAGATATAGAAAGGCTGGATCACATCTAAATGATTTTCCAGTGCCATGCTCCTAATGCACTGAGCCTTTGTGTGGGTTTGTCTTCCATAAAGGTGTTCATTTTCCCTGTGATCTCAGCATCAATGACATCTACTGGTAGGGAGATATTTCCAATATATTACAGACAATAGGTTAAGTGCCAGCCCTTGCTAGATGAGCCAGGAGAGACTTCAGCAAGGAAGGAAACTGCACAGTGGAGGTTCAGGAAGTGAATGTGTGTCATCCAGATTGGAAAATAGGGACCTAGAATAGCAAGCCCATAATCCCAGCACTTGGTGATAATGGTTTGAAGAACTTAAGGCCAGCCTCTGATACATGAGTGTGTGTCTCAAATACCAAAATAAATCAGTGACCCAGCTGACCAAGCAAACAAGAACAAATAATTCCTGGGCTGGAGAGATTGCTCAGTGGTTAAACACTTGTTTATAAACCCTAATGGCTCGAGTTCCATTCTTCATATTGGGTAGGGTTAGAGGTTTTTCCAGGTAGAGAGAAGTCTGTGTAAAAAGGAGACTTAACCTGGAAAGCCCTAGTATCCCTTGAAGAAATAATACATACTAAGGGGTGAATATGGTGCTTTCAACTGGAGTAATTTCCCCAGATCATGCTGCTCTCCAGTACACACTGGGTGGGTAAATCCCAAGATTTCTGATGCCCAAATTGTTATTGAAAATGTAAACTCCTAATTCAAAGTGTCTATGACAATGGAATAGGTAAAAGATATGTGAATAATAATGCATTCATAGTATTATGAAATTATTTCAGCATTATATTTGCTTTAATTTGTTTAAAAAGACAGACTTCTTCTCTACCATGAGTATAAAAGCTTTCCACAGTATAGATATTTTATTGATGCATGAATTACAATATAATGCTAGTTAATACTATTGGGCCATAGGACTAAAGATATAATTTATTCTACCAGTTATAGTACATTTTCACAGTGCTGAGATTGACTTTATTTTTATAGGGAAAAAAGGTGACACCAAAATGTGGAATCAAAAGTATACATTAAACTGAGGGTAAAATCAAAGGAGTGAAAATTTCCATCACAGACATGTATTTTCACAATTCAGATGATCACATTAATGTTCCCTGGGGAGACACAAACAGCTATCCATTCATCCCAAACAGGGCACCAGTGACAGGCCAATGTATGACAGCCCCAAATTCAACTTGATGTATCAATGAGTTTACTTGGGTTGTTTACATAGGGTGAGTAAGGGGTTATGTACAGACATATGGAGGACTCAAAGGCAGCTATATCTGCAGAAAACCCACCTCACGTGGGTAAAAATTCTGGAAAACTAAATAGCTTTATATAGCTCACTCAACACCTGTAGGCAGCTCAGCCTGTAGTGGAGTCTCTCCCTAGCAGGTCTTTACTTCTGTATCCATGGGGAGGAGCCTTGTAAATCTTGTTAAGTTTCAGGAACTTCTTGAAATGTGTGTGAATTTTTTACTTTCCAAGTCAGATGAACCTCTTTTCTCCTTCCTTCCTTCTAGAGGGAGTGTTTAACTTTGGAGGAAATTGATCCACAACACTCAGCTTTAATGGTGCCAGGGACACTATAATCACAAGCCTTTGGGAGTTTAAATTGGTCAAGAAATGGATCCGAGAAGGAACTACTCTTTGATTTTAGATGGCTGCCAGATTTGAGAAGTTGACCCTAAGCAGTAACAATGCCCCTCAAGGTTTCTGGGATATTATGGATAGTTTGGCTTTGCTGTTAAATTAAAAATGTCATTCTATTTCAAGATATGTTTTAGAGATGTGAAAGTTTCTTATTTATATTCTTGATGGTTCACAATAATAATTAATGCATAATGAGGAAATTTAGCTTACTTGGGTAGCATGTTCTTGGGAAGAAGCTTGAAAAGGGCCTTCAAAATAATTATCTGAAAACATATTGCAACGAAATTAGAGATGCAGAAATAAGATTAACAACTTAGCAATGAAAATATACATATAATGCTGTATTTTCTTGTCCTCATTTAAAATTTTATTATGTTAAGTTAGCATAATGAATTTCATTATGACATTTTCATAGATACGTATCTTTGTACTTTGTTCTAACTCATCTCTCTCCCCCCCACTTCCGTTCTCTGTGTCCTCTGTCCCCCTTCTGCCTGTTCTATCAGATTTATTCCTTCCATTTTATGATCTTCTTTCTAGTTTCATGAAACACACACACTCACACACACACAGATGTAGATGGACATGCATGTATATTCCATATCTAAATTATACCTATAAAAGAAATATGCACTATTTATCTTTATCTTCCTGAATTTGTTATGTTTGTTTAACATACTGATTTCCAGGTCCATCCATTTTGTTATTATTTTATTTTTGAGGGGGGTGGTGAGAATGGGCACGCCAGGGCCTTTCAGCCACTGTGAATGAACTCCAGATGTGTGCACCCCCTTGTCTGCATGCGTGACATTGCATGCTTGAGTCACTGTGCATCTGGCTACGTGGGACCTGGAGATTCGATTGTATAGGCAAGCGCTTAACCACTAAGCCATCTCTCCAGTCCTCCATCCAGTTTTTGAAAGTATCATGATTTTACTTTTATGGCTGCAAAAATTACATTGTATGTATTTACGAGATTTTCCTCATCCATTTATCTACTGATGGGCATGCAGACGGGTTCCATTTCTTGGCTTGTGAACAGAGTAGTAGTGAACATGGTTGTGCAATTATCTCTATTATAATGTGACCTGGAATTCTTCAGGCATATACCCAAGAGTGGCATAGCTGGGTCATATGGTACTTCTTCTTAATGTATTTTTGAGAACCCTACATACTGATTTACATAATGGTTGCACATGCTTGCATCCCTGGCAGCAACGCATAAGTTTTCTGCTTTCCCCACATCCTCACCAACATTTGTTTTCTTTTAAAAAATAATTATTTATGTATTTTTTCTAAGCAGGGAGGAAGGGAATGGTTGTTTCGGGGGACCTCTTGCCACTGCAGACAAACTCCAGATACATATGACACTTTGTGCTTCTGGCTTTACATGGATACTGGGGAAATGAACCAAGGCATTGCAAGCAAATGTCCTTAACTTACTGAGTCATCTCCCTTGTCTCATTTGTTTTTTTCATGTGAGTCATTGTGTCTGAAGTGAAATGGAATCTCAAAGGCTTAATTTGCCTTTCCCTGCAGGCTAAAGATGGTGAACATTTTTAAAAAATTTATTGATCATTTGAATTCCTTTTTTTTTTTAAAAAGAACAATTCAGTTCATTAGCCTATTTATTGATTGGATGATTTGTTTTGGTGTTTAACAGTTGCAGTTTTTTATATATAGAGATTTTCATTTTTAGAGAGGTATGTAGTTTATTAAATTACATATGTATGTTTATATCATGATATGTAAGAAAAATATAAAGTAGAAATATTATTAGGAAAAGTAAAATCAAAAGTGAAAACATAGCAAGACCATCAGTTATATTCTCACTAATAATCATAGCACTTCACCAAAATATGTCCACACTTTTCATCATTATTTGCAAAGCAATGTAGCATCAAAAATGTAAAACAAGGGCTGGAGAGATGGCTTAGTGGTTAAGCGCTTGCCTGCGAAGCCTAAGAACCCCAGTTCAAGGCTCGATTCCCCAGGACCCACGTTAGCCAGATGCACACAGTGGCGCATGCGTCTGGAGTTCATTTGCAGTGGCTGGAGGCCCTGGCGTGCCCATTCTCTCTCTCTCTCTCTCTCTCTCTCTCTCTCTCTCTCTCTCTCCCTCTTTCACTCTCTGTCACTCTCAAATAAATAAAAATAAAAACAAATTTAAAAAAAATGTAAAACAAGGTGATAAGAGGAGGAAAATATAATAATAGTTATTGGGGAAACTCAGAACATATCTCTGAAGTTTTCAGATCTGACAGACTAAAAATGGGTAGCCTGAGCATAAAAGTACATAGTTTGGGGATGGAGATATGTCTCAGTGGTTAAGATGCTTGCCTCTGAAGCCTAGATAAGCCACGTAAGCCAGATGCACATAGTGGGACACGCATCTGGAGTTCCTTTGCAGGGTCAGGAGGCCCTTGCACTCCCATTTTTTTCTCTCTCTCTCTCATAAATAAATAAAAATATTTTTAAAGTACATAGTTTTATTACAAACACAATGAAGGGACTGAACATACAGTAGGGAAGAGACTTAGTAGTAAATTGTTATTTTGCATTTCTACTATGTGTGTGTGTGTGTGTGTGTGTGTGTGTGTGTGTGTGTAAATGAAAGAGAGAGGGGAGAGGGGGAACCTAAATAATCTCACAAATAGAAGTAACAGGAAGTGTTTTAAAATAAGTAAAAAAAATTCTTATATTTTTTTTTCTTTATTAGTCAGTTTTGTATTCAGTAAATACAGTCAGTTTGGTACCATTATTAGGCTCATCCGTGACCTACCCCTTTCCCCTTGGCCCCTCCTTGTTGAGGTATATGGGTCATGCATTGTGGAGTTATCCCACAGTTATGGGTAAGCTAAATGTCTCTGCATATCATGACCCAACATGTGGCTCTGACATTCTTTCCGCCCCCTCTTCGGCAAAATTTCCCTGAGCCATGTTGGGTTCATTTTTGGTCTGCTTCAGGTACATGGTCTAACTTACTTAGCAGCCAATAACTTGTTGTGATGCCCACACAAGTGCAGTAGTGGCACACAGCCATGGTGGGGAACCAACTGCTCTCAGTTTGGCTAACTGATCCCCTCAGTGGTACGGGACCCATAGCTGGAGCTGGGAAACAAGTCAGAACCATATCCAAACATAAGCCCACTCTCCAATATCAAGCTACCATCAATTGTGGGCTACAAGAGGGCCTACACCTATTAAATTCTTTATAAAAAAAAAGTAAGGGTTATCTCATTTGTCCTGGTGCTAACTTACTCTCCGTTGGAGAATCTGCTTCTCTTTTTCAGATAGATGTAGATCCTAAGGAGAGAGCCACCCCATCATACCTCAAAAGGGCCCCAGCTGAAACTAAGAAAAATTGGTGAAACAAGCAAGGGGGCTGTTTTCCTGATGAACTGGATACCAGCACAAGGGGGAAGGAGATCAGCACAGAGAAAAATCAACTCCTACCAAATCAGAGAGCCAGAGCCTCAGAGGCTCCCAACACCTCATCACTGAAGCAGACCAAAAATTTCTTAAAATTTAAAAGAATAATTTGCTTAATTATACTGATGTTATTATTTCCTAACAATGGCTTTATTTAACTGTAGGTTTGCAAAATTCCTAAATATTGGGCAATCAGTGAACCAAAAAGAACTGGCTACAAAAACCAACTTTTCATTTTGGATCTTATTTGGGATATTGCTGTCAGGGTGGAAAGACTTTGGGACCTCCAGTATAAAGGTAATTCATACTGTTTTCCATTCTCCAACAGGATCAAAGAGTTTATCTCTCATAAGTGAGCATTTTTTAAGATCAAAGCAAAGAGAATTTAGCTTCATTATTTTGTGTAGGCAACAAAAGTATAGTAGTGATTCCTTTCAATCCATCTGTTTTAGAGTCAGACCTGAGCAATGAAAGCTTATCCAAAAAGACATGCATCAATGCACTTTTACAAAGTGAAGAATGAAAATCAGACCCTTCTAACAGAATCATAAAAATAATAAATGTGAGTGTCAATTTTCCCCAAATTAAGTTAGCTAATGAGCATGAAATTATAAGGTGAACAAATTTTTGATAAAAGTTGAGAAGATAGCTATAAGATTAATCTGTATTAAAAAAGAAATTCAGCCAGGTTTGTTGGCGCACATCTTTAATCCCAGCACTCGGGAGACAGAGGTAGGAGGATTGCCGTGAGTTCGAGGCCACCCTGAGGCTCCATCATGAATTCCAGGTCAGCCTGGGCTAGAGTGAGACCCTACCTCGAAAAACAAAAACAAAACAAAACAAAAAAATGAAAAAAAAAATAAAAGAAATTCACCTAAGAAAGTCACAAAGCAAAGGACAATGCTAAGTTCATAGGAATAAGTGAGATGCTGCCTATAAACACACTACTCAGAAACTGCTTAATAAATCTTACCTACTTTGTACATAAGTCATATATGAATTAGACATATTACATATATACATTTATATGCATGATATAAAGTATCACAGTGTTGCATAATGAGTATGATCATAAAGTAGTACATGCAAGGAAAAACAGCCCAACCCTTATTGTCCTTGGCCTGTTCAGAGGTAAATAGAACCCTATGGTTTGTCTTGGTTGCATTTTTGATTTTTTAACATGGTTCCACATATGTGTGTATTCCATGATGACATATGGGGCAATGATTTTGATATCACTGAATGTGAAGTGACTGGTGAATGACTTTAAAGCATTTAAATGGAAACAATTTGTGGGTTTTGTTGAACACATTTTGTTCTTCATGAGAATTTTCTCAAGATTCATTCATTTTGTGGCTATAATCTATTAATTTTCAACATGTCATTTATTGCAGTAAACAACAACCCCTACCTTATTATTCAAGTGTCCATGCACAATACATCTTTGCAACACAGCTGTGAACATTTTACATACCCACTTTCTTCATGCAAAGTTTTCTTTATCTTTTCTGCCTAGGAGTTGATTGTGGGGTCATGCGCTACCAGTATCACCACAGATTAAAAGTAAAATGTTCTATGTTTCATTTCATTTCCACTTTCACTGATGCATGCATACTCATATCACTTCCATTTATCTTAAGTGTATGCAAATAGATTAGAATCTTGTCTGGTTTTTCACCTGTGTTTTACTCACTGATGCTGCCGCATGTCTCTTTATGTGTTGACCAGTTCACTATATTCAGTGAAGTGGCACGCTTTCCAGGTTTTTGTTGTTGTTCTTTGTCTGACAGAAAATCTCTCTCCTTTACTGTTTAAAAACTTTTATCTCAGCTGTTGAGCTCTTGCTTGGCCACCGTGTTCAGAGTCCCACAGTTATCCCAGTCGTTACCCCTGTTCTTCTCAGGAGGTACTCGAGGCCTTTCCCTCGGTAGTTTCGGGTGATTCCTTCTGATTGTTTTTTCCACTCCGCTTTCATGAGATTTGTTCTATCTTAAATGTAAGTAAAATATATCTTTTCTGGAAGATTTTCATCTCAAATTTTGATTAAACACATCAGACTCCATGGCTTTGTTCTGTCTGTGTCTCAAGACCATTTACATTTGTAGATCTCTTTCAAAGTTAGTTTACTGTTCATGATTATCCCCCATTGTCAGAGCCAAGAGAACATCCCTCAAACCATACCAAATCTTGTATACACACATTAAACATACTCTACACTAAATTATGTTAAAAACTCCATATTAAATCTAATACTTTTGTTGTTGTTTTTCAAGGTAAGGTCTCACCCTGACCCAGGCTGACATGGAATTCACTATGCAGTCTCAGGGTAGCCTTGAACTCATGGCAATCCTCCTACCTCTGCCTCCCGAGTGCTGGGATTAAAGGCATGCACCACTATGCTCAGCAAGAAAACCTAATACTTTTTTAAACATACACATCATCAAAAGAGTATAAACCTTACTATGTCTCGTCTGGGTACTTTCTTGATAAATTAAGAGCAATGGTGTTTACTCAGATTTCCTGAATGAACTTAATCAGATCATATATCTAGAAAAATGATCCATGTAAAATAATTACAGAGCAACCCTGTATGTGGAGTGCACCCTAGGTAATTTCTGCCAAGTTATGCTGTAATATATTACTATTTTCTTTACACATACATGACTATTGTTCATAATATCCAAAATTTTATGCTTATAAGTTGTGACATTGTCTATTATCAGGTTTCTTTCCTCATTTGAGAGGAACTGAAGTTGGGCATGGTCTTTGTTTTATTTGCCTTAAGTTTCACATCCAGTTTCACCATGGTATTATATTTTCTCATCCTCTTTTCTTTTAAGTCTATATGTGATTATTATATTATGTAAGCTTATCTTGGGTACTGTCATGTGCACTGCAGATTTTTCCTACCATCCCTGGCCCTCTGCTAGCTACATGTCAGTAGCTCATCCCTCAACACTCACAATTACGACAGCTCAGAAATGTCTCCAAGGAAGAAAACAGACTCCCCGGAAGCAAATATGATCAGAAAGGGACAGATTAAAGGTCCTCCTGCAAAGCGTATGGCCCATACTCTTTAAAATAGTCAAGACAAAAGATAGGAAAGTACTAAGAAACTCTTCTAGATTTGTGGAAACCAAGTTAAAGTGACATACAATATTTTGGAATAAGATCTCAGAACCAAAAAGAAAATGTATTTTTTTGTGTGAGTTCTTCACACTGGCATGGGGTCCCTGGACTAGATGGTGACCTAGCCATGTTGGTCTTCTGTTTTGAAGGTCCCATGAGGAGTCTGAAGAGTGATTTTGTTTCTGGAAAACATACACGGGAGTATCTTGGCAGTGGAATATTAAAACAGCATATCTTTGCTTGCTCTCACTTGTTTCAAGAAAAGACTGATTTAAAAAAAAAAATGGAGTCAGAGAAGGAAAGAACAAATAAAGAAAAATATTTTCAATACAAAATCCAGACTGAGTTAATTAAAGAGCTCTGGGTAGTGTTTTTAACTTTTCTGCAAAAACTAATTATTTTTTAGCAATTCATTTTATTTTTTTAATTTTTTTGTGATTATAGCTTTTTATTCTACAAAGTACTGTTAATGATTTCAAAAGGGGACATTTAGTAAAATAGATTAGGAGGAGATGTGTGAAGCCACATGAAGATTAGAAATTTTGTGCTGAGACTCCCCATTTCATACTCCTCACTGACAATTGGAAGCTAAAAGTAAGGTCTCAATAATGCAAGGTTGTGTGTGTGTTAAAGGCAGGTCAGGAGGAACCTTGCTTAGCATGGTAATCCAGTGATTGGACTTCCACTTACTTCCTTTGTGATTAATGTTGAAATGAGTATGAGGGGAATTCTTCATTTTAAACATATGTCTCTTACTTTACCATTCACTGAGAAAGGACACGAGAAGTCTTAGAAACATGTATTGAGAAGCAAAAAAATAAAAATAAAATAAATGCTGGCTGTGTGATTCAAAGTATCTTAACAAATAGCACATACATCTTAGTAAAAAATATCTTTAGGAAATTTGTAGTGTTTGGTGACAGTACATTCATTGACTTCATCGTTTTAATGTGCTAGTCAGTCCTTTCCCTCTCTGATGTGATTAGTTATTCCCTAGTCTTTGTAAAACACAGGGTCATGTCCAGTGGAAAGAGCTTTCCCAGGTGAGAAGGAGGCAACGCAAGAGAGACTCTGAGAAGGCAGCCGCATGAATGCCTGAAGGAACAATCTTAAGAGAAAATAATTACTTCCCTTCTGAGGAAATTCACAGTGAACCTGTTTCTGCACATGAGACATATTAAGCATCTGAACAAAAGAACAATTTAAAAGAGGGACATTGCTCAGAGTGGCTATGGATACGCTCATATTACATCAGGAAGCTGGAGGCAAATGGAAACTTCTCAATCCAAATCAAATGAAAATAGTGTTAAGGAATGTACTTTTCCACAGTCCTTTTCCTGCATCTAAAACTTAAGCAGTTGAAATTGCTTTTCATGTTATTTAATCTTTTACAAATTAGTTATTTGATTAAATGAGAAAGGTACATTTTATTTATTTTTTATTAGCCATATATTTCGTATGGATACACCAGATGTTGGTACCCCCTTTTCCCTCATCCCTGCCCCCATTCCATTAGGGACCCTCCTCAGTGGGGTTGCAGGTATTCCCAAAGGAGTTATGGTGTATATACTGTGGGAGCAGCGGTCGGTTATTTTTGGGGGGAGGGAATGCCTGTGGGCATGATGTCTTAACCTGTGGCTCTTACATTTTTTCCACCCCCTCTTCCGCAAAATTCCCTGAGCCGTGGTTGGTGAGTTTTAAGTCTACTTCAGTGATGAGCTCTTAGGAGCCTCTGGATCTCTGCTTTGGTAGGGGCTGAGTTTCCTCAGGCTCTGTCTCCTACACCCTGGCATTGATTATCAGGTTTAGCATGGAAGCAGCACTCTTGCTCATCTCCCCAATCCTCTGTGGTTTCAGCTGTGGCTTGGCTGAAATGTGAGGGGTAGTTTATCTCCTTGGATCTCACTACCTTCTAAAAAAGAAGAACAGATTCTCCAACAGAGAGTGAAGTCAGCATAGTTTAAATTGGATAAGTATTATTAATTTACAGCAAATTTGATGGATATAACCCCACTTTTAGCCAAAGACTGTTGAGAGCTTGACACTGAAGGCTATAACCTTTGTCTCTATAAGTTTCTGACCTGGTTCCCAATTCCAGATATTGGCATATTATTTTTTAATATTATGAATTATTGAGTTTACTTAGGGAAAAAAAATCACAAGTTGTGGGGTTTCAGCAACACATTCTCATATGGAAACACTGCATAGTTTATAAGGCTCACATGAGTGAAACTGAAGTGTTTTGGGGGAAAAAAAAACAACAGCTGGAGTAGAGAGGCAAGCCTGTGGACTTAAGAGATACTGAGTCTTTTAAACAGAAATTACAGTAAAGCACTGGCACATGGAAAGTAGAATCTAGGAGCTTGTGTAGGGAAACTTGGGAAGAACCAACCTGCACACAGTAGATTCAGGAGCCAAAGGAAAATAACACATGCAATCAAAAAGAGAAGCTACCCCAAAATATAAAGCAGAGAGAAGCAGGAAAGCCATCCAAACTAACAAACAGTTTCATGCTCTTCCCCTGCCCACCCCCCAGCCAGACTGGAGAAGGGGAAAGCCAGACTCACTTTTATCCTTGTGGCCCAAACCAAAGAGAGGTCGGACAGACTGAGCAGAGAAGCTGAGTGGATCGGTGCATTTTTAAATTATGGAACAAAATACTTGGCTCACAAATTCTATGTGGAAGAAGTTTTATTTATAAGAAAACTCCTTTTATGTAAGTCCAAGCTATGGAAATATTATGTATCAGGTAGGAATTACTGTCTATATTGCTTAGATGCAGGAAGAACAACCTGGATGATGATCAGTTAATTCCTGGATACCAACTGGCAGTTGATGAAAACTGTCAAATTCTTGACTTTGATAGAAGAATTCAGCAGGTTCAATTCTTCAGTCAAATTATTTGACCCACTGGTAAGCAAATCTATAAGGTAAGGTCTGTATCCTTAGTATATACCTTGGGTCAAAGCTCTGGGGTTTGATGGCCTGGAAGTTTGCATATGGTTGTACCATTAATAGCTGATAGCTTTGGGTGGGTTTTACAGTTACTTTCTCAATGCTGAAACAAAGTACCTAACAGCTTATGGTCTAGAAAGGCAGGTCCATGGGCTGGAGAGACGGCTTAGCGGTTAAGTGCTTGCCTGTGAAGCCTAAGGACCCCGGTTCGAGGCTCGATTCCCCAGGACCCATGTTAGCCAGATGCACAAGGGGATGCACGTGTCTGGAGTTCATTTGCAATGGCTGGAAGCCCTGGTGCACCCATTCTCTCTCTCTCTCCTGCTCTTAAATAAATAAATAAACAATTTTTTTAAAAAGAAAGGCAGGTCCATGATAGCAGGGGGAAAGAAGGTAGAGCAAAGGCTGGAAAGCAGTAAGACAGTGAGCCAAGTCTGGCAAGGGGGCACTGGCTGCAACATGCTTATGGTTGCACCTCTCAGCACACATACTCCAGGCAAGGCTCTGACTTCCAAACTACCGTTGGCTGGGATCAAGCATGCACATGAGTTTATGGGGGACACCTAATTCAGGCCACCACATCCTGCCCTTGCCCCCATAAACTGATAACCATCCATGATGTGAGACGCAATGCATTCAGTCCAACTTTAATGTCAATCCCAATGGTGTTCAAACATCCCCATTATCCAGTATCTCTGAACTGTTAGCCTGTAAAACCAAAGCTACATGATGACACATGGCAAATATTCACACTGCAGAAGATGGCATTGGGCATAACAAGGAAAGACTGAATCAATTAAAGCTCTAAAACAAACCAGGCAAACATCCTGTTTGGAAAAAAAAAAAAAAATCTCTAGCTCTAACATCTAACCTAACACCTCTAACAAGTGACAAACTTTCTAGAGTTCAAATTCTGTACCTGCAACCTGGCAGCTCACAGCCCTGGGAATAATCCTTCCTGGTCTGGCAGCTCTCCTTGGCAGCCATCCCACATATCTGGCTGGGGTCTCCACTGAGGCCCCTGGTTCCTCCTCATGGCTTCATCAGGTCTCCACACAGGCACTCCAACCACCCTGCTTCACATTGCCCACGGGCATTTACAAAAAAACACACAAACAAACTGTGTTGCAAATCCCATTTCCTTTGCTCTCCTGTGCTGTTATACACCCATAATGCCATGTAGGCCACCAAATTTGTTAATCCACGGGGAAATAAAGCCGGCTTTGAAGAGTACTACACTTAAGCGTTTACTCTCGCTGCTTTCAAGAGAGTCCGCATTCTTCCTGCTGTCCTAATGCCAAAAAGCTGACTCAATCTCAATGATTATAATCTCCCAAACATGGGCTGGAGAGATGGCGTAGCAGTTAAGCGCTTGCCTGTGAAGCCTAAGGACCCCGGTTCGAGGCTCAATTCCCCAGTACCCACGTTAGCCAGATGCACAAGGGGGCGCACGCGTCTGGAGTTCCATTTGCAGTGGCTGGAAGCCCTGGCGCGCCCATTCTCTCTCTCTCTCTCTCTCTCTCTCTTTCTCTCTCTCTCTCTCTCTCTGCCTCTTTCTGTCTGTCGCTCTCAAATAAATAAATAAAAATGAACAAAAATTTAAAAATAATCTCCCAAACTATTGCAGCTGAATGGGTGCTGTCTCCAGACTGAAACTTCTATTTCTTTCTGTGCCGTGTATATCTGCTCATACGGGTCCATTTCCACATAATGCAGCCCTTCACAAGCTCTCAGGGTAAGGGCAGAATACAAGTCTCGCACACAGACTGTCTCCAGTCCAGTCTGGGCAAAGCCCCTTCTTCATTCATACACTAAACCGCACACTCCATAGTTCTTACCAAATTTAGGTCATCTGAACTTTGACAAAAATGCTGCACCAAACTCTGTCTTTAGCACTGAAATGTGTTGCTTGGGGTAAAGTTTCAAATCTTTCCACATTCTTACCACAAAAGAGTTCCAAAAAGCCAAAAGCCACAGTTTCTGGCAGTTATAACCTCTTTCCTTTCCACTAGTACCGATTTTCTGTTGTAGTTACCTTCTGGTTGCTAGAAGAAAGCACCCAACTCAAAGCAGCTGGTTGGAGAAATTTTTTCTTTTGGCTTACAGTCTTGAGGGGAAGCTTTATGAGAGCCATAGCAGATGGACAACAGCCGCCGGAGCGTAAGCTGAGTCCTGGCAAGGGGAAAATGGTCATAAAATCCTAAGGCCCACTTTTAACAACATACTTCCTGCAGGCAAGGCTTCACCTACCAAATTGGTATCAACTGGAAAGCATTAAGAACACAATGAGTTTATGGGGACATCTAATTCAAATCATCTCAGTGGGTTACATAGTATCTTCTGACTTCAGTTTGTCAAGCTGTAGATAAAATAAATATAGGACTTACTTCATAGGGTTACTGTAAAAATTAAATATGAGAGTATAAAAGATACCCAGCATGATATAATCTACAAATTATATACAAATATCATGAACGTTGGTTATTTTCCAAAGTCTTTGATAAAATAAACAGCTCTGACATTGCTTTTATATCAGGATGATGAGCTTTTATCTCTCAAATTAGAAAAATCATATGTCAAATTCACTTACTTTGGAGTAAATATTAATGACTTTGTGTTATTTTACAGTGTAATTTCTAATGGAAGATAGATGACTTACAGCCCCCTAATAATTGGAACATATCTAGTGAACGATGATACTTTTTGATACTTTAGCTGGAAGCTTTTAAAACTTAATTATGTCACCATTTTCACATTGTATATATATTCTGACTTTCTTTTACTTGCTATAAGCTTCTGGTATGAATTTTTCTCTTCTTTGCTTTTGTCTTCTTGGAAATTTATACCCTTGTTCAAGGTGTTATCACCTTGATAGACGTTTACCCACTTCTTAAGGCAGCATTTCTTCAATCTACCCTGCTGGAATTAATCTCTTTTTCAACATGCCCTTCCCACAGCATACTTAGTCATTAAGAATTTCTGTCTGAGCATGATGAGTAAGGCTCACAGGAGAAGGTACATTTAAACATTTACATGACATGCATTCCCACTGTGTGAAAAGAGAAGAGGTAGCACAAGTCTTTATAAGAGGCTGTGTGTCACAGTTGATAGCAACAATGCATTCTTTTCTTATTAGAACCTGGGCATGAATTCAGGCAACTTGCTGATAGCACCACAGGGTGAAATAAGAATTCCACCAGAGGGCATAATGAATTAAATGAGTGAAGATTCAATTACAGGGCTTCCCATTTGAATCAACTTTATATAAGGTCAATAATGTTGGCTCAAAAACAATCCCAGCATGAAGTTGGCCTCTATATCATTTAGACCTCATAATGCTTTGTTCCTTGGCTACTATTTACAGATAAGTTCCCCAAAATCATACGATACACAGGTAGCTAAAAGTGTGCCGGAAGTCAGACCCTGTGCTATGTAGTATCCGTTGTATGTCTGTCAGTAATCCACAGGATAGCCATACCAGGTCAAGCACTATTATCAATACCACTATATCAAGGAGGAACTGAGTCTGAGAGACACTAAATATTGACCAAGGTGACTACCTGATAATGATGAAAACACTATATATTTGCCTTATTTCAAAACCCAAGTATTTCCTAGTAAATGTTTCCTTATATTATTTATAGCTCCAAATTGAACTATACTAAGAGCATGAGAAAGAACTATGAAAATTTATTATAACATTTCAGCATGGGCTTTCACAGTAAAAGCATTTAGCTAAGTGGTGGTACATTTGTTGATGTTGATGGGCAAGTTACAGTATTTTCATTGTAGACATTTGCTTGAACCATACTTGATTCATGTACAAAGCTAAGATTTCTAACTGTTCATTGCCCGGATTTTATGAAAAATGTTTAAATTCAAATTTAGATTTATTTAATTTATTCAATCCCCTCATAATTGGAAAGAAAAAAATTGACAAGTCTGCAACTGTCAATCAGAAAGACACTTCCATTTGTCTCTAAGAGTGTCTCCTGTAATCACTGATTCTATTCCATTTTAAATATAAATCCACAGATATCAAATCCTAAGTGATATGTCAAATATACTTATACTTATACTTACACATTTTCATAGTATTAAAAAGTTTAAAAGATATTTCCTATTCCTTACCATTGTGAGGAAACCTCAATATTAGAAGGGTTACAAATGGAGCAGGGCTCAGAATTTTAGCCTCACCTCATAATCATATCTCTTCTTTTGAGACTATCCAGTCCTTCACTTTTAGCACATTTCTTTTGCTCAAATTGTCTCAATGTATGTATTTATAGTTGTTCTTAAAATAATTCAACTAGCACACACACTTGACTAATGTCATTAGAATCCATTTTTTGAAACTGTGATTATGCTATTTAAAAATAGATATTTGATACTTGGCTCACGGAGCACCATTAAACCATTATATGCTAATGTTATATAAATCTGTAACTGAAATTTCAAACTGCTCACTAATTATTTTATTGTCTATTAAAATTCTAATAAATCATTCAATCAATCGGATATACATATTTTAAGTTGAGAGGAAAATATTATGACATTCTTTGTGAGAAATTCTATCCCTCCACATTAGAATATTTTTTAATAAGTTTCTAGGTATTTAAAATCTATTTATTTAAAGTTACTTGAAAGCTATTTACATATTGAACTTGCTGTACCCAATTGTACCATCATTGTAAATAACAGGGAAAATGTCCTCTGTATTTATAGTAAAAGTCCATACTAATCTGGCAACAATCACAGTAGCCACATCCAAGAGGTAATACATCTGACATGTCACCGAATGGAAGCTGGAATGACAATCAGTTAACTTTCATTTTTGAGTATTTAAAAATATCTCTTTTATTGCTATTTTTGCAGGCTCATTACAAACATAATTTGACTGCAAATTATACAATTACCTGACTACTTTGTATTTCTGAAATTTGGGAAGATACAATCCAAAAGAATATTTTTCTATAATCTATATTTATAAATATAAATTCTGTAAATTATAAATTGTAAACAGTAATTTTCCATTTTACTAGCTGATACTCTTTTCCAAATATTAATAGTATTTGAAAGTGAAATTAAGTTTTCTGAACAGAAATGGTTTCAAGATTAAGAAGAGGCACGGGTGGAAGTTTGAGAGTGACTACTCCTTCTGTGATCCCTCCACTCATACTGTAGGGAAAATAAGAATTACAAGGCTCGATGTACACTTGATGAAAGGATGCTTGGGTAGATAACGAAGGATTAGGTTAGAAATATAAATATAATTTGCCATAAGGCATCATGTAACCTTTTAAATGACTAAACTAAATTGTATATTGTTAATTCTAATGTACTGTCACTAAAATGGAAACATTTATTGAGCAGTATAACACCATTTCTCTAAAATGGGAGTGGTAGTGTGCCACAATGTGCACATTTTCCCCATTACTGCCATCAATTCAAAGGGCTACGGGTTGTTTAGCAAACACTCAGTAAACCGATATTCTAAAGAAGCACTTGTCTCATAAGATGGTTAATAATAGCACACCACATTTTTAAAACTTCAAACTTCACTGACATCTATCAGCAACCTAAGTTATAAATATTTAGGTAAAGTAATTCATTTCCTGCAAAGCTTGGAATACCACTGATTAGTATGTTCTGACTCACCCCCCCCTTTTTTTTTTTCACAAAATTGTAAAAAGGACTCTCAGAACAATAGTAAAACAAGTTCCATTCAGTTTCCTACTGTGAACTCTATTATGAAACATAATTATTAAAATGCTTTAAGAAATGGCTGAGTTCAAGGTATAGGCATTTTAATTATATAAAGCTTTGATGCTGCCAATTGAAATTGTGTGTGTGTGTGTGTGTGTGTGTGTGTGTGTGTGTATGTGTGTGTGTGTGTGTGTGTGCTAAAAAGTGTTGGCTAAAACAGATTTCTGAAAAACACCTTGACGGTGGAGATGCAGTACACATGGAGGGAGAGACAGCATTCTTCCTGAAGAACTGCAATGGCATCAGATATAAGGGAACATAAGCCTCCTTGCTGTGTGTCATCCCCACAATTTAGTTTGCCTGAATTTATCAGAATCTGGCAATCTGGAATGTATGTGGAGGAGAAGAGATTTTTATCATTACAAGTATTACCTCACAGCTTATGTGTTTGATTCATGTCAACTTTCTCCATTGTTTGCCACCCAATAGCGCCTGTTATTAGGCTCTTAGACACAGATGCTTGAGTAGAATTTTTTGAGGCGTTGCCTTCATAATTCTATTATTTATTAATTTAGTATTTTGAAATATGTATGGAGAAGAAAGTTGCTTCATCTGTTAGAGCTAATTGTTCACCTAAAATGGTGCTACTACTGAAAAGACAAAATATATGGCTACATCTGATAATTTTATTATGAATATTTAGATTGCTTACTTGGTGCCACTTGTAATCTGCTGTCAAGTGGTTCCTTTTCCTTAATCATCTTCTCTTGGCCCTTTCACCCCCATTTCTCTCATTCCTCTTTTTTGTTGTTGATGAACCCATAATTTAAAAAAAATTGGTATCCTTTAATAACTTTAAATCAATGTCTTCCTGATATTCCAAATTGAGTCAATACCCTCTACCAAAACTAAAATGCAGAAAGGAAAGAATGGCTTGGGGCCAGAAATATTTCCTAGAATTAGGCGGCCATTGCAAAATGTACAACATATGAAGAATAAGAATCTCAAAAGGAGAAGCAACAGAGAAGGAAACAGAAGAATTATTTAAGTATTTAAGGCTGAGGGGTTTACAAAATTAATTGCAGAAATGAAATAAAAAATAAAATGTCTTTTTGAGGACTTTTAAACAGGATATCAATGGCTGTACTGCAGCTCTATATGCAGGGCAACCTGGCCTCAAACTTGCTTGATCTGTCTGCCTCTGCCTCCTGAGTGTCTGCAGTTTGTTTGCAGTGGCTGAGGCCCTGGAACACCAGTTATCCACCCCCCCCAACTCTCTCTGTCACTCTGTCTGTCTCTCTCTAAAAATAAAATAAAATAAATATATGAGGTAAAAATTAATGGAATCGGAAGGAAGTGCATGAATTATCTATTCCATTGGAAGTTCAGTGGCCCTCTACTAGAGATTGGCATATCCAGTAGACAGGAAGCCATTAAGAAACAGTATTTTCAGTATCCTTCATGCCTAATATCTCAGAGACAGAATTAACTACATGAGAATGAAAGGGCAGTCCCCTAGGCAGAAGTCACTACACTTTTTGGAATCATCTTTTGTTTCAGTAGAGAGAAAGAGGTCTGAGCGGGTGACTTCCTCCAGAAGAATCTAATCATGTACGGTGTTGGAAACTAAGAAAGCACCTTGAATACTATGTAGAGAGATGATAATAAATCCCCTTTTCTTACTAGTTCCAGTGGGAGGAAAGTGAATTTGATTTTTTTTCAGCATGATTCTTTTTCTTCCTTAGCTTCTGGTTTTGGGTTTTGTTTTTAACAAAGCTGTATTGGACATGTAAGCAGAATATACATAAAGAACAGAAACAATCTCAGAGTAAACTTGGGAGATAGAATTTACCTTGATAGTCAGTGTGAGCTGAAGCCAGATGTGATCGACACTGGGTCCTGGCTTCAGTTCATCTGTGTCTTTATTGGTAGTTTTCAATGTAGTTTGCTCTGTCTACCACAAAGAATCAATAAGCCCCAAACCACTTGACCTTGGTCCTTGCCTAATTATTTTTTGTTTATATTTATTTTTTTATTTGAGAGTGACAGACAGAGAAAGAGGGAGAGAAAGAGAGAGAGAGAGAGAAAGAGAATGGCGCCAGGGCTTCCAGCCTCTGCAAACAAACTCCAGACACGTGCGCCCCCTTGTGCATCTGGCTAACGTGGGTCCTGGGGAATCGAGCCTCGAACCAGGGTCCTTAGGCTTCACAGGCAAGTGCTTAACCACTAAGCCATCGCTCCAGCCTCTTGCCTAATTTTTAATACCCAGCATTATTTTATTATTTTATGGAATTAATCAATTAGTGAGTGCACTGAAGCTGAATAAGACCTGTTATTTAGTTATCTCAGTTGTATGTCTTAAAGGTTTATTATTAAAAAAAGGCTTTATAAAAAAAGGAATAAATATACAACTACACATCAAGAAGAATAGCATGACCTCTTTGGTAAACACACACACATAAGAAAAAAAGACAAAAGCCACTGATGTTATTCTTCTAAATATATGAATGTAATGAGTGAGGCTTTGGTATCATAGGTGTGTGATCAAAAAGAAATTTTTTTATGGTACTTAACATATGCTGAAACAGCCACCCATTGTTGTGATGGAACCCTAAGGCCCTAAAGGAGAGTGTTTATATCTCTATATTTTTCTCACCCATCTTTCTCAGATTTGCATAATGTTTTTCTGTCTATTTTGTATAGCTTTGGCATTCATTCAGACACTAGTGATTCTCACTATCTGAGAAGCATAAATATAAGCTGTTGGTGAAACAGTTGATTATTTGTGACCTATTGGAACCTACATTTATAACTACAGTAATCAGGTGTGGGCCACTTTGCAGGTAGAATGAATAAAACAATTCCAGCTGTTTCTTAATGAGTTCTGCTTAGTAAAGTCAGAGCATTCATGACAGACCTTGGAGTGCTTGCTATGAAAGTAACTAGTTTGTCCAAAATAACGGATGCTTTAAGGTAAGGTCTCTAGGTCAAGTTTGGAGTATGCCTCTCTTTTTAACTGCTTAATCTAAAAGTATCTTATAATTTATTTAGAAATTTATCCAGCAAATAGTATGATTTGGAAATAAAATAACATGGAAAATCCATCAATCAAACACACACACACACACACACACACACACACACACACACACGGTTTGGAATTCAAGGCTCACATTTAGAGGTAGAGTAACTAGAAGATGAATTTATGTTTTTTACTAGGCACCCTTTTCCTAGACCAGAGGCACAAGTCAGATTTCTAGCTCTGAGGCTGGATGCTGATTGCCACAGAGAGCTGTGAGAACTCAAACAGAATCATGCCTGATATAGATAGGAGAACATATTGTTATACAAATGGTGGGGGCCTCCCTAGATTCAAAGCAATGCCATGCAGTGCTGCTATACAAATGAGTAAACCCTGGCTTTGTATATCACTGAGTGAGGAAACTGGTCACATTGACTAATATGTAGAAATATTTTTTTAAAAAACATATTGAATAAAGAAGTGTTCAGGTGGTAGATGAGAAAAGATATGCTGCCTAGGGAAAAATAAAAGTCAGCTGTATGAAATCATATATGAGTAGTAAGATAAACGTCTCTTCATAGATTTTTCCCAATAATATCATTTCACATATTCTTTTAAATGCTTCACTGAAAAAGGCTGCAACCTAATTTTAGTTACAGAAGATCTGTGACTTTACCTTGAAACTCAAAACATTCCTTCCTATTTTAGGTCTCTACATTTTATTTAGAATTTTGATTGCTAAATGTTTGTCATTTACATAATGTTATCTTGGATAACTGCCAAATTGTGATTGATAAAATTATGGATAATTTTTCATGGCAGATGATAAAATTATCCAATGTGGGGCTCATGAAACAATATCACATTAGAATCATTTTTTAAATTTTCATTTCTTAATATTCTCTCTCTCTCTTTCTCTTTCTCTCCTATATTTAAAATATTGGACATTAAGGTCCAAGAAGTTTTTAATTAAATACAAATAACTTACAAAGTGTGTTTAAGAAAATTAATTCTACACTTAGTCTCAATCTTTTAAAATATAGAAGGAGATTATAGACATTGCTGTCTCCCTGAATGATACAAGGTGGAAATGAGATAATTCATGTAGTGCTAGAGGTGCACTGTAGATATTCAAAGGGACAGTCATGAAAATTAATGAATTGTGTGTATACACAAATATGCATGTGTGTATGTAGAGGAAGGAGGTCAATGTCAGGTATCTTCCTCAGGTGCTGTCTACCTAATTTTTTGATACAAGGTCTCTGAACCAACAGCTGACTAATTCAGCTGGTCAAGGTAGCCAGGTTCCCCTAGGAATTCTGCTATCTTTGCCTCTCAAGTGCTAGAATTATAGGCAAATGCATGACCATACCTGACATTTATGTAAGTGCTATTTGGGGCTCAAACCTAGATGCTCATACCTGTTTGGTAAGCACTTTACTGAATAAGCCATCTTCACAGCCCCTGATTAAAAAAAAGCTTATGGTAAAATAAACTAATAGTATATAAATTCATTATTAATTTTGACATTCTAAGAAAATCTTAGCATTCACTTAAAAATTTTAAATTTATTCTGTAAAATGTGTAAACTCCAAAGGCATATTTAAAGAAAAATAATCATCCTCACCATCATCTTAAGAAATAAACTATTGCCAATATCAAGGAAGCCCAAATACAGTTCCCCAATTGAGCATCCATCTTATCCTCGAGAAGCACTGACATATAGAATGCTGTGCTCATAATTCTACTACTTTCCCTAATCATCTTCCTACTTGTGCACATTTGCCTGAAAATGAAAGTTTTATTTTGCCTGTGTTTGAACTTATTTGAATGAAATTGCATTCTTTGGATTTACCTTTCCTACTCAATGTTTCATTTCACAGATGAATTCATGTAAACCTGAGTTGTTCTAGACCAAGGATTGCAGGCTTTGGTTGTCATACATAAGACAGTAAATATTTTAAACTTTCTGGGAAATCCAGTCCATGTCAAAACTACTTTCATCTATGCTGTTATAGTTGGTATTTAAATGAGTAAATGTGGTCATAGTCCAATAAATCTTTATTTACAAAACAAAACAAAAAAAAAGTTTTGTATGGCTTGATCTGTACACTGTACTGGCCTCTGTTCCAGACCATTCACTCCTCACTGACAGAATTATTTTATATGAATATAATGCAGTTTATTTGTCTTAGGTTTTCATTGTTTTGGTTGTGTCAGGGAGTTATATGCTATTATCTTTCTATAAATAAAACTTTAATTTTAAAATAATTGGTGCAAAATTAGCAAAACAAACATAACATTTCAAGCTAGGCATGGCTGTAATTCTAGCACTAGGGATGCAGAAGCAAGAGTTCCAGGCCAGACTCAGCTACACAATATTTGTGGCTAGCCTGAACAACAGGACACTGTGCCTCCAAAAATAATAATAATAATAAAGAAAGAAAGAAAGAAAGAAAGAAAGAAACATTATGTTTGAATTGCAAAGAACTCTAAAAAGCAAATGATAATACTTACTGAATATTGTTAAGGAACCTACAATGTGGAGAAGCATTCAGATAGTTGGATAAGGAATATCTAGTTTAGTGAAAGAGTTGTTGTCTCCTAAATTGATGGCTTGATTCAAAGACTCTCTAGTAGAAAACTACTATTTTTCTGTCCTTTTTCTAGTGAGATTTGACAAGGTGAATTTAAGAATTTATTTATTTATTTATTTTAATGAAATAGCCATAGTCTTAAAAGACAAGGAGCTTCTGAAGAGGGCAGAGCACATCCTACCAAATAGTGAAATGCCTAACTAAGACAGAATAATTGATCAGAGGTTTAAATATAGCTCTTTTTCTATTTCAAGGTAATACATATGATATCCCTGGGCAAGATCACAGACACTCAATGTGTATGCTGCCTCCTACATACCTAGAATATACTTGAGCTTCTAAAGGTCCCTAGAGTTATCTTACTTGGCCACTGTGTTAATACAGTTTTAAAGTTATTTTAAAAAATGTAATACAATGTGTTGAGGCAGATATCATGAAGTGTTTATTTTATATACCTTTGGGATTAATTACTTGATATAGACTAAGTCAAAGTATGGGTGGATTTAAAACATTTTATTAGCCAAACATTTGATGTTTAGATTCCTACTGAGCACTGGCTTGCAGGGATGCTGTATGGCACTGCTAATTCTGTTCACAGGTTCTTTGATAATAATCTTTAAATGTAGTGCTGTGCAAATGGATGAATGTGCTGCTTTTCACCAACATACCACATCTATAGTGTAGTTGACTTAGCTTACTGTGAATCTGTTTTCTTTGCTTAGGTTCCTACACCATCCAGCTCAAGGAAATTTTATTGCATTGGGAACATTCCTTATCTTTCCATCAAAGCTATGTGACAGAAGATCTTTAAAAGTGGATGTTTCATGTTCATATACTGATGCCACATTCCAGGAATGATCGAGATATATTAACCTGAGAAATAATTTGAGAAAATAAAATTAATGGAAATTATCCTAAAGCAAATGGAACAATTTCCTTTATATGGACCTGTTATTATGTTTTTGATTCTTTTTGTAATGTTTATACAAATAAGAAACACTGAAGAAGACAAAATAAGAAGATGTGTTTGATAAGTCTTTCAGTGTTTACAATATGAAGGTTACCATGAGGGAAAGGCTCTGAAAACTAACCAGAGCCTGAACAACGGAAGGTCATTTTTATAGCACTGTGTCTCTCTATCCCTCTGTCTCTAATACATAAATAAATAAAAATAAAATCTTTTAATTTTCTTTCTTTCTTCCTTTCTTTCTTTCTTTCTTTCTTTCTTTCTTTCTTTCTTTCTTCCTTCCTTCCTTCCTTCCTTCCTTTCTTTCTTTCTTTCCTTTCTATCTTTCTGTTTGACAGAGGGAAGAGAGAGAGGGAGAGAAAGAGAGAGAGAGAGAGAGAGAGAGAGAGAGAGAGAGAGAACAGACACGTCAGGGCCTCTAGCCACTGCAAACAAACTCCAGACACATGTGCCACCCTGTGCATCTGGCTCATGTGGGTGCTGGAGAATTGAACCTGGGTCCTTACACTTCTCAGGCAAGGTCATAACCACTAAGCTATCTCTCCAGCCCACATTTTTTTCTCTTAACCCATTCATTATTTGATAACTTTCCAGGTTAAAAAAAAATGCTTTTTGGGTTTAAACTTTAAAGTAAATATTGGACTCAAACTTTTTGGTTCACATAATAACATAAAAAATTATGTTGTTTTGTTATATAAAATCAAGAAGAAAATGTTGGTGTTACATTCTAATTTTCAGTTTATTAATTTCAGACTGCCAAGGATGCCATAGATCCAGGTTAGCCAAAACAAGTATTTGGTCAAGAACATGTAATGAATTGTCAATAAAAATCAATTATTAATTGAATTTTCAAGATAATACTATCTTCTAATAGATAATAAAGTCTGTTAGAAGTTTTTTTAACCTTCATTTCAATTGTGCAGAAATTTGTCTAAGGTTTGAACCACACTTTTAGGAAAGTAATATTTATTTTTTAGAATGAGAAATCATAGACTTCACTTGGGAATTAACATGCTTTTGAATTACATCTAAATTGGCTTACAAATGGAAGAACATTTGCACAGAGATAGGGAAGATTGAATCAGAATTATATAAATGTAACACAATCATCTCACTAAGTGGTGATCTGCAAAAGTGGGCAAGAATTGTTTGCAAAAGCTATTGGGGGTGGGGAGAAGTAGCAAACTAAATCCACTATAAGGAGATACATAGAAATAATAGACATCATAGTAGAAACCAATGAAGTAAATGCAAAATAGAGGAAAAACTAAGAAAAACAAAAGCTAATTGCTTAGAATTACTAAACCAATGAACTTCAAGCCAGATACACCAGGAAGCAAAGAGGGTAAACAAACATCCACTGTCAGATACAAACGAGGCAACATCACTACAGAAAGTATAGATATGTTTTTAAATGTTTTATTTATCTTTATTTACTTGAGAGAGAGAGAGAAATAGTCAGGGAAAGAGACAGAGAATGGGAGTGCCTAGGGCCTCTAGCCACTGCAAATAAACTCCAGATGCGTGAGCCCCCTTGTGCATCTGGCTTACGTGATCTGGCTTACATGGGTCCTGGGGAATCAAACCTGGGTCCTTTGGCTTTCCAGGCAAGCACCTTAATCCCTAAGCCATTTATCCAGCCGCAGAAAGTATAGATATTAATATTACAGTATAGGTCTAGGGAGACTAAACTCCTGAGCAAGTGTAAACACTTGAGTTTGGATCCCAAGAATCCATGTAAAAGCAGTTGCAGTAGAGAAAGCATCTGTAATACCACTACACCTGCAGCAGGCTGGAAGATGGAGACAGGAGAATCTTCAGAAGCTCACCAGACATCTAACCTGGTGACCACAGCAGCAAACAAGAGACCCTGCCTTGTACAAGGTAAAAGGTGAGGACCAACCCGTGTGATTATTCTTTGACCTGTACACAATCTCTATGACATGCATTCCCCTGCACTCATATATAAACACACGTATACACACCTTCATTTTCATCAACACACAATTATAATACAAGCTTATGGTTGGTTGGACATATAAAATAGACTTGAAATTATGATTCCATCCTGACATGGAATAAAATACTGAACACATTGGAAATGATCTCTACTCACTGAGGAGAGTGTTTGCCCCTACTATGGAGAAACAGAGAGTCTGGACACACAGAATAAACTTACGAGAGAAGAAACTAAATGGAGAAAATACTAAAGGAACCAATATTGAGGCAGAAAAACATGACCTGGAAAATTTCTGGTGGTTCAGCGTGGACAAGAATCTGAGGTATAGTCTAAGGGCACCCAGTCACAGGGAGGCTCCCATGGTTTTGTGTGTTCTCTATCTCAAAGCTCCATGGGATCTTCAGAGTGGATATTGGAAGCCAATCTCTTATCTTTACAACTGGTAAAGGGAAAAAAGAAACATTTTAGAAACAAATGAAATCATTCTATATTTAGTATTCTGTTTAATCATTCTATATTTAATAGGAAGAGTTATTTTATTTCTCTTTGGTTTTAACTTAATGGGGGTTTTCTGAGTCCTATTTACCAGGGAGAAGAAAACACAGAGCTCCCGCTTCAGCCATCCCAGTCTAAGTGTGTGTGTGTGTGTGTGTGTGTGTGTGTGCTTTGTTTGTACTCAGAAATATTAGTGAAGCTTACAATCAAATAACTAAGGGACAAAGGCTCACCAAGCTTACCAAAGCACTAAGGTCTAAACCCAGGGATAAGCAGTGTTTCTCTCCCCCTCAATTCTACCACTTTTTCACTAGAGTAATAATGTCTTTTACTCAGTGTTTAAAGTTCACCTTGTAACAAAAACAATCATCAGATATATTAAATGATAAAAGTATTCTTTGGTAGGAAAGAACACACACCAAACAATAATCAAGCCATAAAAATCTTAAAGCCTATGATTAATAAGCTAATAGAAATTGTAGGCAACAAGTAAGATAGATGCATAAAGTAAGCAGATAGATGGAAATTCTAAGATGTACTCAAAAATAAGTGTTAGAGAGGAATTACACTGTACAGAACCCCAGCTTGCCTTTGATAGCCTGGACACAGCTGTGGAAAGAATCCCTAAGCTAGAGAATATAATAATAGAAACTTTCAAATCTGAGTAGCAAAGAAAACAAAAGACAATGAAGAAGTAGAATAAAATATTTAAGATCTGTGGGAAAATTGCATGAAGCATAATATGTCTACTAGGAGTACAACATGAAAGAAAGAGAAAGGAATAAAGAAAATATTTGAAGTAATAATGTCTGAGAATTGCCCATTTATTGTCATACATGAAACTACAAATCCAAAAACTTCAAGAAATACAAATGGAATCGATGCCAAGAAACAAAACCAAACAAAAAAAGAAAGGCTTAAGGAAAAAGTTGTGAAAGAACCAAAATGTACAAGTGGACACAGGAGGTGCTTACCTATAGCAGAAGCAAAGAGCAAGATTACAACAGACATTAAGAGAGCAGGAAAGAAAAAAAAAGAGGAAGATGAATTACTTAGCTCACTAAAATAACAATACCCCTGAAGCCCTGAATTCTGTACTCTAAAATTATTCTTTCAAATGATGTAGAAGTCACTCTTTAAAATAACTTGATGGAATTTGTTGAGAGTGGATTTGCCTTGGATGAAATTTCAAGTGTTCTGTGTTCAAAGAGGAGATACGTGGTACAGATTAGTAACTGTGATCTGCGTAAGGTGAGGAATGAGCGACAGAATCAATGGAGCATTAGAGGGGCTTTCTGGACAACTGTTCCCACTTGGACTTCAGGGTGGAAAGGGAAGATGGCTCAGCTCAGCCAGGTGGCTTCATTCATACCTCATGTCAGCAGCACCAACTCCTTCAAAGAGCTTTTCAGTATTTTCAGAAATTGTCTTTAGGTGTTGGTGTCAGAACATAGGACCACAGGGACATCTGCATGTCATTAAAAAGAGGATTTGTACGGGAGCCATGGCAGCCACGTGCACAGGATCTCAGACAGAACAGGGACCCGTCTCGGCTGTGGGCCTCTGGAAGATATTTTCAACAATTCTGCAAAAGCACATCCTCGTAAACTGTGGGCCGCAACCCCACATGGGGCCACGTAACTGAGTGTGGGTGTCACAAACATTTTGGGAACTGTGAAAAGTTTCTGAGAGTGCAATGACCAAAAAATCAGTTTAAACTCTTTTTTACAATGAATCTAAGGTGTGTCTGGCAACGTGTGATGGTGATGTGTCACATGATGTCTTTGCAGTTTTGGTTCTGAACACAAACATAGGCACTTTGCTATGTGCATGCTGTCAAACCATGTAACGTCAACAAATGTGGGCTGAAACACTTCATTTCAGACTATTGTATGTTATGCATCACAATGCATATGTAAGTCTTCTTTAAGAAATATTTGTTTAATTATGAAAAACAAAGACTTTTAGTATTTCACTACCATCCTTCCTCAGCATGTATCAAATGATTATACCTTTGGATTTTATTCTTTTACAGTTTGATTTTAAATGTTGCTATTTGTGTTGTTGAATTTTCATTAAAAAATGTTGAATGATGGGCTGGAGAGATGGCTTAGCGGTTAAGCGCTTGCCTGTGAAGGCTAAGGACTCCGGTTCGAGGCTCAATTCCCCAGGACCCACGTTAGCCAGATGCACAAGGGGGCGCACGCGTCTGGAGTTCGTTTGCAGTGGCTGGAAGCCCTGGCGCGCCCATTCTCTCTCTATCTATCTGCCTCTTTCTCTCTCTCTCTCTCTGTCACTCTCAAATAAATAAATAAAAATGAACCAAAAAATATTTTAAAAAATGTTTAATGAGAGCCGGGCATGGTGGCGCACGCCTTTAATCCCAGCACTCGGGAGGCAGAGGCAGGAGGATCACCGTGAGTTCGAGGCCACCCTCAGACTACATATTGAATTCCAGGTCAGCCTCAGACAGAGTGAGATCCTACCTTGAAAAAAAAAACAAAAACTAAAACAAAACAAAACAAAACAAAAGTTCAATGAAATTTTGCTTGAGATTAGGACAAAATTTACATTTGTGAACTATCCCTAAGCATAGTTATGCTGCTTTACATTATGTGTTCACTTGAAGCAGTATTATCAGCATTAACAATTATAAAATTTAAATAATTATCAACTCTGAAAACCACCAAGAATGCTCTCTACAACCCGAGACCTCTTAATCCCCAAGATTTAATTCTTTAGGTAAAGAAAAAAACACCTGATTAGTATAGGCATCTGATCTTTAATAAATGGCATAGGTATATGTATATCAAGGAATTGTTCGAAAATAAATGTATTTCTCATTTATTATCAGTAAGTGCTATATTCATATATATCTATTTTAAATAACCTATATACTCAGGGTCATGAGTGGGAAAAGTTTAATGAACCCATTATAAAGAATCAATCATTATTTTGTTATTAGACACCACGTGAAATTCTGTTCTGAGGGAATGTCAGCACTAAGCAGGTTTAGTGTTTTGTAGCAAATGTCTCAGAATTGAAAACACTCCCTCACAGAAGAGAAAGGCTCAGAAGATTCAGGGCTTTAAATATGGGAGAGCTGAAACTTTAAAGGTCACAGGACCACTTCCAAGGTTGTAAGAGCTGTAAACAACTGCTGAGGGACAGGCAGACCAATGCCATGTAGCCATTCTCTTCTGAGGGGAGGATGGAGTCAAGAGGTCAACAAGCCTGGAGAACTGAAACTGAAAAGGTCACACCACCCACCACTCCCCAGAGAGGAGCCCTAGACAACTGTTGAGGGGCAGACTCACCAATATTGGGTAGCAATTTTCTCTGAACTCAAACATTCTCTTTCAAAGGGAGGAGGGAGTCAAGAGGAAAAGAAGTTTGGGAGAGCTGAAACTTACGAAGACCCTCCCTAAGGTGATGCAAAAGGTAAAGAACTGCTTGAGGAGAGGTTCTCTGCCCTGAGGAGCTGCCTGAACGTTCAGTCGTGTACTTCAGAGCGATTTTATTTAGTTTCTGTGGGAAGTTACCTATTTACCTATGCTGGAGTGGGCTTCTGCGTCACGTACCTGCCTTTGAGTCATTCCTGCTTCTGTAAGCAACCCCTCAATTTGTTCTTCAAGTAACCCCAATTAATTCAGTGGCTCTCCAAATCTTAGGTATCTAGGTCTGTTGGCTGAGGCCTGTTGAAGGTGGGTAAACTGTGTTCATGCCTCCACAGGAAAAGGGTTTCCCATGACACTTAGCCAGAATTGTCGTGAGTTTGAGGTTAGTATGAGCAACACAGTGGCTTTTCCTTATATATGAATTTTCATACTAGCTTTACTTGTAATACCTTAGTTATAAACAACGCAAATGCTCACCAATAGCCGAAAGGATAAAAAATGTGTTATAGCCTGAGGTACAGAGTCATTGAACAACAGAGTCAGCTGACATTGTACACAGGAACATAGACGGGGCGCAAAATAACTGTGCTGAGGGAAGAAGTGGGCAATTTAAAAAAATATTCAAAAGCAAATCTATGGTAGTCAAAAGGGAAGCAGTAAGAGGGGAGCAAGATGTATCGGGAAAGAAATGAGTGAAACAGAAAATATGACGTGAAAATGGAAAGGAAGCTGACAGTGAGAACACAGGGGGAGGGACAGAGGAGAAGTGTATCAAGGAGGAGCATGAAAACCAACGCCTTAGAAACATGCTAAAGTTAGACCTAGCTCTTTGTATACTAATAAGAACTTAAAGTTAGAAAAGAGAAGCAAATCAGTAGTTTCTTGAGGCCAGTAGTGGGTGAGTCTGAGTGGCAGGAAGGAACTGCAAAATTTCACAGGGAGACTTGAAGGTTATGAATATGTTTATTGTAAGCTACGATTTTGGCACAGAGAAGAAGAAAGGCAAGAGAGAGCACGAGAGTAGCATTCAGGAATCTGTTCTGGACCACAGGAGTCCTAAGCATTTTAAACAGTCTACCAGTTTGGTGTGAAAGTTGCCTAAGGGTTAGTTTATGAACTATTACCAGCAAGTATTACTGAAACACCAGTAATTCATAGTACCTGGTAGAATACTTTTCACAATGGTTGGGACACAATTCCAGACTATAGCTTTCACCAAAATGTCACAAAACATCACAGAGATGTGACAATATTTTATAATGTGGCTGAACGCTCAATTTAATTCTTATAATAACCAATAATTTCGTGATTGAGGAAAGTAAAATTTCTGTATTTCAGAATAGTGTGACCAACATATATTATGATGGTTAAGGTTACGTTATAGAATACAGGGCACTTATATATCTTCAAGGCCTCCACTTGTTATGTGAACATGTTACCAGGGAGGGTGTGGTGGTGGATACCTTTGACTTCAGCATTCAGGTGGCTGAGGTAGGAAGATACCATGAGTTCAAGGACAGCCTGTACCACATGGTGAGTTTCAAGCCAGCCTGGGCCAGAATGAGACCCTGCCTAAAATAAAAGGAATAAGAAACCTCTAAGGTCACCAGTGACCTCTTTGTTGGGCTGGAGAGATGGCTCAGTGGCTAAGGCCCTTGCCCAAATTACCCAGGTTCAATTCCCCAGTACCCATGTAAAGCCAGATGCACAAAGTGGCACATGCATCTGGATTTCATTTTCAGCAGCTAGAGGCCCTGGTGCACCCATTCTGTTTGCCTCTGTTTTCTCTTTCTGTTTGTGCTTGCAAATAAATAAATAAAAATATTTGAAATAAACAAAACAAGGGGAAGCTTTAGTGACTTCTGTTTTGAAATATTCCTATGTAGCTTAAGCAATAATATGAAGTTGACAAAATGTTTTTTTTAAGTAATAAATGATTATAATCATTTGCAGTGGCAGTTGTAAACAGTCTGAAAAATTGTGTGAGGCTTGAAATAAATCATTTTCTAAAAATTCTTCCTCTATGTAATCTTGAAAAGGAAACACTAGAGTTGGCTAAGATATGACTTGGTCTCTTAATGATTCGCCTAGGCTTACAGCAAATTTTAAAATTAAATTTTAAAATTAAATATAGAAGAAGAATACTCAATTGTGAGGAAATTTAGCATACATATAAGTAAGGAACTATTTCTTTTTCATTAGCTAATTACATGATAAAGTAAACAAACTCAGCACAGATTATTCTGGTGAAATCTGAAATCTTAGCCCTCTGAATGGATGTCATAGAAAATTAAAAAATAACCTCTTACTATCTGTAATTAAGAACTCTAAAACCAGGCTGGGGAGAGGACTTAGCCATTAAAAATGCTTGTAAAGCCTTCCAACCAGGGTTCAATTACCTAGGACCCAAAACATCCAGACACACAAAATGGCATGTGCATCTGGAGTTCATTTGCAGTGGCAAAAGGTCCTGGCAGGTCCATGCTCTTCCTTTCTATCTCTAATAAATAAAAATGTTTAATTTTTTAATAACTCAAAATTCAATTTACTCTTCTAACAAAGACAGAATACATTCTAGTTTTGCATGATTATATTATTTGACAGTCTGGGTTTATGAGTTTCGCTTTACATATTATCTTATAAGTGAGCCAATAATATGGTGTAAATTTTTGCTAAATTTTCAGTATCTCTCTAAGGTTTCTTTCCAGAGTCAGCAATTACAAACAAAAGTAAATAAAATCAAAGAAAATAAGAATTCCCTTTCCACAACTTCCTGACTCTCCTAATACTGCCCCCCCCAAACCCACAGTACTTCATAAATTAGTAGATTTTTCCATATTGTGGAATGAACTGTGACTGGACAAAAGTACAATGATTTAACCCTCTTGTCCAAGAGAAATAAAAGAGATTATGGGACCTATCACCCTCTGGGGCACTGGACAGATGCTATAATGGATAAAATATGTTTAAATCCACTGAGAATAAATGATAAGTTCTTATCGTAAACATTCTTTCTGTTGCCACTTTTCCTTAAATGAACAGACAGTGGGGGATGGGTAAATCTCACTATATCTGACTTGTTGCCTGGGCTGCATTGAGTAAAAGGACTGTCACACAGTTATATGTACTACTCTTATGCCAAACTGATAGTTTTATATATTGTATATACACCTTGAGAGAACTATACAACCAGGGTCATTGGCTGCTCAGGTTGTGCTCCAAACAGCGCAGTCATCCTGGGCAGGTCAGCCTCAGACAGGGCTGTTTCAAACAGTATGTTCACAAATATATCACATACATTTGGCTACTACAGATTTCAGTGAACACTTACATGAGCTTGTGACCACTTGCGCCTAGGCCAGAGGGGAAGTCTTTCTATTGCTTCCGCAAAATGACTGCCTTGGTTGGTGATAAATAGGCAACTGTTGTGATTGGTGCAAACACAGAACTTTATTTACCTGTAAGGTGTATTGTGATTGGTGAAAACCTTCCATCTCTGGAAACGTAAGTGTTAGGTAGGACGGGATCCCAAAATGTAGTCACCAAGGACAGTGGAAGGGCGACAGAGACATAAGGAATTAGGTTATCCACATTCCTCAAGAAACTGCCCAGCCATTATCCCTTCCAGACCTAACAATGCCCCAGGTCATCATTTCCTGCCCCCTTATTTCATGAGTCACCTGGTCACTGTTCTGGTGTCACACCCTGGCTATCTTGGATCTCCCCTAAAGGAGCTTTTCTTATTCAGCCTTTTCCCTTCCTCACCTTCCCCCAGCTGAAGAAGTCCTGTAAGGCCCACTATCTGGAAACTCAGGTTGGCTATGCTCCTCTCTTGTGAGCCAGCCCCGGCAGCTCCTGGTTTTCCAGAATAAAAGCTTTCATCTTTGCCTCAGAGCGGTTTGTGTGGTCTCGGTCACTCCCGAACCTTACAATAAGCAGGTGTTTGGCTCATTTAGTGAGTCAGTTGCGAAAAACCCTCGCATCAAAGGCTTCTCTGGAGTGGTCTTCTCTTATCTATATGTACTAGCATGGTCAGAACTGGTAACAAAAAGAAATAGCAGAGAGAGCAGACTGACAGCAATGCCACCACTGACAGAAAAGCACCCAGGCAGCAGGCCACACAGCCAAAGTGACAGGAGGAGAAGAGGCTGCCAAACAGTGCAAGAGACTGGTCAGAGGAGGGATGTGCAGGATGGTGGAGTACTGAGAGGACTCAGAACCAAAGCTAAAGGATAGAAGGTTGCAAGCAGCCAGAGAAACTGCATGCAGGCCCTGGATGCTGGAAGAATTATAGAGAACTGTCCATCATTTAGGCGCGATGGTCTCAGACACTCCAGGCTGTAAATTCTGGCGATTAATAAGTGCTGGCGCTTCTTGGATACACCTAGGCCTGCCTGGAGGTTTTAACAGCAGCTTCTGCTGGGGGATGAGGTATCTTGACTTGCTAGGACTGTACAGGAGCTGCCGCAGCTGTGTAGTTAAGGGTTTTATGCAGAAGCCTGCAACAGAGCTCCATCACTAGAGGGTACCACTCACTGCTACTCCTGCTTGCCTGCCGCTGCTGCTTGCGAGAATGTGTACAAGCTGCCAAAGACGGGTGCTGGAGGACCTGGTTCTTTTTTGTTTTTGAGGTTTTTTTTTGTTTATTTTTATGTATTTGAGAGCGGCAGAGAGAGAGAGTGAGAGAGAGAGAGAGAGAACTGGGCACGCCAGGGTCTCCAGCCACTGCTAAACGAACTCCAGATGCATGGATCACCTTGTGCATCTGGCTTACGTGGGTCCTGGGGAATTGAGCCTCGAACTGGGGTCCTTAGGCTTCACAGGCAAGTGCTTAACCGCTAAGCCATATCCCTAGCCCAGGACCTGGTTCTTGACAGCCTATGGTTTCTACCTGGGCAGAGTCCAGCGGATTAGCAATCGGCAGAGAACGGCAGTGTTTACTTGAATCTGCAAACTGAGTAAAGCTCTATCCTTAAACAATGTATGTGGGCATTACACATTTCACAGAGCAGGGGAAGGGTAAATTCTCTCTCTTTTTCTGCTATTGGACCTTTGAGCTCCTAGTTCTTAGGCCATGAGAAGTCAGAATTATGTAACGTATATCCAAAGTCCCCACCCCCCCCACCTGAGCAAGGCACTGTTAGCTCTCCTGGTCTTGGGGGATTTATTGAGTTATACCACTGGCTTTCCTAGGTCCCCAATTTACCTAAGGCAAACAGAGAGCCATCTTGGCCTTCATAGTCATGCAATCTAATTCACTCAGTAAATGCCCTCTTATATGTGCCCTGTTCCCTACTGGTTCTGCTCTTCTGTAGAACGCTGACAGCTGCATTTTACATAATGATAGGCTACTGCATTTCCCAGATTTAGTTTACAGAATTACATATCTTTATAAAGTAATTCCAAGAGGGCTCTTTAGTTTTGGATATTGTAATTGACAATAAAAACACAACAATGAGAGAGAAATGCTTCTCTGAGTTGCAAACAAGACTTTGTATCTTAAGTTACTTGCCAATTTTCACTAGACTTAAAAAAAAAATAAAAACTCTCCTGTCTATGTATCAAAGTTGGAGGTCCCCAGTGAACCAAAATTTCTGTCATTTGAGATCCTAAATTAACATAGAAATAAATAAATAAAGTTACCTACTAATTTTTTTACTTCCTATACTAGGGAAAATGTATTCATCACTTCTCTAGCAGAAATCACTAAATGATCACCTGTAAAACCAGATCTTGAGTGGAGGGAAACAAAGCATTGAATGATGTCACAATAATTAAACCTAATTCTTTGTAAGCTAATAAAAATTAAAATAATAAAAAATTAATCCACATCTTTGGTGTTGCCAAGATAGGAAATAATATATTATCTGTGTGAACCCAAACTGAAAACAAAACAAAATCCACTAAAAATGTAGAAAAGTTAGAAGAATATCATTATTTATGTATGCATTTATATGTTCATTAAATGTAAGAAAATGTCTACTTGGACTTATATTAAGAAAGACATATATATTGCCTTTTTAGGCAAGAAAGCTTACTTTGTTAAATCAAGTGAATGTTCTCAGACATCTCAGTAGAAGTTCCAAAACTCAGTAACGCATAATGTTTGACATAGTAAGATCATGACTTCTATGACGATAAGAATAAAACTCACAATTTTCCTTAACTTACTATGTGAGGCAAGCACCATAATAATGCCAAGACAATTCCCAAATGCATTTCAGAAACTAGACATCTATTTATGTATGTCTGCATACATCTATGCAGTATGAGTTTTTTCCTTTCTGTCTTTGCATGTGTTTGTCTCTATGTCTACACAATGGAGTGGTAAAGTGTCAACTTGATAAAAATTCATCACTCAGGACTGGAGAGATGGCTTAGTGGTTAAGGCGCTTGCCTGCGAAGCCTAAGGAACTAGTTTGATTCTCCAGGTCCCATGTTAGCCAGATGCACATGGTGGCAAATGCGTCTGGAGTTCGTCTGCAGTGGCTAGAGGCCCTAGTATGCTCGTTCTCCCCCTCTCCCCGCATCCCTCTGTCTCTAATAAATAAATAAATAACATGATAAAAAATTTAAAAATTTCTGGCTGGAGAGATAGCTTAGCAGTTAAGGCTCTTGCCTGTGAAGCCTAAGGATCCAGGTTCAATTCTCCAGGTCCCACATAAGCCAGATGCACAAGGTAGCACATGCATCTGCAGTTCATTTGCAGTGGCTAGAGGCCCTGGCACACCCATTCTTGCTCTCTCCTCTGTCTCTCTTACTCTCTCTGTGTGTCTCTAATAAATAAATAAAAATAAACCTTAAAAAAATTTAAAAAATTCATCACCCAGTACTCCCTTTTTATTTTACTGTGACTATGTATAGGGGTCATGGCCTTGAGAGATTCAGATGTCTGTGGGAGGCAGTGACCTCTTTCTAGCAAACACATCTCTAAGTTATTTAGTCAAACATGAATCTAGATATTACAACACAGGAATCATGCAAATATGGGTAACATTATTTATATCAGATTGTATAAAATAAAAAATTAATTAATATGGATTGATTTTAGAACCTGGTTCAAAGATTTTTAGGACATTTAAACCATCTCTGAGTTCAGAGCTTGCAAAGAGTACTTGGGTCTGTAATTGCTTTTCTTTCACTCTTGGTCTTTCTCTCTTACTGACATTTGTGGACACCAAGCCTGATGGTTGCATCGGAGCTATGAACCTTCTCACGATCTTCCATTCCTGCCTCTCTATGAGCAGCAAGTACTTGAACTCGTGCTATAGAAGTCAAACATGTTTGAGATTTCCTTTGCTTGTCTTTCAAAGGTTGGGCTTGCGGGTACGAGTGTATGAGTCAGTTCACTGTAAAAGTTTTAAGTAAATGTGTGCACACTCTGATTCTACTCTGATTGACCCTGAAAAACATAGTGTTAAATGTAATAAATGCATTCTAGGACAAAATTGAACACCTAGACACATAGCTAGTTAATCACCTACAGGAAAATGAAGTGCAACCTTTTTGGTTATCTTGTTTTCCAGGGTGGAGTGTTTATAACTCCTACCAGTTACCATGCAAAGTCCTCAATAGCTAGAATCTTTAAACTGTGGGAAAGACTAACTGCATTTGCCTAGAGAATTATCAGATGGTCTCATTGAATTATTCTGAAGGTTATGCTACATATAGCTTTACTTCTTTTTCTGAATTTTGGAAAGGGGAAAATAATTTACAAACTTAGACATATATTGTCAGCTCATATCATTGACAGAAACATTAAGTCAAGCCGGGCATGGTGGCGCATGCCTTTAATCCCAGCACTCAGGAGGCAGAAGTAGGAGGATCACCACGATTTCGAGGCCACTCTGAGACTACATAGGGATTTCCAGAACAGCCTGAGCTAGAGTGAGACCCTACTTCGAAAAACCAAAACAAACAAACAAACAAACAAACAAAAAAACTATTAAGTCAATAACATAAAGTTTTCACAGTACTAGAAGAAAAATAAAAACCAACAGCTCACTTGAAAGATGGGCAAAAGATATGAACATGCATCCTAGTGTGGTGGTGCATGCTTTTAATCCCTGCGCTCAGGAGGATTGCCTCGAGTTCGAGGCCACCCAAAGACTACATAGTGGAAAAAATAAAATAAGAAGATGTGAACATTGCACATTTCCTTTCATAAAGAATAAATACCATTTGGCCAGTAAACAAGTGAGAAGATATTCCGTTTTATTTGAAAATAGAGAAATGCAAATTAACACTATAAATTGATGCCTTTTGCACATGTTCCACTTGCAAAAATTGATTATTCTGATGCTGTGAAATGTCAGAGAAGATGTTGTTTCAAAGCAAATTCTTGTAACTTTCTGTATATAAACATTTTGGAAAATATTTTGACATTATTTATAAAGATGAACATTCATATGTCAAATGGTTGTAGAATCATGTTCCTTAGATATACCCAAGAGAAAACACTGCACATGTACACAAGGCATATTTAGAATATTTCAGGATGTTTACTACAGGCTTAAGATGTCTTATAGAAAAACAGAAAAAAATACAATTTATAAGATAATAAATAAAATGTGTGCAAAATTCAAATGTGTTTCAAAAGTAAAATAAATGAATTACACTCCTATGAGTTGGAAGTGGTTGGGCTGTCAAAGTTCGTATACTGGAAACTGGTCTTCAATGTAATTATTTTGAAATAATATTGGGCCCAGTGGTAACTGGTCTGATTATGGGGCAAAAACTTAGAAATGGACAATGTTGTGAGAGACTGGATTAGTTTTTTCAGGAGTAAGTTGGGTCTTGAGGGACAAGATTAGTGACTGTGAGAATATGCTACTTTACATCAAGTGAACTTCTGTCTGTGTCATGCATAGCTGCTTTTCATATGTTTAAGTATATATATTATGCTTTGACACCTTATGAAGCTAAGAAAATGCCAGTGATGTGCGTTAGAACTTCCAAACTATGAGTTACATAAACTATTTTTCATAGTACATTGCTCAGCCTCAGGTATTTTGTCACAGCAATAGAGTGCAGACTAATATACCCACCTAGCTATATGTAGCAATATTGATGAGATATGGAATAACTAAGTGAATGCTAAGCACTATAAAATAATATAAAATGATACAGTTTTGTAAACATTTTTGCAGATATCATTTACATTAAATTTTATGCAAGAGTAAGTCTTTGAGGGCTTTAAAACATTCAGTCGAGTCCATTAACCATTGCATTCACTAACAATAGAAGTATCAATAATGTTTAACACAAAGTTTATGGAGGAGTTTGGAAAGAGCTTGAATAGTTAATACTCAAGGAAGACCCAGAGATGAAAAATACTGAAATTGCCAAAAAAAATCTTAGTGAACATTGTTGCTGAAGAAGATTCGGGCATATTTCAGAGCTTGAGGGGATGTATGATCAGAGCCTTGGGCTGAATATCACAAAATACAGTATGCATTTATATTGCTGGAGATGATTTAGGATTCAGGCATAATTTCAGGGACAGGTCCTTGGAAAGCCTCTAGAAAGCAGCTCAGAACTTGGGTGCTAAGACCTGAGTAGAGATAGCATCCAAGTGCCTGCATGTTTAGTGCTGGCTTCCCAGAATGCTGCTGTCAGGGAAGGGTCAAAGCTTTGGGACATGGAGCCTCGTGGGAGAAATGTACCCAACTGAAGGCATGCTCAGAGTGTATTGTGAGACCCAACCTACTCCTCTCTGTTCTGCTTTAAGATCTGACCGCTTACTCCACACTCTTCCGTAGTGACATGCTTTCTTCAGAAGTGAAGCTGTCAGGGCTGCCCAGTAGTGGGATTTTGAGCCTCCAAAATTGTGCCAAATAATTCTCTTTCCCCTATAAAGTTAGGTTTTTCTTTGGGGGGTGGGGGGTATTTTATTGTAGTAATGAAAACATAAACCGATGTGGAAGACTAATTTTATCACTGGGATCTCACTTTCTCTACCCTTTGGTTCCCTGGTCCTTTTGAGTTCTGCTGCATGAATGCATATATATATATATATATATATATATATATATATATATATATATATTAGGACAACTCAGATTCCATTCATTGTGAGGAAGGGTTCCATCCTCAGTGATGTTCGTGTCTGCTAGTTTCTGACTGACGACCCAACAGTACTGAGAAATGGTGCCATTAAGTTCAACTATATCTGAATATGTGGAGAGGGGTCTTTGGAGCTGGTGCATAGATGAGTATGGGAGAATTCAGAAGAGTAATGTAGAGAAAGATCAAAATACTACAACTAGTAATTAAGGATGCTACTTCCAGCATCAAGAACTAATTATGCTAAGAACTAAAGAACAGCAAAGGGTGACATATACTTATCTTTGGACCATATTTTCTTGCATGTAGGATCATCAGAGAGCAAGGTTGAGGGCAACACTGTGCTCCTTCCAAAGAGCTTCTCCATGGAAGTGTCTTAAATGCATAGGTCAAGTACAAGAGCTTGAATTTCATGCTCATATATATATGATCCATCGTAATAGTACAAGGTTTCTAAGATTTCTTCTAGCGTAATAAAGAGTAAACACCAATAAAATTAAATACTGATCTTATTTCAGTATGCTTAATATACCAAGTATCAAATCAAACTGCTGAGAGGGCCTGTGGGACAGAATCTGCAGTGAACTACGTTAGATTGATATGAGAAGGCTTGGGTGTGGAGTGGGAGACAGAAATGCAGGTGAGAACAGGGAAGTGGTTATGTTGGGTTGGAAAATGTCAAATAAGCTTGTCTCTGTAGATATGTAAAACTGTCATACATAAGCTTAAAGTAGCTGTAAAAGTCTATGATTCACTCAGTTGTGTTTGGACTTAGAGGATGAACCTAGAAGGAGAAAATACAATTAAAATAGCTTGGGGAAATAGAATTCGAAGTGTGCATGATGGTTCAAAGGAAATGTCCCTCTTGGGCCCATGTGTGTTGAATTCTTGGTTCCCAGCTGCTGTGGAAAGTTGTGGAGCCTTTGGGAGATGGAGCCTTACTGGAGGAAGTGTGCCACTGGGGCATGCCCGTGAGCCCAGGCCACCGGGTGGTCACTTACTGGTACACCCTTGCCACAGCCTCCCAGCGGGTGAGGAAAGATCTGGTGCTCCGCTGTGTGCTATGCCGTGCTTTCCGTGCTACGGCGAAGCTTCGGCTCGAGGCTGTAAGCTGAAGTCCCTTCCTTTTCATAAGCTGCCTCTGGCCCGGTGTTTTGTCCCAGCAAGGAGAAGTTAACTTCTACAGTATGAAAAGAGGAAAGTGATGTTCTATAAGACTTTCGGAGTCCTCCTGTCGTGTAGAGGTTGAGCACAGGGAGGAAAGCGATGTAAAATTCATGATGGAGACTTCAATGGAGTTGAGGGATTTTCCTCACACTGACCAAAGGCAGTCAGGGATTCTAGATATTCTGGAAAAGTGTTGACCAACCTGTGTTAGAGAAAACATAGATGGATTCTTCCCAGTGACGTTACTGGTTTTTGTACTTCTTTTCCTTGGACAGAACTTTCTGCTTATTATTTTATGTTCTTTTTTCAAAATAAAAACACATATAACTAACTCTTATTGTAAATAATTAGAATAATAAACATGGACACAAAAAAGGAGATAAATAACCTCCCAACTAACCATTATTAACATAAGACTAGTAGGACTCATTTGCCCCTTTCCGTATATGTTCAGCTAAAGAGGTGGATGGGGAAGCTAGATAATATAGAATTGTGCTTTAAATTATAATTTAATGTGATTCTTCAAATTATTTTAAGTTGATTAAAAAAATAAAGATTCTGAAGTATCTAAAGTAAGTAATTTTGTAAATATCACCTATAGATTCCTATAAACTATGAGAAGTACTAATAAGATAAAAACTCTTATGCTTTTTGACATTCATTTCAAACAGCACTTTAGCATTTCAAGCATTTTAAAACATTTAGCATGTATACTCTCCAGTCTCATTTCCTATACATTTCAACTTTCTGAGTTGTCCTGAGATTTGAACTGTCAAGTTTAACATTTGCATTCTGCTCCTCAGACATAATCTATGCATTTTCCCTTTTGCATTTGTTTTTTGATGGGTTCCAGTTTATGTTTAAATGACTTGACTGTGCTTATTTTTAAGTTCTCCTATATGGCAAATTCTTTGAAGTTTGGAATGTTTCTGAATGCCTGATTGTTTACTGAAACAGAATCAGGAGTTGGCTGTAAACTGATTTTAGATCACAATTTTATTCCTTAATCCTTTGCAGATTTTAGTCTTTCTTTTGACAGTCTATTTTGATTATTTTCTTCTTGGAAGCATGAAGTGTATTTTAGAATTATATTTTATGTAAAAGTACACATGCATGTCATTTGAAAAGTTGAATATTCGTACCATGAAAGCCTGAAATGAACACTTAGTTCTTCATGTTACCCCTTCAGTGATTTCTAATCCATTATTCCAAACTTTAAAGCATTTAAGTAGTTCCTTCTGCTAGTTGCTTTCATGATTATAAATAATTTTGCTTTAATCATTTGATAATCTGTTTTAAATAGCCTTTAGTATGCTGCATTATAAAATATACTTAATTATCTCCTATAGAAATATATACTCTCCCTTCTCCTTTCTGATATTCTTCATAGAGCACTCTTTCTTGAGATAATTTCTAATAGTCATCAATCCATGAAAATATAAAAATTATGGACAACTAAGGGAAATATTGTGCTAATATTACAGTGCCTTTCTAAGGACAATGCTTTATTTGTCCTGCAATTCATGTCAGCTTTGACTTTATTTTCCACATTTTCGGCAAGCTCTTTAGTATTACTGACCTCTCTCTGCCACTCTCTTGCTTCTGTCTGGATTGGACTGCTCTCTACTCTTATCTCACAAGTGTTACTTGAATATTTTCCGTGATATCCCTGTCCTTCCCTTTGCACATCGTGATGTTGACTTGTGTCTGATTCACACATGCACATCTTCCTTAGTCTAATTCCCATTGACTGCTTGACTCCTCCAGCTAAAGACTTAACTAGCAGTAGAGCAAATGGAAATAGTTTTGTGATCTTACACACCAGATGCGATGGTCTGCTGGTTGACAGTCTAGAGAAAATTCCAGGTCTGACAAATTTTCTCTCCCAATGGCTGTAGGTGATTGTCATCATGACAGAAAGAAGTCAACTGAAATCCTATGTCTGCAGTTTTTTCTTGGGAACCTTTACTCTCCACTTTGCCTTCTTAAAACTCGTAAGATCTTCATTTGTTAAGGGGTATGAAAGCCTTGTGACACTATCACAGTAGCTTTTTAGCATTTATTTTGTTGGCTATTTGGTGAGGACTTCATTAGTACATTCCATATTCTCCCATCTGAGCAGACTGCATTAATCCTGTCTGTGAAAACTTGCTAATCTCCATTTTCTTTTCTGTAACTCATACTTCCAGCTTTGACACAGGGCTGATATTTTTCATTTTTTCCCTTTTTATTTTGTTAATTTTGGTTAGCACACAAGAAATGGGTTTCAATACGGCATCTTCATACATATATGTCATTATACTCTGTCACAATCATTTAATTTTTTTTGAAATCGTCTATATTCTTCTACAGATTTCTATATTTGTATCATCCCACTCTTCCACTGAATTCTGTTTCTGAAATAAATCATTTGATTTTGCAAGATTCATTTTTCCTTTCCAAACATTTCATCATTCTAGTCTGGAGTTGTGGCTCATGGCACTGTAACTTTCTCTGTCTTTAAAATAACTATGGTAAAATACACGTAGCATAAAACTCACTAGCCTAATCATTTTTAAGTGTGCAGCTCACTGGGGGTAAGTATTATCAATTTGACATGCAATTCATTTCCAGAACATTTTGTCTGGCAAAATTGAAACTTTGCACTCATTAAGCCAGACTCCCTGTTTTCTAGCCTGCTACCACTGTTATTCTTTCTGGATCTCTGAATTTTAACATTTCCCAGTAAATTCATCGGTATTTACCTTTTCATGACTAGCTTGTTTCACTACTTTAGCACAATGCAGCATAATGCTGTAGTGTATGTCTGAAATAATTGCCTTTTGAATACTATATATATATATATATATATATATATATATATATATATGTGTGTGTGTGTGTGTGTGTGTGTGTGTGTGTGTCTGTGTGTGTTGTTTTCCTGTCTTGGTTATTATGCATAAGGATTCTATGAACAGGGGTGTACAAACATTTCTTCACAGCTCTACTTTCTTTTGGATATACATGAAGATAATGACCTTTTGGTTCATCTGATAATTTTATTCATAGTTTTTGCGAGAAAGTACATACTATTTTCCATGGCAGTAAAGCCATTTCATGTTTCTATCAAAAGTACGTAAGGGTTCCAGTTTCTTATATCTTTTTTTTTTTTTTTTTTTTTTTTTTTTTTTGGTTTTTCGAGGTAGGGTCTCACTCTAGCCCAGGCTGACCTGGAATTCACTATGGAGTCTCAGGGTGGCCTCGAACTCACGGCAATCCTCCTACCTCTGCCTCCCGAGTGCTGGGATTAAAGGCGTGCGCCACCACGCCCTGCCAGTTTCTTATATCTTAACACTCATTTGCTTTCTTTCTCTCTCTCTCACATATTCTCTCTCTCCCTCTCTCCATCTCCAGCCTCGTCACTTTCTGTCTCCCGTCCTCCTAACGCTGTGTGCTGAAGCCACCCTGTGGTTTTGATTGGCATTATCCTAATTAGTAGTGATGTTGAGCATCTGTTCATGTTTGCTGACCTTTGGCCTCTTCGCCTTTCTCTTTCACTTGACTTTCTCTCCTTTTCTGACTGGTTGGGAACTTTTCCTGGCCATCAGGATGACTTCAGGTGTCTGTTCATATCTACGCATGAAGCTGCACAGTCAGTGCAGGTCTTCTGGGGCATGGTGTGTGAACTTACTTCCTCTGTGCTTGACCATGGAATCTCGCATCTTATCTATTAGCATTGTTTCGACCGTAAGACTTTCTTAATGCTGTAACCTGAGTTTTCATGTTACTCTTTTGCTTTTATGTTGTTTTGTTTTTACTTATCACTTTGTTAAAGTTTTTAAGTTCTTTGGTGGTAAAGAGGCTTCCTGGGAATGCCATATCTATCTTTGGCATTGAATTGACTTTTCCAGTCTACACTTTTCCCACTAACTTTCCCTTTTCTTTTTGTTTTTTTCTTTACCAGGCTGGTACAGTGATTTTTAATTTATTAAAACTTATTCCAGGGGCTAGAGTTATGGCTTAGTGGTTGAGGTGCTTGTCTGAGAAACCCAAGGACCCAGGTTCAATTCTCTAGTACTCACATGACCCAGACGCATAAGGTGGCTCATGTGTCTGGATTTCATTTGCAGTGGCGAAAGGTCTTGGTGCACCCATTCTCTCTCTGTCTCTCTCTCAAGTAAATAAATAAATAAATAAATAAATTATTTTTAAAACTTACCACAGAAAGGATTTTTTTGGAATGTTTCTGCATATGTGTGGTGTGTGTGCGTGGGTACAGGAGTATATGCATGCTTTTTGTGTTGGTGCACATGTGTGTGCACACATGAAGAGATTCCCACCTTACTTATCTGTGAGAGGGCCTCTCACTTGAGCCAGAGCTGTCTTCGTGCACATATCTAAGCGGTCAGCTTGCCCTGGCATTCCCTGCCTCCACCTCTGAAATTACAGTTGAGCAGCTGTGACTGCCAGGCTTTTATTTCCTCTTGGGAATCTGAATTCAGGTCCTTAAATCTGAGGAAAGGCTTTAACATTGGCCCATTTCTCCAATCTCAACTAAACAAGTACTCTATTTAAAAATTAAATTTTGCATGTGTGTGTTTGTGGTATGAGTGCATGTATTCATGCTTGCATGTGTGTGAGTACACGTGTGTATGTGTGTGTGTGTGTGTGTGTGTGTGTGTGTGCGTGCGCATGCGCGTGCATGTGGGCACCAGAGGCTGACACTGGCAATCTTCCTCAATCACTCTGCTCTTTCTTTACTGTGACAGAGTCTCTCACTCAACCTAGAACTGCCCCATTCAGCTAGTCTGGGTAGACTACTTGCCCTGGGAATCCTGCCTCTACCTTCTGGGGTTTACGTGGGTTTTGGGCATCCCGACTCAAATCCTTCCACTCCCGTGGCAAGTGCTTTACCCCACTGAGCCATCAACCCAGCCTGTGGCTGTGATGGTGACGATTTAACTTAGTATGGTTGCATCCCACTGTTATTTTATAGTCGTTGCCTTCTCTGACTCAGAATTTGAGGGTAATGTTTCCTGCCTTACGTAAGCAAACATCCGGATTGGGCTTGTCTCCTGTGCCAGCCCTCTCTCTCTGAAGAAATCATTTCCACTTCTTCCAAGTGAGAAGAGAGCATCCATAGCATTGGTTGTTCTTAAATATTATTATAAAATTTCCTGTGATATTGTAGGCTTAGCCCTTCTAATGTGGAAGGTGATGGGTTAGTGTCCCCTGGGTCCTCACCAAACATGAAGTACTTTCAGGCTATTTTATTAGTTTTTGGAGAAGTTAGATGGAGAAGATAATTTAATTTAAATTTCTCACATTTGCTGGAAACCTGTGTCTACTTGAGCATGAATTAATGGGGAGAGTGGTACAACATTTGAAAAGAGAAAATGCAAGATGCAGAAGCATATCTCATTAGTGGTGTTTTGCTCCTTCAAACAAGCACATTTACTTTCCCTGGGCTGGAGAGATGGCTTAGCAGTTAAGGCACTTACCTGGGAAGCCTAAGGTTCCAGGTTCGATTCTCCAGTTCCCATGTAAGCCAGATGCACATGCATCTGGAATTCATTTGCTGTGTCTAGTAGCTCTGGCACACCCATTCTCTCTCTCCCCCTTTGTCTCCAGTAATGTATAAATTTAGAAACATATTTTGAAAAACTATGTTTTATTAATGAATTTGCAAGGAGAGAAGGAGGGAGAGAGGGGGAGATAATGGGAAAGGACACACCAATGCCTCTTTCCACTGCAAGCAAACTTCAGACGCATGCTCCGCTTTGCGCATATGGCTTCATATGGGAAGTGGGGAGTTGAATCCAGGGCCAGGAGGTTTTGCAGTCAAAGAACTTTGACCACTGAGTCATCTCCTGCCCACTTTTATTTTCTTCATATCCCGCTCCTGGAGGTCTCCAGGAGGCTTTGCTTATGTAGCTGGTCTGCTTTTATACTCTTGTTTTGTTCCTCTTCTTGTGATGAAATCAATGCTTTCAGACCTTAAGTTCCTTAATTATAGACGAGTTGCACTGTTGATCTATAAGGTATCCTTGAGTTTTCAAACAAATGTATTTGATTTTTCTCATGTTTAAGAAAACTATGATATTTAATAAATTACATTTTACAAGTTGATTTTTAAATCCTAGTCAAATAATACATATTGTTCAATGACAATCTTGCTAAGCAATATGAACAAGAAAAACTAGGGTGATCAGAAATAGAAAAAAAATGGACTTTTTTTTTTTTAAATTTTGAGAGAGAGACAGAGAAAAAGGCAGAGAGAGGAAGAGAAAGAATGGGCTTACCAGGGTCTTCAGCCACTGAGAACGAACTCCAGACACGTTCGCCCCCTTGTGATGCATGCACGATATTGCATGCTTGTGTTACTGTGTGTCTGGCTATGTGGGACCTGGAGATTCGAATATTAGTTCTTAGGCTTTGCAGGCAAGTACCTTAACCGCTAAACCATCTCTGCAGCCCTTTTTTAGAGAGAGAGGGAGAGAGAGAGAGAGAGAGAGAGAGAGAGTGAGAGAGTGAATATTTAAGTAGAGTGCTGTGATGGTTGGTCTTATCAATTTGATGGGATTTAGAAACACCATGGAAACAAACATCTGGATATGTCTGTGTGTAATTTTCTGAATTAGGTTAGTTGAAGTGGGAAGACCTCACCTAAATGTAAATGGTGCTATTCCGTGGTTGGCTGGACTGGGTATCGTGAAAAAGGAGAAATATAATGGTGCATAAACATTGCTCACTATTTTTTCATCATGGAATTGGTATGCTCAGTTGCCTCAGCTCCTGCAGCCACGCTTTCCCGACCACGATGGACTGTAGCCTGGAACGGTAAGCTAAAATTAGCCCTTCCTTCCTTACAGCACTTCCTGCCAGGTGCTTTTTCACAGCTCTGACACAGTAGCCGATACAAGAATGGAGTATGGTAAGTTTTATGATACACATTTACAAAGTACATACTTTTTTCTTATTTCGTTTTTCGAGGGAGGGTTTCACAGTGGCTCAGACTGACCTGGAATTCACTATGTAGTCTCAGGGTGGCCTCGAACTCACGGCGATCCTCCTACCTCTGCCTCCCAAGTGCTGGGATTAAAGGCGTGTGCCACCACGCCCAGATGAAATTACACACATTTTAGTGCAGTATTTAATGGGGTATTCAGAGAAGCCATCATAGTTTCAGGTAAATATACCCAAATCACATTTGAAATATGTGTTAAAGTGAAAGAACAAGAGTGAGGTGGACAGGAAGAAATGGAATGAAGTACTAGTGATACTGAACAGAGTGTAAGTTACAGAAGGTTTGGTCACATTACCTAGTCCCTGTGTGTAAACTGAGGAAATACGCAGCATCAACATGAGTTAAAAATGAAACTCTCTAGGTCATGCATTTGAATTAATTTTTAGAAATTATTAATACGATAAAAAAAACTGGAAGCTGAATTGAAAAAAAAGAAGGCCAGGAAGATGGGATGTTCGTCAAGAAAGATGACCTCGTCAATGACAGAAACAAAGATATGACTCAAGAGTCTCAAAAGGAGCAAATGAGAACTTACCACAACAGGCATCCTGAGGGAAGCAATGCCAACCTGGTATCAGGAGAATGGCACCTCCACCAGACCAGGTCTAGGGGAGAATGTGCCCAATCAGTGTCACGAGGAGAATGTACCAGAACTAGCATCATGAGGTGAAGGTGCCCCAGTCCCACCTTGGGCATCATGATAATGGGCGATGAGTACAATGTTCAACCCGCTTCATGAGGAGAACGTATCAAATGGCACAGCGCCCTGAGAGGCATTGGAAATATTCAGGGTCTCCCCAGAACACATACCACGTTGAAAGCATGTATTTATCTGGCCCCAAAATAATAAATTATTGTTTTAAGTCATTACAGTTGCAATGATTTCATCACACAGAAATGACTGAGAAAACGCTTTTGAGAGATACAGGGAAAAGAGGCAGTGGAAGACTGCTCAAGCCTAGATAAGAGACTGAAAGAATGACCTCGACAGAAATTTGAAAGTTAAAGAAGCTGGTTTTGGTGGGCAAATATCTCAGTTTTGCCATGCGGAACTGAGAACACTACAATTCTAAAAGAAATTATGGCAAGAAAGCAAGTTTATGTCTCAGGAAATATTTCTGGGTCAGAGGAGTAGGTTTTGATAACATGCACAAAAAATTTAGTAAAATTTTCATGAAAGTCTGCAAAGACGACAGAGGACCAAAGGCAAAATGCCATCGAGAACAGCAAATATGCAGATGTATGCTTCCCTGGTAAACATTTGGTTAATAAAAGAAGAATAAGAGGACAGATGGATGTAGTGATTTTTAAGAAAGAGAAAAGTATGAGGATTTACAGGTTTTATTGATACATTTCAAGGCATTGTGCTTTCATGTTCCTCACCTAAGATCTGGTTGGTAATAACTATCAGGGTCTGTCACAGACCCCAACAATGAGCTTCATGTGTGCTTGACTACCCACTAGTTCTGATTTTGTCTTCCAGACATCTATTGCTTCTTTTTTATTTTACTTTTTCCCTGTTTTTTTTTTTCGAGGTAGGGTTCGCTCTAGCCCAGGCTGACCTGGAATTCACTATGTAGTCTCAGGGTGGCCTTGAACTCTTGGTGCTCCTCTTACCTCTGCCTCCCAAGTGCTGGGATTAAAGGTGTGCATCACCATGCCCAGCTCTTCCATTGCTTCTTATTGGTGTTGCTTGCTCAAATGAGAGGACATGCAGATGGGAAGGCATTGTATATGACTAGCAAACACCCACAGAATTTACCAGTACCTTGAAAAACAGCAGAGGATCCACGACATGGGAAGCATTTAAACAAAACAAAACAAAACAAAACAAAACAAAACAAAACAAAAATGGTAGAACTGCTGTTGGCTTTTCTCCACCAGCCACTGTCACGGCACCTTCTGGTATGAAGAAAGCTGGCTCTAGCCACTGTGAGGTCACAATTCCACCATAAATTACCTTCTACCCATGATCACGCAAGCAAACCTAATTTGATTCAGTGGGTTTTAAACGACATGAAAGAAAGGTGGGGGTTAATAGTGGCAGAAGAAGGCTCTGAATGGGAGGGGAACGAGGCTATGAGAGGGCAACTGGGGAGAATAAGAACAAAACACATTATTTACATGAAAAGATATTTAAAAAACGGGACAAGGAAATAAAAATTTTTAAAGACAGAAGGGGACAGCTGTTCTGTGTCAACCTGCTAGGAACTTACATCATAGTTTCTGTAAATTCACAGCCACTTGGCCTCATGAAGATGGATGGTTGGTGAGGAATGTATGTGTCAGAGAATATTACTTTGTAATGAGTACAGTTCTGATTATTGCCATGAGTGGTGGTGTACTGCTCTGATCTCAATGCTAGGGAAGTGGGGCCGGAGAGATGGCTTAGTGGTTAAGCACTTGTCTGTCAAGCCTAAGGACCCCTGTTCAAGGCTCAACTCCCCAGGACTCACGTTAGCCAGATGCACAAGGGGCGCACGCGTCTGGAGTTCGTTTGCAGTGGCTAGAGGCCCTGGCGTGCCCATTCTCTCTCTCTCTCTCTCTCTCTCTGCCGCTTTCTCGCTCTGTCTGTTGCTCTCAAATAAATAAATAAATAAACAAAAAAAATTCAATGCTAGGGAAGTGAAAGTAGGAAGGATCCTGTGAGTTCAAGGCCAGTGTGTGACTACAGAGTGAGTTCCAGTTCAGACATGGCTACAGTGAGACCCTACCACCCCCTCCAAATAAATAAAAACCCCAAAACTTCTGACAATTAACTAAAGAATTCTTATTTGCTCTTTGTGTGTGTTTCCAATAGAAATGGCCACCATATTTTAATTTTGTGAAGCATAATTATGAGAAACAGGGTCAAATTAACTTTCAGTACACTGCACAGGTCTTACAAGACTCTGATGGTCAGAAATTTCAAATAGGAAATTGAAAACAAATAAAATACCATTACAAACCGAATTGCAAGTAAGTATAAATGATTGACGATTGATCTTTTCCTTCTTTGTACTTGTCAAGAACTTCACGTGTGAGGCAGTGGAGCATGAGGTGAAGGGAGTAACATTTGGAATCATGTATTTACTTTTGAACCATCACTCAGCCACTGAATGTCATCACAGTAAAGAGTCTGAGCAATGCAGCAACTTCCTTGCAGTTCTATTTCAGAAGATCAGTGGGCTTCTTACAGTGATGTTAGATAAATTACATAGGACATGCAAACTAATACAAAAGAAGAATTTAGTATGTGTTTAGTAAATGATTGAAATTGATATTCTCTCTGCTTACAACTTCAGTATCCTCAACCAAGTTACACATAGGAATGGTAACATGTTTTGGAAATCACAGTTACTTGGCTAATTTTGTATACTTAGGTAAAATTAGCATGTTTCAAATCTGTGTCCCCCTAGCATCCATACTTTCTGTTGAGTTGCAGTAGAGATTAGGGTGGCTGATCCATTAGGAGGTGTTATTAAAGTCCTGAGAAATAATGAGCTTCTGATTAAAGGAGTGTATTTATGTGGTTAATTGCAAATGTTTTCATTTGGTTAAATTAGATTTTAAAACACAATTCACTTTCAATGAAATAAATAGGAACTCTTTTGAAGACAGATACTATTAAAAACTTTAAGAACTTCCATATAAAATTGTTTATAGATTATAATGGAAGCTTAATGACAAAATGACTTTATTTTTTATATTGAGGATAATTTTGGGGTCTTGGGAATGTTTTCAACATCACATTATAATGAAGTTCTCCCTGAGTTACATTAGAGTCAAGAATAGAAGCTTTGAGTGCAGAAGAATTCTTCCACATTTTAAGCAGATGACAGTATAGTTAATTTTTGTGGCTTATCACTTGCTAATGAGACTGAATTCAATGCAGATTTAACATCCATTTATGTTAGGCATATTTCCAAATGTTCTCTTAAAATATATTTTATTCTCAGAAATTTTCACATCTTAGATAATGAATGTTTCTAGCATATCTAAATTTATCTTGTTACACTATGAAAATTTCTATCCCAAATATTTTAAGTATATAATAAAGGAGAATTGAGTATATTACACAAGAATTTATTTTTGCATCAATATCTGTGGTCATTTTATAATAATTGTGAGCATGATGTCATTGTAAATTAATCACTTTGAAGAGTCAAAGAAAGGAAGAAATATAACTTCAATATGTATAGAATGACTCTCTTGTGTCCTATGAAATGCTGCTGTGGTTTGGGTAACTTTTCATGTTTCAAATATTTCCACTACAATTATTGAGAATATATTATTCTCTAGCCAAACCCACAGAAATAAAGATTTTCTGTAAGATGATGTTATGTCCATTTTAAATAAGGAACTGATTATGTGTAAATATTTGACATTATTTATTAAGTACTGCTATGGGGGAAACTTACTTTACTGAAAATAAGAGAATTGTATCTGACAGAAAATGTCCAAACCCCCAAATTATTTATATTAAACATTGGTTGTGGTATTTGAAGAGAGTTCATCTTGGTGAATATGATGAGAAATCATTTTTCTAGGCAATAGAGAAACTGAATCTTTAGACATTTTCTACATCTCTTTGGATTGTGTATCACATTTGTTTCATAAGTTTTCTAGGGGAAACAAGTTCATATGTACTTTGTGATATGAAATTCTGGGAATTTAATCCTACATCTGATTAGGTACTGAAACAGGTCCAACATTTCTACCTCAAGAATATGTTTTATTTGAGTGCATTTACCTGTAATCCAATGCTTTTTTGTGCATTTTATTCTATAAAGTCCCTCCATTTTTAAATGAGTATTCTGCCAGTCCAGCACAGAAGATTATTCCCCAGGATATTTTGCCAACAGGTATAGTCAATAACCAAGTTTTGGCCAAATGGAAACATTGGATGCAATTTCTAAAATACCTGCTTCTTGGATCCCAAGACTGTTTGTATTCTGAAACTCCAAAACCATGGGTAAAAGTGTGTGCATAAGTGGGACCTAATGCAGCACATTAAAAGATGTCAAATAGTCAGAAAGTGAGCTGGGACACCGACAAAGTCATGTCACACAGCACACAAGATGTTCACTGTGTACATGGACGGTTTTGTTGTTGCCATTGCTTAAACAAAATAGAGACATAAGCCAGGCGTGGTGGCGCACGCCTTTAATCCCAGCTCTCGGGAGGCAGAGGTAGGAGGATCGCCATGAGTTCAAGGCCACCCTGAGACTACAGAGTTAATTCCAGGTCAGCTTGGACCAGAGTGAGACCCTACCTCAAAACAACAACAACAACAACAACAAAAAATAGAGACATAAAGTACCGACTTCTTCATATGACTAGTGTGGTTGCACCAGAGCTCACTGAGTGAGGTCATTAAACTCCTTCTGCTTTAGATTTTCTTGAAGGCACATCAAGGATTGCAAAGATGTACCTTTCTTTCCCAGTCTCAACAGAATGTACACATCATGTGATATATGTACATGATAAAAAATATAAGGCACAAGTAAAGACATATAAGATATAAAGAAGGCATGTATAGGTCTTTATGTGAGTATTTAAAGTTTTAAACCTGATTGCTTTTTTCATAAGCAAACTTTCAACTGCCACACCTGTCATAAACCATCTGAATCTTTCAGATTCATGTTTAAGTAACATGTCAAATGCTTATTATGTGTTAGGCATATTCGGTTCTTTAATCACAGATATTCCTCACAATGCCCCTGCAGGAATGTACTACTACAAGTCAGAAATTCAAAAGGCCTGTAGCATGGGCAGTGATGGCGCTCCTGGGACCAAGCTGGAATGTGTTCTTTCTTCCCACAACACATGGGATAGGGATCATTAGGTTTTTATATGTTTTGTTAATTTCATGAGCTTTCATAAATTTGGAAATGCACAGCATGTGATGAAAAGCATTCCATTGATTCCGCTTTTTCAAGTATGTTACCATATTCATTTAAATAATCAATTTCTATATGTTGCTAACCCTGGGCTTATTTATTTTATTCTTTAGTATCATATACAGCTCCTAAGTCTAGCTCCTGACTAAGTCTTTTCAGAGACATGAGGGAGGCTACCATGTGCCCTTGTGCGTCATCTCTGCCTAGGTGTATCTCTAGTTGCTTCACCATGCTGTCTGCTCCCTTGCTTAAGTCCCTTATTCTTCCCATTCTCATGAATGTTTACTTGATCTGTTAACATTTAACTTATAAGTAAGACAGTTCTATGCAAGATATCCATCAGTAAAAATAAAATTTGATTTAACATGAAGCAATAGTAAAAATGATACACATGACTTTGCATCAAAATGTTTTAGCATCCACTGTAATATTAAATAGAACACAGGGGAAAATGTGTCTCTAGATAGTTTTGTTCAAAAAGGTAGATCTATCATCACAACCTGAGCATGCTAATTCAATGACTTAATAAACACCTTAATTTGAGGCTTGAATCTACTTGCAATACTGCTTTGTTACCTCCAAAGGCCAAGTGTCCTTGTTCTTAATGACCTGCTCCAAATAGGTTATTTTCCAGTTCTGTTGTGTAATTTGGATTTGTGGTTTAATGCCATTTTTTTCCACAGTATTTTGACATCTTTAGCTCTCTCTTCATCCCTTTAAGGAATGTGGTGCTAAAATAAATAATTGTACATCCAAAGCACTAAGGAACACCCAGTGGCATGCCTTTGATACACAGTTTTATCCATCCAGACTAGTGTTCATTCTGGGAATTCATCAGACTCCTTCATCTGCCTGGTCATCAATTACAACGTATTCATCTGAGCAGCTCAACCCTAACTATCCGCCATGAGACCACCCTGTTCATGGTTTCAGTTTTCAGGATGAGGATTGCACTCTGGGCCCTACGGCCACAATAGGTAAGAACAGCCTAAATACAGTAATTTGTTATATTCTCTTGGAAAACTCATGTTTCCCATTTTTACTGATTCACACATTGATGAGTTCCAGTGACTTTCTTTTGCCTATCTTCTTCCCTCTCCTCTTTTCTCCCTGTCTTGGCAGTCATTCATTGACTCTTGGTAAGATTTTACTTCTCTGTAATGAGTACTTTCTACATTACCTTTACTTTCCCCTTCCATTTGCTGTTCTTAAAACTACCATCTCTTCTCTCCCTTACGTCTTTCATGAATGCTCTGATCCATTACTAAAATCATCCTAGCATGTGCTATCATTCAGGCTCAGTTCTCTACTGCATATACCCAATACTGGAATACTCTGCCATTTTCCAGGTTTGTTGGTTGTTTTTGTGCCTCCATAACTGAATGCAGAATTTGGACAGAAGAATAATAAGGAGGAGTACGTAAAGCAATTTACATTTTTTGCTGCACTTTTTTCTCAACTTCAAGGGGAAGTTGTAATCACCATTCCCATTTTAAAGGGAAAAAAAAAAGACACTTTGAGAGACTGGATAAGCTACACAGTATATCAGAAGCAGCAAGTAAATGAAGATATAATGAAAAATTTCCCCTAAATATCCATTAATTTTTTATGCCCTATACTTGTGCCAATCCATAGACTGATCTTTTCACCCTACATTGCTTCCTTCCTTCTTCTCATCAACTTGATACAGTAGAATTGTGCTTTCCTAATATGCTAATATTTTATGAAAACTTTCCCAAGATTTTTCTCCTTCTTACCTCAGCAGACCTTAACATACATGAAGGGTCTCCCAACTTTAGAATCTAAATTAAATTATATCTACTTTTTTCTATAAAATATGCTAGATTTGTTTAATGATCTTGTCTTCCTTATAAAGTTTGTCAGGTGATGTGCTTTCCTTTTATTTTGTAGCACTTAGCACAGAAGCAGTGTGTGGGACCTGACTCACCAGTGCTAAGGAATTTGCCATAAACCTCCAGAATCTAGAATGGAAAGGCATAACTGGTCTTCATGCAGATAGAGTTTCAACACCAAACACTGATGCATGCAATGCTTTCCAATGTTTCAACTTTAGATAAAACTGAACACAATTAAAGCATCAATAACATATGCAGTTTATAGAATGCATTAATATAATATTAATATGTGAAAATCCATTGTCTGAATATGCATTAAACCACCTGTTGCAGTCAGGTTCACATTGCTGGTAGAAATCACCCAACCATGAGCAGCTTGTGGGAAAAAGAGGTATATTTTGGCTTACAGGCTCAAGGGCAAGCTCCACAATGGCAGGGAAAAATGATGGCATGAGCAGAGGGTGGACATCACCCCCTGGCCAACATAAGGTGGACAATAGCAACAGGAGAGTGTGCCAAACACTGGCAAGGGGAAACTGGCTATAACACCCAAAAGCCCACCCCCAACAATACACTGCCTCCAGAAGGCATTAATTCCCAAATTTCCATCAACTGGGAACCTAGCATTCAGAACACCTAAGTTTATGGGGGACACTTGAATCAAACCACCACACCACTTAAAATCATATTTTTATGCTGAGAAAGGCCCTTGTTCATCTTACATGTAATGTAGTACTTTTGACACAAAATCTTGCTCTGAACAAACTGGCTTAGAATTGACATTGATCACCTTGCTTAATACTACCAACTGCTGAGATTACAGATATGTGTCACCATGTTTTCTTTTCAGTATGGTTCTTAACACATGCACATGATCTTCTAAACATATTGAAAGCGTTCACTGTTTTAAAGAATAAGAAATTTATTATAACATTCAACTCCATTTTGGTCAGCATATTAAGGTCTTATAAAAAAGAACTGAATTGAAAATTACCAAATATTGCACTGAGGAATGTCATCAAGATTATAAGGTATCTTCTCTTAAAGAATCACATTAATTTGAAAATATAATTTTTGATTTTATTAAGTAATTCCTACTTGCCCTGACCTACAATAGTTTGGAATTTATTATTCAGGAAATGTCTATGGACTCAAATTTTAAGTATATCATAAAATGTCCACTGTATAGCGCTAGTGAATTTATCTCCTTCCCTCATAGGAACTGGTATATGTAAGTGAAATTAGAAAATTCCTTTTGCTAATTTAGCAATTATACTCTCATATTGTCTTCAAAGTGTTTGCCATACGCCTTCAGTATTGTCTTACATTGTAACAGGTATCATTTTTTTCTTTCCACTGTGACCAGAATACATACTCTTTAGAGGTGACATCTTTTCCAAGATGTTTTTCCAAGTTTTATTCCAAGAAAACTAGTAAATTAAAAGATAAAAACAAACTCTCTAAAACTCAAAGCTTTCTCACTATGCAAAGGCCATCCTTAGTCCTGGTTGAGATTTACTTTTATAGCTCCAGTTATGAGAATTCTTAGCATGAGAATTCTTAGAATACTGCATTTTCTCTCTGGTTTAAAAAGCTCACTACAAATATGATGAACCATGAGCTATGGACATATTAAATCTCTTAGATAAAATACCACTCCAATTCCTCTTTTGAATTGGCTTTTCATAACATTCTTTGTTTTATTATTTTTGTTCCAATATATCTTGCCTTCCTAGAGCATATTTCACATTTATGTAGTGTAACCCAGCATCACCATGCCACATTTATATTTACTTTAATGTCCCTTGTGGCCTCATATTTATAGATAAGTACTTTATAATGTAGTTTATATGATGATGGGAGTGACTTCAGGACTCCTGGCCTTTCTTCCGTATCTAGTTTCAGAAATCTAGGGTACACTGATGGAGAAATGTTGAGGTATCTTACAAACACTCAGACCAATGACAGTAATTAGCAGGAAGGAATTTCCAACCTTGAAAATTATAGATTTACCTAATTAATGATATTATATAACATGATAAATTATGAGTTTAGAAAGTCATTCTTTGGTAAATAAATGCTTCTCAGTTGTACTCATGGAAATTAATCTTCAACCCCCCTCCCAAGACTGCTGACAGCCTACTTGTGCCCCCTTCAGACATAACTCCTGCCCCAGATGTGGATCACAGGAATATCTGGCAACCACTTTCCAAGGAGTATTAGTGAGACCACTACATCCAGTTCAGCTGGTACAGTAGGGGAGAACGGGTGGGTGCTACAGCCCCTAGGCCCCACAAATGTGATTTGGGGTAAAGAGGTTCTGGACTTCCAAACACGCTCTTATATCAGCCATTGGTCCAGAACTGCTAGCAAGTTTGTAACCCCAATGACCTGCACATATGAGGTTATAACCCCATCCCACTTCAATCCAGTTAAAACCTAAAACAGACTACTCACTGAAGATGCTACAAGGACAGATACTTGCTTCTTCCTTAATAGAAGTCTTTTACCCCAATGAAAGCCTTCAATGAGAACTTTGAGGAAAAAACAGAAATTGAATGCCACAGTGAAAGCCCTAAAAGTTATATGAGGGCTGAAGAGATGTCTTAGTTCTTAAGGCACATACCTGTGAAGCCTAAGGACCCCAGTTCGATTCTCCAGGTCCCATGTAAGCCAGACGCACATGGTGATGCATGCATCTGCAGTTTGTTTGCAGTAGCTAGAGGGCCTGCCATGTCCATTCTCTCTCTCTCTCTCTCTCTCTCTCATAAATAAATAAGTAAAAATGAAATCTTTAGAAACTCTGTGATCCTGATCAAGCAAATCACTGACACGGAAGCAAATCATTAAAATAAAACAACAAAAACTGTATAGATGAAATACACAGAGCTTTCATCAGTAGGCTTAAGTTAATTGAAGAAAACAAGAAGGGCCTCAAAAGAGGGATAAATGAATTGAAGGTGAGTCAACAAATAAAGGATCTCAACAATCAGCTGAGTAAACTTAATGCAAGCATAATTAAGTGCAAAAATGAATTCCAAGAAGCACCAAGAAAATCAAACCTCTGCCTGAACTTGGACCTCAAAAAGGAGATAGACAAGATGAAGAAAAATACAACAGTAAACATAAATCAAATAGAGCTTTTAAAAGCCTTTCTTGATGACTTCACTAACAGAGTCAATCATATGGAGGACAGAACCTCAGATGTGGAAGACAAGACAAAAGAAGTTGATTGGGAATTCCAAAATTTTGATAAGTTCAAAAATTCAGGCAAACAGAATACAAGGAAAATGTGGGACACCATAAAATGACCAGATCACAGGTATACCAGAACCCACAGAACCTGCTCCAAAATATATGATGCATTAGGGCATAAAGCATGCCTCCATAAATTCAGGAAAATTGATATAACTTCCTGCCTCATATCAGACCACACCAAAATGCTTTAAAGCTAGAAATTAACAAGAAAAAAAAAACAAACAAACAGAAATTACACCAGATCCTAGAGTCTGAAAAAATAAAAAATGAAATTGTAACATTTCTTGAGCTGGATGATAATGAAAATACAACATACTAAAACTTATGTCACAAAATGAAGGCAGTACTAAAGGGGGAAAACAAATACCTCAAAATGCTTTTATAACAAAAACAGAGATATGTCAATAACCTAACCATCCACCTAAAGGTATAGAAAAAACAAGAAGAATCCATGCCTTAGAGTTCTAGGTGGAAAAAAAATTAAGATCAGAACAAAAATTAATGAATTGGGAACTAAGAAAACAATTAAGAAACTTGATGAAATGAAAGAGCTAGTTCCTTGCAAATATAAATGAGATTCATAAACATCTGGCCAATTTGATCAAATTAGAAAAGAAATCTCAAATTAACAAATGTAAATTATAAGGGAAAGGTCACAGCAGACATCAATGAAATTGGAAGAATCATTAGGCATAGTTCCAAAACCTCCACTCCACACAACTGTATAACCTGGAGAAAGGTATTGATTCCTAGACACGTATCACCTACCAAAATTAAGTCCAGAGTAGATAAATCTGCTAAACAAACCTATTATATCCATTGAGATTGAAAATGTAATAAAATATCTCCCCAAAAGGAAAAGTCTAGGACCTGGTGGATTCTGAACTGAATTCTACCAAGCCTTCATAGAAGAACTGAAATCACTTTTTTTTAAGAACAAGTATCACACTGATCTTTTATTTTTTTGTAACAATTAACACAAATGCATATTTTACTTTTATATCTAATCAGTTCTCTGTTCCTCCAGTATAAATTACCCAAACATAAAAATGGTCACAGTGGACAAAGAAAGTGATATTGGCAGACACTTAAGCAAGCATCATTGTATTAGGATTGTCAGTAACAGAAAACTCATTTTCTTTTATGTAACATTTTGATATATATACTTATTGAGAAATGTCTAAATTAGGTTGTACAAGTATGTATCTTCTCAAAAGTTAATATTTTTAAGCCAGGCGTGGTGGCATACGCCTTTAATCCCAGCCCTTGGAAGGCAGACGTAGAAGGATAGCCATGAGTTCAAGGCTGCCCTGAGACTACATAGTGAGTTCCAGGTCAGCTTGGACCAAAGTGAGTCCCTACCTCGAACCCCCCCCCCAAAAAAAAATAAAACCTCAATATGTTGATGGTGAAAACATGGGAAATTTGAATTTTATAATAAAGAATGTGCTTTTTTTTTTTTTTTTTTTTTTGGTTTTTCGAGGTAGGGTCTCACTCTAGCCCAGGCTGACCTGGAATTCACTATGAAGTCTCAGGGTGGCCTTGAACTCATGGCGATCCTCCTACCTCTGCCTCCTGAGTGCTGGGATTAAAGGTGTGTGCCACCACGCCCAGCAAGAATGTACTTTTTTTTTTTTTTTTAAAGACAATGACCAATAGTCACTCATCTGAAACAACTCAAATACATAAACCATATGGAACTACACACAAGATGTCAACAAAAATACGATTATCTCCAGGTCACAACATTATGGGAATTTGGTTTTCTTCCCATTTGAATATGCATCTTTCCACTCCTTAATGAGAACATATGATTTTTCTAGTGAGAAATACAGTGTCAAGTGGCTGCTTGGACTACAGAATAAAGGTACTGAAGCAAGGTCATCAGGCTTTCTGGAAGGAAGCTTTCACACCAAAAGGGACCTTTCAAACTGAAGAGATGACTCAGCAGCTAAGGTGCTTGCCTGTAAAGCCTAATGACCCAGGGTCAATTCCCCAGTAGCCATGTAAAGCCAATGTACAAAGTCACACATGCATATGGAGCTTGTTTGCAATGGCAAGAGGCCATGGTGCACCCATTCTCTTTTCTTTCTCTGCTTACAAATAAATATATATATATTTTAAAAATGGACCTTTCAAGGCTTATATGTATACATGAGATTTAACTTAGCTCTGATAAACAAAACCAGCAGATCAGAACCCTCACGAATATTTCTTAGGTAATAATAATCTCATTTCAAGATGGTTTACACTCTGAATGTATATGAAACACTACATGTACTTTTTTGTTAAAAGTGGCAAACAAATGAAATTTTGACAAGCCTTATAACTGAAGCCTAAATTTAAAAGGTGAGTGAAGGAGCAACACTGCTCTCTAGATGTCAGTTCTTTTTGCAAGATGGATATAATTTGTTAGTGTCCCCATTAAATAATGTAATGTTCTCACATTTATACTGAATAAGGATTATACTTTATGCAAAATTCCTTAATGACAATAGCTGTCCCTATTGGACATCCGAGGGCACCTTCAAAAATTTCAGATCTTGTTGTAAAATAAAGCCCAGTGGGAGCTGTGATCGTTAAAGTTGTGAAGAACAGGAGCATTTTCAGGGTTGATGCCAATGAGCCTTCATTCCTGAATTCAGGTGTCTGCAGTGCATTCAGGGCAACTTTGTCAAGGCGCTCCATGGGGTCGCCATGTTGTCAGCACAAACTGGCTGGCTGACTGGCCTCAGCAATCCCTTGACTGTTCACAGTCTGAAATCACTTTTTCTCAAAGCTATTTCACATAATCAGAGAACAGGGTATGCTCCCCAACTCCTTCTATGAAGCTAGCATCACCCTAATAGCAAAATCAGAGATACAACAACAAACAAACAAACAAATAAACAAACACAAAACTATAGACCTATATCCCTGATGAACTGGGATGTAAAAATCCTGAAAAAAAAAAAAAAAAACCTTGCAAACCAAATCCAACAAAAAAAAAAAATCCATCAAAAACATATCTACTTTGATCAAGCAGGGTGAATCCCAAGAATGAAGGGATGGTTCAGCATATGGAAATCGATTCACATAGTGCAGTTCATAAATAAACAAGAGAACCACATGATCATTTCAATAGTTGCAGAATGAAATTGCTTGAGAGATGAGGAATGGAGGATTTATATGTCAACATAATACAGGCTACATACAAAGCACCTAAATTCCAAATCATACTTAACTGAGAAAGACTCAATGAGTTCCTATTAAAATTGGGAATGAGACGGGGTGCCCACTCTCACTACTCATCTCCAACATAGTACTGGAAGTCCTAGCCCAAACACTAAGGCAGGACAAAGATATAAGGGGGATATAAATTGGAAAGGAAGAAGTCAAACAAGCCCTATTTGCAGATGATATGATCCTGTACATATATGTAAATGATCAGAAAGACCCTACCATAAAGCTTTTAAGTTGATAAATTCCTTCATCAATGTGCCAGGATACAAAATCAACACACAAAAAGCAATGGCCTTCTTATATGAAGAAGACAAATATACAGATTTTAAAAAATCAGTGAGGCTGTCCCATTTTCAATAGCCATAAAAAAATTAATACGTTGGAATAACACTAACCAAGGATATGAAAGACCTATATAATGAAAACATAAAAACACTCAAGAATGAAATTGAGTAGGACATGAGAAGATGGAAAGATTTTCCATATTCCTGGACAGGTAGAATTAATATTATGACAATGGCAATCCTACCAACACAATGTACAGATTCAATGCAGTAATAATAAAAACCCCAGCATCATTCTTCACAGAGACAGAAAAAAGCAATCTCTAAACTTATATGGAATGGAAGAAGGCCTCAGATATCCAAAAATATCCTCAGCAAAAGAAACACCTCTGGAAGTATTGCCATACCTGATTTAAAGCTATACTACAAGGCCATTGTAATGAAAACTAGCATGGTACTAACATAAAAACATATATAGACCAATGTAACAGAATTGAAAACCCAGCTCTTAGTTCAAGCAACCGCAGCTATTTGATCTTTGACAAAAGAGCCAACAATTTACACTGGAGAAAAGAGCTTCTTCAACAAATGGTGCTTGTAAAATTTGATTACTACTTGTAGAAAAAAGAAACTAGACCCACTTCTCTAACCATGCACAGAAATCAACACCAAATGAATTAAAGACCTCAACATAAGACCTGACAATCTTAATTGCCTGGAAGAAAAAAACAGGGAAATCTTCATGATATGGAAGTAGGAAAAGACCTCCTGAACAACATCCCAGTATCTCAGGAGATTATACAGTCACTCAACCAGTGTTTATCATGAATCTAAAAAGCTTTTAAGCAGACAAACATACTATAAACGGAGTCAACATGCTACCCACAGAATAGGAGAATATCTTTGTCAGCTATACCCCTGACAGATACCTAATATCCACAATCTACAAAGAACATAAAAGAACTAAAGAGTGAAAGATTCAAACAATACACTAAAAAAATTGGAGCAGGGAACTGAATAGGGAATTCTCAAAGGAAGAAATGCAAATGGTTAAATAGTCACCTAAGAAAATGTTCAACATCCTTATTAATCAGAGAAATGCCAATTAAAACAACTATGAAATTTCACCTTACTCCAGAAGTGATAGAAATCATTAAAAAAAATATCAGATGATAATAAATGTTGGTGAGGATGTGGGGAAAAAGGAAACCTCATTCACTGCTGGTGGGAGTGCAAACTTGAACAACCACTGTGGAAATCAACATGGGGACTCCTGAAAAAGATGAAAATAGTGCTACCAACGGATCCAGCTACTCCTCTACTGAGCATCTGCTCTAAAGTCTTCACTTTTCAGTGCAGACATTTATTTTTGCTCAACCATCTTTATAGCTGCTTAATTCACAATAGCTTAGAACTGCAGTCAACCCAGATGCCCATTATCTGACAAATGATGATGTGGCACATACACACAATGGAATTCTGCTCAGCAGCAAGGAAACATGATACCATGAAAACTGTAGGAAAAATGGATGCACTCTGAAGAAATCATAATAAGTAAACTCACATAAGCACAGAAAGGCAAACACCACATTTTCTCCTTCATCTGTTATTCCTAAACTGCAACAGCTTGGATTGCAGGCATACCTGACAAGCAGCTTGAGGGAACAAATAGAGGGATGGAAGAGTTTGGGGAGGGGAGAATGGGAGGTCAGTGGGAGTTATATACAAAACCAAATCCAAAATGAATTGGTACCATAGAAACCTTCTTTCTTGATAGAAGGTTAAAGGATATAATCCTCAATAGGAGCATGGAGGGATCACCTGGTAAAGCTTAACCCTAAAATATTTGGCCCTGTCTTATAATTCTCAGTACTAGAAATTGGTTACAACCCATGACCTGTTGGTCAGAGAGACCTATGTGGTCTCCAAAACATGACAGACTTCTGCCAAAGCACCTGATTACTTGCCTAAGGTGAAGGGTAAGACCCTATTATGGGCAAATCATAACATCGAGAGATCTAGCTGAATCTGGAAGGAAACCAGTTCCTAAAAGGCTAGCCTGTATACTGCTGTAAATCACTACCTGAGCTGCTGGGCAAACATGGCCAAGAACAGTGGGAATAAGCTATACATGAGGAACCAGCCTGACAAGATGTACATACCTGTGACACACAGCCTAGGTGGGTAACCAATGGCTTTCTGATTGGCTAAGAGATCTCAGTGGAAATGAACCCATAGCTGGAACTGGGAACCAAGTCAGAATCCTATGGAGACCAAGATTATGGACTCCAGTGAGAAGCCCCCACAAGTCTTTGTCCAAAAGTGAGGTTACATCCACAAAAATGTCTCTAAGTTAACAATGCTCTTCCCCTTTATCCTATCCTGGTCTCCCTCTCCATTAGATAATCTGTTTTTCTTTTTCAGATAGCATTGAGAACTGAGGACAATCAAAATCTGTCAACAAGACAAGAATAGTTAACTGACTTCATGTCAGCAGATGAACCACCCCTTGCTCCGGCTAGGACCAAGGTGAAAACAGAGAGGACTTGTTGAGATGAGCAAGAGTGTTGCTTTCATGGTGAGGCTGACAACCTGCTCCAGGGTGATGCAGATAGACACTGAGGATACTTAAAAGGCACCAAAGCAGAAATCTGAAAGCTGTTGAGAGGTCAACACTAAAGTAGATTTAAAGTGCACCCACCAAGGCTCAGGGAGTTCTGCAGAAGATGGGACAGAAAGAATCTAAGAGCCACAGGCTCAGAGGGAATATCCAGAACATTGCCCGCCCCCTCCCCCACCCAATGACTGACTGTTGCTGAAACAACTCATAACCCATAACTCCATGGTGAATTCCAACAATCCCACTGGGGAGCGGGGCCAGGGAGGAGGGAAATGATGGTACCAACACCTGATGTATCTATACAAAGATTCTACTTAAGAAAATAAATTACTTAATTAAGTAAAAGAAGAAATGAAACTATTAAAATGGGTAACTGAAAAGAAACTTAATAATTTTACAGGATCAGGGTTGATAAGTTTTGCCTATTTTCTTCTCCTTGGAAATTTATGACTCAAGACACTTTTTTCTAAATGTTCTTATTTCACACAGCTACCACTGAATTATGAAGAAACAGAAAACTCTCAGCATTACAGGAAATATAGACTTGTTTTTAATGTACATGTCTTCAGGTTGGCTCTAGTTCAGCAGACTAAGGCTGGGATGAGCTTGAAGTGATGAAATGAGTTCAACTCTGCTGCAAATATCTCCCCATCTTCTGGGGCCTCTTCTGGAGCATGTTCAGCTCACAGAGATGCAGAGTTTGTGAGGATATATGAGCCACATGGTTCATTCTAATCGTGGCAATAATATATCATTGGCTAATGCAAGTTGAACCGGCTACCTCTAAGTAAAGAAGCCAGAAAATGTGGAAGTGTGTGTGTGTGTGTGTGTGTGTGTGTGTGTGTGTGTGTGTATCTGTTTACATCTCTTAAGAATGGCCTTGTCTCCATGTTTGTTTTGTCATCTGGATGTACGGAAGAATTTAAAAAGCTTCTAATATTTTATTGTTAAATATATTTTATTTTCATATCATTTATATTGAGCAGTTAATGCAATGTTTTTTGTACTCCAACTTACAAACTTCACTGAGGAAAAGAGATCAGTGAATGCAAAATACTTGAAGGAAAGAAGTTTCCCATGCGCAAGATAATGCCCAGTTCAATTCTATTTCTTGAAATTATACATCTTTTAATACTCTACATATAACAATTCTTAATTTCTCTTAGGAAAAATTTATAGTTAGATTATTTGTTTGTGGGATTCTTAATTTTGTTCCTAATTTCCTCAGTTCTATCAGTTATATTATATATTGTGCATATTTCTAATGTGTATAACAGAAATAAAATAGTTTAAGGTATCACTTGAAAACATAGTGCTTAATTGAAATTCAAGATGCCTGTCTATTTTACATTATTAATGACTTTTTTGTGCCAATTAAAAGATACATTTGGGGCTGGGAGATAGTTCAGTGGGTAGTTCAGGGACAGGAGGATCCCTAAGGTTTACTGGTTAACTAGTATAGATGAATTAGTGAGTTCCAGGTTCACTGAGAGAAATTTATTCACAAGTCAGAGTGATTGAAGAAGACACCCAACACTGATCTCTGGCACACATGCACCTATACGCATACAAACACATATATACATAAATTTAAAATTAAAACATTTTTAAAGAGTAGTGTTTCTGAATATGAGGAAAATTAAGTTGAGAATTAAAGGCATTTTTGGGCTGGAGCTATGGCTTAGCCGTTAAGTGCTAGCCTGTGAATCTTAAGAACTCCAGTTAGAGGCTCAATTCCCCAGGACCCATGTTAGCCAGATGCACAAGGAGGCACGTTTGCAGTGGCTGGAGGCCCTGGCGCATCTACTCTCTTTATACCTGCCTCTTTCTCTGTCTGTCGCTCTCAAATATATAAATAAAAATAAGCAACAACAAAAAAGAGTTACTCCTTTTAAAAAAATAAAAAATAAAAAATAAAGAATAAAGGCATTTTTATGATCTAAGATTTGGCTAAAGATTTTATTTAACTAATTTCTATAATCTATTATTTTGTGAAATATATGGTTAGTCTAAGAAGATACTGAAATTAAAATAAGCAACATAACAAAGTGAAATGGATTATTTTTAGAACTCATGTGAAATGAAAACAATAAAAGTGGAAAAAATCAAATAATTCTGGTATGATTTATTTGAAGCAAATAGCTTCTTTTTAAGAAAGAAAACACCAGATGAAGTTGTTTACATATTCAATTATTTATGTTATTATTTTGTAATATTGGCTAAGGAACTTAAAGTTGGTAATATGAAAAACTGGAGACATTTTGAAAAGAACTCATTATTTTATTCCATTGAAAATCAATGTGCTCCTTTGAAATATACTCTATTCTTTTATGGAAATAAATACAATCTGTGCAAAATTGTGGCTGTGTTAAGAAATGTTTTTCCTTTTTCCCCCAAAACTCTCTGAGGTTCCAGTAGAAAAGAAAAATCAGAATCTAAGTATCCTCAAAGTTTTCTGTATTCATTAAAATGAAACACTGTGACAAGGATCGAGCCTGAATCAAAAAGGTCAAGTAATTATAATTCAAATGCAGAAAACCATAAACACTATCTATTACTGGTTATTTGATTAACATATCACAGCACATAAGAGAGAAATAGCACTTTTAGAAAAAAAAGTAAATCACACATAGAATATTATTTATTTCACATTTTTTGTCTTTGTTGTGAGTTATGTCTTATAATTTATTTCAGCAATTGTAAAATAAATATTGTGAACCCAGCTGTTTAAAGAGATTTTTCAGGCACTCATATACACTGAATGCAGGATACTTGGAAATGAGTTATGGTCATGACTTATTCTTAAAACAAGTTATCCACAAAGATAAGCAAAAGTATACAGAAAACATCCCAAGCTCTTCTGCTGTTACATAATATTTTTTAAAATTGGCTGTTGAATATTCATGTCTATTCATGCACCATTACATATGCATATGTATGAACACATATTTGTAATATGTGTTATGAAAACAGAAGTCTTAACTTAAAGCTATCTATTTGCATGAATGGAATGATGCCTTGATACAGTATTTCTCAGACACACACAGATAAGCCAGGCATGGTGTCTCATGCTTATAATTTGAACAATTGGGTGGCTCAGGCTGCAGAATTTTCCTAAGTTTGAAGCCAGCTTGGGCAATAAAGTGAGACTTTATCTCAAAAAAATGCCCTCTAAATATTAATGTTATTGTCCACATATTAGTGCTGCTCTCACTTTTGATTAAAGAAGCTTCTCTCTTCTGATTGTGGGTACTTCAGGAGAAAGTAAAACTTGTCAAAGTGCTGGGAAATGACAACATTAAGTGAGACATTTCTATTATACCCTCCAAGGCTCAGGGACCATTGTGAGAGAGGTGACAGAAAGAATGCTAGAGCCAAAGGATGGGATGCTTTGGAACAGTGTTCTCTGGAAACAAAGTGGTCACTGCACTCATGGCCTCAGAGCTGCTGTCATTTTCTGTGTAAGCCCCACATGACATTTGACCCATCAACATGTTCTCATAGACAGTGGAGAAGGGCCAAAAATGTTATCAAAATAGAAGAGGAAGCAGTTGGGAAAAGGGATGGGGGTCTATGGAGGGGGATGAGAGATAGGGAACACAGGATGGTAGTGGGAAGGATTATGTAAATTTTCAATACAGTTTCTGGTGATTGAAAAATAAAAACAAGAAATGAATCATGGGTGAATTACAGCTGAAGAAGGAGGGCAGGAAGAAAAGATACACAAGAATTAATAATAGTACAAATAATAATAGACAAGGTGCAAGGACATTTTGGGAGGGTGCATATATTTAAGGCTTGCTGATGGTTTCAGCTGTGTTAGCGTGTACTTATCATCAAACATTGAACTGTGTGCTTTGAATATGTACAGTCTTTTATACCCCATTCATACCTTGATATGGTATGATATCATTTTTGCCTTTATTATTTAATCACATTTTTTGTGTGTATGTGTGTCATCCTGCATATGCAGGTGTGTGTGTGTGTGTGTGTGTGTGTGTGTGTGTATGCTTGCAGAGACCAGTGGACAAACTCAAGTGTCATTCTTCAGGAAAAGACATCCATATTATTTTGCCAATGGGCTGGAGCTTGCCAAGGGTGCTAGACTATGTGAGTACACAAGCCCATGGGTCCACCTCTGTCTGCCTCTGCAGTGCTGGAATTGCAAACATGCACCTCTATGTCTGCACATTTAACAAATGTACTATCTCTCTGCCTTATTTTTTAACATTTATTTATTTATTTGTTTATGAGAGTGAAAGAGGGAGAGGAAGAGGGAGAGAGAAAGAGAGAGAGACAGAATGGGCATGCCAGGGCCTCCAGACACTGCAAACAAACTCCAGATGCCTGTGCCCCCTTGTGCATCTGGCTTATGTGGGTCCTGGAGAATCAAACCAGGGACCTTTGGTTTTGCAGGCAAATGCCTTAACCACTAAGCCATATCTCCAGCACCTGCCATATTTTTAAAGAGGGGGAAAAATAAACATTTTATCATGCAGTACATCATCAAATTATGAAAGTTTACTCACAAAATTAAATTTCTTTAAACATGATGCCAATATCTAGTATCAAAGACTAAAATGATATGCTTTTGAACAAATAATTACTGATTATGACCTCACATCCAGTTTTCCATCATGATCCATGTTATGAGTAGAAAAAAAAAATGTTACAAGCTCTTTCTAAGTACCCCAGACAGGTCTTGAACTCTTACTCTTCCTGCTACATTCTCCTGAGCTCTGTAATTCAGGTATACACATAATTCATGGTGACACACAGAACCTTTGTGATACAGGGTAGTAAGTAAACCCAAAGATTCTCTTCCCCCATAGAGATGCTCTCCACCTTTGTTAAAAGATAACCCTCACCACACCTATAATCTGGAATCACTTGTTCCTCAGGCTTTTTCTCTCACTGTCGTGCTCATCAGAACACACGGTAAGCACTAAAACCAACCAACCAACAAACACTTAGGACACAATTAAGAATTCTCAAATATAATGCATCTAATTATTAATCACATCATATGCATTTTATTTGATAAGTAGAGATACCTGATCTTCATTGCCTATGTAGGTACTCCAAAATGTCAACACTGTGAGGAAAGTGTAAGAGGAAAGCAAAAGAGAACACCAGATTTGATCTCTACAAACAGACTGTTTTTTTTATTAGAAAAGACAGCAAGAGGCAACAGATTTCCCATGGGATGAAAGTGGAAGCACTGGGCCAGGGTGGGGTGCAAGCTTATAAGGGGGATCCTAAGAAAAACAGACTGTACCAGCTGCAGGTCCAAGGGAAGTAGATAAGGAACTGTAGTTATGTGTGTCCTTGCTCAGAATAAGCTTTTTAAGGCAAATAGTCTAAGGAGTATATCCCACCAGATGGTTTCTGTTCCCTCAAGGTTTTCTGAGGTGAGGGAAGTTGAGTTTATCATTCGGGAGTGGACAGGCCTGTCAATGCCATGCTTCTGAAGTTTCTTTATTGCTTACTGGTCTTAGGGAAAGTTATTAACTATTTAGTTCCCTCTAGTTTTCAGGGAAGGCTATTAACCCTTCAGTCCAGACTCTGGAAAGGTACAAAAGATTGGGGAGAATTGGAGATGTGGTGGGCCTCTATGGGAGGACTGCATGGGGCAGGGAAGTGGGGAAACAACTTGCCTCCAACTACTTCAAGCTGGGGGGGGGGGGTTAGATCTCTCGGGGTGTTTCACGCAGCCCTGTGGAGGTTGGATGTTCAGGGGCTGATATTCAGTGGCCATGAAGAATTCAGTGACTCCTCATGAAGTGGAGGCAGGTATTCTGTCTTGGAAGAATTCAGTGAGGCATCTGAGTATGCAAGGACCAAAAGAGAGGGTGGACATTGTCATAATTAGGGGAGTAATGTTCATGTCAGAGACAGGATAGGTTTAACTTGAAGGGAGTAGAGCTGTGAGATTTCTTAATTTATAGCAAGAGATATCTTTGTTGGTCACAGAGGGATGTCAGGTAACATGCAGAGAAATAATATTATTGGCCATTAAAAAGGCTAATGCAACCCCAAAATATTATTGGCTCTGGACTGGTAGCATTTACCTCTCTATAATCAGTGTAGTCCATCATTGAAGTCTTAGTCATACAGGTGTGGCTTTTGGTAGTTTTAGTTCTTACTTTTCTACTTGTTAGACTTCATTTTGCAGTTTGTGTACATATTAGGCTATTATTCCATGTCAGTCTTATGTACAGGCAAGGAGGCAACTCTTGAGTAGAGTAATAGTTATCAGAGCCATTAGTACAGAAAAACCTAGGTCATGTCAAATCTATCAGCCATTATGATCTGGTTATTATCCATGTATGAGTTTCCTTGTATGTGACATGACATTTACAGGTGACATGAACATTATATTTAAGGTTGGAAAATAATAATAATACAGGTGATAAGTAAGGAAGAAGGAATTATTATCTTGGATGGGAAGTTAATTGGAATTTATTAAAATATAAATACTTTAAAAATGTATATTGTTTATTGTTTAAAAGTGTAATTAACCTCTATGATTTTTACATTTTTGTAAAATTTATAAAAATATACATTTATGTAAAATTTATAAAAAACAATATACAATATACATTTATGTAAAACATAATACTTTTAAAATGAACATTTAAGCTTTTTTTGTTTTAACTTCTGTTTTTGTGGGGCTTTGTCCCTATGGTTAATTATAAATAGACTGCCTGGATCCTAATTGTCTGTCTTTTCATTTCCCTGATAAAGATTTGGTTTAGGTAAAGTAGGAAGTATAAAAGATTAGTATTGAAGCAATATTTGAAATATCTCAAATCATTTTAAACTTAAATATGGTATGACTTTATAAATAAAGTTATCACCTTATTATAGAGAATTAAGTTTGAACTATGTAAACAATTTATGCAAGAGAAATATAGAGAAACAGTTTTTTAGAAGATAGGTACATCTTATTCTTTCAGTGTTTAATATAAGTTATAAGTATAGGCAGGACATGGCAAGCAAGACAGCATAAAGTTTTGGCATTTGTATTTGGTAACATCTTTGATTAGTTTAGATACCTGTGTGGATACCAATTACCCCATAAACTGGAAGCAAAACAGCAGACTTTAAGATTGTTTTTCTAGAGCAGGCAATATGTCTTAAGTATCAATATATCTATAAGCAATGAACTTAAGATACAAGAAATGAGACATTTACTTAAGAAAAACCTTGACTGAGACTGATTATATATAGTTTAAGAATAAAGCCAAACCTGGTCATTTTTGAGCTAAATTAGTCTGATTTTAACATACATTAGAGACATTATAATAGACATAGAAAGGTTTTTTTTTTATCAATTTCCTTTAATCTTTGAACCATTTTTTTTAGTTTAACATAAGGCAATATTTACAATTGGTAAAATATATGAAGCCTAGACAAACTATATTAATATTGTTTGTATATTGTATACTTTTCTAGGTCAGGGGGAAGTTTTTCAGTTTTTCTAAGACCAAAGTTACAATGATTAAATCACCTTTTATAAGGCTTAGAGAAGCCAGGCTTGGTGGCACATGCCTTTAATCCCAGCACTTGGGAGACAGAGGATTGCTGTGAGTTTGAGGGCACCCTAAGACTACATAGTGAATTCTAGGTCAGCAGGAGATAGAGTGAGACTCAATCTCGAAAAACCCATTAAAAAAAAAAAAAAAGATTTAGACAATAATCTCAGTGATAATCACCCAGTAAAACAGAATGAACAAGACAGGAACCTTCTTAAGGTTACAATGTTTTTGTTTGTTTGTTTTAAGATATAATAATTTTATTAAATGGTAAAAGGTTGACAAATTAGAGAAACTAGAGGAATATGCCAAACTTTGTTGAGAACTTTTTTTTTTTTTGGTTTTTCGAGGTAGGGTTTCACTCTAGCCCAGGCTGACCTGGAATTCACTACGGAGTCTCAGGGTGGCCTTGAACTCATGGTGATCCTCCTACCTCTGCCTCCCGAGTGCTGGGATTAAAGGCGTGCGCCACCACGCCCGGCTTTGTTGAGAACTTTAAGGTCAGACTTTCGTAACCATTATCATGAGCAGATTAATATTAATGAATTAAAATTTTTAAGTTTACCAGCTGAATCCTCCTACCAGCCAGGACCATTCTTTGTTAGTCTGATATAAGGAATAGGTTAATAGTCCTCTTATATATCTTAAGGACTCTGTAATCTGATCAAGTGCTTTAAGACTTAATCAACTTTGTCTTTAACCTTATGTTTAAGCACACTTACACCTTCATCTACATATTTTACTCATACCTTCATCTATATACTTTTACCTTACAATCTATGTAACCACTCTGTAACAATTTCTTTTATCAAACATTTACCACATTTAAATTTTCTTTTCCAGTTTATTTTAGTCAGTTTATCTCGTAACTACCAACAAAAACTTTCTCACGATAATACTTTCAAAATGAACATTTAAGCTTTTTTTTGTTTTAACTTCTGTTTTTGTGGGGTTTTGTCCCTATGGTTAATTATAAATAGAATGCCTGGATTCTGATTGTCTGTCTTTTCATTTCCCCGAGTCAGCAGTTTTCCTAGGCTTAAAAAAAAAATATTTAGAAGGCTAGTTAATTTTATTTTGATTTTATGTTACATTTAGATGAGGTTTAAATAAACAAATAAAAACTCATTAAAGTGAATCGATTTTGTTAAACATTTAGTATTTTTTAGTAGTCAGAGTTTAATATTAGGAAATATAGGTATAGTTTAATTTAATTTTGATTTGAAAGATGACAATATAAATAAGTTTATCAACTTATTACAAAGAGTAAAGTCTGAACTATATGAATAATTAAGGTGAGAAGAAATATGCAGAATTAAAACTTTAAAATTAACCCATTTTATCATAGGCAACCTAAACCTTTTTAAGTTTAAGTCCCATAATCTTTTCATATAATTTTCATATTCTTTTAAATTATTTAAATATACCTTAAAATAATCTTTTATTTTATAAAGTCTTTTCTGATCCAAAATATATCTCTTTATGTAAAAATAAGATTAGAATTTGGTATACAAATATGTCTATTATTGTAATAAGCATGAGCAAGCATGTTGTCAAAAACATAGAGGTTAATTATTTTATTTTATTTTATTTTATTTTATTTTATTTATTTAATTTTATTTTTATTTATTTTGTTTATTTATTTATTTGAGAGTGACAGAGAGAAGGAAGCAGAGAGAGAGAGAGAGAGAGAGAGAGAATGGGCGCGCCAGAGCTTCCAGCCTCTGTAAACGAACTCCAGATGTGTGTGCCCCCTTGTGCATCTGGCTAACGTGGGTCCTGGGGAATTGAGCCTCTAACCGGGGTCCTTAGGCTTCACAGGCAAGCGCTTAACCGCTAAGCCATCTCTCCAGCCCGGTTAATTATTTTAAATGTGTTGTAAACCTATTTTAATCATTTAATATCATCTTGAAATATATGAGTATCAGAATATGTAATGACTATAACCACTGGAACAATTAATAACCATATATTTAGTCATACATAAGGACAGGCTACATGAGACATAGAACATATGACATGACATGGTTGGCCAGCATTAGACATGACAACATGAAACATGGAGAGACATCCTTTTACGATTTTAGTTATGTTTTAAATTGGTGAGGAGTTAATCTTAACAGGGCAACAGCCAGTGGTTTGAATTTACAGTTGACTTTTTTTTTTTTTTTTTTGGTAGCTTGTAATAAAAAGGAGGAGGAAAGGGAAAAGACAGGAAAAAAAAAATCCTAGAAGCTGTGTAGCGATCTTAACTTTTAGCAAGGAGAGAAAAAATAGATATACATAGAAAAAGTTGAAGAGGCCCAGTAAAGTCAGGAGTTTTCTTTAAGAGGGTAGAATTTGTATTTGATTTAGTGAGATGGATTGAGTTTGGAGTGAAAGGGAGGGATCCTGGCAAGTCATAGCCAGAAGGCAAAACTGTGTGTGAGAGTTTTAGTGGGGGATGGATTTTAGAGGGTTTTTGGTGACAGAGGAGAATTTGGTAGGTAGAACAAGAAGTACAAAGGGAATGATGTGAACATAGGGCAAGGAAGCCCTGAAGGTAGAGAACCTTGGACCACTTGCCATGTCTTCCGAGGAAGTTATCAAGATCAACAGAATACTAAAACCAAAAGTACCAAATTTAGGTCAGTAGTGGCCATTATCTATTCAATACTGTGGCCAAATTTGAACAGAGAGATGGAGTGATTTGGCAGGCAGGAGCTCAGGAAGTTTGAGTTTCTTTAAATTAGCCTTGAGGCATGTCAATGGAGTGTCTTTTGGAACAGAAAATTTAGAGCCCATTTTGGAGGACAAGCACTAGAGTGGCCAATCCCACCACCATGGATGTCTCCCAGGCTTAGGGAGGGCAAACGAAACCCAAGAATTAGAGGGGCTGTCCTTGCATTCATTATGCTTGGGGTGTCTGGTGGAACTATAAGTAGAAGGCTCCTGGAGTCTCCAGTCGTCTGCAGAGTGAAAAGTGAGAAACTCCTGGAGTTTCTGAGGCCTGGGTTGGGGGACCTCCACCACAGTCTGAGGGCAAATACCTTGTCCTGAAGTAATTTGATGAGGGTGCAGATGCAGCGAATCACATGGTAAGAAGCCTCTAGTCTGCAGTTCAAAAGTCTGGTGGGCAACGGTGAAAGAAGAAAGAGAAGAAGTCCTCAGGTATCAGACTGGAAGGATTGGAGGTTTCAAGTCACAGGTGGCTGTTTAGTTCAGAGTAGAGAGTACGGTGAGTTTTTGTGCCCCTGAGGAGGTGAAACATTGGCAGGGAGATAGACAGGAGAGAGAGGGAAAAGAGAGAAAAATATGACTGGGTGGATTACCCAAAGGGCTGTCAGAAACTTGTCTGAGCTCAGAGACAGATTTTAGGCATTGATCAGAGAGTAGCCCTGGCCAGAATTCCTCAGTCTCCACCAATGAGCCACCAAGCTGACACAATCCAAGGGTCGGAGTGAGAGGGAGAAGAGAAGGAGAAAGCTGCCAGGTGTCAGGCTGGGTTTACACAGAGCACCAACAAAGTTCCCTGAGCTGTGAGGCCAAATGGAATATGCATGGCTCACGTAGACAAAAGCCACAGAAGACCAGAGGTCTCAGGTCAGACTGGTGACTGTTTAGTCCCAATAGTGAGCTCGGTGAATGCCTGTGCTCCTGAAGGAATGGAGGGAATAATACACTGGCAGGGAGGTGGGGAGATGGAAAGAGAAAGGGGGGTGGCTGCAGCCCAGAAGCCCCTGAGAGAGGTATCCGAGTCACAGCACCAGAAATGTGAGGAAAATGTAAGAGAAAATCAAAATAGGACATTGGATTTGATCACTACAAACAGATTTTTGTTTTATTAGAGAAGACAGTGAGAGGCAAAAGATTTCTGCAGGATGAAGGCTGAAGCATTGGACCAGGCTGGGGTGTAAGCTTATAAGGAGGATCCTAAGAAAAACAGACTGTACCCACTGCAGGTCCAAGGAAAGTAGGTAAGGAACTGTAGTTATTTGTGTCCTTGCTCAGAATAAGCTTTTTTAGGCAAATAGTTGAGGGAGGATAACTCACCAGATGGTTTCTGTTCCCTCAAGGTTTTCTGAGCAAGTAGGTTTAGTTTATCATTCAGGAGTAGACAGGCCTGTCAAGCCATGCTTCTGAAGTTCTTTATTGTTTACTGGTCTTGGGAAAGTTATTAACTTTTAGTTCCCTCTAGTTTTCAGGGAAGGCTATTAACCCATTAGTACAGAAAAACCTAGGTCATGTCAAATCTATCAGCCATTATGATCTGGTTATTATCCATGTATGAGTTTCCTTGTATGTGACATGACATTTACAGGTGACATGAACATTATATTTAAGGTTGGAAAATAATAATAATACAGGTGATAAGTAAGGAAGAAGGAATTATTATCTTGGATGGGAAGTTAATTGGAATTTATTAAAATATAAATACTTTAAAAATGTATATTGTTATTGTTTAAAGTGTAATTAACCTCTAGATTTTTACATTTTGTAAAATTTATAAAAATATACATTTATGTAAAATTATAAAAAACAATATACAATATACATTTATGTAAAACATAATACTTTTAAAATGAACATTTAAGCTTTTTTTGTTTTAACTTCTGTTTTTGTGGGGCTTTGTCCCTATGGTTAATTATAAATAGACTGCCTGGATCCTAATTGTCTGTCTTTTCATTTCCCTGATAAAGATTTGGTTTAGGTAAAGTAGGAAGTATAAAAGATTAGTATTGAAGCAATATTTGAAATATCTCAAATCATTTTAAACTTAAATATGGTATGACTTTATAAATAAAGTTATCACCTTATTATAGAGAATTAAGTTTGAACTATGTAAACAATTTATGCAAGAGAAATATAGAGAAACAGTTTTTTAGAAGATAGGTACATCTTATTCTTTCAGTGTGTAATATAAGTTATAAGTATAGGCAGGACATGGCAAGCAAGACAGCATAAAGTTTTGGCATTTGTATTTGGTAACATCTTTGATTAGTTTAGATACCTGTGTGGATACCAATTACCCCATAAACTGGAAGCAAAACAGCAGACTTTAAGGTTGTTTTTCTAGAGCAGGCAATATGTCTTAAGTATCAATATATCTATAAGCAATGAACTTAAGATACAAGAAATGAGACATTTACTTAAGTAAAACCTTGACTGAGAGTGATTATATATAGTTTAAGAATAAAGCCAAACCTGGTCATTTTTGAGCTAAATTAGTCTGATTTTAACATACATTAGAGATATTATAATAGACATAGAAAGGTTTTTTTTTTTTATCAATTTCCTTTAATCTTTGAACCATTTTTTTTTTAGTTTAACATAAGGCAATATTTACAATTGGTAAAATATATGAAGCCTAGACAAACTATATTAATATTGTTTGTCTATTGTATACTTTTCTAGGTCAGGAGGAAGTTTTTCAGTTTTTCTAAGACCAAAGTTACAATGATTAAATCACCTTTTATAAGGCTTGGTGGCACATGCCTTTAATCCCAGCACTTGGGAGACAGAGGATCGCTGTGAGTTTGAGGCCACCCTAAGACTACATAGTGAATTCTAGGTCAGCAGGAGATAGAGTGAGACTCAATCTCAAAAAACCCATTAAAAAAAAAAAAGACTTAGACAATAATCTCAGTAATAATCACCCAGTAAAACAGCATGAACAAGACAGGAACCTTCTTAAGGTTACAATGTTTTTGTTTGTTTGTTTTAAGATATAATAATTTTATTAAATGGTAAAAGGTTGACAAATTAGAGAAACTAGAGGAATATGCCAAACTTTGTTGAGAACTTTTTTTTTTTTTTGGTTTTTCGAGGTAGGGTTTCACTCTAGCCCAGGCTGACCTGGAATTCACTACGGAGTCTCAGGGTGGCCTTGAACTCATGGTGATCCTCCTACCTCTGCCTCCCGAGTGCTGGGATTAAAGGCGTGCGCCACCACGCCCGGCTTTGTTGAGAACTTTAAGGTCAGACTTTCGTAACCATTATCATGAGCAGATTAATATTAATGAATTAAAATTTTTAAGTTTACCAGCTGAATCCTCCTACCAGCCAGGACCATTCTTTGTTAGTCTGATATAAGGAATAGGTTAATAGTCCTCTTATATATCTTAAGGACTCTGTAATCTGATCAAGTGCTTTAAGACTTAATCAACTTGTCTTTAACCTTATGTTTAAGCACACTTACACCTTCATCTACATACTTTACTCATACCTTCATCTATATACTTTTACCTTACAATCTATGTAACCACTCTGTAACAATTTCTTTTATCAAACATTTACCACATTTAAATTTTCTTCTCCAGTTTATCTTAGTCAGTTTATCTCATAACTACCAACAAAAACTTTCTCACCATAATACTTTCAAAATGAACATTTAATCTTTTTTTGTTTTAACTTCTGTTTTTGTGGGGTTTTGTCCCTATGGTTAATTATAAATAGAATACCTGGATTCTGATTGTCTGTCTTTTCATTTCCCTGAGTCAGCAGTTTTCCTAGGCTTAAAAAATATATATATTTAGAAGGCTAGTTAATTTTATTTTGATTTTATGTTACATTTAGATGAGGTTTAAATAAACAAATAAAAACTCATTAAAGTGAATCGATTTTGTTAAACATTTAGTTTTTTTAGTAGTCAGAGTTTAATATTAGGAAATATAGGTATAGTTTAATTTAATTTTGATTTGAAACATGACAATATAAATAAGTTTATCAACTTATTACAAAGAGTAAAGTCTGAACTATATGAATAATTAAGGAGAGAAGAAATATGCAGAATTAAAACTTTAAAATTAACCCATTTTATCATAGGCAACCTAAACCTTTTTAAGTTTAAGTCCCATAATCTTTTCATATAATTTTCATATTCTTTTAAATTATTTAAATATACCTTAAAATAATCTTTTATTTTATAAAGTCTTTTCTGATCCAAAATATATCTCCTTCTGTAAAAGTAAGATTAGAATTTGGTATACAAATATGTCTATTATTGTAGTAAGCATGAGCAAGCATGTTGTCAAAAACATAGAGGTTAATTATTTTATTTTATTTTATTTATTATTATTTATTTTATTTTTTATTTATTTTGTTTATTTATTTATTTGAGAGTGACAGAGAGAAGGAAGCAGAGAGAGAGAGAGAGAGAGAGAGAGAATGGGCGCGCCAGAGCCTTCCAGCCACTGCTAAACGAACTCCAGATGTGTGTGCCCCCTTGTGCATCTGGCTAACGTGGGTCCTGGGGAATCGAGCCTCGAACCGGGGTCCTTAGGCTTCACAGGCAAGCGCTTAACCGCTAAGCCATCTCTCCAGCCTGGTTAATTATTTTAAATGTATTGTAAACCTATTTTTAATCATTTAATATCATCTTAAAATATATGAGTATCAGAATATGTAATGACTATAACCACTGGAACAATTAATAACCATATATTTAGTCATACATAAGGACAGACTACATGAGACATAGAACATATGACATGACCTGGTTGGCCAGCATTAGACATGACAACATGAAACATGGAGAGACATCCTTTTACGATTTTAGTTATGTTTTAAATTGGTGAGGACTTAATCTTAACAGGGCAACAGCCAGTGGTTTGAATTTACAGTTGACTTTTTTTTTTTTTTTTTTTTTTTGGTAGCTTGTAATAAAAAGGAGGAGGAAAGGGAAAAGACAGGAAAAAAAAAAAATCCTAGAAGCTGTGTAGCGATCTTAACTTTTAGCAAGGAGAGAAAAAATAGATATACATAGAAAAAGTTGAAGAGGCCCAGTAAAGTCAGGAGTTCCTTTAAGAGGGTAGAATTTGTATTTGATTTAGTGAGATGGATTGAGTTTGGAGTGAAAGGGAGGGATCCTGGCAAGTCATAGCCAGAAGGCAAAACTGTGTGTGAGAGTTTTAGTGGGGGATGGATTTTAGAGGGTTTTTGGTGACAGAGGAGAATTTGGTAGGTAGAACAAGAAGTACAAAGGGAATGATGTGAACATAGGGCAAGGAAGCCCTGAAGGTAGGGAACCTTGGACCACTTGCCATGTCTTCTGAGGAAGTTATCAAGATCAACAGAATACTAAAACCAAAAGTACCAAATTTATGTCAGTAGTGGCCATTATCTATTCAATACTGTGGCCAAATTTGAAGAGAGAGATGGAGTGATTTGGCAGGCAGGAGCTCAGGATGTTAGAGTTTCTTTAAATTAGCCTTGAGGCATGTCAATGGAGTGTCTTTTGGAACAGAAAATTTAGAGCCCATTTTGGAGGACAAGCACTAGAGTGGCCAATCCCACCACCATGGATGTCTCCCAGGCTTAGGGAGGGCAAATGAAACCCAAGAATTAGAGGGGCTGTCCTTGCATTCATTATGCTTGGGGTGTCTGGTGGAACTATAAGTAGAAGGCTCCTGGAGTCTCCAGTCGTCCGCAGAGTGAAAAGTGAGAAACTCCTGGAGTTTCTGAGGCCTGGGGTGGGGGACCTCCACCACAGTCTGAGGGCAAATAACTTGTCCTGAAGTAATTTGATGAGGGTGCGGATGCAGTGGATCACATGGTAAGAAGCCTCTAGTCTGCAGTTCAAAAGTCTGGTGGGAGACGGTGTAAAAAGAAAGGGAAGAAGCCCTCAGGTATCAGACTGGAAGGATTGGAGGTTTCAAGTCACAGGTGGCTGTTTAGTTCAGAGTAGAGAGTACGGTGAGTTTTTGTGCCCCTGAGGGGGTGAAACATTGGCAGGGAGATAGACAGGAGAGAGAGAAAAGAGAGAGAAATATGACTGGGTGGATTACCCAAAGGGCTGTCAGAAACTTGTCTGAGCTCAGAGACAGATTTTAGGCATTGATCAGAGAGTAGCCCTGGCCAGAATTCCTCAGTCTCCACCAATGAGCCACCAAGCTGACACAATCCAAGGCTTGGAGTGAGAGGGAGAAGAGAAGGAGAAAGCTGCCAGGTGTCAGGCTGGGTTTACACAGAACAACAACAAAGTTCCCTGAGCTGTGAGGCCAAATGGAATATGCATGGCTCACATAGACAAAAGCCACAGAAGACCAGAGGTCTCAGGTCAGACTGGTGACTGTTTAGTCCCAATAGTGAGCTTGGTGAGTGCCTGTGCTCCTGAAGGAATGGAGGGAATGATACACTGGCAGGGAGGTGGGGAGATGGAAAGAGAAAGGGGGGTGGCTGCAGCCCAGAAGCCCCTGAGAGAGGTATCCGAGTCACAGCACCAGAAATGTGAGGAAAATGTAAGAGAGAATCAAAATAGGACATTGGATTTGATCACTACAAACAGATTTTTGTTTTATTAGAGAAGACAGTGATAGGCAAAAGATTTCTGCAGGATGGAGGCTAAAGCATTGGACCAGGCTGGGGTGTAAGCTTATAAGGAGGATCCTAAGAAAAACAGAGTGTACCCACTGCAGGTCCAAGGAAAGTAGGTAAGGAACTGTAGTTATTTGTGTCCTTGCTCAGAATAAGCTTTTTTAGGCAAATAGTTGAGGGAGGATAACTCACCAGATGGTTTCTGTTCCCTCAAGGTTTTCTGAGCCAAGGTAGGTTTAGTTTATCATTCAGGAGTAGACAGGCCTGTCAAAGCCATGCTTCTGAAGTTCCTTTATTGTTTACTGGTCTTGGGGAAAGTTATTAACTGTTTAGTTCCCTCTAGTTTTCAGGGAAGGCTATTAACCCTTGAAACACAATTCAAGATGTATTTTTTTTTTTTTGCTTTGAGTATTTATTACCTTTAATTTTTCCCATTATTTTTATTGAGAACTTATATACATGAACATTCTGTAATTTGATGGTATTTCTGCCCCATTAGCCAAGGCTCAGAGAACATTGCAGAGGAAGTGGTAGAAAGAATATTAGTGCTGCTCTTACTGCTAGCCAAAGACATCTTTATGTAGAGTTAATATTTGTGAGAACTCATGCTCCCCAATTCTGAAAGCCATAATGTATCTTGACATTCTTAAATGATAGAATTGTGAATAAACAGAGAATTCTATTGCTTTTCTACTCTACTCATTCTTCTTAATTTATCACCTTCCTTTTTACTAAAGAAAAAGAACAACTGAGTGTGGTGACTCTTGCCTTTAATCCCAGCACACCAAAGGCAGAGGTAGGAGCATTGCTGAGAGTTGCAGGCCAACCTGAGGCTAAGTGGTGAATTCCAGTCAGCCTGGGCTAGAAGGAGACCCTATCTTGAAAAACAATAACAAAACAAAACAAGATCATTTCATCTGTTTTTTTGTTTTGTTTGTTTGTTTTTTTTGCTTGTTTGTTTGTTTTTATGAAGTAGGGTTTCACTCTAGTCCAGGCTGATCTGGGATTCACAATGTATTCTCAGGGTAGCCTTGAACTCACAAAGATCCTCCTACCTCTGCCTCCCAAGTGTTGGGATTAAAGGTACCATGCCCGGCTTCATTGCATCTTTTTAAAGGTTAAATGTTCTCTCCTCCCTCTCCACTGTTTGTAGCCTTCTTTAATCACTTTCCTTGGACTCAGCCTCTCTGTCTCCATTGGTTCTTTCCTCTTAAGCAAGATTTATTTTATTTTATTTTATTTTATTTTATTTTATTATTGACAACTTTCATAATGGTAATTCCCTCCTCAGCCCCCCCCCATTTTCTCCCTTTGAAACTACACTCTCCATCATATCCCCTCCCCCTCTCAATCAATCTCTCTTTTATATTGATATCATGATCATTTCCTCCTACTATGATGGTCATGTGTAGCGAAGTACTCCTCTGTCACTTCTCAGCACCATGGTGGCTTCTGAGTCATCCCAAGGTCACTGCCATCTGAAAGGAGAAGCTTCTCTAACCAAAAGTGAGAGTAGCATTAATATATGGGTATGAACTTTAAGAGATGTGCTTCCTTGGCAGTTTGGTGAGCATAGTAGATACATTTAGCCAGACACAAGCAGATATTACATCCCTAGAGCTCATGACTACCCCTGTTGTAGGTTTTCAGTATCAGGGATGTATTCCCTCCCATGGAGAAGGCCTCCAGTCAAATTAGAGGACAGTTGTTTTCCCCCATAAAAGACATGCCACAATTGCACCCGTTGGCTCATTTGGCCTGGCTGGCGAAATATAAGCCTTGCAATGTTACTGTTGGGAATCTTCCCTGGTTATTTCTCTCTCTCTCTCTCTCTCTCACTCTCATTGAACTTCATGCAGTGTAGCTTTTTCCAGCTTTCTGTCAGCTGGTCTACGTGGAGGAGGTTTTCAGCTCAGCTCCAGAATGCTTTTTCAGTGACCTTGTAGCCCAAGTATGGGGAGTTGCCTTGGCAATGGCCTGTAATATTTTGGGAGTATCAGGGACCTCCCTGATCAACAACTCAATGGAATTTACCCCATCCCTGGCACTGAAAATTTTCTAGTAACAATCTATGGCTTCTGAGTGTTTCATTGTCCAAAAAGTAGTATTCCATATGACTTATTTATATCCTCTTAGATTATGATTAGCCCTCCCTCCACCTTTCCATTGCTCAATCTCTTCCCTTGACCTCACTTAGGCCTTTTTACCCCCATTCATGTGTTCTTTTATTTACATATGTACAATACCATCCTATGAAGGCAAACCTAAGCAAGATTTTTATGCTGTCACTTTCCCCAACCTTCTCTGTTCTCTAGTCAGGTCACCATTATCACCCATCTTCTTTTGTTTAACTTTCTACTTAGCATGAAATCCATTCTCTCTTCCTCCCAACCCATTTGCATTCATATCCTCCATTTCCATACTTCCCTATCATTCCTTATCTCATAAAAATGGGTTTATTTCCATCATGTTCCAGAAAGTGCTTTGGGAATAATATTAAATCTTAAGGCCTCATTGCAGTTGTTTTCTTCAATCACACTGTATAAATGGCCATCCAGTATTGGTTAAGAAAAGCTAACTAGGCTGTCCAACAAGACTTATGGATTCACTGGAGGCCAGTCACCAGAATTTTCATCCTTTCTCTGGTGATGAACCCATGGGGATCAAGTGTGATTGGAGACCAACAGTGGTAGTTGTGTTGTTTTTACACTTTCTCTGGGGCTCAGATTGAAAGCAGTTCTTCCATATTCAATATTTGCCATTTTGAAACAATTGTCAAAATTGCTATAAGTTTCCTCTCTCAAGAGAAACATGGAAAATCACAGGTAGGAGTTGTCAGGTACCATGTGAGAAAGTGTTGCATATCAGTTTACTCCAATTCTCTGTCTAGAACTCTGTATTATAGTTATATTATTCAGGGCAGGTCACATGTTATACCTGTTGGTCCAGGAATAAAAGATTCAGGTTCAAAGAGGGATTTCCAAAGTCTACCATATTCTCTTAAAAATTCTTGGAATTCATGTTTTTGTGGTCTGCTTCATTATTGGTTTTTACAATCTTTCCCAACAGTACACTGAATGGTCTTAACCAGCTCATTGGGTTTTTCATATCAATGCCACACTATAAGATTCAAATGATTACTTCATCTTATGGCTTTGATTAATATGAACTTGAGACATTTTTTTCTCCTATTCTAATTGATTTTTTTATGCCATGGAACCCTGTTTCTAACTGCTGGCTACAAAATCCTGCTATTGATATTCTTGGTTTCTTAAAATCTTCTATATACCAATCACTTTCTACAATATTTTGCTCCTATTTCAGCTTGCATTAGAGGGATAGAGGCAGGCAAAAGGAGAAAAATGTTATAAAATCAAGAGAAAAAATAATTATAATTTCATTTCGTGTCCATTTATAAATGACCATGTGTGATGGTTAAGGAAAAATGGCCAGGTGTGCAGTTATAAACTGATTCATGGGCTGTGGCCAATGGTTTGGCTGGATGATCCAGGACTTGGAAGGAGCACAATTAAAAAAATTGTGAGAAGGACATTTGGGGAAGGTATATGTGGATAGAACTCTCTGAATGGGCAAAGAATATGAAGATACTTGTGTCCCATGTTAATGCTCATCAGAGGATTACTTTAATAATCAAGGAGAAAAGCTGACCCATTCTGTGGATAGTGGTCAGCCTCTTTCCTCAGCTACCCCTGTCATTGCCAATGGGCCCATGAACAAAGTGGCCATGGTGGCAGAGATGCAGGCTATGCATGGGCCCAACAACATGGACTTCCACTAACTAAGGCTGACCTAGGTATGACTGCTGCTGAGTACAAAATCTGCCAGCAGCAGAGACCAACTCTGAGCCCCCAATAAGGTAGTATTCCTCAGGGTGACCAGACACTAACTTGGTGGAAAGTTGACTACATTGGACCTCTTCCATCATGGAAGAAGCATTTTGTCCTTACTGGAATAGACATTTATTCTGGGTATGCATTTGCTTTTCCTGCATGCAAGGCTTCTGCCAAAACTACCATCTGTGGGCTTACAGAACGCCTTATCCACCAACATGGTATGCCACACAGCATTGCTTCTGACCAAGGAACTCACTTCGCAGCCAAGGAAGTCTGGCAGTGGGCTCATGATCATGGAATCGCTGGTCTTACCATGTGCCCCTACCACCCTTAAGCTGCTGGCTTGATCGAATGGTGGAATGGCCTTTTTAAAAAAATAGCTACAGTGCCAACTAGGAGGCAGCAGAATGAGGGCTGGGATGTATTCTCCAGCAGGCTGTACATGCTCTGAATCAGTGTCATATATATGGTGCTGTTTCTCCTCTAGCCTGGATTCACAGGTCCAGTAATCAAGGGATGGAAATGGGAATGGTCCCACTTACCATCACCCCAAGTGACACGTTAGCTAAATTTTTGCCTCCTATTCCCTCAACCTTACTCTCTGCTGGCCTAGAAGTTTTGGGTCCAGAGGAGGAAGTGCTTTTGCGAGGAGGCACAAAGAACATTCCATTGAACTGGAAGATAAGACTTCCCCCTGGCCACGTGAACAGGCTGAGAAAGGAGTTACAGTGGTAGCAGGGGTAATTCATCCAGACTACCAGGGGGAAACTAGACTTCTCCTCCACAATGGAGGTAAGTAAGAGTATGTCTCAAGTGCAGGAGATCCTTTAGGGCATCTCTTGGTGTTACCATGCCCTTTTATCAAAGTCAATGGACAACTGTAACAACCCAGTTGAGGTAGTGTGATAAATGGGCCAGATCCTTCAGGACTGAAGGTATGGATCACCCCTCCAGGTAAAGAAGCAAGCCCTGCTGAGGTGCTTGCTGAAGGTGGAGGAAATACAGAATGGGTAGTAGAAGAAGGTACTTACAAATGCCAGCTAAGGCCACGTTACCATTACAAAAAAGTGGACTGTAACTGCCATGACTGTTTCTGTTTACCCTGTTAAGAATGTACATATTTATACCAATATTAAGATGCTTTTGATCTTTCACTTTTTATGTATTAGTTAATATTGATTAAGATCATATCGCTAGTGAGACACTGTTGAATTTATATTTGGCTTATTATATTAGAGACTGAGCATTCCTCATGGAACCTTGCTTTGTATGTGGGGGAGGGGGCAATGTGCATTTCCTGTTGTACAAGGGATAGTTATATCATGTTAGGTGGAATTATAACCTTGTTACCTTCTTCATTTAGAAATTAAGTATGATGTAAGGAGATATGGTTTGATGTCCAGTTGACAAGGGGTGGATTTGTGATGGTTAAATTTGTGTCAACTTGATATGTTTAGGAATCCACAGACATTCCTCTAAGTAGGTCTCTGAGGTTGTTTCCAGGAAAGATTAACTAAAGTAGGAAACCTTCCCCCAGGGTGAGCCCTTCCCCCAGAGTAGGCAGCCCTTCTTGGAGGGGAGGCTTCATCAAAAGGAGATCTGGAGTCTCCACACTGCTTTCCAAAGTGGTTGTACCAACTTATATTACCACTAACAGTGAATGAGGGTTCCAATTTCTCCACATCCTCACCAGCATTTATTTTCATTTGATTTTTTGATGTTTTCTATCCTTACTGGGGTAAGGTAGAATCTCATTGTTGTTTTAATTTGCATTTCCCTGATGATTAGGGATGATGAACATTTTCTTAAGTGTGTGTTTGCTATATGTGTTTCTTCCTCTGTGAACTGCCTGTCCAGTTCTTTGTGAGTGGGTTGTTTGACTTTTTTATTATTTAGGTTTTTGAGTCTTTGTAGATTCTAGAGATTAGGCCTCTGTCAGTTGGATATTCAGCAAATATTTTCTCCCATTCTGTGGGTAATCTATTGGCTTTGCTTGTTGTATGCTTTTCTGTGAAGAAACTATTCAGCTTGGGAGGGGAGGGCAAGGGAGGGGGTGCAGGACACAAATCTAAACCCAAATGGCAATGGTAACATAAAATTCTACATCCCAAAAGGCAGACAAAATTGTTGAACTTTCACCATGCCCTTAGAGGGAACACCTGAGTCACAAGGCATTGGAGAAGGTATGATGAAGAATGACCTTAATCTTCTACAGTACCTCTCTCTCTCTGTCTCTCTCTCTCTCTCTAACTCTTTTATATTAGTAATCTTTCTCTTCCTTCTCTTAGTGGACACTGACCTGTAACTCCCAGAACCAGCAGGTGGTTATCATTCACAATGAGCTTTTGATTAGACAGACCTAAAAGATTTCCTAAAAGAATGATGGATTTTTGTCAGAGTACTTGATGACCCACCAAAGGTTAGTGGTAAGACCCTACTGCTGTAGACACCATATGCAGTTGACACGTAACATGGAGTGACATGGCTGGTAGCTCGAAAAGAGTCAGTGCCCAGACAGTCAGTGCGACTAGTGCCAGAAGGTGCTACATGGGCGACTGGGAGAAAATGACCAATATCTATCCAAGAAACTCATGGTCTAACCTACTTAGAAGCAAATAACCTGTTGTGATGTTCACACAAGTGGCACACAGCCATGGTGGGAAACCAACTGCTCTTGATTTGGCTGACTGATTTGCTCAGTGGAACATGACCCATAGCTGGAGTTGGGAAACAAGTCAGAACCATATCCAAACATGAGCCTGCTCTCCATTATCAAGCTACCACCAATTGTGGGCTACAAGAGGGCCTACACATATTAAAATCTCTATATAAAAATAATAAGTGTTATTTCATTTATCTGGTGCTAATTTTACTCTTCGTTGGAGAATCTGCTTCTCTTTTTCAGATAGACACAGATCCTAAGGAGAGAACCACCCCACCCCATCATCCAAAAGGGCCCCAGCTGAAACTAAGAATAATTGGCGAAACAAGCAAGGGTGCTGTTTTCTTGGTGAACCTGGTACCAGCACAAGGGTGAAGGAGATTGACACAGAGAACAATCAACTCCTACCAAATCAGATATCCAGAGACATAGAGGCTCCCAACACTTCTTCACTGAAGTAGACCCAAAATGAACCCAACATGGCTCAGGGAAATTTTGTGGAAGAGGGGGTGGAAAGAATGTCAGAAACACAAATTGGGTCATGATACGCAGAGACATTTCCTCCTATCCATAACTGTGGGCTAATTCCACAATGCATGACTCATATACCTCAACAAGGAGGGGCCAGGGGGAGGTGGTAGGACATGGAGGAGGCTAACAATGGTATCAACTTGACTGTATTCACTGAGTACAAAACTAATTAATAAAAAAGAAAAGAAAAGAAAAGCATTAGTTACAAAAAATAAAGAATGCAACATTTTCAGTGTGAAAATAAAAAAAAGGAGCTCTGGGAAGAAAGTTATTCCCCTCTCCTCCCAACTGGCTGCCCATGCTGCTTGCTGCTTGCTATTTTACAGCATGGACTGAAGAGCAGTGTCTCTCCAGGACAACTCCAGGCCTTCAGTGCTGGATTGGGACTGCTGAGGCATACAGCCTCATGGGCTGAACAGCTACCTGGTTCCTTGACTCTCAGGCCTGTAATCTGCTGTTGTTGGACAGTCATAAGCTAATCCAATAAATTCCCTTTTAATACAATTCATTCTATCGGTTCTGTTCCTCTAGAGAACCCTGACTAATACACCATGATTCAATTTTCATGTGGAATAAATATGCCTTCCGTCTCTGACTTCTTGCTGGCCTTGTGATAGCAAGCTAGGAAGCTATATTTCTGAAAATCATACCATGGTATCTAAAAACACATAGCACTGTTTTCATGACATATACACAGTATTTTCCCATGAAAAACATAGCTGGGTAGAACTAGTAAATGTCATTCATTAGTTTGCACATTTATAATATAATAGGATATACAAGTAACAACATGCTTAAGTTATCGTGGATTTTGGTCTGATAATAATATGTAGTATATATTTGTTGTGTATTCAATATCTTCAGAGATTTCCAGCCCGTGTTAATATAAATTGATCATGATTTTCTTAAGGCTGAAGTTCTGAAATTTTGATGAAGTATTTTTCTTATTATTTCAATGCAGAAATTTTATTGTGACATGCTAACTTTACTTATAATTATTTTTGTCTTTGTTGTTTTCCTGAAATTACATGCAAACATGATTTTGGGTGTTCAGAATGGTATTTCTCTCAGTGAGGTGAAAGACAGGGTTGAGTATCTATTGTTTGGGGACAGTTGTCTCCATGGTGAAGAGAAGATTAGAGAGTAGAAAATAACAAACCTAGGTGGGGACAGATATCTCAATTACAGAATCATTTGCGGTTGGCCTGTTATTCTGCATGCCACGCTGTGGTCAGCCTTAATGTTGTGAATGACGAGGAGCTTCCAGGGTTGTGCTTGGACATGGGAAGACAGGCAGTATTTCCTGCTCTCCAGCAGAACCTCCGACAAGACAAACCTAAGACTAATTTATGCTGCTGCTGCTCCCCTTTTAAGAGTCTCTTGCCTCTCTCTCTTCCTTTATTCCACTGGTCAGTATCCTGACCTGCTTCGTTGTCCTGCCCTGACTCTGCCCATGACCCTGATAAATTTAGTAATTACTCGGTTTGTGAACATTTGCTATGAGTTGGGTCCTCTGTTAAGCCCTTCAGAAGCATCGTTTTATTTAATCCTCACAATAATCTCGAGGGGTTGATATTGCTATCCCCGAGGAAACTGGAGTTCAGAAGGCCACCTACCTTGTGCAGAATCGCAGTCTTCCGATGGCAAAGCTGGTATTCAAATCCTTTCGGTCTGACCATAAGTCAGAGCTACAGTTAAAACTCAGCTAGGGATTTAAGAGTCATAGATAAGGTTGCCCAGAAACCAAGATAGAGTGTACTGCAAGAAAGAAAAAATAGGCCAAAAGAGGTTATAGTTTTTTATCTTTCCTTACAGAGATATTCCACTGAAAAGGACCATCCTGGGGACCACTGAAGATATCAAAGTGTATAGTCGGCTATTGTCCTGCCTTTCATTGTCTAATCTACTCAGACTGCTGGAACATTGAGTGGCCCAATGCTGTTCTGCACTTCTTATGCTGTGGGAAACAGTGTCTAACAAGCTGGCTTTTTCCTCAAGTGGAAGTGGCACTAAGGTTTTATCCCTTTCAGACATATCTCACTTATAAATGGAGATATTAACAGTCATAGAGGTTAACAGAAATGAATTAGTCCCAAGGAATGAGATTATTTAATCATTCTTACCATGACAGAATAGAAGAAAATGCACTAGGACCCAGGTGATTTCCCCCAACCTTGCAAGTCCCAGACAGGCCCTGTTTGGGGTGGCAGCCAGCCCTCCCATCTCTGCTTCCTTTTGGAAAACACACTTCTTGGTCCATTTTGTTTTGCCTTTCATCATTTTTGTTATGGTCTAATAATTGTCCTTTTTTCATCTTTCCTAGGAGTGACAGACATTGTAAGAAGGTACTCCCCAAATTCATAGAAACTTTTAATCTCTTCTTTACAGAGTAATCAACCTACTTCAGTACAAAAAAAAAAAAAAGCATGAATGCAAGTAAGAAGGGGACAAATGGAGAAAAGTGAATTCAAAGAAGTGAGAGGAGGTTGAGAAGGTAATGGGACCTGAATGTAAAAATACAGTATAGGGTTGGAGAGATGGCTTCTCAGTTAAGGTGCTTGCCTGCAAAGCCTAAGGACTCATGTTCTATTCTCCAGGTACCAGGTAAGCCAGACACACAAAGTGATGCAAGCATACAAGATAGCACATGCACAGGAGGTGGTGCATGATTCTGGAGTTCAATTTCAGTGGCTGGAGGCTCTGGTAAGTCAATTCTCTCTCTCTCTTGCTTTCTCTCCCCTTCTTGCTATCTCACATTAAAAAAAAAGGCCAGTGTGTTAAGCTTGCCTCAAAAAATAAAAAATACATTATATACATTCATAAAAGTATCAAAAATAATAAGAAAATAACAAAAGCATATATCCAATTGATGTTTAACTTATTTAGATTCCATTGGTTGCCACATCTTAGGGGAATTTTCACAATAACAAAATACTATTATCTGTTGGTTTTTGTGTCTAACTACTTTTCATCTAAAATGAAGAAATAATTGAGAATATGAAGTTATAAGCTAAGTATCTTTGGACTATGTGTCAGGGAGATGAATGATGTGCAGCATAGATATCTCCCGTAAAAAAAAAAAAATGCCTTTCTAAGTGAGAGAACTATGGTTTCATCTTTGTCATGGCAACAATCAAGTTCTATCTATATTTATTAGTAGAAAGAACATCTGTAAGGAAACCACTTGCTTATATTTTAAATATATATCAAATTTGTTTCATACCAGTGAGGGTAATGAGTCCCCATCTGACTAAAAGAACATTTGTTCCCTAGTGTAAGTCTTGAAAACATGAAACAGAGACCACAGATGCCTCTAGAACTATATTTATCAACAGGCCAATGCATTAGCAAATCACATCTAAGTCTGTGGAAATGTAGAGTTCTAATGAGGGGGAAGGCTTTACCAGTTCCAAGTCAGTCATTGTGAATTAATGTGTAGTCAGTAAAAGATAATGCCATATGATCAGTGAATCTGAAATGAAAAATCAACATTTGCTTTTAAGATTTATATGGGGGAGGGGGGAGAAACTTTTTGGCAGAAAATGTTAGGCCCACTGGCAATGAATCTGATTCCTGCCTTGGTGAGAGAAGATAATTGGTTCAGGAAAGATGTGATTAGATTTTGTCCCTCTAGAAATCATGTAGGATTGAACTTCTGCAATTCGGTCTTTCGAGGAGACATGTACAAATCTGAGAGGCCCTATAGCCATAGGCATGCAGCTCAATCACAGGCATGGCCAGGACAGAAGTTGTGTTTGCTGCCTGGGCTCGTGTTGCCCTGCAAGTGGCTTTTGCAGTTAGCAGATAGCAGGTGGGTCACAAGAAGCCAGAGAAGGAAAATGAATCAGCATTAGTAGACCAGGCAGAAATACAGATGGACAGGACCTTGGGCAAGGAATGAAACCAGGTACAGGACTTGGTCCTAGCAGGGTAGACTGTGGTTGTCAAGTTATAATGCAGGCAGACATGTGATCAAAAGTCCCTGCTTACCCTGGAACACATAATGGATCAATGTTTTTGAACTGTATTAGAAATATTTTCTTTTCCAGAAATAAAAGATTCTGAATTTCAGACTGGGAATAAGAGCAGACATCCACTAGTTCACTCAGCTGGTTTTGCTCCTTGAGGATTATCACTTTGGGACGCCTGAGATTTTGAGTTTTATGTCATACTTCCTTCGGATTTCATATATTCCATTGTGAGTGATTGAGAATATTGTCTGTCATTGGCATGTCCGTTTGCCCTTTCAGCTGACAGCAACAGAACAGTTAAGATAGGAGATGGCTCATCTTTTAAGAGTGCTTTGTTGCAAAGCCTTGCTGGCCTGGGTTTGTTGCCCTAGTATCCACTTAAAGCCAGATACATGGAGAGGCACATATGTTTTGAGTTAGTGTGCAGCAGCAGGAGTTCCATAGTGTGTTTGCTCACTCACTCTCTCTTTCTCTGGAAAATAAGAAAATGAAATTCTTTTTAAAACAGAAAATAAATGCAAGTTAAACAATCGTATCTTCAGTATATGTATCTTTTCTAGGTCCCTGGAAGGAGTCCTTGCATCCTTTCTGATTCTATCTACTATCATGTATACTAAACAAGAATTACAGGGTTTTTTTTTCCCCGTGTGATATCACAGAATGTCCAAAGTATGGAGCCAAAGGACACACCTCTCACCTTGCCTCATGCCTGTAAACTAAATGCTGTATCTCCTGCCTTTCCTTTAGAGAGATCTCATGCTATTCTAACCCTACCTGTTTCTCTACTACCCACTTGAGGAAAAGAGTCAAAATGAATTAGTAAAATAATATCCTAAGATGCTCTTGAAAGATATCAAAGATTCCCTATGTGCAAGAGAAAAACAAGGCTAGTAGTTTTCTCATAATAGTATTTAATATCAATATTTATAGGCTTCTTTCTTGTAATCCTTTGAATTAAATCTAGCACAAGCCACTGATCACTGTCAGGTAATAAATTGTCTTTCAAGCCTTTTAGTCCTTGATCAATAATTATTATGCTTTGTACAATATAAACACTGCTCAGAAGTTCTATCAGAGTTATTCCTTTTCACCAGCATGGGCTAAGCACAAACAGAGGGAATTTTGCAGTGACAAAGGTGATATGAGTTCCTCTCTTACCTGGAATTTTGTCTTGCAATCCTGGAACTCTGAAACCTCCATGGAAGGAACAAAAGCCCAGGGTGGTCAAAGTTCCACCATACATGTCTTGGTTCCTTGTCTCCACAGGGATGCTTTAATGTGACACTCAATGGCAGGAACTTCTGAGAGATTTTCAGAGTCACCAGTCATTGAAAAGTCTTCACTTTCTATTTTCAAGAAATAACAGTCTTCTAGCCTAGCATGGTGGCATTTGCCTTTAATTCCCGCACTCAGGAGGCAGAGATAGGAGGATCACTGTGAGTTTGTGACTGTGAGTTCGAGGCCAGGCCAGCCTGTAACAGTTTAGCTTGTGCTTGAGTGAGACCCTACTTTGAAGAAGATAAACAGCAACAAAAAAGAAATAACCATTTTCTGCTCTGCCCCCTGGATTCCTGACATATCACAATCACTTTATTTTTTGAGGTAAGCCCAACAGACTGGACTTTTTTATGGGGTGGGAGAGGGAGAGAGAATTGGCATGCCAGGGTCTCTAGCCACTGCAATCAAATTCCAGATGTGTGCTCCTCCTTGGGTGCATGTGCACCATTACATGCCCACATCACCATGTGTGTGGCTTATATGGGACCTGGAGATTCAAACATGAGTTCTTAGACTTCATAGGCAAGTGCCTTAATTGCTCAGCCATCTCTCCAGCCACACAATCCCTTTTAAAGAAGATATATCTTGTTATAAAAGGACCTTTCCTAGAAGACTTGCTGATGATTGCATACTGTCTGTTTCTCCACAGCTATTTCTTTAGAATATAATGTATTTTGAGCCTGTGAATGGTCATGCATTATTTCTTAAACCCTAATCATCAACCCCGATTCTGACCCTAAGGAATGTCAGCCAAGCTTCCAGTCTTCATTTCTCAAGTGGGAGTTCCTTATAATATGACTTGACTTCACACATGGCATCTAGCTCTTGGAGTGCATCTTTGAGTCCTTCTCATTGGGGTAGAATACAAAGGGAAAACACTCCCCTTTCTAGTGGACAAGGGAAATGACTCACTACTCTATCAACACATTTTAAACATTCTGCAACCTAGTTCCATAATTCTTTTATTTGAAAAGCAAGGTGGTTGGAAGCAGGGTGTGTCTTAGCTCGTCTTGGCTGCTATAACAAAATATTTGATACTGAGTAATTTAAATTGAGGTGAAACTTATTTCTTATATACCTGGATTCTGTGAAATCCAATGTCTAAGGCATTGGTGTATTTTGTATCTGGTGAAGGTGCTCTCTGCTTTCAGGATGGGACCTTGTTGTTACATCCTCATGTGACGGAAGTGAAATCATCAGATACAGTGTCCTCATTTAGCAGAATAAACGAATGAGGAGAAAAGGCACAGTCATTTCTATGTAACCCCCTTTTATAATAGCTCATCCATATGAGCAGAGCTCTAGTGGTTTAGTAACTCCACAAAGGCTCTATTGCTGAATACCATCAACTTCTGGTATAAGATCCAATATAAAAAATTTAGAGTCTGGAGAGATGGCTTAGCAGTTAAGGCATCTGCCTGCAAAGCCAAAGGATCCAGGTTCAATTCTCCAGGACTCACATAAGCCAGATGGACAAGGGGGCACATGCATATGGAGTTCGTTTTCAGTGGCTGGAGGCCCTGGCATGCCCACATTCTCTCTCCTCTCTCTCTCATAAATAAATGATAAAATACATGGAGGGACATATATGCAAAGTATAACAATGTATAAATTGACTTCATCATATGTGATTTGCATAGTTTGTCTGGCATCTCACTTTGGAGTTGCTGAAATCTGTACAAAAGTGAAGATACCAAAATAGTTGCAGCTGACAAGAGAAGTTAGCAAAAAGAAAACAACAAAAAAACAAAGTATGTGTGCTAGCTAGAGAAGGCATGTGATCTCACTGTGGAAGTTCACTTAGTAGTAATTATATGTGGCAGGGCTTCTCTTTTGAGACCAGGTATGCCTTTGTCAGTGAAAAAATTCTAACAGAGTAAAGCAGTTTCTCATGACCTGAGTTAGAGGCACTCACATTACTATCCCCAACTCAGCAACTGCTTCTGCTGACCTACACTTTAGGAATTCCAATGGTCCAGGTAGTCTTTAGTCTAACTTCTCAATAGAAGCTAATTGGAAAGAACTTGTCAGTCAATGTATTGACATCAAACAAAAGTAGCTGATGAAAGGGAAGCTTTTATTTTGGCTTACTTACAGTCTTGAGAGGAAGCTTCATGGTAAAACATTGCATGACCACAGGTTGGACATCACCTCTTCCACAACAGTATCAAGGGAGTGATCGAAGTTCCGACAAGGGAGAGCTGGCTATACAACCCTGAGCCTACACTTAGAAACACACCTTCTCCAGCAAGTCTCCACCTTCCAAATTGTCACCAAGCATTCAAGAACACATGAGTTTATGGGACATGCCTGATTCAAACAGGACCTTATACTCTTTCATGCTGGATCAAGCCCAAAAAGTATAAATAATTTAAAATTAGGGAAAATATGAACTATGTTATGCTTTTATAAAGAGGATTTAAAAGGAACTGGTGAGCTGGAGAAATGGCTTAGCAGTTAAGGCACTTGTCTGCAAAGGACCCAGGTTTGATTCCCCTAGACCACATAAAACAGAAGCAGAAGGTGACACATGTGTCTGGAGTTGGTTTTCAGTGGCTGGAGGCCCAGGTGCACCCTTTCTCTCCATCTCTGTCTCTCTGTCTCTCTCTCTCACACACACACAAACACACAGTATCTCTGTATAAAATAAATAAATAAATAAATAAATAAATAAATAAATAAATAAATAAAGATAATATAAAAATATTAAAAAGTAACTGGGTCCTTGCTGCCACATGTTGTAACCTCTGTTGTGAAGTTCTCCCAATGTCTAAATGCTTAGAGGCAAATGCCTGAGAATGCAAGGATATAAATTCATATTGCACATGAGCCCACGCTCACCTCTGCAGTTGATTCTGAGATCATTCCACTGACTAAGTGCATTGTTTTCTATTTCTATTTCTCATCTAAAGGTAAAATAACTACTCCATCTTCTCTGTTTCTTTCATAGAGAGTGGATGCCTCTCTCCTCCAATCCTTCTTGTAGCTGTGAGACAGTGCCAGTGTATGACCAGAGGCTGTGTGTGAAGTAATGCTGAATTCTCTATCCTATATCTTACAAAGACCCACATACCACTGTTCCATAATCCTCAAGTTCTTTGTTACCAGTGATTCTGTGTCTGTAAGCTCTGATCTAGGAAAGTAGGAGGTATGAGAGTAATAGCCAGTCTGGCTCTCATATTACAGACTGAGGTCATAAAGCCTGAGCATGCTCTGTTCCTTTAGGATTTTTGGCAACCAGAGAAGCCACTCCTTCATTCCCAGAGAGAGTGAGTGAGGAGATACAGTAAAGCAAGAGAGGTTCTCACCATAACATTTCCATTTTGGGGATTGGATGGATTTTCTGACGTGATATTCCATAAATAGTATGTATGTATATATATTCATATCGGTATGTGTATGTGTCCATGATGACCTGCTATAGTTTGGAATTTGTATGTTATTCAATGGCTCAAGTGCTAAAGGATTGTTTCCTGCTTGTGATGCCATTGAGAGGCAGGGGTATCTTTAAATGGTGAGAACTAAAATAAGGAAGTTAATTCTTTGGGAGCATGCCCATGGAGGGGGATATTACTAGGACCTTAACCTATTCCACTCTGTTTGCTCACAGCCATGAGTCAAATAGAGAGCATGATATGTGCATTCCTACTGTAATGTGCTATAAAACCACAGCCCAAAGCCACAGGGCCAACCAAGCAGGGGCTGACACCCCTGAAACTATGGGCCAATGTAGTCTTTTATTAAGTTGATTATGTCATGTATTTTGTCACAATGATGAAAGGCTTACACATGACTGTAATGTGAATTTAAGTGCATGCTTATTTCCCATTATACCTTTTAGTTGTAGGCAACTTTCTGTTTCTTTCTTTCTTTAAACAGCCAGGAAGTGGGTTAAACACAATATTTATAGATAATTTAAATAATATAGGACATTGTGAAAGACATAAATAACAAAATGCATTGTAAAATGCATATAGAATTATAAACACATAATGTCTTAAATATGGAAAAATATGCTGAAAAGACTTAAAACATTCTGAAAACTATATTTTAAATTTCGCTGGTATCATTCATATAACATGATCCAAACATCTATACCACTTATACATAAAGCAAGCCCTAACTGTCTACTTGGCTATTGAAGGTGATATCCCCAGGGTTATTATTTATGCTCACTTGCAGACTCCTGGAATAGGGCTGTAAAGTCATTTTCATTCTTGTGCAGAGCACAGAGTTCCTGGGGTGAGGCCTGAGGAGCTATGAATTAGGACAGCTGAACTCCCTTCTTTGTTACAAAAGGAAGCAGAAGCCTGGAGTAGACAGAACTGTGAAAAGGCACACTGAGACAGCTGGATAGAGTACTGGCACCACTTGATTGGAAATCTTTTGTATAAGGTTATTTGTATTGTGTCTTCCTAAATCTCATTTAGCTGCATTTGAGCAAATATGGAGACTAAAAGCCAAGCAAGCAAACAGACATCTCTGTTTGTCATCAAAATTTTGGAGATTTATCTTGAAACAGAAAAAGAGTAGTTTTGAAAATGCTTGGAATGTTGTCACAGTGCATTTGGGCTGAAGTTCCTAATGCATTATTTCAGCACTGGTGTCTACCTTGAGTGAGTTGATTAAAAGCTGAACTCAAACACATGTAAACTGTCGTCTGTTGTGCAAACTCTTGTCTTCAAGGATTTATTTTTAATTTGAAGTTTTGCTGACCGGCTCTAAAATGACTTTGCTTTGGAAGAAGAAGGCAAAATTCCCTCAGGCCACAACATCAGCTTATATATCAAAAGTGCTTTCTTCATTGCCAAGAAGCAAAGATCACAGAAAGGATGATAGAAGTCAAGCAAATCAGCAATTCAGAAATAGAAATGCTATGATTAATGAACAGCTACTGCCTATTTACTACTTGCCTGAGAATGGTCCAAACAGTTGAACATGGTTAAGGAATTTTATTCCCATAACATATTGATAAACACTATAAATAATATTGGAGTATGTTTTATTAATTGGAAATAATCCTGTATCTCTGCATGGCTCTCCTCATTCAGTGTGACAGTAAACATTTTTTTTTTCATTTTATTTGAGACAGAGTCTTGTGTATCCTGATGGAGGGCATTGAGGTCCCTGTATAACTGAGGGTGACTTCTATGCTGGGTTTTTGCATTCTAGAGGGTGCATCTAGGGCTTCATGAATAGAAAGGTATCAATAAAAGGATACAATTTATTTTTTCACCTCTATGACTAACTTTTTAGTAAGACATGGGTCTCTTTACTCCTTTGTGAGGCCAGAAGTCACTACAGGGACAAGTGGATCTTTAGATATTTCTTCCTGCCAGAAATGATTGGAAACACCGTTTGCTTTTACTGCATTTTTGTTTCCTTTAGGCTTGAGTCCTATACCAAACTGGGTGTAAAGATAGTAAAAACTTCTTGTAGATTATTTATTACTCAAACTCAGCTTTAGGAGCATGAGTTGAAAATATTTGCAGTTTCTTAAATATGTTGTGTGTGTGTTTTCTTTTTATAATTGCTAGTCATTATTGTTTAATGTGATACAAAAATTTAGGGTTCATTGCTAATGCACCAATACAATCCCCCAACACACCAATAATTTTCAGGAGTACCTGAATTCTTGTCTTATGAATTTGAAGAATGAAATCCACAGATCAGAGGGAAATGCTCAGAAAGATTTTATTATAACTTATAGCTTTAAGGAGGTAGAACTTTAAGAGAAGGAGGCTAAAGGAAAGGGAGAAAGGCAGAGCTTTTGCCCAGGAAGGCAGAAGGGTTTGAAAAATCCACCCTGAGACCCAGTTGGGAATTTTTAAAAAAATTTTTTTGTTTGTTTATTCATTTGACAGCAACAGAGAGAAGGAGGGAGGGAGAGAGAGAGAGAGAGAGAGAGAGAGAGAATGGGTGCGCCAGAGCTTCAAGCCTCTGTAAACAAACTCCAGATGCATGCGCCCCCTTGTGCATCTGGCTAACGTGGGTCCTGGGGAATTGAGCCTCAAACCAGGGTCCTTAGGCTTGACAGGCAAGCGCTTAACGGCTAAGCCTTCTCTCCAGCCCTCAGTTGGGAATTTTTATGTGAGCCCTCTGGATGGACAAGTTGTTGAGCCAGTTAGTCTTAATGTCAGATGTGTTGGGTCAAGATTTCTGGAAAGGGGCAATCTTCCAAAAAATAATTCTTTTTTAATATTTTATTTTTATTTATTTGACAGAGAAAGAGGGAGAGAGAGAGAATGGGAATACCAGGGCCTCCAGCCACTGCAAATGAACTCCAGAAGTGTGCCCCCCTGTGCATCTGGCTTACGTGGGTCCCGGGGAATGAAACCTGGGTCCTTTGTCTTTGCAGGCAAATGCCTTCACTACTAAACCATCCCTCCAGTGCCCCCCAAATAATTCTCTTGGAAGGGCCTTCTCAGAAGGGAGTGGAAGGACTCTCTAAGGGGCAGAAATAAGGAAAGGCCAGACCCTTCTGTTTCTGACCCACAGTAAAGTGTAATGGAGATTTTCACCTGCAGACCCAAGGACAATCTCCCCATTTCATCAAGTACAAAGATAATCACTTTGAGGTTCTGTCACCCCTAATCTGCATCAGTCCCTCCTCTGAGGCAGCAACCTAAACTGTTGCAAGGGAAGTGGTATGTGGCCCATCAAGTTTCTTTGTGCTAATTGGGATGGTCAGGTGTGAAACTTCTTAAATGGGTCTATCTAAAGGACCCCAAAATTTCTGCATTGAAAAGTACCTATGGAATTAAGAGTGTGCTCCCTGGCCTCTGTCCAGAGAACTGTCCATGAGCACTAACAGAGGAGCTGAGTATTCACCCTGATGTGAGCTACTCTGAGTGTGAGCTGACCCATCACATAGGCTGGGGATTGGATCAAAGGGGAAAATGGATAAAGCCTATATGCTGCGATTTTCTCCTTCACAGTGAGTGCTGGAAACCTCTGAAACTGTGCACTACACCTAACCTTACCTCTCTTCCAGTGAGTTTCCTAGGGTATTTAGTTACGGTGGTGATCACCAAGAAACCATGTTATTCTCTCCAAATGAACCTCTTAGAGATCAGAGAACATCTGAGGTATTGTAGTCTGAGAATGGAATACCTGCCTGAATTTACATGCCCGTTCCATCAACTCATTCCTGAGAATCAATGGTGTTGGGCGGCGGGGGGGGGGGGGGGAATTTGAAGACTGAAGGTGTATTTGTGATGGTATTAAAACTTTGTAACAATTATCTTTTTATTGCTGCAACAGATCACTCAACCAGAAGCAGCTTTGGGGAGGAAAGTGCTTAGTTCTGGTTTCAGTTTTCAGGGAATTTTCATTATGGTGGATAAAGCATGACAACTGGCTCACATCTTCCCATGGCAGCAGTATGAGTGAGTCCCAAACACCCAGTGGGCTGGGCTAATAATCTTCAAGGCTTAGTAATATTCCTACTCTAGCAAGTCTCCACCTCTCCAAGGTTCTACCAGATGGGGGTCAAGTGAGAGGCTTAATCACAAGCACTTGACACTATAGAGGGTGTTTTACATTCAGACACCACAGCTTCCTTTGTTTCTTCTTTAGTTCTCACTATCACACTCCATATGTTGGCAGAAACTAGCAGCACATCGCTCAAACTTATGGCCAAAATGGAGTGTAGCACCCACATCATATCATGTACTTTATCTTCACAGACACATCAAACCTGCTTTCCTCCTCTCCTCCCAATCTCATTAAATGACACCTTTGGCTCAAAACAAAACCCAAGGGGCATTTTTGATTGCTCTCTTTCCATTATTTTCTTTAGTGAGATCTCATGGAGTATAGCCTAGAAAGCCCATTTTATTAGTAATCATTAAAGGCAGTGGTTAGCCAACATATTTGCTTTCTCATCATCCCGCTGAGAAGCACTCAGCGTCACAAATAATGGTGAAACTCACTTTGAAACAGTGGTGCCCAATGTCCTTCTATTTTACATTGAGTCAACCACAAGAATGACTTCCTTTATAAGAAATGAAAGAATTAATTAGACACCAAGAGTACCAAGAGTAGGGAGTTTTTCTCTTCCTCTCTTCCTCATTTTTTTTTTTTTTGTTTTGTTTTTCAAGGTAGGGTCTCACTCTAGCTTAGGCTGACCTGGAATTCACTATGTGGTCTCAGGGCGGCCTCAAACTCACAGTGATCCTCCTACCTCTGCCTCCCGAGTGCTGGGATTAAAGGTGTGCCACATCATGCCTGGCTGTCTTCCTCATTTTTATGTGGATAGGTGCATGTGTGTGGTGTGCACGTGTGTGTGTGTGTGTGTATGTGCAAGTACATGTGTGCAGGTGACCAGAGGTCCACATACAGTTAGTCTGCACCTTAGTTTGTGAACCTCCAGCTCACTGAGACACTTTAGTAGGTGGCCCGTCTTCACAGTGTTCACACAAAATACACAGCTCTCACCTGAAGAGGAAAAAGAGGTAGTTTATTCTGGAGCCAAATATGAGTGACCTTGGCCTAGGAACATGGATTCTGGCTGCCTCAAATACCATGCTCCAACCTGTTTACAGTTTTATTAAGTCCTTGTAGTTACAAAACAAAAGAAAGTCATAAACCAAGGCGCTTTTACACATTGGTGGAAACATCAGGTGGGGGTTGCAGAAAAGATGAGAAATCTCAGTAACGGATCTCAGATGCACTGATGGCATTCTGAACTTTCAGGCTGATGAAAGCTAGGGTTTCTGTCCACACATTTTAAGAGGATGTATTTAGGTCACAAGATGTTAGGTCAGACAAAAAGGTGAATGATAACTGGCCATCAAAGGGGCTAAAATATTCCAAGATAACTTGGCTGTCGACCTGAAATTCTAACCAGAGGCTTGGGCTGGCAGGTTGTTTGAAGTAGGCGCAGCTCTCTTCCAGGAACTTCTGTACACACCAGCCTCCAGACAAGAAGTTTTCTAAGAACCCTAGCTTCTACCCACTGCAGCTTTGTGAGATTTGCACTGATGGGGAAGGTGAAGTCCCTTCCAGTGAGAAGCTGTATGTTGGTACAGGTCTTTCAATTAATAACGTGTTATCCCGAAACCCAGGAGAGACCAGTGATGAGCCAGTTTCAGGTGTAAATTTAACCCACACTTTTAGTCCAGTAGGTAGAGGGTTTGGATTTCAGGATAAGTCCTGTCTCTGCTGTGAAAATTCAGTTACCATTATCTTTTGCTTTAATTGCTCTTCAATTGGTCTTTCTACATTTACGTGGCATTACCTCCATATTCTTAATTATTTGCCATCTTCACCCAGTCTCAGCCCTTAATCCCGCATAGCAGCTAGTGCAATATTAAAAATGAGGTCAGAGGTGCCACACCCAAATGGCACTATGATGATTCCCCTGTAGGCTTAGAATAAAATAATGCAGACACTGTAAAGTTCTCATGGTTGATTCCCTACCTCTCTGATTGGTTGTCTGCTTGATTTCATTCCATCATTTGACTATTTTAAGAGGTTATTTTCTATATTTTTATTATTTTTATTTATTAATTTATTTGAGAGAGAGAGAGAAATAGGCAGGAAGGAGAGAAAGACAGAGATAGAGAGAATGGGCATACCAGGACCTCCAGCCACTGCCAGCCATTGCAAACGAACTCCAGATGTATGTGCCCACTTGTGCATCTGGCTTATGTAGGTCCTGGGGAATTGAACTTGGGTCCTTCGGCTTTGGAGGTAAGCACCTGAACCTCCAAGCCATCTCTCTAGCCCCTATTTTTTTATTTTAATGAAAGGATGTGTTTGTATTGGTTATTGATTTAAACTTTTGTACTTGGCAATCATCTCTCTGGGCTTCCTTATGAATGAAAATGCCCTCGTCAGTGGAGAAACCTTCCCTATCCATAGGGCCCTCATTCCAACTTTTCTAGTTACTGTTTATTGTGATATGTGTTCATTTCTTTTAAAAAACGGTTGGCAAATTCCATGAATATACACATATACAACAATATAAAATACATACAATGATCATAATCCCCTACCACCGCTTTCTTCCCTACTCCAATCCCGCATCCATTGACTCCCATCTTCTGCCCAACTTGTCTCTCTTCTATTTTGATGTCATCATTTTTTCCCTTCCTACTATTCAGGCCTTTCATAGGTACCATCAGCCATTGTGATATCTTGAATATTAAGGTCACACTGTGTCTCGAAGAGAGTATTATAACCATTCTTTCCCTTCCTGAAATTCACTATGTAGTCCCAGGCTGGCCTCAGACTCACAGTGATCCTTCTACCTCTGCCTCCCGAGTGCTGGGATTAAAGGTGTGCGCCACCGTGACAGGCTAATGTTTGCATTCTTTCTGCCACTTCCTCTGCAATGGTCCATTAGCCCTGGAGGGTGTAATAGATATGTGTTATTTAGTGCTGAACACTGCACTGCCACTTCTTAGTACTTCGGTGAGTTTTAAACCACTACCATCTAAAGAGAATCGTCTCTAACCAAAGGTAAGAGTAGCATTAGTATATGAATATAATATTTTTAACTCAAAGGGCCTTGTTCTTATATTCCAATGTCATCACATATGACTACAGGAAAATATTACATACTTACATAGAGGACAGATACACTTTGGGAATATTTTTTCAAACTTTCAAAAAAAATATAATCTTCTCCCACCATCTGCTTCTTTCCCCTCCTGCATTCTGCTCAATTGAACTCTCTCTTCTTATCATTCCTTCTTCATTCTTAATGTCTTTGTTTTGTTCACCTTCTCCATCATCCACAACAACCTGCTGATGGGGCCAATATTGTTCGTGTCTTGTGCAGGTAATGGTAGCCTCCGTGAGATCATGAATACAATGCAATAACCACTTTGGGTCTGGAAGGCAGCTATCCGAAGGACACTACCCCTCACTTGTCTCTTACATTCTTTGCACCAGCTGTTCCACTATAACCCCTGAGATACCAGAAGATATTAAGATTTCTCATTTACTTCTGAACACTCCACTGTCACTTCTTCTTGACCATTTGATGAGTTTTTGAATCTCCCTAGCAATCCCGGCCATCTGAAAAGAGAAGCTCCTCTAACCAAAAGTGAGAGTAACATATATGGGCATGAACATAAATAGTTAGAGGGCGATTTGGTGGGCATAATATATCCACGAAGCCAAGAAACAGTAGCAGTTTCCCTATAGGGCTTATGACCTCCCCAGCCATAGGCTTTTGACTAGGTCTTCAGTAACAATCAGGCCTCAAATCTAATCTGAGATCTGTTGGTTACCCTCATAATAGTCACACCACTCACTGCTGTTCTACGGGGCACACATTGCCTAGGTTGCCAGTTGTATAGCTTGCAAAGCTTAGCACTGTTTAAGAGCCCTGACGATGTTTCTCCCGAGCAGGCTGTCTGGCACTTCCCAGCCCTAGAACCACTAGTAAACAAGGAGAAAGCTTCCAGCTTAGCTCTGGCTGGAATTCTCAAGAGTCCTGCTTTAGAAGCACATGGTGTCTTCAGCAATAGGTCTATCCATCAAGTTATGGCAGGAAACCAAGAGCATTGGCAATAGCCCATGTGTTTTGGAGGCCTTAGGAGCCTCCCTGACCAATGACTCCCTGAGTGGTATCCACCGCTGGTAATGAAATTTTTCTGAAATAACCTATGGTCTTTGGATTCAGCATTATTTACTCTGCATGGAGTGCTATCACCCAAACTCTCTTTTTCTTGAAATTATATGTTTTTAATTTGCTATCAAAGTAGAAGATTTCCAAAGGGCTGGTTCCTAACTCCTTCAGTTTTGATTAACTTCCCTCTTTCCTCTTCCCTTGACCTCAATTTGAGCATTTCACCTCCAGTGTTCTGACATTATGCTTACACACCTGCTATTTCCTCCCCTTATGCTCTCTTCTTTCCGTTTTTTCTCTCTGCCTCTTTTTAGTCTCATGTCCTCTATTCTAACTCATATGCAAATCTTAAAAATTGATATCAGTATCTTCATATGAGAAAGAACATGCAGCGTTCGACTTTCTAAGTCTGGTTTACCTCCTTCTAAATGGATAAGGAAGATGTGTTACATATACCCCACAATGTATTTATCATTTTATCCATTTATCAGATGATGGGCACCTAAGCTGAGTCCATTTCCTAGCTATTGTGAATAGAGTAGCAAATAACGTGGATGAGCAGGTATCTCTATAGTAATGCTGGGAGTCTTTAGGTTTTGTGCATAGGAGTGGTGTAACTGGTTGATAAGTAAGTCTATCGTTAGCTGAGCCACAGACCTCTACACTGATTTCCACAGTGGCACCTGTTTACTTGGGTGAGGTCTCCTGTTTCCTCACACCCTTGCTCGTACTTATTATCATCCTGATGATAGCCATTCTGACTGGAATCAGATGGAATATCAAAGTTGTTTTAATTTACATTTTATTGATACCTAAGGATGTTGAACATTTTAAAATATATTTGTATTTAGGCTGAAGAGATGACTCCATGGTTAAAGGTATTGGGTTGCAAAGCCTGACAGTCCAAGTTTGATTCCCCAGTACCCACATAAAGCCAGGTACACTAAATGGCATATAGGTCTAGAGTTCCATTGCAGTGGCAGGAGGCACAACTATACCCATTCTTTCTTTCTCTCTCTCTCTCCGTCTGCATCTTTTTTTCTGCCTCTCTCTAATAAATAAATACAATATTTCAAACACATTTATGTTTATCAAAGATATTAATCCTCTGGCAAAAGTATGGCTGGCAAAGGTGTTTTTTTTACCATTCTACAGGCCACCTCTATAGTATCCTTCACTGTATGAAAGAAAGCGTCTTTAATTGGCTGATTAGTGATTGTGGTAGTTCGAATGTATGTCACCCCATAGGTTTAGGCATTTCATTAAGGCTTGTAACTTGGGTCTCCAGTCATCTGGCTGCAGGAGGTCTCACTGAGGGCAGATCCTAAGGTCCAGCCCTAAGGTGTGTTTGGGGGCAGATCTGATTTCCAGCCCAAAGGTAGGCAGAGCAGTCTGAGCTCTGGTGGAGCCCCTGCTGCTTGCTGGGTTTTGGTGTGTGCTGTTTCTGGTGTTTTGCTTGTTGCAGTTTTTCTCTCTGTTTGGACTTATGGATACAGCTTCTTCCTCCATCTGTGGATAAATTCCTTCCTCTTATAAACTGTGTCTGGCTTGCATGCTTACCCCAGCAACTTGAAACTGCCTACAACAGTGTCCTTATGCCCCAAACAGTTCTAGTCAGAAATTCTTTGCCTATGCCTGTATGTTGAAGTGTTTCTTCTATTATTTCCTTTAACCTTTTCAGAGTTTCAGCTCTGACATTGGGGTCTTTGATTCATTTGTAATCAATTACTGTGCCTGGAGAGAGATAAAGATGTAGTTTAATTCTTCTACATGTAGATATCCAGACTTTCCAGCACTATTTGTTAAACAGGTTGTTGTTTTCTCCAATAAACGTTTTTGGCATTTTTGTTCAAGATCAAATGGCTGTAGGTTCCTTCATGTATATTTGGATCCTATATTCTGTTTCACTGACATAGTGTTAGTTTTTGTGCCAGTACCATGCTGATTTTGTTATTATGATTTTATAATATACCTTAGAATATGATATGTTGATACTTCAGGCCTTATTTTTGTTATTCAGGATTGCTTCTGTGCTTCCAAATGAATTTCCATATTTTTTTTCTATTTTAGTGAAGAATGGCATTAGAATTATTGATACAAACTGCATTGAATCTGTAACTTCCTTCTTTCTTTCTTTTTCTTTCTCCTATTTTGGCTTTTTGAAAGAGGATTTTGTTCTAGCCCAGGCTGACCTGGAATTTACTATGTGGTTTCAAGGTGGCCTTGAACTCACAGTGATCCTCTGGGATTAAAGGTATGCACCACCATACCCTGCTCTGTAATTTCTTTTTGAAAAGTACTTTAAAATATTTTTATTTATTTGAGAGAGAGGGAGTTAGAGACAGAGAGAGAGAATGGGTATGCTAGAACTTCCTGCCACTGTAAATGAACTCCAGGTGTATGCACCACTGTGTGCTTATGGTTTTACATGGGTACTGGGGAATCAAATTTAGCCTGGCATGATTTGCAAGCAAGTGCCTTTAACAGCTGGGCTTTCTCCCCAGTACCTGTAATCGCCTTTATATTAGATATTTTCATAATATTGATTCTTTTACACCATGCACGTGGAATGTCTTTCTATTTTCTATTGTCTTCAATTTCTCTCTTGAGTGTTTTGAAGTTTTTATTATAGAGGTCTTTCACTTCCTTGGTTAGGTTTATTCCAAGGTATCTTATTATTTTTTGAGGCAACAGTGAATGGACTGTTTCCATGAGTTCATCCTCAGCATATTTTTTATTGGTATACAGTAAGGCTATGATTTCTGTGGGCTAATTTTTTATCCTTCTACATTGCTCAAAATGGTTAGCAACTTCAACAGTTCTCTAACAGAGTCTTTAGGATCTCTTATGTGTAGAATCATAGTATTCATTAGCAAAGATGACTTGATTTCTTTCTTTCCTATTTATATCCTTTTTACTTGTGACTTTTGTCTTCTTGGTGTAGAGACTTCCAGTACTATGTTAAATAAGAATGGAGAACATGGACTCCCCTTCTTATTTCTAATTTTAGTGAAATGCATTAAGTTTTTTTTCCCATTTCATATAAGTTTTCTATATGTTAGTCATATGTAGCGTTTATTATAATATGATAGTTTTCTTCTATTCCAAGTTTTTTCAGGACTTTTGTCAGTAAGGGATGTTGGATACTTATCAAATACCTTTTCTCCATCGAGTGACATGACCATGTAATTTTTATTCTTGAGTCGATTTATATGGTGTATTATATTTACTGATTTGTGCATGTTGAACCATCAGTGCATCTCTGGAATAAAACCCACTTGGTCTCAGTGAATGATCTTTTCGATATGTTCCTGTATTCTGTTTACACACATTTTGTTGAGAATTTTGCATGTTCATGGGGGAAATTGACTGGTAGTTTCTTTTTTTGTTAAGTCTTTGACTGGCTTGGGTATCCAGGTCATACAGGTTTTATCGATGTTTGGTCACTGGTATTCCATCCTTCTACTATCTTATGGTATAGTTTAAGAAGCATTAGTGTTAGGTCTTCTTTGGTGGTCAGGTAAAATTCACCATCTGGACTTCTAGTTGTTTTAGTGGGGAGTTGTTTTATAAATTCTTTGATCTCTTTGCTTCTTTTAGGTCTGTTTAAATAATTTATCTCATCTTAGCTTAATTTTGATTGTTCATGTATATCTATAAATACATCTATTTCTTTTAGGTTTTACAATTTAGTTGAACATATAAAGGTAAATCCTTTCTATTTCCCAAATTTCATTGGTACTTGTAATGCTTCACTTTTCACCTCTAATTTTATTAATTTGGGTCTTTGCACAGTTATTATTCACTCTTCACTCTTAAAATGGACAATACATAGTTTATATTTAATGCATTCTATATTATAAGAGTTCGGTAAATCTTCAAGGAATTTAAGTAATATCTATGGCATAAATATTTTGATTATGTCATCAAAGTGTTGTTATATCCCTGTAATGGTTTTCCAACATAGTCTAAAATTATTATGTCATCAAAATGTTATCATATTCCTGTCATGATTTTAAAACATAATCTAAAATTTTTAGGTAAGCAAAGTGTCATATTCCTGTCATGATTTTAAAGCATAGTTTAAACTTTCTGTGCCATCAAAGTGTTGTCATATCCCTGTAATGGTTTTAAAACATAGTCTAAAATTGCTAGCCCTTGTTCTTTCACAAGATTGAGTATGTATCTGGAATCTTGACTCTGTTATTGCATATGTCTTGAGAAACAAGCTATATCCAATTTTTTTTAAAAAAAAAAAACATAGTTTTATTTATTTGCCTGGAGAGAGAGATCAAAGAGATACAGGCAGAGAGAAGGTGCATTGGGGCCTCAGGCCACTGCAAATGTATTCCAGATGTGTGCGCTGCTATGTGCATTTGGCTTTATGTGGGTACTGAGGAATCAAATCTGGATCAATAAGCTTTGCAGGCAAGAACCTTAACTGGTAACTCATTTCTCTAGCCTTATATCCATTTACTGATTTGTGAGATGACTTGTAATTCCTAAGCATAACATTGACAAATACAAAGTGTTACATATTGAGGATCTTGCAGTTAACACACACACACACACACACACACACAGACACACATAATTTACCCACTGAACAATCTCCCCCTGACCACAATATTTCTTTTTAAAAATTGTTTTGCTATATTGGCTATTGCTATTGCCCCTGTTGCCCACCAAAACTAGATGGGAAGACCCTGTTGCTAAAGACACCACATGCCTTGGTTGCTGGATATAACAAAACTAAGCTAGAACCAACTTGGAAGCTTGCTTAATGAAAGCTGAATTTCTTTGTGCTAGAAGATGTTAAGCAAGCTCCTGGGGGAGAAAAATCATCAAAATCCTACCAAGGTGTGGTTCCTACGTATTATACAACTGACCTACAAGGCACAATGCATCCATTCTACCATGGTGGCACAAGAGATATTGGAAGAACCAAGTACTCCACAATTGGACTTGAAGCCTGCTGAACAGAAGGGAAAATACTCCTGGTTCTGTAAATCTTACAAAAAGCTGCTGGCTAGGAACATAAGCCTGAGGAGGGAACACAATACTATGGTTATGCTAAAGAGACAACATGTCAAACTGCCTTTTTAATCTTTCCTTTTCATTTTTATTTATTTAGTTGAGAGTGACAGAGAGAGAAGGGTGGGGAGAGAGAGAGAGAGAGAGAGAGAATGGTCTGCCAGGGCCTCCAGCCACTGTAAATGAACTCCAGACTCGTGTGCCCCCTTGTGCATCTGGCTAACGTGGGTCCTGGGGAATGAATCGAGCCTTGAACTGGGGTCCTTAGGCTTCACAGGCAAACGCTTAACTGCTAAGCCATCTCTCCAGCCCCCAAATGGCCTTTTAAATATGTGTGCTTGTTCCCACAAATTGATACTGCTCACATCCTGGACCATAGTAGTTGCTTGATGTACAGGACAGAGGTGAAGGTAGAGATGAGTACCTGGCAAAGTCACCAAGAGTAAGCAGATAGTGTGTGCTCTATCCTAAGCATGATGTCTTAGCTACTACCTCCAAGGCTCAAGGAACTTTGTGGAAGAGAAGTAGAAAAGAATGTAAGAGCATGAGGATGAGAAGCGTGGTTGTGGAATGCTGTCTTCTGGATACATCATAGCTGTTACGCTGATGGACTCAGAGCTGAAGTGGTTCTTCTGCACAGCACTGAGCCTGCCAATGTTTCATTACAGATGAGGGAGGAGTCCATGAGACCTCATCGAGAAAGAAGAGTGGCAACTGATGATTGCTAGGAGAGTGGGAGTCATGTCTTTCAGCAGTCTAGCCATTGGTGCTTTGTCCATTCTCTAGTAAATAACCTATCACACTTGACCTTTCAAGCAATCCTAATTTAAATCAGTGGGTTAAAAAAAAAACATAAAAATAGGTTAGAGTTTAAGTGGAAAGAAGAAGGGTTTAGTGGGAATGGCAGGAAAATATGAGAAGTAGAATCAAAATGCATTTTATACATATATTAAAGTGTCAAAAATTTTATTGTTTAGTCAGAGTCTTGCTATGTAGTCAGGGTTGATCCCAAGTTTATGATTCTGTTTCTTCTGCCTCCTGTGTACTGGGGTTACAGGTATGCATCACCATGCCCATCTTCTATTCTCTACACTTTAAAGATGATTTACTACATTAATCTGAATTATAGGTATGAAATACAACTACATACAAAGCATAAATATAACGTGCAACCTCATCTACTTAACCTCAAAATAATATATCTAAAAACAATCAAAGCAGAGTATTAACATTCAATTTTTGCTATTGTAAAGTTTTATGTTTTTCAGAAAACATATCTACATAAGTACTTTAGCCTTTGGTAAAAGGAGAAGCAGTATACTCATTTATATCCAGTGCAGAAAAAATAGAAATAATTGTATAAGAGTGGCAGACTTCAGGCAATTTCAGATGTAATGTACATTAATATTGAGCAAGTGCATATAGTTTTCTGTCAAGTTTATGAACAGACTAATATATCTTCACTCTGAAAACACATGTAAAATAAAGTAAAATTTTAAGCTTTTGAAAGAAGAAAGACATTTCAAAAATTTTAGCTTTATTTTCCCTGTATTAAGAGAAGCAGGGCATGGTGATACACACCTGTAATGCTATCACTCGGTAGGCTGAAGCAGGAAGATGTTGCAATTCTGAGCCTAGCCTGAGCTACACAGTGAGTTCAATATTATTAAAGCCATTAATGAAATTCAGCTTTGAAATCTCAAGTTGCACATGATATAAAATTTTTCAATATTTGTGTTAGTATGCAAATGACTAGAGGTTCAGCTGCATGTAATGTAAATTAATTTCACAGGTTACAGTCAGTTTTCAAATGTATTTATTTATTTTATTTATTATTTATTAATTTATTTTGGCACTGGGAATTGAAGGTAAGGCCTCACAGAGACCATACAAGCAGCCTGAGCATTATTCCTAGCCCATCTATCCATCTTTGAAGACACTTGGAAGTTTTATAATGTAAAAAAATTGCCTTCTGCTATTTATATAATCAATGGAGAAAATGTATTGGCGGCACATGCCTTTAATCCCAGGTCTCAGGAGGCAGAAGTAGGAAGATGAGATCGAGGCCACTCTGGGACTACCCAGTAAATTCCAGGTCAACATGGGCTAGAGCAAGACCTTACCTCAGAAAAATGAAAGTATTGATGTCTATGTTCACATTTTTCTTCTTCCAAACAGTGACCATGTTAATAGAAATAGCACCTGGCCTTCAGATCTTTCTTTTGACTTGAGAGATTAGCAACACATACTTTGTCATCTGTGAGAAAGCAATCAGGAAAAAGGTAGAGTCTGCAGTTCCATTGTAAATTGATGGAGAAACCTGAGATTTCTCAATCAAGGGGAAAAGACTGAGGACTAAAAAAGAAAACATTGTTTTTTTTTAATATAAAAAACATGGTGTTTGCAGAAATGAGTAGAAAATACAGCATTTAAAGCTAAATACTAAGTTTGTAGAAGTCCAGGTGCCTTGTAGCCTGCACAGCAGTGTGTAAGGAGCCTCTTGCACCTTCTTAAGGAAAGGCATGTTTCTCAGACTCCTTTCAAGAAAAACTCAGGAAACTTGGGGAATTGTGCCAAGGTGACCTGATACTCTCCTTTTAGTCTGGGTCAGAAATGTATTAAATAGGCAGTTCCAGCAAAGCCAGCTGAGATTCACCTCTTGGCTCCCTTCTCATGTCACCTTCACGGTTGTCCGGTTGTCCCTTCCAGTGCTCCGAGCTTGGGGTTTCTGTGTCATGTGGAAAGGTGCTAAGAGAGTATCTGGCTTTTTGAGCAAGATTGCTACGTTGGTTTCAGGACTCAGCATCTGCCTTCAGTTCTGTGAGAGCTTAGAAGACCTGTTCCATGGACCCACTGCTTTCTTCCCTGAAGAAACAGCCTGCTAATCTCATGAGGTATGGCAAAATATAAATGGAAGTAAGTCAAAAAATCCTTGGGTTGAAAAATATCTGTTCAGCAGAGCTTCTGATGAGTGGAAGCGTATCTGTCCCAGGAGGAAGACGCTGTCCTTCACCTCGTTGCTTCCTGAGGACGGGAGACGGTGGTGCTATTCAGCAGGCATCTGCTTTGGAACAGCAACGGGTAAAGGCTTAATTGCAGATCTCTCTGTTACTCGACCTGTGAATTATGTGTGGGCACTGTTTTTTTTTTTTTTCTTTTCCTTTCCCCTGTGGAAAATTACTCTTCCAAAAGATTTCTTCAGTCTAACAAGGTTGACCTCTTCATGTTTCTCTATTTTGCGTTTGAATGCTCATTTTCCTTTAAGAAACACTGATAGTAGTCAGTGAACTATTCACACCATAGTTGGGTTTTAAATGCCATGCTTTACACAATGACACAATGATCATACTACTGAGATCAGCACACTACTGTAGCTTTGTGTTTGTGAGCTGTAGGAGTCAACAATAATAACAACAAAACAGTTAGGGTCATTTGGAGGATTCTAAGAATAATAAATCCTTCCTGACAAAAAGGTGGATTTGAAAGTGTGGCCTGGTATATTTAGAGTAGAGCTAGTGAGTATATTGATAAGTTGACATTTAAAACCATTAAGTTTTGAAGAAATTTGCTGCACAGAAATCAATAACTAATACACAGCAGCTATTTCAGGCATAGGAGATCCTATGATCACACAGCTCCCTTTGTAATAAAGTGCAGAGCATAGCAGGCTACTGCACTGTTCATTCTATGTCCAGGCCTTGGTAACTTCTTTCTCGATGTAGAAAAATATAATCAGCATACATATAGGCCACTCAAGATTTTTCTTTAGTGTTCTCCATCTCCAAGGCCCAAGCTAACCTAATTCTACTGCAACATAACTTTGATACATCAACCCAGACCGCTCAGAGGTACAGACATGAGAGAATTTTCCTCAAATCTCAATATTTTGTAAATCATATTACTTCCCTAAAGTGCAGAAGAGAAAGATAAATAATCTGTTGATGCCTAGCCTTGGGAATGGCACCTATGTTCTAGTGACCTATGAAAGCCATGTGGCAGCCTGTGGGAGCTCAATGATGCCACCATGATGATGGACATGGATCTGCAGGTTTTATTTAACATCTTCCCTGCCCTGGCTTACTCTTGCATGAGCCCAGTCATTCCTCCATCTCTCCTTTACGGAAAGAATGTCTGCTTTGCACCATGGTATATTGGAGATAGGTAACTTGGTTCTTTTTAAAATTTTATAGGTACTCATGGTTAACTTTGTCTTGACTTTCAGAAGATTTTGAAATCTGGACTTTCAAATGAGTTGGGGCTATATAGAGCCTGAAAACATTCTTGATTTGGAGACAGCTTTGAACCTATGTGGCCAGGAACAGAATGTGATGATTTCATGGGTGAATGCCACCCATGGACTCATATTTTTGAATACTTGATCCCTAGCAGTGGCATTCTTATGGGAAATTGTGGACTCTTTGGGATGTACAGCCAACCTACTAGAATTGAGTTACTAAAATGGACTTTGAAGGTTGTATCTGTTTCTGGTTCTGGCCTGAGTTCTTTACTTTCTGTCTGGACAACATATCATGAGTCCAGACTGATGTTTCCATAGACATGCACTGAAACAGTCCTGAGACTGTGACTACTTGCCATGATGGACTAAATCTTCTGAAACTGTAAGCCAAGGTAAACCTCTCCTGCCTATAAGTTGTTGCTGACAGGTATCTTGCCATGGTAGTGGTAAAAGTAGATAAAATATATGGTCAAGCTCAGAGGTGAGCCTGCACTGCCCATGAATAATAACACGGGCAACCACAGCAGCTAAATTCACATTACAGAATTTTGGTTGAAAGAGTCTGAGCATGATTATATTTCTCTCATTTATCATCACCTTCCTTGACATCTTCTCTCTTCATCCTCCTTTATCCTTCTGATTAATGGTTTTAATACCTCCCTTAAACCACGCTCATCATTACTCCTACATAATCCATTTGATATTGTATTATATTTCCTCTTTAATTTAAGTAGCTTCTTAGAACTAGTTTTTCTGAATCTTAAAATACATGAAATATTTAGTGTTCCAGTGCAGAATTAACTTTGTTATAAGTGTACACAGACACACACACACAGACACACACACACACACACACACACACTTATCCTTTCTAAGTTTTTGGCAATATTTCCCTTTTTCCATAAAGGGAAGTAGAAGGCAAATCATATTTTCAAATTTAATTCTCCATGCTTTGAGCAATATTGGTGCTAATTATTGGTATGGCAATCCAAGTCATGGACTATTGCAGACACAAGGACTCTTTGTATATAATTGGGATAACAGACAAATAACTTCTCTTTAGAAATTAAATTTACTTCCCTAAATAAAATGTACTCTGGGATTTTTCCAAATGAATATGACAAAAATCTTTTGGAGTACAGTAGGAAGGAGACTTTTAAAAAATTCATTTGTACTGGGGTAAGAACACCAAGGTCTCAGACAGTAAACATATTGCCCACAGGCCAGATGTAAAGTACGAATCATTGTATTTCAGCCCCAGATCTACCATTACTAACTGAGTAAATTGACTCCATCCCTTCTTTCTTACCAATCATTTATTTTCTTCTTGTTCTCCTTCCTTGTCTCTCTCTTTCTAAAAAACTTGCTCTAGACAAAAATTGAAATAAAATTATACAAGCAGAGTTGAGGCAGTTGCTTACAGACCCTCACTGACAAGCCTGACCACTTTTCTTCTGCCTTCTAAACCAAAAGCAACAATTTTCTTTCTATTCACACCCCCCCCCCCTCAATGCCCTTTCTGATACTGGCCTAAGAAAGCCTGCTCTGACACAAGGGCGTTCTCATGTTTCTTCTGTAGACCCTTCCCCCACCCCCATACAGCTGCTTGCAGACCTCCCACTGAGCGACATGCTTTCTTGGACCCTTACTGAAGAGGCATGACTTTCTCTCCTCCCCACTTAGCCACCTCCTTCCTCCCAGAAGTGCAGAGATTAACAGCTTGCCTGTCCTGTTTTTGTCTTTTCTTTTTTATTTAATTTCCCCTCAAACTCTAATAAAATAGTCCTCAAGCTTAAGAACGATTGAAGGTCAATTGGTTCCTCACATTGGCTCCTTCTGCGAGATCAGGGCACAGGGATGATGGCAGATGGGTCTAGAATTAGGATGAGATGGAGGTATGACAAGTGAGAGTCAAATTTCACTCAATAAAAATGCCATCTACTGCCGGGCGTGGTGGCGCACGCCTTTAATCCCAGCACTTGGGAGGCAGAGGTAGGAGGATCGCCGTGAGTTCGAGGCCACCCTGAGACTCCATAGTGAATTCCAGGTCAGCCTGGGCTAGAGTGAAACCCTACCTTGAAAAACCAAAAAAAAAAAAAAAAAAAATAGCCATCTACTTTCCCTTCTTCTCAAGGGCTCATTTTGCCGCTGAATTAAAGAGTGCCTTCCCACAATACTGTGCTTTGAAAAAGAAAAAAAAAAAAAAAACTTGAAGGGGTTAAATCCAGCCTTTTTGCCTTAGAGTGCTTCTGGGGAATTCTAAGAAGCCTGAGCTCCTGCCACTCAGCAGATAGCAGTCCCCAGGACCGCTATGCACCAACCTGCCCTGCAGTGTTTGCATGGCTGCACAAATCTTGTAGAAATTACTCTTGGAATGGCCCAGCTTCCCCAGTGATGAACCCATGAAGGTGTTAGAGAACACAAATGGCAAAGTTCTTGCTGGGGCCACAGCCTTTGGATTTTTTTTTTTTTTTTTTTTTTTTGAAACCTACTGCACTGGAAGGACAGCAGTAACTGACTGAAGACTGTCACCAGTCTGCCACAGAGGGTGACCTGAATGCCCCAGTGAGGTTGAACTGTTTCCAAGATGCCAAAACCACTGCTCCACTCAGAGCTTCTGCCTGTGGCGGCAGGGGAAGGATTTGCTTCGGTTAGGACACAGGACCGTTTCCAGAAGAGGTATTCAAGTGCTGGAGGAAACCACCCAGGAGAAATGAGGTCCACCGGCTGTGACTGCTTGCGACCCGCGGTGACTGTGAAGTGATGTGGTGTCCAGCCCACAACAGGGCTGCTTGCCTGACTTCTTTACGATCCACGCGATGAAGGAGTAGTGTTCTTCTTTTTTTTTCTTCTATATGGTTTTATGGTGCTTCCATGCAGGAAATGAACTTTTATGTGTTGGATCGCTTATGAATTCTGTGTGATTTTTCTCTAGGGAGTGTAAGAAAACTGCTCTTTTTATACTCTTAAGTGATGCAGTGTGTAGCCTAAACAGATGGAAACTGCTTCACTCCAGCAGAAGTGTTAGAATATGCCGTTTAAGCGCAGGAATACTCAAGGTGCAGCTAGCTCACAGAAAATCTTTGCCACCTTAAGAGAGCAAGCTTCTACCACACAGGGGCTGGGACACACCTGCAAGAAGCTTTGATCTTTGAAAATAATGCTTGCATAAAATTAATACAGAATGCCAAATATCTGCATGTCAAGAAAATAAAACAAAAAGGGCTTAAGTTGATAATTGGTATAAAGGGCTTATTTAATGTCACCTAATGTTTTTTTTTTTTGTTGATACTAAACTTTTCTTTGTCCAGGAAAAAAAAAAAAAATCTCACTTTTACATCAGGTACTCTGTCAGAAGCTATCAGGAACTTTTTGGTGTCATGTTTCCTGATAAACCATCTTTCCATAACATGCGAGTCTTAAACTTGTTGCTAAAGAGTCATTTGCGGTGCTTGAAATGATGTCTTGTGAGATGCTACAATTTTCATATTGATCTCCATTCTTCTTTTATTAAGGGAAAGTCAGAAAGAGTCAAACTCACATGGATTCTCTCAAACACTTTCACAATGCTCTTGTTGACAGTGCGTATGTGTTTTAAAGATGAGTATCAACAATTTCCAAGAGGGGCTGTGAGCAGCAGCGAGGGCGGGAAAGAAGGCCCACACACGCCCACCATCGTCTGAGGTGTTCCTTCACAGATGCCCACTCAGGGGCAGTGAGGATTCTTGACTTTGCCACAGCAAAGAATGTCAGGATGAGTCATTATGAGGTGGCATTCATTAAGAAAGAGTTCTAACAGAGATGCCATGTGGACTCTAGGGGGGAGGGAGAAGCACTTAGGAAAAGAGTAAACACACAGAACAGGGGTGTGAGCTTCTCCAGATAGAACTGAAGTGTTTTAGCCATAGGCATATACGTCTTTATTTAGTGAATGAGGTCATAGGGTGTTTTGTTTTTGGAGGAGCATTTGACACGATTACAGGGTAATAAGGACATCAAAACCATCAGAGGGGCTCTTTTTACTAGGTCACAAAGAAGGTAAAGCATATGTTTTGGTTAAACAAAATGTTTGATAAAATGAACAAATTTGGAAGTGTTAGTAATGTAATATACAGTTTGTCACTGGGCTATTTACAAGTTGCCAGAGTTAGAGAGACGGGAAATGTTTGATCTAAAAAGGAATGAGTCATGAGTGGCCTGTCATTAATGACAGGTTTTCCTTCGTTCACTCTTCAATCATACCATTGAAATCAGTCGTTACCACACCTTTGAGGAAGATGGTCCTTGCTCAATTCCGTTACATCCATCAGTCTCAACAACACATTTCATTCATTAGATCTATTTATATTTCTGCTTTAGATGCAACTAGTAGTTTGGAAGAGCCAGTCATCTTTGTTGGACCTTGTAACTGGAGAAGACTTTAAGACAATGACATCCCACCAGATTGCAGAAGTCTCTTGAACTTTATTGTGCTTGGAGCTATACTTTTGTTAAGGTGTATTTCCACTCATTATTTAACAGTAATGAGATCAATGTTGCTAGGTGATTGTTTAAAAAATAATTACTCCTTACATTTATTTGGGCATTTTACTTCATGTGAATAATCGCTTAGTCAAATTTATAAATCATGAAATTTCAATATAGTAAAGCAAGCCAAATAGTAGCCCTTGATGAATTTCTCTCTTAGGCTGTTATTGATCATTTAAAATATTTGGTAGTAAATATTGATTGGTAGAGTGAGATGTGAATGGAAAACCAACTTTAAGTAAAATATTTATTTGAACTTTTAATTTAATTAAATTAATTAATTAATTTATTTATGTTTTTAATTTTTCAAGGTAGGGTCTCACTCTAGCCCAGGCTGACCTGGAATTCACTATGGAGTCTCAGGGTGGCAATGAACTCACGGCAATTCTCCTACCTCTGCCTCCCGAGTGCTGGGATTAAAGGTGTGCTCCTCCATGCCCGGCTATTATTTTATTTTTAATATTTATTTATGTATTTATTTGAGAGAGGGAAAGAGAGTGAGGAAGAGGCAGAGAGAAAGAGAGAGAGAGAGAGAGAATTGGTGTGACAGGGCCTCTAGCCACTGAAAATGAACTCCAGATGCATGCACTACATTTTGCATATGACTTACGTGGGTCCTTGGGGAAAGAACATAGGTCCATAGGATTCTCAGGCAAGTGCTTTAACTACTGAGCCATCTCTCTAGCCCTATCTGAATTTTTAAAATAATATGTCAATCATAGAGACCTGATTTCAACTCTGAACCAATAACTAAGTGTAATCTTTATTTTTATTTATTTATTTATTTATTTATTTTTTGGTTTTTCGAGGTAGGGTCTCACTCTAGCCCAGGCTGACCTGGAATTCACTATGGAGTCTCAGGGTGGCCTCGAGCTCACGGCGATCCTCCTACCTCTGCCTCCCGAGTGCTGGGATTAAAGGCGTGCGCCACCACGCCCAGCTAAGTGTAATCTTTAAAATAAACAACATACCAAATTGTGATATTCTTGGGCCTGTGGAATTCACACTTAATTCTAGTGCAACCTCTTTTGGCTTCTCACTATAATGGGCAGTGAGCTATTAAAATCAGCTAATGCTTGGCCATAACTAGACCTGTTGTCCTTACACTGTCTTCCAGGGAAAGCCACCAACTCTCTTCAGTAAAGATTCTTATTGCTCAGAACCAGATATTCAAGAATGGACATGCACAGGAAGTGGCTGGTCTAAATTACAAACTCAAGTTCCACTATGCAAAACATAGCACTTCCCCCCCCCCCACCGCCGCCGTCAAACAAGCAGTCTTCTCACTCGTCTTTCTGCCCCAGTCAGTGGACAGGATGGAAAACTTTGGCTTCAGCTTCTCCTTGCTGTGTGCCCCACAACAAAGTTTGGTGGATTTTTGTGAAATTTTAGTGCCATAGTGTTGTTATCTGCATGCATCAAGTAGCAAGCCCTAGTTTAGTAACATGGTTTGGATCAAGACTCTACAGAGATTTCCTTATGCCAATTTCCCTTCTTGAGAAGAAAGTAACAAACCATCAGATAACAAAAATTACGTATATCCAACGATAATGCTCAGAGTCAGGAATGTGTGGATGGTAGAAAAGAAAAGACAAGGATGACATAATGAGGAGCTGAGGCTGGGTTCTATCTAACGAAGAAATACAATATATGGAAAGGACCCCCTTCCTAAAAGAAATATGCACCTATAGAGTATTTGTGGGGTATTCCTACAGGTGCATAAAATGTAGGAAATATGAACGAGGGCTCTAAAATAGACAATGGGCCATTTTAACAGAATTTTTAAGTGTTTTGACTAAAAATGCATAGAGTATTTATATTTTTAGATGACTGTGAAAAAATTATTTTTGCGTTAAATGATAGTAAATGAGTTCTTAACAAATACTATTGTATTATAAATTATATTTGTTTATACTATTTAAAAATTAATTATATGAAAAAGTTAACCACCACCATCACTTTTGATTACCTGAGAACTTCTCTCTCCTTAGCTTGAGAAAGGATCAGTATCTAAAATGATAACTAAATCTTAGCAGTGGACAGATTGAGACAGGCTTAAGAATTCCTTTTAAGTGAATTTTGTGTTTCATCATGTGCATTCATGTACAGAATGTCCTTTACAAAGACAAAATAAAAAATTCAAACAATGCAATCCACAGACACTTTTCTAACCCCTCACACCAATAGAGCTAAGGAAGAGTGCTGAGGTCCCTTGGGTTTCTAGGTAGGAATGTTAATATTTTAAAGTCCAGCACATCAATGGCCTGAATATATGGGTAATGTTACTTTTAACTTCTACTAACCTATTTCAGACAGTTCAAAAAATAGTTTATATATATGTTACAAATTACATCAATTTCTTCTTTAATGATTGCCACCAGCAAAACTCAGAATGGGCTACTATATCAGCATGTGCCAGTGCAATTTCTTCTCCTCTGGTATTCAAAGGAAATGTGGTACCTAAACTCACACATTACTTCTCATTGACCAATATATTCAATGTTATGTATCTATATTTCATTTTACTGGTTTCCCTACAGAGCAATTCCAATAGTAGAAAGTTGTAGTATAATAATATAAAAAAACTAATAGTATGATTTTTTTTTTTGCCACACTCAGAGAAAGAAAATTGGGAAACACCAATGTATTACCAAATATATATCACAGATGACTTTGAGTAGTTTTTTATTTGAAATGTCTTTATAATAAATCATAATTATGAAGTTTCTATTAAATGTTTGATATAGGCTAAGTGTGTTTTCTCTTAAGATGCAGTCCAAATAATATACATTATTTTTGTTCGCAAAGTTGCAGTAATCCATTGATATATGTTAAGAACTACTTCATAGGTATATATTGTAGATGTCTGAATATTATCTATTAAACTTCTTCTAGGTATAAATTTATATAGAATTCAAAAGTGCCTAATATAATCTAAGAGAATCTGGCTATGTGTTAAAAATCATATTCAGGGAAGTATTTCATTTCTGAGAAAGTAATCATAGGTTTTGCTTAAATGCACAAGAACTAAAGCTTTTAAACCAACCCATCCCTGGATGATCAGAGTTTGCCTTCAGGATCCATTATGCAAACTCATTAAATTACATCCAGCATAAGCTACAGTGTGAACTGCTGACCAGATTTGATTTCTTTTGCATTGAAAAATAAAAAGCTTAGGTTAGTGTGAACTCTTTGCCCATAAATACCTCTGGCTTTCTGTGGCATTTATGTAGCAGCAGGAGACCATTATCCAGTGACACATTCTATCCCACTGACATTATCACTCAAAGATGGTCGATTTCATTTTCAAGAAGGTCCCAGAGAGCCATAGAGAAGTTACAATCAATCACACAACCACAATTACCAGCAGAGCCATATTACTCTGAAGAAGGAAAAGTAAGAACAAAAATTTACTAATGCATATATACATTTCATATTCAGTTAATAAGAACTGAACAGTTATATCTTCACATTGACATTATCTTTGTGTTTAATCCATGACTACCTCCCCCTAAGGTCTATAAATACCAAAATAAGTGTAAATGCTTTGTGAATGTTTAATACAGTCAGGCTGGTGCCCTGGGGAAGAAGCAGTGACTGTTGGATCTCAGTGGAAATGAACATGGTGCTTTAAAATCAGTCAAGTACTGCTAGACAGGGATTAGATGTGGGTTTAGGTGGTAGTGAGAGTGGGCAGAATGCAGCTTGGAGAAAGGGTTAGACATCAAGGGATAAATGAAGTCACTGAACACATCACATAAATCTGATACCCAATCAAAGGTGAAGGAAAAGCCAGGGCTCCGCATACTGCTCTACAGAGCTTCCTGCAGAGGGGAACAGTCCCCCTCTGAAGTTCCTCAGGGTTCAGTTTCCCTGGGTACCATGAGGGTTTCTGCAAAAGTGGCTTTGGATCTGGTCAGCAGATTTCTGTCATGATCTCTTTTCAGCTGAAAGCAACCATAAAGTTAAGAGTCAGTTCATGCCTTTGAGAAGGTTTGCTCCCAATTCTCTTTAGTTTGTTTTGAAAGCTGATTGTGTTCAACTTCCTAACAGGGAATTGTGTTGAGCCATGCATGTAATGGGGTAAAACACCAAACTGATGACTGTCCTTGGAGTAGGGGGTTAAAACTTTATTTAACCTTCTTATACAACTCCAGGTCCCTCAGACCTTTCAACAAAAAGGAAACTAAGGCTTAGTAAAACCAAACCAAGTAACCAACCAATCAACCAACAAACAAGTAAATAGTTTAGCTGTTCTCGAGTTTATTAAAAATGAACTGAACTATAGGGAGATTTCTCAAACTATTACAAATAGAACTGCCATATGACCTAGCTATACCATTCCTTGACATATAACCTAAGGAATCAACATTCTACTACAGAGAAACTTGAACATCCATGATTGTTACTGCTCCATTTATAATACCTAAGAAATGGAGCCCACTTTATGCCCTTTAACAGAGGAAGAAATTATGAAAATGCGGTCCATAGAGAGGATGGAATTTTACTTAGCTGTATGGAAAAGTAAAATTATTAAATGTTCAGGAACATGAATAGATCTGATAGCAGTTATATTAAGCAAAGTGGTCCAAACTCAGAAAGACCAAATCTGCATGTTCTCTCTGATATGCCTTTCTAGTGTGTAATCTGTCTTTTTGTGTGTGTGTAATATCACTTTATAGGTATATAAATGGGAGCAAACGTGGGTAAAATCCATGAGGCTAACATGGTAACCAAGAGTAGGTATAAATAGAAGACTGGGGAGTAGAGTGAGGGAAGGGTACAATGACAAATGTGGCATGTAAACTAAAAGCTGGAGGACACAGGGAAGAGGAGAGAAAAGGAGAGTCAACTGAAACACATTGTACTTGCAAATGCCAGCATGACACCTAAAATTCAGTATACTAACTAAAAATTTATATTAAAATATATATGTACCACCTGGAAAGATTGCTAAGTTGTTAAGGTGCTTGCCTGCAAAGCCTAAGGACCCTGGGTTCCTTACATACATACAGTACCTACATAAAGTCAGATGCACAAGGTGGCACATGTGTCTGGAGTTCGTTCATTGCAGTGGTTGGAGGCTCCAGTGTGTCCACTTTTTTTTCTCTCACTCTACTACCTATTTCCTCTCTCAAACAAATAAATATTTTAGAACAAATAAGTAGGTCAATAAATGAATGGATACCACCAGCTTGGACTTTTAATATTTAGAACAGTGACCTTTCTACCCTGTCATATAACCACTCCATACAGCTGATCTTACTATTGCCAGGACAGAAGCCTGGCTTATATGAAAGCACTTGGAATGGACTTTTATGGGATTCAATTAGAATATCTTCTGTAAAATAGTTATCTTTACCTTTGTAATATAAATAAAAACCTATCAAGCTTAGTTAACTATATAATTGAATGATGATAAAGTCCTCCTATTGCTATTCACATAATTATGGAAAGAGCTCTAAGTATTTGTATTGTTGTTATGTTATATATTATGCTTAAGGGTGATTGAGCTCTTCAAGTCTCTTGGGATACCTGTTATTCCAGCTACTCTCTCAAAGGAACCATAGGAAACCAGCAACACTTTCTCACGTTAGTAATATTTATCAGTAAAATAAGCACAAAGTATAGTTACATAACATGAATAGCACATGTTAAAGTTAATTAAAGATTTGTTTAAAAGGTTTTTTTTTTTTAGTATCTAAAATGGGGTACAATGGGCAAAAATCAGTATACTGGTCAACACATAAAGGCTAGTACTAGGTTTCCTGATTTAAGACCTGACTCTGTAACCTACCAGGTATTCGTTATTGAGTAACTTTTCTGTATTTAACAGGGCTAAAGACAGCACTTAGTTTCCTGGAATGTTCTGGAAATAAAATTAGTGAATATATACAAAAATCCTTTAGGAACAACTATTACCTCAGAGTAAGTCTGTTATTATACCTGTGTATTATTATTGTGGGGTTAACACTGATACATATTCTGGCACTACAACTTAATAGTATTATTATTATATTCTCTATGATACATTTTTCTTTTGAAAATATGGGTTTTCCAAAGGACATTATTTTTTACCTTTAAAATCAGAGTAGCTGATATATATCTATGATTCTAAAATGATACATATTTACATGCTACTGATCATTGATATACATAACTTCAGGTCAGTGTTTCTTCACTACCCAGCAGTGGTGGATATTTGTGATGGAAATTTGCTTCTCCTCCTGCAGTACCATTGGCCTTCATGAAGCATCAGATACAGTTCTCCTTATGAAGGTAGTGTTTAGAGAAGATTCCAGTTCATCTCTGTACCAGTCAGATGGGGATTGCACTGACTGGAGGATTGGTGCTGTAGATCTATTTTCAAAACCAAGTTCAAGCAGAATGGTCCATACTCTCCTACCAGTTTAATAAAAATAAAATAAAAAGTGAGGTGGCACCTGTCTCATTATATACAAAACTGTTGAGAGAAGGTGGGGAAGGAGCCACTGAAGTCACTCATTCGATAAAGAATACTGATGATGAGCTGAGTGTGGTGGCGTACACCTTTAATCCCAGCACTCAGGAGGCAGAGGTAAGAGGATTGCCTTGAGTTAGAGGCCATCCTGGGATTCTGTAGTGAATTCCAGGTTAGCCTGGGCTAGAGTGAAACTCTATCTTGAAAAACCAAAAAATAAAAATAAAGAATACTGAGGATGAGTTATGCACTTAACTCTTGTTGACCCACCACATAATTACATATGTGAATATATCTTATAGCTTTTTGATTTATACTTAAGTTCACCATTCAGCTGCTCTGTCCTTCTGAATTACACCCAATGGTCCCTGTCTTTTTTTCTGTTATCCCACAATTTCCTAAGAAGCTGGCCAACATGAGTTATTTAACAGTTGTTGACAGGGCAAACACATGAAGCCTAACATTGCAGTAAGCTCTGGAAACACAATTATAAAAAGACATTGAATCCCCTTGAAAACAGCATATACTTACTTGGATGACAAGAAAATTAACAGGCAATTGCCTTAAGTGCTATGATAGTGGCACCAATCATGGGTTCCCGTTTCTGTACGCAGATAGTGCCAGATGATCCAGAAATGTCTTATAGGAATGTGGACAAGAATAACCACTAATTTAGCTAGACTAGAGCAAAAGGAAAAAGAAAGAAAGAAAGAAAGAAAGAAAGAAAGAAAGTTAGGAATGACAATTAAAACTAGAGAACCAAGATCATAAAGGCCTTTGAAAACCAAAATAGAGAGCTTAGAAAATATTACAAACTCTGAGAGTTTTCATAGGGTGATTGACGTAATAAGACTTAAATTTTATAGTATCACTTTGATTATCATCATGATATTGTGGGATAAGGATATAGGCAGGGATGCTTATTAGAGATGCATTTCATTCATGGCAGAAATGAACAGTTGATTACCTAATATGAAGTTGTGCTTATAGAGATGAATAAAAGAAAGTCAGAAATATTAAGGAAGTAGAGTTGATTGGATTTAAGGAACACAGAAATGAACTGGGCTCCATAGATCACTGGCTTGAGAAGCTGTATGGACAAGCTAGAGGTAAATGATGAATAATAACATTTGGAAATGTTGTGAGCAAGGGGGTTTCAAGATATAGAAGGAAAGAAAGTTGTGCAGTAGAATTAAATATCCACATAAGAAAGAAAGAAGAAATGTCTGAGGAAATAGAGTTTTGGTACAATCAACACTGACGGCAGTTGAAGAGTAGGAGTGGAAGCGACTGACCCTGAGAAGCATGGCATTTGCAGGAATAAGCAAAGGAAAAAGACAGCATGCGGGAGGAGTAGCATCATAACCACAAAGCAGACAAACCTTCTATGTTCCTCAAGAAAAGAATTAATGTTTATCTTTGCTCTTCTCTTAGACCACTATCAAATCAGAACAGAATTTTTTTTTTTAACCTCAAAATGTGTGGGATTTCTTCCTACCAGCAAGCAAGCAATTCTACCTGGACATTCACTGTCTTATTTACTTATGCAAGGGAGGGGAGTAAGAGAGAGAGAGAGAGAAAGAGACAGAGGGAGAGAGAGAGAGAAACAAAGGTCCAAATGTGCATGCCACTTTGTGAATCTGGTTTTATGTAGATGCTGGGGAATTGAATCCTATGCTGACAGGCTTCACAAGCAAGTACCTTTAAACACTGAGTCATTTCCCCAGCCCTCCCTTCTGAAAAAAAAAATTAATTGAGAATTTTAATGTATGAATATATTGCACTTTTTCATATTATTATTGAGTTAGGCTCTTCCATTCCCTCTCCCTTGCCCCTATTCTACTGATGGGCCTCCTCAGTGGGGTTATCAGTATTCACTGTGGTGTCATAAATGTATCAAATAGTCCCAATTTTTGTGAGACCGCCTCAGACTACACATTTCTATCCTGTAGCTCTGACGTTTTTTTCCACACCTTGTTGCACAATGTTTCTTGAATCTTGAAAGCCACATGATAAGAATCCTTTAGTGTTGAGCTCTCCAACACTTCTCATTTTCTGCTTTGATGGGTTTGGATAAGGGTCTACTGCCAACTCCCTGGAGGAGGTTCTCAGGCTAGCAGTGACAACAGCACTCACAATTAATCCATCTATCCCTCTGTAATGTTCCCTGGGCCTGGGAAGATGTGATAGAGATTACTCATCTTATATGAGGAAGTTGAATCTCTTTTCTTGTCATTCTAATGGGTCTTGGGTCACCTCAGTATTCACCATTATCTGTAATAAGCAGATTCTCTAGTCAACATTGAGAGCAGCATGGATCAAAGGAGATTGATATAGACATTCAGAAAACCTTTTGATGAGCATAAATCTCCCATCTCAACAAACAAGGAGTGGGGGCTTTCCTCTAGGTCTTAGGACCTGGTAAGCCATAGGCTTATGGCTTAGTTCTCAGTACCAGGCATAAATTCTCTCCCACTGAACATGTCTCATATCCAATCAGAAAGCAGTTGATTGCCCCTATAACCTATGTACCGCTATTGCATCTGTGTATAACTTCCCTGCCTGGTTGATTTAATCTATTGAAGACATTTATTTCTCAGCAGCCCACATCGTGCCTTCCAGCATGATGGGAGCTAGCTAGCAGTGAGCTGGCTTTCATTCCAGTTCTAGCACGTTCTCTCAAAGTCATGCTACGGCAGCTTGTGGTGTCTTCAGAAACAGGTTTTCCTATGTAGGCAAGTGCTTTGGCAATAACCTGCACTGCTTTGAGGTCTGTATGCTGTGAATTTACCAGCAACAGCCAATGGTTTCAGGGTAAAGCTTTCTCCAACATCAGGATGCTCAGTCATCTCTATCTCTTTCTAAGAGTCTTGTCTTAATTAGCTGACACTGAGGTAGGATTCTATGGTACTGATTTATGCTGTGGTGATTTGAATTATCTGTCCCCCATAAACTCATGTGCTTTGAATAGTGGGTTCCCTGCTGATGGTAATTTGGGAGGTGGAGCCTTACTGGAGGATATGTGTTATTGGGAAAGGGCTTATGGGCATTATAGCCATCTTCTTTCCCTTACTAGAGTTCTCTTTGCTCTCCTGTTGTTTTCCATGTACTATGGCAGAAGTGATGTCCAGCCTCCTCTCTAACATCTTTCCCCTGCCATCATAAAGCTGCCCCTTTGCACTGGAAGCCAAAATAAAAATTTTATTGTAAGCCAAAAAAAAAAAAAAATGCAAGAAACAGAACAAAACAAAAAACCTGTCCTCCCATCAGGTGCTGTTGGTCAGATGTTTTGTCCCAGCAATGAGAAGGTAACTATAAGACATGCCATCACTAGTTTTGTGTATCTTCCCCTCCCCACCACTGACACACTCCCAGACCCTTCTACTCTCCGTATTCTGTTTCTCCACTTGTCTGTCTACTAGCTCCTCCTCTAGTTCCTCTATACTTCTCCTCTCTCCAAGCATCAATCTACATCCTAACCAGTACTATTGATGCTTACTACAATGTATAAATCAATAAAACTATCCCATGTTTGTATTCACATATGAAAGAGAACATGCAAAATTTGTCTTTCTGAGACTTGGGTAACCTCAGTTAGTATAAGTTTTCTCCAGGTCCATCCATTTCCTTGCAAATTCCATAATTTCCTTTTTTCTTATCCCTGAGTAGAATACAGTTATATATAACATATATCCATTATGCAATCATTACTTAATGGGCATTTGGGTTGATTCCATTTCTTAGGTATTGGAATAGAGCGGCAACAGACATTCTGAGTAAATGTCTCTGTACTAAAAAGTGCAGTCTTTAAGGTATTTGTCTAAGAGTCGTATAACTGGATCAAAATGTATATTTATTTTTAAATTTTGAGAAGCTTGCATGGTGATTTGCATAGTGCCTATACAAGTTTGTGCACTCAACTATAGTGGGTGGAGGTCCCTGTTTCCCCACATCCTGACAGCATTAGTTGTCAATTGATTTTTTAAAATATTTTATTCATTTATTTATTTCAGAAAGAAAGAGAGAAAGAGAGAGAGAGAGAGAGAGAGAGAATGAGAATGGGTGCACCAGTGTTTTTTGCCACTGCAAACAAACCCCAGATGGATGCATAACATTGTGTATCTGGCTTTACATAGATACTAAGGAATCAAACCCAGGTTGTTGGGCTTTGCTGGCAAGTGGCCTTAATGGCTGAGCCTTTTCTCCACCCCATCATTTGACTTTTTGATGATAGCCATTCTGAATGGAGTAAAATGGAATCTCAAAAATAGTTTTACTTTGCATTTCCCTGATGGCTAAAGTTGTTGAACATCTTTTATATGTTTTTATGCATTTGAATCTCTTCCTTTGAGAACTTTCCATTCAGTTTCCTGCTGCAATTTTTGTGTTAGATTTTTTTTTTTCATCACCTAGCTTTTGAGTTCTTTGTTGAATATATAGCTGGCAAAGATTTTCTTCCATTCTGTAGGCTGTCTATTGATTCTGTTGATGGCTTGCTTATCTATACAGTTGCTTTTTAGTTTCATGAGATTCCAATGGTCAAGTTTGTTCCCTTGGCTAATTGAGTCTTTACTTTTTTCAAAAAGCCTTTCCCTATGATTATATCTTGGAGTATTCTCCCCACTTTTTCCTCTAGTATTTTCACAGTTCCAGGTCTTGTATTGAGTCCTTGATTAATTTGCAGTTGATTTTTGTACAGGGTGAGAGATTAATTCTTCCACATGTCATTATCCAGTTTCTCCAACACCATTTGTTGAAAATGCTCTTTTCCAGTGTTCAATTTTGGCCACTTTGTCAAAGAACAAGTAGCTATAGTTACTTGAAGTTAAACCCGGATCTTCTAGTTCATTGATCTATGTGTCTGTTTTTGTGCCACTTGAGAAAACTTTTATGGCCAGATGAAGGTAAGAGAAGATAATATTAGTCTTTATGGCCTACTTTGGGGAAGGAGCTGTAGGTTAGAAACAGATCAGAAATTGTGTGTATGTGTATGCATATGCACACACATGCGCTCTTGCACACATGTGTATCTAATGCATATATCATGTGTTACATTGCATCATATTATAAGATATTAGCTTACCTTTAGATGAGTCCTGAACCTTAACTATTAGACTTAATATTAATATTATTTGTGGTTTTATTTAGCAATGAAAGTTTTAGTGAAATATTGGTAAGAAGCTAAATTGTAGTTTATGGAGTAAATGGGAGATAAGAAAGTGAAAACATTGATTTTAGGTAAACAATAAAGACAAATGGGCTTCATTTTATAGGGATTTTAATAATGCTATTCTAGGTAAACAGATGATAATATGATACATATTAATGAGATTACTGAATACATATTCAAGACAGTGAAGTCTCCCTATCATACTTTTCATAATAATAAATTGTTCATATGACAATATTCATCAGTTTAAATTTGACAGTGTAGTATGCATGATAATCTGGGTTAAACCCCAAGCACCAAAAATTAAAAGAAAAGGTTTAAACACTTATAAAAATATAGTAAATAGTTTTTATACTTTACCTTTTTTTAAAATTTATTTGAGAAACAGAAAGGCAGACAGGGTATGGATACATTAGGACTCCTGCCACTGGAAATGAGGTCCAGATACATGCTCTACTTTGTGCATCAGGCTTTACGTGGGTCCTGGGGAATCGAACCCAGTCCATTAGGCTTTATAAACAAGTGCTTTTAACTACTGAGCAATCTCTCCAGCCCTTATACTTTAAATCTTGAGCTAGGAAAGTTTTTCTGAAGCAAAGTTTATAGGCCAAGATACATAAGGAAGGAGCCCACTATATGTGCATTATACTCAAGTTGTATTTGTAGTACTGTAACTTTACAAGGTTTCAATACCTCTAGAGACAGTCTTCCATATTAGCTATTATTTTCAACATGTTTTCCTGGATGTTTTATGACAGTTGTATTTTTCTAAAAATAAAATTGAGACTCATTTGCATAATAATCCCTAATGAAAGGATATTAGGATTCTGGGTGTTAATATACCACATTTAAGCATTCATTGGAATACAATGGCACTTTTCAGGATTAAAACTTCCAGTCTATAAATTGTGTTCACCTTTTTAAATGAATGTTTTATTAATAATATTTAGAGGGTATTAGTATGCAAATATAAGCCACTGATTAAGGAATTAAAATGCAGTTTATTTAGGTGAAACTCAAATGAGTTTTCAATCCCTTTAAAATAACAATAGTTCATATCCCATAGGTTGAAATCTTTGTGTCAAGGAAGAATTTTGTTTCTTATCATTTATCTGGTATCTATAAAGGTTAAGGGCAGATTTGTCAGTTTTCATTATGATTATAATATACCCACGGCTGGGTCATTCACAAAGAAAGGAGGTTTGCTTGGCTCACACTTTATGAGGCTGAAAGTTCAAAGAATATGGCACAGACATTCACAAAGTTCCTTCAGCTTGTGACACATCACTGAAAATGTCATCATGTCAGGACATTTGTGAGAGCAAGAACAAGAGAGAGATTGAGAGAGAGAGAGAGAGAGAGAGAGAGAGAGAGAGAGATAATATGACAGCCACAGACAAGAGAGGGCAAGGCTTGATTGTGTATAAGAACTCTCTCCAGAGCTAACCAGGGTCCTAAAAGAACTGACTCAAGTCCTGTTGAGGCTGGTGACCCCCCATATCCTCCCGATACTGCCACAGTGGGGACCAGGTTTCCGACACATCAACAGTGTAGGCAAACTCAGTCCACGTCTGAAATATATCGCTCCTGCATTAGCTACTTTTCTCATTGCTGGGATGAAGTACTTGACACACATCAATTTACTATTGGAAGGGTTTATTTTGGTTTACACTTTGAGGTTACAGCCCATCTTTGTGGGAAGGCATGGAGGCAGGAGCTAGAGGCAGCAGATCACATTGCTTTAGCACTCTAAGTGGAGAGTGATGAATGCTGTTGCTCAGCCAGCTCTCTCTCTTTCTCTTTCTTTTATTTTTAGTTTTATCTTTTTGAGGTTTTGAGGTAGGATCTTGCTCAAGCCCAGACTGATCTGGAATTCACTACATAGTAGTCTCTGGGTGGCCTTAAATTCATAGGGATCCTCCTTACGTCTGCCTCCCAAATGCTGCAATTAAAAGTGTGCGCCTCCTCTCCCAATTGGTTCTCTCCTTTTTATTCAGTCCAGACGGCAGCCGATGGAATGATGCACCCACGGTTAAGTAGATCTTCCCATTTTAATTTACCTAATCAGGATGACCCCTGGAAGGCGTGCCCAGATGCTTTCTTCCTCTGTGCTTGTAGGTCCTGCCAAGTTGACAATAAATGTACGTACTCACAGCTGCTGACCTTCAGGGGTTTCCCATGTTTAGAAGATGGTTTAGGGAAAAATTTGGGGGGAAAAATAAGCTACCACTTTTATTATGACGTATAGTTTTATTTGTTTAAATACATTTCAGTAAACAAGAGTTAGTACCAGTGCCACTCTCCATAGCTGGGACAGTGCAGAATGAACACCTCACTGTGATATTTCTCTACGCAGAATGCTTTCTTATGCCAAACGGAAAGCTTAGCATCATTAACTTACCTAAAATTGTGGTTTCAGGTAGCAGTGTTCTAACTAATTTGTTTTCAGAACAAAATAATTTTATAATCATTGTTATGGCGTTTTATGTTTCCTTGATCAGGAAGAAAAATTAATTCAAAACTTTTAAAACTGCATTCCATTAAACCACAACGGAGTTTCATTGGGTTAAATTTGGTAATTTTCCAGTCTAAGTGTGTTTTAGGCTGATGCCAAGAGTAATTCAATTGCTTCTATTCTAGATTCACAGGTTTCATAAAAAAAAAGTTCATTTTATGTTAGCTTAGGGCTTTTCTGCCTGTGAGGATTATAGTGTTTGTCACAAGGGTGCAACATTTGTTATAAGAAAAAAAGAAAATGATTTGTAAATTTAACAATTGAAATGACTATATTTAGAATGCTTAATAATGGCACTTAAGAGACAAGAGTGTTTGTACATTTTTATGCTAATTAGTCAATTTGTTGTTGCCTTTCTTAATTGTAAAAGGTGGTTTTAGTGCAGAGTCCTCTGTATGATTTATAGGACATTAAGACCTAAACTTTTATGGGTGCTTTCAGTGGAAGTGGGGCGTTTTCTTCCATACAAATGTTGTCACAGGGCAGAAGCCATGGAACTGCTAATACATTTTATTTATTGGACAGCAGCACTCATATCATAGATACAGGAGACTGTGGGACCTGTGTCTTTCCCAGTGTGTTTTTCACTGTTCGTAAGGAAGTCTGACTGCATTGTCATTCTGGTCACAGCATGGAGAAAGCCCAGAATTTTAATAACTGCCCTATTCAGTGAATTATAGTTCTTTGATGTAGCAATTTGACTGTATTATAATTAGCTAGCCAGGGCTACCCCAGCCCCTTGGAGTTCTAATAAGGGCATTCAATCCAGCTCTGTAGGCATGTTGGATGCTGTGCAGAAAGGTAACTGGAATGATGAAGTGTTGTATATTATTTATAGCCTGAGTTTGCTGAACTAGCTTGTTTTGTGTTGGTTTTGAGTGAAAGAAAGTCTCCAGCAAGTATAAATGATTTCCATTTGTGTCCTCTGGGTGTGATGCTCAGTTCGCTGCACCCTCTAATTTAAAAGATGGCTTTACTTCTCATATGAAAGTGATTGTGCTAGAATTTGGCATGAGCCAGCTGTAGAACTAAATGCGGATTTGAAGAAAAAAAAAAATAGTGCATGTCCGTAAATGCTATAGCACACTACTAGGAAGTAATTTTGGCAAGGTTAGGGTCCACAATTTCATTAATCACTTCAACTTCAACTAAAACAACTAGTATTTTTATTACTCCAAAAGAATTGGTGAAAATTTTCTTAAATCATGTTGCTAGTGGGCCTTATATGAGGCTCTTGTTAGCAATAATATGATTGTTCTTTCTTTACATGGAAATTTAAGGAGGCACAAGTGTGTCATTTTTTTTTTTTTTTGAAGTAGGGTCTTGTTGTAGCCCAGACTCAGTTGGAATTCACTTTATAGCTTCAGACTGGCTTCAAACTCTCAGCGATCCTCCTACAACTACCCCCTTAGTGCTAGGATTAAAGGTGTGCACCACCATGGTTGTTTAGTATGTCATTTTTCATTCTCTCCATCCACACACCCATCCGTACTTTTATACATTTATTTATTCACCAATGAATATTGGTTATTTAACTAAACAATATTAAGTTAAATGAATGCTCACTGAAAGTAATACAAGATGAATAAAGTCCAATTTCATATCTCAAGGTAGTCATGACAATGTGGTAAGTGGCACTATGTAGCAAGGACATTTTGCCATAGGTATATAGATGGGGATTTTGTTCAGCTGTGAAGATGTGACATACTTAAGGATTGAATGTTAAGGGATGTAGGGAAAAGTATTTCTGGCAGAAGAAAATGTTGTTCAGCTTTCTGAAGTCCATGCTTAACCAACACAGGGTCCTGCTTGTACTGGAAAATTGATATGCTGAATCCTAGACTTATAAGCTGGATGAGAGGAAATACTGTACGCAGTCTCCCAATTTTAAGAGTGATGGTTTGGTAAGTAGATTCGATCCATATTTGAGATAGCTATGCTGCTGCATGGATTCCCGATGCACACTAGGGCTCTCTGTTTGCCTTTGGAGATAAAGTTTAATATTTCTTCGTATCCTTTGGGAATTCTAGGAAAGAAATATTTGAGTTTGGTACTAGACTTAAAGCATGCATCTGTGAAATGTTATCAGAGAGGATTAACTGAAGTGGGAATGCCTAACCTGAATGTGGGAACTACCATCCCATAGGCTGGGATCTTGAACTGAACACAAAGGGAAAAAGATGAAATTCAACTCATTGTCAGCATTCTGTTTTCCCTGCCTCCTGATGGGTGAAATGGGAGCCAGCTTCTTCTCTCTACCCCCAAGAGGAGATGTTTCTACCTCCATGATCTCTACATCACGATGGACAGGATCACTCATCAGTGAGCAAAAATGAACCCTAACTCCCTTAACTTGCTTCCAGTCAGATTTTTGGTTACAGAAATTTTAAAAAGTAGCCAGTACAGCATGTAAATTAGCATCATTCTCTACAAGGGTTTGATGTTCATATCTAGAATAGTGGACACATTTTTATGAGGCTATTTTGTAACCCACTGAAATGAATTCCATGAAATCATAACAAATATTGTTATTGTCTTATTTGGGAAGACTACTTGAGTAATATATCTTAAGGGTCAGACCTCACAATGGCAAAGCTGTTGCCATCACATTGTTACTCTAATAACATTACCAGATAGGTGCTACTTAGTATAAAACACAGTGTTTCTCTGCTAAGTGTAATAGAGAAAGACTTCATGATTTCTAAGTTCCAAAGCTATTTCAGCTTTGAGAAGAACATCAACATAACTACAGATGAGATGATTTTATTAAAGTAAGTCCACAAGGGCTTAAATGGTGCCATAAATTTTGTAGCTACTTGCCTAAGTATATCTTGGCATGATCTTAGGTATTGCAAAATGAAGGCTTCTTAGAGCAGAATACAACTTCCCATTTTTCCTCTTTCTATCTGCAATTTCAGGTCTGCTTGTTCATCTTTTTTATAATCTTTTGTCCCTTGTATATTTTTAATTTCTTATCTTTTAAAATACATGTGCTTATTTTATATTTTGTCCAAAAACTTCTAGTATCTGAAATCTTAGGTCTTATTCTGTATTATTTATTAATTTATTTTAGAGAAATAGAGAAAGAGGCAGATAGAGATAGAGAATGGATGTGCCAGAGCCTCTAGCCACTGCAAATGAACCCCAGGCACATGCACCACCTTGTGAATCTGGTCTACACGGGTACTGGGGAATGGAACCTGAGTCCTTAGGCTTCAGAGGCAAGTGCCTTAACCACTAAGCCATCTCTCCAGCCCTTATTCTGTGTTTTGTGGTTGTGTTATGTCATTCATTTGTGTGTTGTTTAAATAAAATTTTAGTGTGTAAGCCTGTTCCTTTGATCCTCATCAGTGGCTGGTAGGGAGCAGGTGTAGTCAAACATTCAAGTGTAGTTTAGGAAGTGCATAATTTTATTTCTTAAGATAGATTATGGGAACTTAGCCAATAATTTTAGTAGTGTATAAATTGCTTTGAGAGTTTTTATAAAACTAAAGTATGCATACTTTTCTGTCCCCGTGTTTGCTTGCAGAATCATTAAGAGGTAGAAATGAACACTTAAGTAAGTAGGTATTTTGTTATTCAGAAAACAATTGAGTGACTTTCACCAAAAATCTTCAGTCACCCCACTAACATTTATAAAGTACATCTTGAAACAGAATGCTGACTGTGTTGCTTCATTTGATAAACCAATTAAGTGCTTATCCATCAGCTTTTTAGATAATCAGAGTTCATTCCAGAAGCACTGGCATTTGAGCAGAGACTTATTGAGGGCAAGTCTCTGAGGAGAGCCAAATACTAATAATCTCAGCCTGCAGGAGAGCTCAATTCTGAAATGAAATAAAGGTTCTAAGGTGGTAGGGCAGGACCATACCTGTATAGGAATTGGATGATTTAGATGCATTTTATCAGAATGAACTTTTGGTGTCTTTAATAGTATATCTTTCTCACAAATCATGTTTTAAGCATTATCTTGGAAATTGTGCTTAAACAAAACTCTACATCACTGTCTGGATTTGGATAAAAATAAATTTTATGAGGTGTAATGCATGTCTCAAGGGACCCAGATTCCACTGATAAGAAAAATGTTAAATCATGGAGCAGGAATTAGGGAGATTAAGACGATATATACTTGAACATGTGTAGTGTACCCACATATGCCTGCACACACACACACACACACACACACACACACATACACACACACACACAATTTCAATGGGCTGTAATCTATTCTTTTAAAGTAGGAGAATTAAAAAAGTAATTATGATCTGTTATTATAAAAATATAAAACAAATAAATTATATCCTCAAAGTCAGAAAAAAACAGAGCTAAACTACAAAATTTTAAAATCCTAGGCTTCTGTCAACCCATTATTATTACTCTATTATTCCTCTTTGTCCCACTCAGTAGAATGAAATCTGTCTTAATAAGAAAAAAAAGAAGCAATAAGTACTATGTTAATATTAGATAATATATGACACTTGTGTGAGCATATCATTCATGGAGTGTAATAGTCATGCTAATTTAGAGCATTTTGCTTCCAAAAGTGCTCAGTAGGCACGTTCATTTTGTAACATATACGAAGTTTTTCTCAAAGACACATTTATTGCTGTCATATCTTGCTTGCAGATTTAACTGCTTACCCCTAGACAACCAGACTAAAATGAAGAGAGCTTTTAATGGGATCACAAATGAACAGACATTAAAGAAACTGACTTATAGAGAACCCAGTCTGCTGGCCACCACTATGGAAGCCCATCTGGTGGGAGGGTGTGGTGCCTACTAGGGAGGTCAGCTGTGCACAAGAGAGGGCCTGTCTGGACAACCAGTGAAACTTTGGTTTTGTGTCCATTGTTTGAGAGATTTTCACTTATTGGTAAGGTCCTTTTTATAAAAAAAAAAAAAAAAACCTAGGATAATTCATTGATAGATATTCATTTTTAAACTATTTTATTCCATAATCAATATGATGATGTAGGAGTGTGTACAAAATGTAAACTTTAATAAAAAAGAAGCTACTGAATAACTTAGAGTTAATGGAGCAAGAAAGATATCGGCAACCACAGTTCTGTGAGAGATGTTATCTGGAGACACATGCTGGAGGTTTGTGACTACAGATGGGAGGGATTGCTGCTGACTGTGCAAGTTAGACTGGCTTCACAGTGGAAGCAGGCATGGAAGTGACTTTGAAAGGTGAGGGCTGGAGAAGGCACGTTGGTCAAAGTGGACAATGCAGAGATTTAAAAAACTCATAACTGAAAGAATGGGGTATTCAGGAGTTGCAGGGGATTTAATGTGTTCAGAACGCACAAGGCAGAGGCCAGAGAGGAAGCGGTTGATAGTAAAAGGAAAGGCAAGATCAACATGTACTGATACGTACACAGCACTGCAGTGATGTAGAGTACTCACTCATCTCTAGCCAAGCAAGCAAGAGCTCCAGGTGAACCCCGTGCTTCCTGCATTGTGACCTCTTCAGCCTCGGAGTTCCTTCTTTCCAGAGCACCTTCCCTCTACTCCTTTTTGTAGATGTTCTGGAGCTGCAAGATCAAAACAAAACTAACTGGGCCACCAACAACACTATCCAAAAGGTGATGGACATTAATATTAATTGGTGTCCGCTTATATGACAGAGAACAAAGGGAGAATTTTTCTTTGAATAGTTGATCAGAAGGCGATAAATTCATTGGTATAAACAAATGCAGGACTGGAGAGATAGATTAGTGAGTGGTTAAGGTGCTTGTCTGCAAAGTCTAAGGACCCTGGTTCTATTCTTCAGTACCCACATAATCCAGATGTACATAGTGGCACATGCATCTGGAGTTGGCTTGCAGTGGCTAGAGGCCCTGGTGTACCCAATCTCTCTCTCTCTCTCTACCTCTCAAATAACTTAGAGTTAATGGAGCAAGAAAGATAAATAAAAATAAACTATTAATAGAAAGAAATGTAGGCAATCAAAAATGTTTAATGAACACAGAAATGTTTGGTGTTCAACACATTTTGCCTAATGGTAGCAGGAAACATTAAATGTAGACCAAATCATCTTCAGAAAACAATGTATTTAGTGTGATCATATGAGTTCTATGATTACTGTTTAAAAAGGTTGATTTTTTTAACCATATTTATTATCAGTATATGTTAATGTGCTTAAGAATTATCTAAGATACATTTGTTGCCGTGAATGATATAAACCTATCATCATTCTTTGTGGCATGCATCTTATATGGACATCTTGATTTCAATTTATGGTGCCATAGATTTCTGGTAAGATACAGACCAGAGTCTGTCTCCCTTACCCATAGAGATTACAAAGATGAGCAATGAAACAAAAAGGAATTTTTCTATTTCAAAAGGACAATGCTCAAAGGATATTTTATTACTTAAAAAGTTTTCACTTTTTTGTAAAATATGCTTAATGATTGAAATAGATTTAAATTCAAATAAATTCAAATGTATATATATATATATATATATATATGAATGAAAATGAATGCCAGCACATTATTTTATAGTATTGAGGGTTGTGGGACAAATCTAGAAAGAACATTGTTGTATGCTGATTTAAGTAAGTACATATTGAGTTTTATGTACTTACACACAATCATGTAGGAAAAAATGACAAAATTTCGTCCTTTTAAAGCAAAGTTTGGTCATGGAGGAAACAGCTAGTATTGCCTGGAAGGGTTTTACATCACCCATTTAAGGGTTTTACGTCATCCTTTCTAGTCAGTTCCTTTTCATCCTTCAGATTGTTGCTCAGAATCCCTTCAAGGAGGCCTTCACTCACACCTCAATCATGGTGGCCACGTCCCCTTCTCCCATGTAACCAGTCCTCTATGGGATTCCCTTCCAGCATCAGCTCTAATGTTCACTGCTTGCCTTGGATTTCAGCCCCACTGGGGCTTAGCCAACAAGTGTTCTTAGTATTCAAGCCTCCAGGACTGTGGGCAAGAAGTCAATGTACATTAAATGGATAAAGAAATAAAAGAATCACTTAGATGTACACATGAAAACAGAGGCATTTGAACATATGATTTTTTGAAAGTGGCAATGTAAGTAATGGAAAAAATGATCTGTCATCTGTTATCTTTTAAGTGTCTACCAAAAAAAAAAAAAAAAAAAGAAACCCTACTGGTATTTGTCTAGAGAGAAAGAAAATAAGGAATTTCCTTGTTGGCATTAAATTAAAACTGTGACAGAGAGCTGGAAGAAGTGCTGTATCAGAAAAGAGATACTGTACGTATTCTGTAAGTGAAATCACTCTGTCTCATAGGAAGAACTCGCAGATGGTGGCATAAATCATCTTTATAGCATTCTTAACTGGAAATTTAATATAAACCTTTGTTGGAAATCAGTAAAATTCCAGACATGGGATCTAAATCTCCAGGGAAAAATTAAAGTTGCAATGAAATCACAGAAACATGCATACCAAACCAGTAACATTTACTCCTGCTGCCTGCACAAGGAGAGTGAGTGATCACCAACAACGTTTTCCATCAAAGGATTTTCCCCTAGACTGTCTGGGAGCAGGGATTGCCACATCTTTGTGGGTCAATCAAACCTTTTGCTTGCTAGCCAGCCAACAGCCTTTGACTTCCCAGTGCCTTTAGAGAAATTTTATGCATTGTCAGTGATAATGGCCAGCTGGGTTCTCATTGACAACCGGCAACCACAGTTGTAACTACTATGTTCTCTTTTTACTTCCTAGCTCAGTAGTGCCACACTATTCTTTAAACGCTACGTCACTGTCAAACCCCAGCTCTAGGATTGTGTTGATGTTTGTTCCTTCAAGTCTGAAATACTGTTCAAATTCTTCCTTACTTGTTTTCTTTCTTTCTTTCTTTTCTTTTTCTTTTTCTTTTTTTTTTTTTTTTTTTTTTTTTTGAGGCAAGGTCTCACTCTAGCCCAGTCTGTGCTGGGACTCTACAGCTCCAGGCTTCAGGCCTGTCTCAAACTCACAGTCAGTGTCTTTATCTCAGCCTCCTGAGTGTGAGGACTAAAGGCGTAGGCCATATGCCTGGAAGGATTTTCTTTCCTAAATTCTGACCTTCTTCTCAATGTTCTGCTTCTATCCCACCCCCATATTATTATTACTATTACTATCATCATTTAAAATAGTATTCTAGGTCGGTTTGATTCTAGGTATTAACACCTCCAGTGTTAATTTTTTCTCCATCCCAGCCAGATGTGAAATGTTCAGTGGTTAGACTGTGTTTGCTCCCATGCTCTCAAAGCATGAAGTCCTCCTGTTAAATTTTGGGCTTGATGTTTTTCATTTCATGGTACGTGTAGGGATCCAAAGTAATCTTAGATTATCTTCAGGCATAGTTTTCAACCTTGTCAATTAAAGACAGTGAATTATGTTATTTTTTTTAACTCTGTCACCATTCTAAACCATGCAACAGATGACTACATAAAACAGAAAAATTGTTTTATCTAATTATAGAAACATGTTTGTGGCCTACCTAAAATTATCAATGTCATAACAAGCATAACCATGGAAGTTTCCTAAATTGGTTGCTATAAAAATGTGTATGTCTTACACCTAAAGTTAGTGTGTTTTCATAAAATTACAGAATTTTGCAAGTTAAGTGGTCTAATGCTCCTAATTTCCTAGGTGAAAAAAATGAGACTGGGAGAAATTAAATCTCTTAACAAAGAGACCCTACCTCAAAACACCAAAAAAAAAAAAAAAAAAAAAAAAAAAAGAGCTATTTTCTGTGTAAGTCCTAAATTCATTTCACTAGACATTTTGCAGGGTGGAACATCCCGTATTCCTGACTAGCACTGTCCTAAAAAATGAGAGCATAAACCAATAATAGCAAACCCTGGGTGGGTGGCTTTTTTTTTTTTTATCATGGTCAGAGGCTTGTAGGTCTGTCTTACCAGTGGGCAGGAACTAGAATTTTCTGCTGTGATTTTCCTCACACTCTTTCCTACTTATTGGAGGCCTCTGAAAACTGCATTAAGTACTATCCATTTTACTGCAGCCTCACACCCACATACTAAGACAATGACATCAGAGGTGGAGATAGGATGATAATGGGTGAGCCTCCCTTTTCCTGCCTGTGGAGATATGTATTGGATTGTTAAGAAGACAGGGCTGGGTAGAGGAAATTGCTCTCTGTAGTTTTGCTTGGAAAAAATATCCTCGTGCTTAAGTATTTTATTTAGGTATGTTTTCCTATTTCCTTCCACAAGGGCTTATTGACCTTTATTCGACAAGCATGCCCAAGGCATTTGAAAGAAAGATAAAGGAATTTGAAAAATATCTACATTATATATCTTCACGGAGATTGAACTTTAGGGTCAGGGCAGGATTAAATAGCATGAGCAAAGTCCATTCCATCTAAGGCACAAAAATTCAGATAATTTTACTGGAGCAGCATATCTGAGGAAAGTCTCTCAGGATTCTGCAGATTTCTTTCAGTAATGTGAAGGAAAGAAGGTTCATAGAGAATAAGAGCATTAGAAAGCATGTGGGTCATGCCAAGAATTTTGATTTCATTGGATTTGTGTCACAGCTACTGTGGCTACTCCAGAAAGACAAGAACCTTATCAGTTAATCGAATTAGGTAAGACTATTCCACAATATAAATTCTGAAATCCTAATATTTCAACATACTAGTGTTTTATTTCTTTTTCGTAGTAAATACTTCCTGTGTTGCATTTTTTTTCTTGAATAAATTAATGCAATTGTGAATGAATAAAAGTAAGCCAGAAAAATGGTGAGCTTATGCTTTTTAGATTTAGTGAACTATAGTTAGCACACTTTTATAGAAAACATTCCCATTTATTAAACCAATGAACATACACCTTGTCTTGGAGCTTTCTTGAAAATCACTTGCAAGGGTGATTAATTGTAAATTTTGGTGTTGATTAGTGTCAAGGGTAGGATTTCTGATATTTAGATATAAAAAGTGGGGGTTGGGGAGATAACTCAGTAAAGTGCTTGCCTTACAAACATGAGGCTTGAGGTGATCCCCAGAACTCACGTAAAAACAAACAAAAATATCACATAAAGTTCAGGAAGGCCAGTGTTTTCTTTTAGACAACCTGGTTTGTTTTCATATGAATGAAATTATTCTGAAATATAATTATCAATTATGAGTTTGGTGATATACAGGAAGAACTTAATGAAACCTTGTTCTTTTTTTCCAATATTCTTTCATTCTCTCTGGAGACACTGAAATAAGTACCAAAATGAAATGTTTCAGAGCAGATTGATAATAGTGTAGACAACTATACAATAAGGAGTTAGTTCATATAGGAGGTAAATTTGAGGAAGGTCTTGAAGAAAATGTGGTGGAGGCTGAGGCTTCAAGAGAGAAGTAAGCTTTCAATAGAGCTGGAAAGCAAGGATCAAGGATGGAGGGACAGGACAAACACGGCTTTACTAGTCTATATGTTGTGAATGTTTGGTAGTTTTGTCAGGAGGAATACCCAGGTCCTTCAGAATGTGGGCTCATGCAAGAAGAGGATACTGAAATTTTTCATTGGACGGATGAAAAGGTCAAGACTAGGTGCCCAGGCTTCTGTGTTGTTCCTGTGCACAGTGAGAGGGGGGGCTATTCAGCTGGATGCCCCAAACCCAGTTGCTTTTTTCTGTTGCAATCATGGTGTCAAATGATAAAGGAAACAAGCAAAACGAAGATGGTAGCAAGACGTGAAAAAAAAAATTGTTTGTCTTCACTGCCATCAGGCTTCCTTCTAGGAAAAGCCACTCCGAATAGTGACCTCAAGGTATAAAATGCATGCTGGAAACCCAGGTGGAAAAGTTTGTCACTGGTTCTGCTTCCTTCTGTAAAATGTGGACTTAGTAGTGTTCACCCCATGGACTAGTAGCACCATCTGAGAACATTCACTTATTTAAAGCGCTTGGCATAGGGCCAAGCTCATAATAAATGCGAAACGAGTGTTTGGTCTTATTGTTTTTCTGTTTCAGTTGCTCTCTCTAGAGTTAGAAGAAAAAGAGAAGAAAGGAATACCAGCAAGACAGGGTATAAACTATGAGTTAACTATGAGTAGGAATGCATGAGTTAAGGAAAGTGGAGCACATCAGAGATAGAAGATTAAATCCTTATCAAGTATAGAAAATTGCTAGAAATGACTTAGAAAAATCATACTTTCTAAAAGACCATAATCAATTTTAAGATGAAAAATATTGTCTTATTTATATTTAGTCAAAGCCAAAAACATAGAGTGATAAATATTTAAAGGAAACCATACAATATTCAATACACATATACAGAGGGAGAAAGCGAGAGAGAACTCCAGATGCATGTGCCACTATGTGCATCTGGCTTATGTGAGACCTAGAAAAGCTAACCTGGGTTCTTAGGCTGCGTAGGCATATGCCTTGACCACTAAGCCATCTCTCCAGCCCAGGTAAAACATGTTTATCTTCACAAACATTTATGAATTCTTTGATGTGGAACTCTAATAATTCTGAATTTATTGATTTATATTTAATATTTTAAAAAAATTTATTTACTTCATTTTTGAGAGACACAGGGAGAGATAAAGAGGGAGAGAGAGAGAAAATGGGAACTCCAGGGTCTTTTAGCCGCTGTGTATGATCCAGACAAGTATGCTCCCTTGTGGTGCATGTGTGACATTGCATATTTGGGTCACTGTGTCTGGCTACATGGGAATTAAGAGATTCCAACATGCATTCTTAGGCTTCACAGGCAAGCACCTTAACTGCTATGCCATCTCTTTAGCCCTGATTTCTTAATCTTACATTCCAAGTAAAATTTAGAAACCAAGTAAAAAGATAAATATTCCTTAAGGAACTTGTAAAAATTTTAGGGAAGGCCAAGGATTCAGGAACTTCCCACAGTGTAGGACATGGAGTCCTCTCAGCTGGGACTCTAACAGTAATGTTTGCCTGACTAATTATCTTTTTTTTAAGGTTTAATTTATTTTAATTTGAGACATAGAGTTAGAGGAAGAGAGAAAGAAAGAGAAAGAGAGAATGGGCACGCCAGAACCTCTAGCCACTGTAAATGAATTCTAGAGGCCATGTGCCGCCTTATGCATCTGGCTTATGTGGGACCTGGAGAATTGAACCTGGGTCCTTCAACTTGGCAGGCAAGTGCCTTAATTGCTAAGTTATCTTTCTAACCCCTGGCTAATGATCTTTATAGAAACTTTTTTGCTGTTCTTTAGTGACGTAATAAACCCATTGCTTCTATGAGTAGGTTTCTGTTTCTGTCTTATGGTGTAGTGCTGTTGACTGTATTTTAGGTTCAAAGCAGATTACAGATTCATAAGAAGTGGGGGAATGCATTTTGGAGGATTCTTTGGGGGTTGAGGCAATGGTCATATGTTAAGTTTCCTTTTGGCAGGAGAATAGGAAGAAAGGTAATGTATTAGATCGGTCAAATCATTTGATCTGTCTGAACTGTAATTCCATTTCTCCCAAAATGCAGCCAAAGACTACTTCACAGTCAGTCAGTGAGACAATCAAATAGACTAAAGAGTGTCTAGTGCAGGGACACGAGCTGTAGAAATGATAGAAGTTTTTTATGCATTCTTCAACACATACTTCTATTGATCACATGTCAAATGCTGTCGTAAATATGAGAGGCAAATATGAAAGAAGTTTCTCTTTGGAAAAGAATAACGGGAGGTCAGTTTTAGTTAGGGGAGGGAAAGGAAAAACAAAAAATAAAATAAAATTGGAGAATAAAATAAAGTAGGAACAAGCCATAAGAATTGAACGAAGTGAACCAATGTATACAGGGTGACATACACGGACAGTGGCATACTCTAGGTCAGCATGTTCATTCTCTCACCTAGCAATGCACCATTCCAGATTTCATAGATTTGACAGGGTATTTTTCTAAGTGTAATATAGATAATAATGTATATTTGTTTTTGCATTTCCTTTCAAATTTGATAACCTTGTTATTTGGCCTTGACTAATCTTCACTGGGCGGAAGAAACCTGCTAACTCAGTACTAATGGCTCAGTTTTCTTGCTAGCTATGAACATGTAACTTAGATCCACTCTCTTACTTTGACCAAAACCAATCAGCTAACTTAGCTTGGGAAAGTAAGCCTTTAAAAATTGGGGCAACAAGGGAGATAGCCACAGACTGCTATGATTTGTGTCAACATTTCATTATGAATTATGTGTCAAAGGAGTTCTCTGCTTGATAAGTCACAGCCTTCCAAGTACTGTGACTTGGCAAGGGTCTGTATCTGTAGTCCAATTTGCTTCTTAGTGAAAAACAAGTAAGTGTTGGTGGTGAATCATCTAAATAAGCACTTTGCTACTTGACCTGTTCTCTTTTTTTGTATGGCAGAGTGGCTGGATATGTAGAGCTATTTTTAACCAGATGACAATTAATGTTGAGCTCATTAAGTGGAGCACATGTTTCTATCTGTAAAAGTGTTTTTTTTAAATCATGCTTAGAAAACTTTCAGGGTCAATGCTTCCTTCATATAAGGGCATATTGTATTGTGGAATTATAAAAGAAGATAATAGTTATTTTGAAAATTGACCAATTTGTTTGTTTAAAAAAATTAGCCTATTTTGGCTCAGTTATACAATGTTGATGTTAGAGGAGACTTAGGGCAAAAGCTCTTGAACTTGACAAGAAGTCAGAATCTCATAGAGACCTTACCATACATACTCATTCTTGACCTTATCCAGGACATATTATATCAAATCTTGACTAGACTGGGTAAAAATATGTATGCTTATGTTTATCAAGTTATCAAGCACATACATATAGATATTTCTTCAAAGTGCAGTTCAGAGCACAGAGGCCCAATATTATAATGGGAAGTTGAGATTTGAAAAGTAAATGAAAATGTCATTTATTCACTTTCTTTTTCAGATGATATCCATTTTCACATATATGTTATGTTGAAGACTGGGAATGAAAGGTGAAAGTTTATACCCCCTGACCTCAAGCAGGCATTCCTCTCATTAGTATCAAAGCGCTATTGTGATCTGTACATTGTTGTGTGTAATGTCTTCCCAGAACATCAAAAAGTATGTATATTTCCTTTTCTCTCTGAAGAACAATGAACTGCAGATGGCAATATTTCAAAACCACACTTTTTACTAATTTATCTTATGCAGAAGAACAAATAAGCTGACTAGCAGATTTCCTAGTGGGGCAATATTTTACATATGACATAAAAGGAGTTAACGTTTATGAACTGCAGTGCTGTTCCGGGCATGGCGGTGTTCTTCACGGGTGCTCGCCTGTAATCCTTTCAACCACCACATGGACACAGGCAGTGGCTCTCCCTTTACTTCTTTTTCTAATATTTTATTTTTATTCATTTATTTATTTGACAGAGAAAGAAAGAGAGAGAGAGAATGAGTGTGCCAGGGCCTCCAGCTAGTGCAGATGAACTCCAGATGCATGCACCCTCTTGTGCATCTGGCTAACATGGGTCCTGGTGAATCGAACCTAGGTCCTTTGGCTTTGCAGGCAAATGCCTTAACTACTAAGCCATCCCTCCAGCCGGGCTCTCCCTTTATAACAATGAATGAAGTGCAGGCAGAGTAAGCCATGTGACCGAAGTTGTACAGCTTGTAGTGCCAGAAATTGAGCATGAATAGGCATGTTTCACTATTATGTGATGGTGTTTCTGGAATGAAAGAAAAGAATGTGTAATATGTTGTCATAAAGGACCCATGTTACATTGCTACTACTTCCAAATAGGACAGTATTTACATGTGTGTGCACATGACAGAGAGACAGAGAGAGAGAGAAATGTAATAGTAGACAATGTCTGAATATGTATGGCATATGCACACATACATGATATATGTTCAGATGTGTGTGCACTGATGGGCACAAGTGTTGAGATCAGAGGAGCATGTAAGGTGTCCTGCTTTATTGCTCTTCCATTTTGTTTCTTGAGACATTCTCTCACTGAGCCTGGATCTCGCTCATGATATTTTTGGTTAGATTGATTGTCCAGTAAGCCCCAGTGAGACTCTCTTTTCTCTCTCTCTCTCTCAACACTTATAAGCATTTGTGTCCATTCTAGGTTGTAAATTTTTTTAAGCATGTTCTGGGCATTGAACTCAAGTTCTCATGCTTATTCAGTAAGCACTGTTACCCACTGAGCTGTCCCCCCATCGTGACCCAGATAATGATATTTTTACATCCAGCAGAAGGGAAATCACTAGAGATAGCTAAGCATTCATTATAAATTCCACAAAATACGTACTACCATCCCCACAGTAAAGACATTGAAAACAGTACACTCTATGGATCCCAGAGAAAAAGAGAAATCATTATGAGACTTAACAACAATCAATTTTTCACTGGGCACTAATCAAGGAGATAGGAAGAGAGTCATGGTATATAATTTACTTAATTAAATCTTTGTGGGAGGACAGTTAGGTCATGGAGCTGTGTACATCACACACTGACAAAACCCAGCAATGTCACCAGTGCGGAGTGAGCATCATTCTGACAATGACAAATGCGATTGCATAGGTTGTTCTGTCTGCCTCAGTTACATATGACAGATCTGCTTCATATCAGAAAACTCGAGAAACTTATATTTGGCAACTAGTGCCTGAGTCCTGTTGTTCCCATTAACTTACCTCCAGACTTCTGGTGATCACTGTTCACAGAATTCTCTTTAGGCCATTCTGGCAACCACAAACATTTTGGCAGCTGGTCTTGAGGCAAATGCATGAATACGACTTGATGTGTTTTCTTATTAAGAAAACAGACAGATGGATTTTGCATTCCTTGTGGTCCCTTGGCCAATGGGATCCACTGTAGTATATTAGTGAGTGTGCACTGCTTCCGCAGTGTCACTTATACCATCGCATGTGTTAACCAAGGCTTAGTTCTATCAGTCAGCATGGCTGGGTTCTGCTACAATAACAAGTGTTAGTCACATCTTAGGAGTAATTTCCTAGAAACTTTGCAACTTAAAAAAATATTTTTATTTATTTAATGAGAGAGAGAGAGTGTGTGTGTGTTCGTGTGTATGAGAGAGAGAGAGTATGGGCACACTGGGGCCTCCTAACACTACAAACAAACTCCAGGTACATGTGCCACTTTTTGCATGCAATTTTTCTTTCTTTCTTTTTTTTTTTTTTTGGTGGTGCACACCTTCACTTCTAGTACTTGGGAGGCACAGGTTGGAGGATTGCCATGAGTTCAAGGCCACCCTGAGACTATATAGTGAATTCCAGTTCAACCTGAACTATACTGAAACCCTACCTCAAATCCGCCCTCCACCAAAAAAAAATTCATAAGTATCCCATTATGCCATCATCATCCCCCTATTTAGCAAGTCGAAGATATGTGTATGGCAGAGGAGACAGTTCGCCAATGTATGTCCGTGTAATTTTTCGTGGACACTGGGGAATCAAGTCAGGACCATCAGGCTTTGCAACGAAATGCCTTTAACTGCTGAGTCATCTCCCCAGCCCAAAGTTTGCATCTTATTTATGCTCCACATGCAGTAACATGAGACATGGGGATTATCATACTCCTCTTGGGACTTCAGAAAGAGTACGTATTCTAAGCAGATGTGTTTATAATCATCAGAATGTGAAAGTACCTACTAGCTCATGAGATGTCTTTGGAGAAGATGTAAATTTTACTTCATATAACTTTAACATCTCAAAGGACGTCATATGACTGACTAATTTTGAGGGTGGGTGGGGATAATGTAAAATGGAATATATATCAACAGTCCTGAGGGGTAAGGGCAGATATAAATGTCTGAAGCAATCTGGCAAATGTTGAAAATTTAGAAGCACCTACATGTCCATGATGTCTACTTACTTGACCTAGTGGATACTTTTTTCAAATTAAGAGTCTTCCTGTTATCTAGTCTAGTGTCAGTCTTTACAAATCTCAGGGCATGCTCTTTGTGAATAAGAAGAAGGTAGTCCACATCAGGAGTAAAAATGTAGACCACTACAATCTTGAGAGGCATATGTGTTATTTTAAAAATTGAAAATGTCACAGTATTCACCTATAGGACAAAACAGATAGAAATTGAATGTGTTTATTTGTTGCTCAAAACTTCTCAAAACATGTCCAAGAGAGTAGGGTTTTGTTGTTAATTTCTGAACATTAGTTGCACTCTGATACAATTTCTAGTGACTGTGGAATGGAAAACTGGCTATGGTCCTATTCTTCAGTGGCCACTTTTTAGAGCTGCATCTACCATGAAAGGGCTCCGTCCCATTCTATACCACTAAATAGCTGCTGCCTACATTGGTTTGAATGTAAAATGACCCCCATAGCCTCCTGTACTTGTGATTATGTATAATCCCCAGCTGGTGGAGCCACTGAGAACAGGAACTTGCTAGAGGACATATGTCTCTTCCAAGGGACTCACATACAGACCTGACATACAAAGTATCTGGTGGCACAGAAGAGGCTTTCCACAGCCAGGTAGAAGCCACTAGGGATTTTCACATGTGTCTAAAAGGGGTAGCTGGCCTTTCCTTGAATGAGTGCTTGGTGGTAAATCAAAGAGGAGATCCAATGCTACTATTTATAACACTCCTGGACGTCAGCACACAATTTCTTCTAATTTATTCTATTGACAAAGCATTGAATTTAACCCCTCAGTAAAGGAGAGATAAATTAGCCTTCAGTTGAAATATGAATTATCAAGCAATTAACAAACATTATAAGAAATAATTAAAATCATATGCCCTATGCTATTTCTTTTACATCTACCTATCCCTTTATACTACTCTGGTGTTTCTTTGGATAAACAATATGCTGGAGAAAAAATATGGACTATGAAGATATGTGTGGTGACTCATGTCTGTAATCCTAATATTTCAGGAGTGAGGTAAAGGAATTGCCATGTGTTCTGAGCTACATCAAGGACAGCCTGGGTTACAAGTGAGAAAAGAAAGAAGAAAGAAAGAAAGAAAGAGAGAAAGAAAGAAAGAAAGAGACAAAGAAAAAAAGAGAGAAAGAGAAAAAGAAAGAAAGAGAAACAATTAAAAAAGAAAGGAAATTTAACACAGACTCTGAGAACAGAGATTATGAATAAAAATCCTGAGTCTACACCCTTAAGATCATGAAATGTTGGCAACATAAATTCTCCCTGCCTCCATTTTTACATATGCAAAATTGGTCATCTGGGATACCAAACTGAAAGTGTTGGTTTAAAAGTCAACTTCATGTGGCTGAGACAAAATACCTGGCAAAATTAATCTAAGGGAGGAATCGTTTATTTCAACTTACAGTTCTAAGTAACAGTCCACCATGGTGGAGAAGACACTGTGGCAGGGGTTATATTCAGTACAGTGAGGAAGTAGAGAGTATGAATGCTTTTGATCCACCAGATCTTTCTTTTTATACAATAAAGCGCAACAGCCCATGGAATGGAGATGCCCACATTTATTACCCTATAGGCAGTTCTAGGTCCCATCAAGTTGACACTCATGTAAATGATCACAGCTGAGGAATAAGAGAGAGAGATAGCACACAGTACTTAGGGTAATATTTACTAGGAAGTGAATCCTATACAAGTTTTATAGATGAAGACTATTTTAGTAAACAAATAAGTATTTGTTCATCAATCCTTCAGTAAAATATGATTTGTATCAGTGAATGGAAATTTGGTTGCTCATTGTTGTGTTCTTGGTGCTTAGAATAAATTTTCAAAGATATGTATTGAGGGCTGGAGAGATGGCTTAGCAGTTAAAGTACTTGCTTGTAAAGCCTAAGGACCCATGTTGGACTCCACATCCCACGTAAGCCAGACGTACAAGGTGATGCAAGTGCAAGGTTACACATGCCCACTATGTGGTACACATGTCTAGAGTTTGATTTCAGTGACTGGAGGTCCCGACCTGCCAATTATCTTTCTCTCTGTCTCTTTCTCTCTCTTGCTATGTCTCTCATTATACATATATATATATATATATATATATATATATATATATATATATATACTCTAGAATGTTGGCAAAGTATCTTGTTATATGTTTATATGTTGTTTCAGTATTGACAGCTAATAATGTACTAGCATTTATTATATAATTTAAATAATGATAAATAATAGTCTGATGGCAGCATCTACTTAAAACCATCTTCTTTATACCCAGATATAAATTAACATCGTATCAGAAGATATCAGAATTGTGGTAGAATATTCAGATTGGATTCATGAAAAAGAACAAGCAATAAAATGATCGGTTTATATGTCCAGAACTATTATATTGATAGACAATTTATATGTATATGCATATGTATATGTTTATAAAGCGAGCAATATATGAATTAACCTCATATTCCCTTTTATGTTAGAAAGCATTAATTTTGAACAATTATAGAGAAATAGCTGAATGAAGACAGAATATATGTACCTGTAGGATGCAATTCAGTAATGATGCTCTGGTCTCCATCTAGTTTTCCTCAGGCCAGTGTGCAGTATTTTCTAAGTTTAATTTTAGTGACAACTTCACAAATTGATTTCTTCACAAATTGATGATCCATGGAAAGAAGAGATACATTTTCACTCTAAACTTCAGAAGTTGAAATTTTGGTTGAATTTGAAGCATAAAAATTCTATTGAAATTACACAGTATATGAGGACTGTACAGAATTTTCTATGTTGCCTGAATGTATGCAAGCCAAGTAAAATGTGACTAACACAGCTGTCTACATTGGCCTTCAACCACAAACAGACTCAGAGCCCATGGTTCACTTGGGAGAGATCTGAAACCATGTCATGTCGATGTGTTATCACTTACTTATTCTTGCACCTGCAGTTTTCTTTCTGGAGCTTTGCAAGGGAACCCACAATTTCCCTTAAACCAGATGTAATTGGTGAAGGAATGACAGTGCTATGCCAGAAGGGTGTGCACACTAACAAGTACTAATCCCCCACCCATAGGCACGGGCAGTTACTCTTGAGTGAATCTGCCTTGGGCCAGAAAAGCCACAACACAGCACACTTCTTTAAATTGATTGCTTCTAGCAAGAAACCTGCTGATTAGGGGAAAACCTACACAAGTCTAAAAGAGTTCATGGAACTTCTCAGTGCCTAGAGAGCCTCTGCTCATTTTATTTTTGCTTTACAAGTAAACCCACATATATATTTGTTTAGCATCCTGGATTTAAATGATAGTTGTGAAACTATACTCAACTCTTAAGGTGAAAGGACTATATAACTACTTTACCATTGTAAGAAATACTGATCTTTTAAAAGGTGTGCATATGTGATAGTTCATTATATTGCATCATAAGCACAATAGAAAATAAAAAGGAAGTTAGGCAATTTTCATGGATTCACTTAACAAATAAATGCATATAGTATATTATGGATCTGGATCTGAAATGTAAGTAGTGAGGATGCAAGGTAGACAAAACATGAATGGTCTCTGTCTTACATCATCAGAGTGTATGGAATACAAACACTAAACAAAATAATCAAATGAAGTATGAACGCAAGAGTTATGTCTACGCAATTGCCTTCAGAGACAAGCATAGTGATTTCTTCATCTAATCGGCATTTACTGTGTACCTTCTAATTACGCTTCTTCCCTGTGAGTATATTGTAGTGGACAAAATAGATTATTTTTAGTTGAGTGAAGTGGGCAAAATGAAATCTGTGTTTTTTAGAGAAAAAAAAGGTATGGTGAATCATAGGAACGCTATGACCAGAGAGGTCCTGATTTCATGTACACTGAGAAGTGCTAGAGAGATTTGGAAGTGACATAGTTTGAAATGTGTTAGAAAGAATACCCTGGCTGAAAGGAATTAGGAAGAAGTGGGGCAGCCAGAGAGGAGCTAAATCCATTCCAGGCACTACTGGGCACAGCTAATATGTTGGTGTCAAGGTGACAGGTGGTGAAAATGGTGTGTTCTGGACATAACTTCAAGTAGCAAAACAGAGGTAGCTGGTAGATTTCTTTAAAAAAATGGAAAGAGGTTGACATGGGGACTTTGGAAGTAGAACTTTTGAGGTAAAATCTTTGATCAAGTGACAACTGGATTAAAGGAGTAATGTAAATGAACTAGAAACAGTCAACACGAGCCCAGCAGCTACGATGGCAGCTCAGTTTGTTCCCAGGATGTCTTCCGGGAAGTTAAACAATAGAGTGTGGGACTGGAGAGATGGCTCAGTGGTTAAAAGCACTTGCTAGCAAAGCCTAGTGGGGAGTTTGATTCCCCACTACCCACATAAGAACAGCTGCATAAAATGGCACATACATCTGGAATTTGTTTTTAATAGGAAGAGGCCCTGGTGCACCCATTCTCTCTCTTTCTCTTCTCAAATAAATAAATAAAGTTATTTAAAAAAATAGAGGTGGTTGTTTATTTGGATAATAATTAGCTGATAACATTAAAATGTAAGTAGACTTATTATTCAATTTCAAAACCTTTAGAGAAGATATTATTTGCAACAGTTCATATCAAAATGCTGTGTTTGGGGTTCAATACTAACCCCAATTTCTTAAATCTAGGCTTTTAGTTGAAATAGATATCACTATACATGAATTTAATAAATTTTATTTCAAAATTACTACTAGAGAATGCTTCTCTTTACACTTTCATCTACTGATAACCAAGAGTACAAGCCTTGGACTTCTAAAACAACTTTGCAGTGCTCCTCTTTGAGAAAAGCAGTTAGAAAAGGAGGGTAGGGTGTCTGTTGTGGAAATACAATGCCCTCAAAGGTCCTGAGCCACCTACTATCAAGTAACTAGGAAATCTCAGGCTGCTTGTAAAAACTCAAAGAATACATTTAACCTGGATATAAGCTATATTAAATCTGGTCACATACTAAATAAATCTATGCAAATATTTACAGAGTCAGCACACATGCATAATATTCCCAAACATTTTCACTTCTAGTCAAATATTTAGAACTTAATAGTTTCATGTTTATTTTACTAATTAAATGATTATTCATCACCTCTATTTCTTACCCAGAGTATTTATATAAAAAGCCCTAGCAGAATGGCAGAGACGGCCAGGCTGTGTTGACATGTTTACGCCATAGCACTTACACTGTTACCTCACTCCAGCTTTTATGGTTTGTCCTTCATTTTGCTAAGCAGTTTCAGGGAGTATTTACAAGATTTATTATCCAAATTCAAAAGAAAAAAATAAATGAATAAAAATAGGTTGTTCAAACTGTCCAAAGCCACAATAATAAAAGACATCAAAGGCTTTGCACCATGCTTGCTATTTTTAACACTGGGAACAGTCCAGTTGGTTTGATTTTCTAAAGGAGGAAATCAGAAGTATCAGGACAGGATGCGTGGAACTATGGCAACTCAGCTCTCCCAGCATGGAGCTGATGGAGGAAAGGAAGCCCTGTTAGGAACACCTCTGGCTACAGGCTCTCATTCCAGGTTCGTCTCTCTCATCTGATTTGAAAACAGCGGTGAAGCCCCAATCCTATCCTCCAAGGATCTGGAAATTCAGATATCTTTTAGGGAGTAAAAAGGGTTTCATTTTCCTTCCTATGGTACAGTCACAGGAGTGACTTGGATAATCTCTCAGCATATGGACATTTTGGGGAAAATCAGTCACATAATTACTGATTCTAGTTATTAAAGAAACAAAATAATCTTGTAGTAGAGGTTAGCGTTTCTTAGAAGAAAAACTATGTGTATGTAATTTAAATTTTTTTTTTCTTTCATGGGCCTGTGTTTCCTACATCAAGAACATTTAGTCATTATGGCTAATGTTGGAATGCTATACAGTGGGATGTACCACTGGCAGTCTTATGGGAACTTTATTATGGTCATGTTCTGAAAGAAGCCACAGGTATGGAGAAAAGACAGTAGTTATCTTCCGCATGAGCCCCAAGGATTTTTTGTGCAGAACCATCTACATTAAATCTCTTTCCTAACGCTACTAGTACATTCCTTAGATGATAAAAACAATCCTAAAGTTACTTTACAGTCTATAAATAAAATAAAAGTAATTTATAAATTCTAAAACTAAGCTGGGCGTGGTGGCACACGCCTTTAATCCCAGCACTTGGGAGGCAGAGGTAAGGAGGATCACCGTGAGTTCGAGGCCACCCTGAGACTACATAGTGAGTAACCTGGGCTAGAGTGAGACCCTACCTTGAAAAAAAAACAAAACAAAAAACAAAAAACAAAAATTCTAAAACCATACCAAAGTTAACATATCATGGCCAGTTGTTTTTTGATCCAGGCTCTTTGGTGCCATTGATTCTTTCAAGTTCACTTCACTCTCCTGATGGATCTGCCAACTATGGAGTCACCAGTGACAAGCACTCTTATTAAAGCAGGCTTTTTTGTATATAAAAGATTTAAAAATTCCAATTTAATACATTTGGAAAAGCAAATGTAAAATGACTTGGACTTATAAAACCAGAATTTACAATTCTCTGTGAAGAATCAAAGATAAATCATAGAGCCATTTTGATTACAAATCCTAAGTAATTCTAACGTTGGTTACAGATTCTGTCCCACTCCCCAGTCACAGTCCGGTTCTTGAGTCGTAAGCATCCTCACTTGATTCACGCTCCTTGCTCTCCTCCTGCTCAGACAGTGCTTTCAGACCTCAGTCACTTCAGATACGAGGCACCTCTTCCCTTCTGCAAAGCTCAGCAAGATGTTACCTCCTCTCAGCTCACACCAAACACTTTTCATAAAGACCCCTCCATTCTTCAGCTGCCACAGGGGCTCTCTTCTTGGTTCCATTCCAGGACAGGTCCTCCTCTAAAAAGGCATGCTGGCTCAGTTTGGCCACTCTAGCCCTGCACTGATTAGTCCTTCCTATGCCAGTTCCGGCTGGGTTCCTCGCTGGGCACTCACAAGGCGTATTGTTCTATTGTTCTCTCTTCCTCATGTCTTACCAGTATTCTGGCTCTAATGATATCTACACCAACAAAACGTCTGGTCATCTCTAGGTCTTCATGACTTAATCTTTCATTTCAATTACTGTAGAACTGTAACCACTATACTGCTGAAAATCTCCCCCTCCCCTCATAATTGTTACCTACCTCAACAGAATGGTGTCTCTTCTGGAAGCCAGGAAACAAACCACACACCCCCTTCCGCCAAATAAAGCTACATGACAAGGATTTGTCATTATGAGATGCCTACTACTCTGGGACATTCAGTCAGAACCCCACAGCCTCTGTTAACAGCAAGCCTGACAGATAATAGCAGCCTCACTATATCTGACCGATGGATTTATATTGGAATAAAATATAGCATAGTACCACTTCTTCATTAACACACTTGTAACATCCACTTTATTTTATTAGCTCGAGAAAAAAGCTCTCCTGAGCTGTCCTTTCTTCTTTCATTATATCTAGATTTTGTCGCATGGGGCCAAGGAAGCACCTGGCCTTGGGTGCCTCTCAGGACCTAGCACCTAGCTGGCTCAAGTGTGTTATCCATGACTGGTCGTTTGTGTGGCCCCATACAATACACAGTGTGGTCCTGCTTGGCTTGCAGTGGATCTATATGTAAATTATTATTAGGGATCTATAGGCTATTCAATCTGATCTTAAGTACTAACCTCTCAGCATTAAAAAAAAAAATGCTCCACTTTTAGTAGATCCACATTAAATGCTCAAAGATGTGTTTGAGAAAACATGGAAGATTTCTTCAAAGGAGCATGCTCTCCTCTTCAGTACAGCCAATCTTTTCAGTCTCCCCCTCCCCCATTTTCCTGGCAGAAATCCACCACTCTGGCAACACAAGCTGAATCTAACAGGCTCTCTTCATTAAGACCAGAACACTATGGCATGTGAACCGGTATTTTTAATAATCACTTAGTATTGGCATAATCTTCCAGTTTTGAATCTTTAATGATTTTCATACGAGAATTCTTGTTTTCTCCTATTTCATATGTTAAACTTTAATCCTCAATGTGATGTATTATAAGGTGTGATCATTAGGAAATGAGGATATCATGAGAGTCCTTATGAATGACTTTAGTGCCATTTTGAAAGAGGTTATATACACTTGTTAGTTTGGTACATGCCTGTAATCCCAGTCCTCAGGAAAATGAAGCAGAAGGGTGGTGAATTTGAAGCCATCATGAGACTCTGTCACACATAGGCACACACACACACACACACACACACACACACACACACATCTACATGTGCACATAGACATACTATGTACACATATGATGCTCCAGAGACCAGGTAGACTAAGGACAAAGCCAGAAGTCAACCACTGACAGATCAGAAAATGAACCCAACACAGTATGTGCTGATGCCTTGATATTGGATTTTCTGGCCTCCAGCAGTATACAAAATAAATTTTCTTACATGAGCATCCTGTCTGATATTCTGTTACAGCAGGGCTAGCCAGCTAAGACAATTACTCTTGTTGTATTAATGAGAAAAATGAAAGTGTTGGACATAATTAGTCTATACGCTGAAGGTTCTTAGAACTCATGCCTGTGTATGAGAGGTGACCTGTTGAGATACCTGTTGGAACCACTTTCACTATGTCATTCTGTAAGGACTCTCCACTGAGTGAGGCATATACCACGTGCTTTGACCCACGTGAAACACTTCCCCGTGAAGCTCTCTACGTGAAGACTGTTTACGTGGTTTTACTGTCGGCTACTTGAAGCAAGCTTGAGGAACTTGCCGCACAGGGCTCGCTAATGGCTTTTAGGAAGCACTGTCAGCCTTTGCATTCTCCATGCATCACTGAGTTTTGAAGTGCTGGGCTGTGACAGCGGACTACATAACATGGTCTCAATAAAACTATCAATTGGACACTTGGCTCACCTGCATTTCAAAAGTCTCATGCTGGCCCCAGGTGCATTTGAGGAGAATGTCCCCCCTCTCAGTGGGAACATGTGAAAAATCTAAATGCAGTATTGGCACTGGTTAGAAGAAAGGCTTAGAAACATCAAGGAATCCTGAATGTGCCAATCCAAAAATCAAGCCTTTGAACCCATTTTAACAACTCCCATTCAGCTCCATGTGGAGTCAGAAGTACTCCATCAAGGGCCAGCCTTTGGTGCTTGACGTTTGTGTTCTTGAATAATGCCTGTGACCTTCATTCAAGAGGGAGGTCAGCTAAGGGCAGCACTTTAGATGGAAGATAACTCACTTGTAATGGCAAATTCAGGACTGAAGAATTTTAAAGGTTATTAGCAAATAGACTCAGTTTGGGTGTAGGCTGTTGTGCTAAAGGAAATTGCTACCTTGACAGTGTGGGGTTAAAGTTCACCTTTGTATTTAAATTTCACGCCACCAACTTTTCTCTCACTGAGTCCTCTCCTGCATGGGTAAACTATTGCCTAAAGGTATTCTTAGAACACTCTGCCAGGCTGCCTACTTTCTGACAACTAACTTCTCTCAGTTCTCCTTGAGTAGACTGATTTCTTAGATTGCACACAGAGCGAGACATTTCATGCGGAAGCAGAATAGTCATTTGATTTAGGCGACCTATAAAGACCTACCTTTTAGAATCTCTGTCACTCTCTGATGACTTCCCTTTAAGTTTCCACTTTTGAAAGAGTCATTGTAGCATGATGCATTAATTTTGTATCAAGTGTTAGCATTCTTTACCAAAATATTGATCAGTTTAACCCCCTATATTCTTGCCAGAATAACAAAGGAAGAAACCAACAAAGTTGAATTTTGACTGGGAGAAGAAAGATCATGCAAATTTGACATTCTTTATAGGGAGGTAAAAGAGAGGTAGAACCTTCTTTTATCCAGTTTCTTTAATGTGGAAGTAACTTATGTAATGCTCATTGTCCCTATAGACTGATGGTCTGTAGTATGTAAGGTATTGTGGTGTCAAGAGATAAGAATTTAATTCATGGAAACTACCCTCAGAGAAATACAAAGTGGCTTCCAAAATGGGTTCTAAGGGCTGGCGAGATGGCTCAGTGGTTAAGATGCTTGCCTGCAAAGCCTAAGGACCCACCCAGGTTTGATTCCCTAGGACCCATGTAAAGCCAGATGCACAAGGTGGCACATGCATCTGGAGTTCATTTACAGTGGCTAGAGGCCCAGGAGTGCCCATTCTCTCTCTCTCTCTCTGTCTTTCTCCCTCTTTCTCACAGACACACACTCTCTCAAATAAACAAATATTTTTACAAACACAAAAATTGTGCTTTAGTGCTAGAAAAGTGGCTTAGCGGTTAAGGCACCTGCCAGCAAAGCCTGAGAAGTCATGTTCAAACCTCTAGGTCCCATGTAGCCAGTCCTTACAAGAGTAAAACCAGGCGGCAGGGGTTGGGGTGCTGACTTAGCAGGTGTAGCGCTTGCTGCGCAAATGTGTGGACAGGAGTTTGCAATTCCAGCACCTACACAAATGTTGTCTGGAATGCCAGTGTGTGGAAGGCGGATGCAGGGAATCTTGCCTAGCTAGACCAGCTGACTCTGTGAGCTGTGTACTCAAGTGAGAGACCTCACTCAGTAAAAAATAAAAGGGAGAATGATGAAGCAGCAAGACACCTGACATCAACCTCTGGTGTCCTCACATGCACATATGCACATACACACATACATGTGCACACACGAGCATGAAATGAACATATACACACAAAAGGAAAGCAACAGACGGGTTAGGAAGAAAGGGCTTTCACACTCACCATACAGGTAGTAGAAATTTCTAGAAAGATTATGAACACGAGTGATGCATCCAATTCTATGCTTTATGGAGAAACCAGCAAAGAGGAGAATGAGTTGGGGGAGCAAATAGCCCTTGCAGCTGCTCGGTCAAGCAAAGCAAAGATGTGAAGGGATTAAGAGAGCCTAACCAGGGTGGTGGAATGAAGGCAAGCTAGGAGGAAATGAAGACCACCCACAGAAGGCTTAGATGTAGATAATGGAGCCAAGGGTTCCCCTGGAGAAAGACTTTGTAGAGGGAGCTCTGCTGATTGTGTATGAAAAGAGCATTAGTTGTAAAAAATAAAAATAAAAATCAAAGACTTCTTGTCCCCCATGTTATTCATGCTTTACCAAGAAATAATGAGTAGTAGTGTGGGATGTAGACACAGCTATACCTAAACCTCATGAAAGAACAGACAGATGGAGACTATTGACACTTCACAGGTGAGAAAGCAAATGAAGAGAAATTTAGATAGATTAGACAAATTTAGATGAATTCCCACCATGGCTGGAATCTGAAATACGCTTCTATTCCCAAAAGGCTTGTATTTTGGATGCTTTGTCCCTACCTGGTAGCACTATTTTGGTCATCTGCAGTTAGAGCTAGAATCTAACTACTGGAAATAGGTCACTGAGGATGGGTCCTTGAGAGTATATTATCTCTGGCTCCTTCCTGTCATACTAACTGTGTTTTGTGGTCCCACCACCATGTGATGAACAGTGCCGCATGCCCCCCACTACCACAGAGCCACTTCATCATGCTGTCACCAGTAAGATGGACTAAAATCCTCTGAAGCCACAGGGCACAAGAAGTTTTCCCTCCTTTAGTTTATTTCTGTTAGGTTATTTATTTCTTCATAGTTCTAAGAAAACTAACTCAGTTTCGAACAAGCATGATATTCAGATGTACTTACTCCCAGTCTAATGTTCAGCACACATTCTACCCAATCTATGTCCTGCATTCCACTAACCACATGAGATGCAGGGTCTGACCAAAATGTTTCTTTTAGTTGTTTATTATTATTATTATTTACACAGTAAAATTTTCTTATTTCACTGAAGAAAGCAAAGATAAACAGGGCAAACAAAGGCATAAAAGGTTGGGATATTGAGATTAAATCCTCCAAGAAAGCTGGAAATAAGCACCTTTGTTCTGTTAATTAGCAGTGCAACAGCCTCCTGCACCCTGAAAGGAGGAGCAGCCCCCATAAAATCTTTGAAATTAACACCTATGTTGACCCTATATATTTCCTTCATTATCATAGCATAAATTCTGTTTTCACATTTCCACAGTAAATAGGGTTAATTTTACATTTTATATTCCCTTAAAAAACACATTTTTTTCTCACTTCTTATTAACGTTTTCCATGATTATAGAAAATATCCCATGGTAATACCCTCCCTCCCCCCTTTCAGCATTGAAATTCCATTCTCCGTCATATCCCTTCCCCATCTCAATCAGTCTGTCTTTTATTTTGGTGTCATGATCTTTTCCTCCTCTTATGATGGTCTTGTGCAGGTAGTGTCAGGCACTATGAGGTCATGGATATCCAGGCCATTTTATGTCTGGAGGGAGCATGTTGTAAGGAGTCCTACCCTTCCTTTGGCTCTTACATTCTTTCCGCCACCTCTTCCACATTAGACCCTGAGCCTTGGAGGGTGTGATTGGGATGTTACTCAGTACTCCAGTCACTTCTTTCCAGCACTAAAATACCTTCTGAGTTGTCTCAAGGTCACTACCATCTGAAAAGAGAAGATTCTCTACCCAAAGTGAGAGTAGCATTAATATAAGGTTATGAATATTAAGAGAAGTGCTTACTGGGCATTTTGGTAAGCATAGTATATACATTTGTCCAGACATTAACAGATATTATACCCCTAGGGCTCATGACTACCCCTGTTTTAAGTTTTCAGTATCAGGGGTGTATTCCCTCCCATGGAGCGGGCCTCTAGTCCAATTGGACGGCAGTTGGTTTCCACCATGATAGACATGCCATTATTGCACCCATTGGCTCATTTGGCCTGGCTGGCCAATTATAAGGCTTGCAGTGTCCATTGTTGAGTATCTTCACTGGTGGTATCTCTTTCACCCATTGAACTGCATGTAGAATGGCTTCTTACAGCTTTCTGTCAGCTGGTCTATGTGGATGAGGTTATCAGCTCAGTTCCAGCAGGATTTCTCAGTGGCCTTGCAGCCCAAGTATGTGGAGTCTTCAGCAATAGGGTCTTACCATCTATTCCTTGTGGGAAACCAAGGGCCTTGCCAATGGCCTATAATGTTTGGGGGGCATCAGGGCCCTCCCTGTCCAACAACTCACTGGAAGGTATCCCATCCCTGGCACTGAAAATTTTCTAGCAACAATCTACGGCTCCTGAGTATTCCATTGTCCAAAACCAGAGGATTCCATATGATTTATTTATATCCTCTTAGATTTTTATTAGCCCTCCCTCCACCTTTCCTTTACTCAATCTCTTCCCCTGACCTCACTTTGGGCCTTTTCACCCCCTTTAATCTATTCTTCTATTTACATATATACAATACCAGCCTATTAAGTACCCTCCTCGCTTCCTTTCTCTTCCCTTTATATCTCCTTTTTAACTTACTGGCCTCTGCTACTGAGTTTTTTTCCTTCTCACACAGAAGTCGAATCATCTGTAGCTAGGATCCACATATGAGGGAAAACATGCGGCGCTTGGCTTTCTGGGCTTGGGTTACCTCACTTAGTATAATCCTTTCCAGATTCATCCATTTTCCTGCAAATTTCATAACTTCATTTTTCTTTACTGCTGAGTAGAACTCCAATGTATAAATGTGCCATATCTTCATTATCCACTCATCAGTTGAGGGACATCTAGGCTGGTTCCATTTCCCAGCTATCATGAATTGAGCAGCAATAAACAACCTTTTACCCTAAGATAATGTCCATCCTTTGTAGAAAGGTGAGTTTCTTGGACACAACAAATTGTAGGATCCTGCTTTTTAACCCAGTCTGCAAACCTATGTATTTTTGGTTGGGGCATTGAGGCCGTTCATATTAAGAGGTATTATTGAAAGGTGTGTATTCACTTTTGCCATTTTTTTGTAATTCTTCCGGTTTTACGTTTGCTCTCTTGTGTTAACTAGTATTTGCGTATTGTTTGTTCTTTCCCAGTTCCTTATATGTGAGCTTTTCTTTTTCTTAAGCATGGAGGATTCTTTCAAGTATTTTCTGTAGACCTGGTTTTGTCTTCAAATACTCCTTTAGCCTGCTTTTGTCATGGAATGTCCTTGTCTATTTGAATGTATAGCTTTGCAGGATAAAGTAATCTTGGTTGACAGTTGTTATCTTTCAGAACTTGGAATACACCCCTACACGCCCTTCTGGCCTTTAAAGTTTGTGTTGAGTAATCTGCTGTAATCCTGATAGGCTTGCCTTTGTAGGTAACTTGATTTTTCTCTCTCACTGCTTTCAAGATTTTTTCTTTGGTTTGTGTGTTTGGTAGTTTGATTATCATATGGCGAGGAGAGGTTCTTTCCAGGTTTTGTCTGGCTGGTGTTCTAAAGGATTCCTGTATCTGCATCGGCATCTCTTTCCCAATTTGGGGGAAGTTTTCTTCTGATTTTGTAGAATGCCTTTGGAGTGAAATTCTTCTCCTTCTACTATGCCCTGAATTCTTATGTTTGTTCTTTTCATAGTGTCCTGAATATCTTGAAATTCCCACTCATACTTTTCTATTAGTTTGTCTTTCTCTTTGTTGGACTGTGTTAGATCTGCCACCTGATCTTCTAGCTTAGATATTCTGTCCTCTCCTTTATCCATTCTACTGGTGAGATTTTCTATAGAGTTTTTTATTTCATTAACTGTGTTCTTTATTGGTAGTAATTCTAACTGGTTTTTCTTTATTATTTCTATTTCCTTATTTATATCTAGTATTGACCTCTTTATTTCATTAAATTGGCATCCTGTGTCTTCTTTGATTCCTTTGATTTCTTCTTTGACTTCTTTGAGCATATTTATACTCATTATTTTGAAATCTTTCTCAGGCATTTCCTCTAAGTCATTCTCACTGGAGGTCATTTCTGATGCATTAATACTTTTTGGTGGATTTATATTGTCTTTATTTTTGTTGTTTCTTGTGTTATAATGTATATATTTTTGCATCCTGGATTATTTAATGATTGGATTTTCTAGTTATCTGGGTATTATTAGATGTATCAATCAATCTGATGTTATATATTTTCAGGTTAGGAGCTTAAGGCACTAGGTGTGGCTCTCAAGACTGTCAGAGTATCTACAAAAGTGACTTTAGGTGTTGGGTTTGCCTGCTATGAGAGTATTCAAGTAGGCTGAGTGGAACCAAATACAGATAGTTTCTAAAATTTAACTAAACAATGTACACTTTCAATGAAAAATAGCACAGAGTATTTATCCAAGAGTAGGTATTATGACAACCAGATCCTCTGTCTGTCGCTTAGGCTGTGTGGTGTCTCACCCACTGCCTTAATCCTGACAACAAGGAGGTTAAGATTTCTGGTCTGTAGAGGGTTCCAAGTCAGCTTGTCCAGGTGAGACCCTTCCCTAATGTATAACAGAAGAGGAAACAAAGCCACTATAAATCCAGAAGCAACAAATAACAAGCCCAAAATACAGCTTATTTAAGAATGGCAAATCTGACCACCCACCAGATTTAACATGTAATTTATCCTGATATGGAAGGTGCAATTAGCACTTCTGGTTCAGGCCTATATTCCAGGTTTGCTAGGCGGGTACTGACCTGGTGTAATCCCAGTAACCTTTTGGAATGATTTTGGTCTCTGATCCTGCTTGAATCCCGCTGTTGGTTCAAGTAGGCATGGCCGGGCCCCTGGATGGCTGCTCTGTTCGCTGGAGCTGGGCATTGGCGGTGGGGGAGGGGAGGCTGCCAATGCTGCTCTAGTTCTCTTGCTGTTCCATGTGTTCTTCTACCTTGTGATCTGCTCCTCCATTGTTCACTGCCGTTCCCCCTTCATGTTTCTTGAGTTTGTGAAGAGCTCCGGTGTGAGTGGAAAATCCCCTCACCTGGCTTGTCCTGCTGCTCAAGCTGAGCCTAGTGGCTGGCTAGTGAACCGCCACCGTGGTCCTGCGTGTGGACCTGCTGGAGGAGCTTCTGCCAGCCTGTGTGGGCTCTGGATGCTCTGGATCTCTCCTACTTCTCTTCTGCTGTTTCAATTTCCTATGCTCCTCACTTTTTAGTAAAAGTGTGTATTTTGCTGTTTTTTTTTTTTTGTTTGTTTGTTTGTTTTTGGCTTTTCCCCCCTAGGCTGCTTTGGTGTGGTACCTACGTCACCATCTTAACCAGAAGCCAAAAAAACACATTTTTTTTTAAGGTAGCCAAGACTGGTCCTTCTCCTGTTCATTTTATAGGTAAGGAATCCAAGAGTGCTCCTCATAGCCATTACATGACAAGACCAGAACTTGAACTTTAATCTTCGAACTCAAAGTCTGAGATTCCTTCCACTATCCCACATTACCCAAGACAAATACGGTAAAATATCTGAAGGCAAGCAATTTCTATCAGGAGGAAAGCGTCTGAGAGTTAATTTTTTAAACTGCCCTTCGGTGTCTGAAAGGTTTTAAAAGAGGAAGCCGCGAGCTGGGAATGCTTCATTTATCTTACCTCTCTGACAAGGAATAAGAAGCAGTTTGGGATTCCCCAGAGCTCTGGTTGTCTATTATGCACTGACAGAGCTTCCTGTAATTAAAGGCTATATTACGTTTGGATGGAAGTGGCAAACTCCCTTCTGGAGGCATATAGCCATATGCAACCCTTTATTTAATTAAAAAAAATGAAATCAGAAATCAATCGGAAGTGAGATTTGCTAAGATTAAGATGTTAAATAAAGCTATGTTCAGGGCAGAGTTGACATGACCTTTCCCTGTGAGATGGTACAAAGTGAAGGAGCGCCTACAAACAGACAAAGAACCTTCTTTTAGAAGTGGGTGCAAAGAGAGATCGCTTGTTGGTGGGAGGGAGCGGGAAGTCTGCAGCGCTTTTCAAAAGAGTTGGTGAGCAAGGGGCTTTTAAAAGTTCTCTCCAGCTCAGCCTCTAGTTTCCGCAATCTGAGACAAAGCAGGAGGTTGGAGCATTAACGTTATTGTCCTTGTGCGTCGTCCTCTTGGCTCGCCGCTGATGGAGAATAACTCAAGCTACACTGAGAAGCCCCTACGGTGAAAACACATCAATGCTATCCTGAAACCGGGAGCTTGTTGTTAGCTTAAAGTAATTTTTTTTTTTTCAGTTTCTCCCCTGCTCTATCTTTCTCCAAGTACATCAAAAGCAATAATGCTCATGTTCTGTCTGTAAAAGTTGGGCTCTTTTCTTTGGGCTGCTATCATGAATTTGTCATTTCTCATCCATACTGAATCCCACCTATGCTTCCTGAACAGTACCGATGAGATAGAGAATGTGGAGTGAGGGCAACTCTTAGGTAAAGTGATTCCGTCTCCCGGGAGAAGATGCTGGCTTATGCTGGCATCCTGCAGCAGAGTTTGAGGTGAGGATTCCAGAGACACATGAGGAACTCCCTGTATGGTCATGAGGAAGTTGAAGTAGACCAAGGAAAATAATGTAGTTGACTAGCATGACCTGTACACATATGTGGCTCCTCCATCTAAAAATAAAAATATCTCATTGGTTTAAACCTAATCTCTTAATCCCTTATGTGGTGTTATTTTATTTTATTTTATTTTATTTTGTTTTATTTTTTTAGCTTCAGGGACTGTGGCGGTAGCTGGATCATGACATTTCTGCTCTGGCTAATGGGGTTAGTGTCATTAATAAGGAGGCCACACAAGGAGCTGGCCTACCCTTTCTGCCACAAAAGGACCTTGAGGGAAGAAGTCATCTATGAATCAGAAAATGGAACTTCACCCGATACAAGATGTATTTCTTATGGCTCTGGAGGCTAGAAAAGAAAAGGATCAAAGCAAAAATATTTTATATTGTGTGTTTATAATCAACTCAGCTTTGGCTAGTTTGTTGTAGTAGCCAAAACTTGCTAAGAACCCAGGCAATGTGTAGAAGTTTCTAGCACTCTCCTCCAAAGGATAATCAGTGTATATTACAGTTTGGCATCCCACCTGTGAGTCAGAGAGGTATTCTTTTAACAATTAAAAAAAAATTAAGCTGGGCATGGTGGCGCACACCTTTAATCCCAGCACTCGGGAGGCAGAGGTAGGAGGATCACCATGAGTTCAAGGCCACCCTGAGACTACATAGTGAATTCCAGGTCAGCCTGGGCCAAAGTTAGACCCTACCTTGAAAAAGCAAAACAACTAAAAAAAAATTGCTGTGTGCACACATGTTCAAGTATGCATACCAGGGTCTTTTATTGCTGCAAACTAACTCCCAACGTTATGAATGTGGCTAGGGAATTGAACTAAGGCCAGTAGGCTTTCCAAGCAAGCACCTTTACCCACTGAGCCACCCCCTTAGCCCTAGAGAAGCAGTCTTCCCAGGCTCTTACTTCGTGGTTATGGACTAAGACTGCCACTCTGGTAATGCCACGTGCCACAAATGCCAGCTCCAGATTCCGGTGGATAAGTTGTAACCAACACATTTCAAAGCTGGGAGAGGCTACCACAGAAACATAAAACAATTCCAAGGACATCTAGCAGGAAGACAGTGATGGAGAGGTCTATCCATAATGTCTCAAAGATAAGTCACCACTGATACAATTACATAATAAATTACACTGATTGGATTGTTGAGTCCCTAAGTAGAAGCTGAAAGTGTATACCATCAAAGAAAATAAGTTCACATGCACTATAGAATTTTTGGTTTCCCAAATCCCATGATTATAAAAATTCTTTCTTCAAAAAAAAGTGTAGTGCTGAGGAATCAACCTAGAGCCTCGCTCATGCTGGTGAACACTCTGTCACTGATCTACATCCTCAGCCCTCTTATAACTCTTTGAATTTTGAGGCATGTTTCACAAAAAAAAAATTACCTAGGCAGGCTTTGAACTTGTAATCTTCCTGCCTCAGCCTCCCAAGGAGTTGGGGCTCAGTTCCATAAACGTTGATTGTGGATACATAATAACAAATTGCCTTGGAATCAGAATGGGTTTTCTAGGTTTTCTGACTGTATGGAATGGGGTCCTAAATCTATATGAAAAAGGGAAACAGGCACAATAACAGCAAGGTGTTGGGAGCAGTGGGGTCAATATTTTCTAGCAGGCACACTAAAATCATGCCAGATCTAACCAAGGTATTTGGAAATACCTATTATTATTTTCACCTTACCTCTCACCCTAGGCAAAAACCAAAATAAAATAAAATAACCCTTAAATAAAATCCAGAACACCAATGGCTAGTTCATCTTTTAGGAGCAAACGAGAATTGATTTATTTCCTTTCCACTGACTCTGAGAATGGATAGACTGTCTTGATCTGCTCTCTTCTATTCTCCTCTGTGATCTGCTTTGCCAGCTCCAAATTGGAGAGTGCATTACCAAAGCTGTGGAATTTGATGACAGCCCAGTATCTCCTGTGAGCATCTCTCCTGGCTGTGGCTCCGCTCTGCTCCAATGCCCCTGCTACTTGAAGAGCATGGCTGTAGCCAGGCAGGGATATGAGCAGGTGCTGGACAGGGTAGAGAGTTTTCAAATCGGGTGGTCAGGAAAAATCACACTATTGTACATAATCTGGTCTGACAACGAGACTCAACTTCTGGCAATCAACCCTGTAGATAGATTACCTCAATTTCATAGTGAGGAAGGATATTAAATGGTGCTTACATCCACAAATTATGACAGCCTTGTGAATTACGTGCACAGCCATTGTGAATGTACTTGGAATACCAAATGATGTCTCAAAAAAATAATCATCACTAATATTAATAATTGTGTAGTAATTACATGGCAAGAGTTGCCAAGTCTTTAAATAAAGGAGAAAATCACACATTTTAAAATCTGGGAGACATACCATTAAAGAGTGAAAAGCAAGATTAAAGGTGGGACAACATCCAGGGTGAAGCAGCTTAGCTGTGTCTCTCTGTAGAACAGGGTTGCAGTGAGTAGATGAGCTGTGTCTCTCTGTTGAACTTGGACTACTGCGTGTGGATGTGCTGCGTCTCTCTGTAGCACGTGGGGATACTACGTGGATAAGCAGTGTGAGAATTTTTCCTGTTTGATCCCCCTCTGACTCACAGATTTATTCCACGCTGCATGTACTGAGAAGCACCAAAAGACACCTTGACTTTTGATATATATTGAATAGGCCAAGTGACAGGCATGGGCGAGTGTCTGCAGCATGGAGAAGAGTATGACTGCAGTATTTGATCCCTGCCTCCCTCTATACGGGGTGGAGGACCACTCTGTCTCTTGGAGATTGGAGTCTCTCCCCTTCCTAGTGTTTTCTCCCTGCTAGGGTTTCCCACTCTTTTCCGATGATGCTGTCTCTCTAGAAGAATGCACCTGTTTCTCTCCATACCGCATTGTTCACTAGGTCCTCAACTTCTCCATCTACGCATGGTTTGTGGGACTTGACTATAGCAGGAAAGCAGAATCTGCTCAAAAACTAAAAGATGGCTATTGGAAAATCTCATAGTTCCACAGAATCCCCACTCCTTGAATAAAGGCTAGTTGGTAAATTGAATCTGGGTCCTTAGGCTTCACAGGCAAGCTTCTTAATGGCTAAACCATCTCTCCAGCCCTATTCTTCTTTTTTCCTGTGCTCAAATTATGGTTATAGACGAAATCATAATTATAATGGGGGTAGTCCCCAACTGTGCAAAAAGTGATAGAAGTCACTCTGATTCTAAATAACTCATGTTTCACATGAACACATTTGCCTGGATTAGTGTGATGAAAGCCAATGGCAAATTGATTGACATAAGAACTGAAAATGAAAGTAATTTTATTAAAAATACACACAATAAAATTAAACAACTTAAAATTTAACTTTTAATTAATATATTTATTATTTGAAATTTATATATGTTTTATTTTAATTTTAATGAGTAACAAAGTATTTTGATAAAAAGATGTAATGAGAATAAGTAATTTAGTTGGGTGAGGAGGAAGAAAGAATATAATTAGGGAGGAATGCAATCAAAATGCATGTATGAAAGTGTCAAAAATGGGCTGGAGAGATTGCTTAGTGGTTAAGGCACTTGTGTACAAAGCATATTGTTTGATTCCTCAGTACCCACATAAGCCACATGCACAAGGTAGTGTATGCATCTGAAATTTGCAGTGACTGGAGGCCCTGGCATGTCCATATTCTCCTCTGTCTCTCCTCCTCCTCTTCTTCCTCTCTGTTTTTCTCAAATAAATGAATAAATTTTAAAAGTGTCAAAAAGTTTAATAGTTGTTGAACTTTTTAAAGAGATCCCCAAGCTTGATAGATGTCTCAGCACTTAAAGGAGCTTGCTTGCATAGCCTGATGGGCTGGATTCAGTTCTCCAGTACTCACATATTTCAAGTGGCACATAGATCTGGATTTCATGTTTGCAGTGGCAAGAGGTCCTGGTGTGCCCATATACTCCTTCTCTCTCTCTCTCTCTCCCTCGAATAAATAAATAATAAATTTAGAAAATATGTCAAAAGAAATCTGTTTAAATATTCATCATTTAGTTATATTTTGATGAGAACAATGAAATTTGTAGTCTTTAAAAAAGCACATGTGAACTTTTAATTCTTCACCATTTGTTATTTTTTATATATGAAAGGCCAGATGTTAAGCATGTTTTATTTATGTTTTGTGAGCCCTGGCATCCTCATCACAGCTACTCAGCTATTTTGCAGCTCAGTAGCAGCCATGGAAAACATGTACATAGTGGACAAGCCTGGGTTCTGATAAAGATTTAATAACAAATATAGCCTGTCAGGCTATATTTTATAAAATACTACAAACATTATGATGCTGTACTAGGCATATAAATATTAAATTGGTATAAACATCTTATCATCCATTGCTCTTCAGGACAAAATATGATCTGTCAACAAAACACAGATATATTGGTAATCATAATTGGTCCTTGGATATTTTGTCTCCATTGGGCCCTAAAGAGATCATAACATTACAATGCTTTCAGGCTCCAGCTGTGTTTGAGGTAAGACTGAGGAGCTGCCTGCTCCCATAGGACATCCTTATCAAAACACAATGTCCCACCGCACCAGAGACCGGCAGCTTCAGATAGTTGGTAACTGATTTCTTGGACCCACATACTGTAAATCAATCATGTACAAATTCTAGGTAAAAATCTAGATGCTGAACAGCTTCATAGCTGACTTAAAAATTTTTTAAATATTTTATTTATTTATTTATTTGAGAGAGAGAAAGAGGTAGAGAGAGCGAGTGAGAGAGGGAGAGAGAGAATAAGTGCATCAGGGCCTCCAGTGACTGCAAATGAACTCCAGATGCATGCACCCCCTTGTGCCTCTGGCTTACGTGGGTCTTGGAGAATCGAACTGGGATCCTTTGGCTTTGCAGGCAAGCACCTTAACTGCTAAGCCATCTCTCCAGCCCCCATAGCTGACTTTTTGATTGGATTGTTTGTTTCCTTCATGTTTAGTTGTTTGAGTTCTTTGTGTACTCTACATATTAATCTTCCATCAGATATACAACTGTAAAATATTTTCTCCCTTTTTCTATGTTGTCTCTTGACTTGGTTGATAGCTTCCTTTGCCTACAATATTATAGAGTTTCGGGAGGTTCCCTTTGTTGACTGTTTTATTTTCTGGGCAGTCAGAAAATCTTTCCCTGTGGATGCATTTTGAATCATACTCTCTACAGTTTCCTCTAGCTGATTCACAGTTTGGGGTCTTATGTTGAGGTCCTTTATCCATCTGGAGTTGAGTTTGTGCAGGAAGCTCAATAAGAAATTAGTTTTATTACTTTACATATTGATATCCAGTTTCCCTAGCATTGTTCATTAAATATGCTGAGAGTAAGTTCACCTTGGTGTGCTCAACATGACGAATTAGCTCTATCACCTGCTCCCGTGCTCAGGGAGCAATGCAGAGAGGGGTGCAAGAGCCAGAGAATGGGGAGGGGTGATGTAGAACGGCTGTTGCATTCATAACCTCACGGTGGCTATTGTAACCTGCACAAAACCCACACAGTACTGGGCCCGTCAACATTCCATAAGGGGTGATGTAGGAGAGCTCGTGGTCCCCTTTCCTGCCTCGGAGGCAATTACTTGTTAGGGGAGAAGACATTTTCTGTGGTGGGATAGCCATTGGCAGGACCCATGTCCTCTAGTAAATAACCGCCCACCCATGTGGTCAAGCCTAATTAAACTCAGAGGGTTAAAGCCCTACGTAATAAAAACCAGGAGACATCAGAGTAAAAGAGGGACAGTAAGGAATAAGAAAGGTGTGCAGTGGAAGGGGCTTAGACAGGGAGTTCTAGAGAAGGGAGTTGAGGAGGATAATGATCAGGATACATTCCTTACATATATAAAGATACATACATATATATATATATATATTACATGTATAAAAAATGTCAATAAAACCTTGGCAACATTGCCTCTCACTTTGGGGGGCTCTCAATTGCTCCTTTCAGCATGTCATGTGACTCCAGTTTGTCAGTCTACTAGTGGACCACAAGTCAGCCAGCCAGCCCACGTCTGCATTCTAAGTTCTGGCTGCCCACTACAGCTTTTGGTGCCTGAAACCTTTCCAGGGTATTGGAACTGCTTCTTCTCTAATGTATGCCCTCTTTTCAGTAATTGTCGCCTCCTGACACAAAATACACTGAGGAAGAAAAGCCCACTGGACAACAACCAAAATGGAGGCTTTATGTTTTTGCTTTTCACCCTGATCTTTTCCATCTACCCCAGGACACGAGGCAAACTGGTTATGACCTGCCCTGTGCCCCTCAATCATAAAGGGGGAGCAGGGATGACAGAACTTGTACCAGTCCTTTCCCATCTTGCGAGACAATGTACTTTACAGTCTAAAAGGATGATACTTAATAGCCATGTGTGGTGGTTTGGTTCAGGTGTTCCCCATAAACTTCGGTGTTCTGAATGCTAGGTTCCCAGCTGATGGAGACTTGGGAATGAACGCCTCCTGGAGGGAGTGTTATTGTTGGGGGTGGTCTTATGGTAATGCCCATAAGCCAGTGTCCCCTTGCCAGTGTTTAGCACACTCTCCTGTTGCTATGGTCCAACTTATGTTGGCCAGGGGGTGATTTCCAACCTCTGCTCATGTCGTTGCTTTTTTCCCCCCTGCCATCGTGGAGCTTCCCCCTGGAGACTGTAAGCCAAAATAAACCTCTTTTTTCCCACAAGCTGCTCTTGGTTGGGTGATTTCTACCACCAATGCAGACCTGACTGCAACACCATGCCAATTACTAGTTTCCAAAATAGAACAATCAACTCATTTATTTTATTTTTGAGAGACAAAGAGAAGAAGAAAGATGGAGAGAGAGAGAGAGAGAGAGAAGAGAAAAAAGAGAGAGAATAGGCCTTATAGCTTCTGTGGATGAACTCCAGATGCATGGACCCTCTTGTGGGCATGCGTGACATTGCACGCTTGTATCACGTTTGCTTCTAGCTACTTGGGACCTGGAGATTCAAACAAGGGTTCTTAGGTTTTGCAGGCAAACGCCTTAACAGCAGATCCATCTCCCCAGCCAACTTACCAAGCCAATGCAGATGCAGGGACTTGATGAAGAATTTGCAGGTTTGGGAAAACCTCATGAAAGTCACGGTTCAGCTCCTTAGAACTTGGCTGAATCAAAGCCTCTTTTGTTTTTTATAAATATCTTTTTTAAAAATAAATGTGTGTGTGTGTGTGTGTGTGTGTGTGTGTCTTTGTGTTTATGCCCACTGGGAATGCCAGGACCTCTTGCAACTGCAAACTCCCTGTGCATCTCCACTGGTGCATTTGGCTTTATGAGGGTCCCAGAAAATTAATCCTGTTACCCGCCGGGCTTTGCTGGCAGCACCTTTAACTGCTGAGCCACTGACCCAGCCCAAGGTCTCCTCTCGTGTTTCCAACAAGGCTCAAAGAGGAGCAACTGGTCCTTAGGAGATAAATGACAGGAACAAACTGCTGCTTTCCTGGCTTCATAACAACAGCTTGTAACAATCAGACTAGAATAGAATACAGCATGAAAACTTGTTTGGGAAAGACTTCTTTCCATTATGAGCTCAACTGTGTGTGCACGTGTGTGCACACGCGTGTATGTGCATACATGTCTGGATCTGTGTGTATTCCGTATCTTTTTCATTCCAGAGCTTTTCTTCTAGAAGAGTGTGCGTTTCGGCATCTGACTGTAGTACAAATTAAGAAGGGTGTTTTAGCCAGGCATAGTGGCACATCCCTGTATCCTCAGCTCTCAGGAACTTGTAGCAAGATGTGAAGGTTTGCCTGGGCTCCATAGTGAAAGCCTGTCTCAAAACATCAGTAAAACAAAACAATCCACAACTAAAAATAGAAGTGTAATTGAGATGGTGATGGGACATAAACCCATATGCATACTTATATAACCTTGGAAATATTTTTTTCACGCAATGGTACTCTTAAACTGCATATGGTGCTTCCTGACATTTTCTTATCTTCCCTGGTCTCATGTGAAAATGATTCTAACAGCAGTCCTCACTCTAAACCGTGCAGTATCAGTAGGGATGATATTACTTCCCAAAGGACAAAATATATATTTGGAGGTAAAGTAATCTGGGACAGCATAATGGCTTATGGCCCTCCAAAGTGTCATAGTATATAAATAGGTATATGGTATGTCTCTGGTATTAAAATTTCATGGTGGTGGGGTATTTAGGAAAAAAATAAATATGCCTGAAAAATCTCCTAAGGGGGCAACTAAGAAAAAAACAAAGGTTGATGAACACAACAAAATGACCTTCAGCTCCCAAAACATTGTGCTTAAATATTCAGGAGGACAAAATAAAGGTCCCTGCAATTCATTTTGTTAACAGGCAAATGAGACAAAAGGCATAGAGGCCAAAGCACATTGAACATTTACCCACAACTCACATTCCTTTCCCTAGTCTCATTTTTCCTGTGAGATTTAGGATGCCAGGTGCCAGTCTTAGTCACCATGCCCTTTCAAATTAAACCAGTGCACTTTCTGTACCAATATGTCAGGGTTTCTGCTTCAGTTCTACTTACAGAGCAGAGAAAGGATTATAAATTAGTATTATTTATTATTAAATCTGAGCTAAAATTTCAATCTGGGGTAATCCTAGGCAATAAAAGTTACCATAAAATTAAGGTATCTGCCCATTTACCACATAGGGAGAAAAAAAAGAGTTACCCAAATCTTAGTGTTTATACCACTTGGAATTAAGATGATTTAATGAATCTATTACGTTTGTCAGCATTCTTTTCCCACCTCTCCACTTCTATCACTCATCCATTCGTCTGCTTCTGTCTCTATATTTCCACTGCTCAGCTGTCCCAGTGGAAGGCTTCATAATATTAAGAAACATTAGAACCTGAGATAATTTAAACAAAGTTGCTTCTATAGAACTGATTATCCAAGAATGTGTGGAAATGGCTTTTCATCTTTATCAAGTAAATCTGGATGTCCGTAGTATTGACAACAAGAAATGACTCTGAAGTGTAGCAATATATTTACAGTGCCAATAGGCAGTGCTCTAGGTTTCAGAATCTATCATTTTAGCAACAGACAGGATGTGAGAAGGGAGGCAAAGGTCATGTGCCTATGCAGATGTTGGTTATATTAGCTTTTTTTTTTTTTTTTTTTTTAGCCACAAAGTGCAGATGTTATTAACACTTTAGCCAACATAACACACCGGACAGGTGTGATGAGTTCTCTCTTCCCATACTGAACAGGGAAGGAAGGAAATGCAGTCAGGCTCAGTCATGCACCTGCTGTTCTGAGGATAGTAGAGCTGTGGTAACCACACCCTCAGAGCATGTGGGAGACAGAGCTCAAGGCTGCCCTCCTCGGGAAAACATACCTCTTGACGTGGCATGTTTACTGGGAAACATGAGGTTAGCTTTTTGTTAATAGGATATGAGGGCAACTTGAGGTGAAAACCTGCAACAGATACATCAGTTCCTATGAAACAGATTTCCCTGACCATATGTAACATATAGCCACCAGTGGACATTTTGAAGTATTGAAATTAACTTGATCTTCTCTAAAACTGAAATTTATTGCTGCTTTAAAGAATGGCTTAAGGTGTTCAGATTCAAGATGATAAAAAAAAGTCTTGATTTTTCATAACATCAACATAGCTATTTTTATTCAGTCTGTCAGTTTATTTGGTAATAATATGACATGATTGATAAAGAAATTCAGTGCGAAGATTTTTTTTTCCTGAACTTCATAAACTTAATCCCATTCTGGAAATGTCATTCAGAATGCAGACTGTGGAATATGTCTGTAAGCATATAAGCAAACACAATTTATCCCCATGACTAAACACTCAGAGAAGGGTACACAGGGCAGTGTTGCTAGAATATCACTATTTATTAGATGAAACCCCCCCCCCAAAAATTTTTAAACCATCAATTTACACTTTCCTCCAAGTATTTTCTGCAGGGCCTCTTATTGTTTGAAATGTGTAACTCGTGTGATCAAATCTGAGGCAAAGAACATGTTCGAAGGGAAGATAATCCACATAATTGAATTTTCTTTAGGCTTGGAAACCTCTTGTAACATCAGGTTACCACTAATAGAAAAATCTCTACAATATATCAGGGTACCTCCTTCAGGTGTCCTTTGAAAAAATTACAAAAAAAAAAAAGCCTGTGGTCTGCTTTTTATTTTTTGAAAGAGTTAACTTTTGTTTTTTGATGGCAGAGTCATTTTTTCCCATCTATAAATGACAAAAAAAAAAAACTCCCGCACATCAGAAAGTGCTAGAATGTGCTCATTACAGCTGCACTAACATTTTCCAGAGGGTTTACATTTGCAAGGTTAGCTAAGAGTGCTGGGTGCCTCTAGTGTGTGGAAGGTAACCTCTTGGAAGTATTAATACTTGCTGTCAATATATTAATTTATTCATTTTCATTGTGGGTGTGTTGTGTGCACACAGTATGTACATAGTGTATGCATACAGTAATCATACACAACACCCTGTGTGCACATGTGGAGGCTGGATGTGAGCATTGGGTGTCCTCCTCTGTCTCTAGTCTTTGTTATTTCCTGGAGATGGACTCTCTCCCTGGCCCTGGAGTTTCCTCTCCACTCATTTCTTTTTTCTTTTTCTTTTCTTTTCTTTTCTTTTTTTTCTTTTTCCACTTAGACTGGCTAAGCCCAATGACTCTTCTGTCTCCATCACCCATAGGACCAGGGTTACAGCTCATGTGTGGTCACACCCGGCTCTATGTGGGTCCTGGGGATCAAACTCTTCCTGATGTTTGTGCAGCAAATGCTATTACCTGTTGAGACATCTCCCCAGTCCAACTGTGAATAAATTTGATTGGAACAATTATCACTCTAGCCTTATTTGATGCAATAGCAATAGACTCAAATTAGGTAGGAGCTTGAAGAACCCATTCTATTCTTTTCTTGTTTAAAATTTCAGGTCATTTTTGACTGAGAAATTGTGAATAACAGACATACTTCTAGTTTTGTGTTCCTAAAGCACTCTCATTTTCTGTCTAATTGAGGCTCTCCTCTTCTTGGCTTACTCTGTAATATATCATATTTGTCCTATTATTATATTGGCTTGCCTGGACAATGCTACAATAAATTGTGATGGCTGACAGAGCATTAAGTGAATTTCAATAAATTATGAGCGACTTTATTCTGCCAGCTGTGCAAAAAAAAAATCTTTACACCTCAGTAGCAGACAATAGGAGAATCTCCAAAACTGAACCTCTAAAATTTTAATATTAGTTCCATTTTCCCAGTCTGTACCAGTTATATAACTAGAGGAGAACTGATTACTTTTCCCAAACTCTCATAATAAGATCTGTCTTTTTTATGAAATTACTGAAAACTGAGCTTATTTAACAGTGCAAGGGACATTTTTCCTTGGAAAATGATTTGACATTAAACATTGACTAGAATTTGATGTTGGACACTGTTAATAATCTGTCATTGTCTATATCAGATATTTGTTCTCTCTCCACTAAAATATTGTAAATTCCTTAAAGGAACTGTGGAAGGCTTATCTCTTATCATCATGAGAATTTTATGTGGCAATTAGAGGAGGGATTAGGGCATGGTAATCATGTAATTCATCCTCCAAACAAGCTCCTTTAAATTCATTTGTTTCACTGTTTTGAAGTTTTAATGGAGAAACGAGGTGAACAATTATGTAATTCATTTTCTTCAAACATACATGGCTCATAATGGTAGGCCACCCGGTTCCTTAATGCTGCACTGGATATGGTCCTTCTCTCATCTGGAGTCTCATTTCTTCATTCTCTTTGTAGTATATCACACACATCACACATCTTTTTTTGTTCTTTGAATGTGGCATTGATTGTCACAGGCTCCTCTCTGAAACCAGCTCTTTTAAGCTTCTCCCAAATTAGTGTTATGTGCTCTTTGGAGGGTGTATCACAGAAATGCAAAGCTACTTTTCAACTGAAAATTTTCAAGATAATTATAGGTGAACATTTAGTTGTGATAGAGTAACCAAAGATTCCTTGTCTAGCTATATACATTTTTCATAAGCTATGATATGATGAACAGTATATTATAATATCATAACAAAATTACTGATATTTGTAAGTCTGCTAATCTTATCAGCAATTGGACACTTTTGTTTGTACTGCTTTGTTTGTATATACACTGCCATACAGTTTCATTGCTTGTGTAGTTTCACATATCAACCACCACATTCAAAACATGATCTGTGACTATGTTTGCACAGTGACTATTTTATAACACAGCAGCCTTCTTCATATACCTCGTAGTCACAAAGCGTCATCCCCCCACCCCAGCCAAAAAAAAAAAAAAAAATAACCCTTGGAAATTGAATTTTCCCTGAGTTCAATTCCTTGGAAATTCATCAATGTTGTGGCACACATCAGTGGTTTGTTTCTATTTTCTACTGAGTGGTATTTATTGCTGGTTGGAACAGGGTCACCATATTTGTTAAGCATCCATCCATGCAGCATCTCCACTCATTTGCGGCCCCTTGTCCTCATAAATAAAGCCGCTGTGAGCACCAGTGCATGTGTGTGAACACTTTTGCTCTTCTTCTATAGAAGACTTATCTCAGGGAAACTGTGATTTCCTTACACACATATTTTTTTCAATGCACTTATTTATAGTTAAGATTTTCCATTTGGGTGAGTTTGGTTATACAATGCAGTTCATGTGTTCTGGAAAATTTCAGGCTCTATAGGGACAAAATTATCTCTACATTTTTATCATTATTTTTCTAGTGCCCATCATAGTATACTGCCATGAACCAACTATTGGCATCCTCCTCCATGGGGAAGCTTAATGTCCATTGGGAAGGGACTCAGAGGTTGCAGCCCAAGGCAGATAATCCGTTAATGGTAGAGACCACAAATCTGTGCACAGAGTGTGCCCTCATCAGAAGTGGCACAAGCAAGCATGCTTCTCTGTCTGTCCTCTGTCCTGTGGATTTTACTACTTATTGACCCACTGCTCTCAGAAGTTCCAGCCTACAGACATGTGGGAAATACATCCTATAGTTTATAACACCTAGTTCCCTATTGTTATCTGGTTTACTGTGGTAACTGTCTAAGATATGGCTTTCGTGAATATATCTGGGAAATGAATTGTTGGTTTAATAAGCCCAACATAGTAATACGTAATCTGTACATACTACCTGTCTGATTTTATAGCATTTTAAAAATTTACCAATTCACAAATACTTTTTTCTTTTTAATAACTATTTTTAATGTTTATTATTAATTTTATTATTATCATGTTTTGTATGGATACGTCATGTGTTGGTACCCTCTTTGCCCTCATCCCTGCCCCCATTCCATTGGGGACACTCCTCAGTGGGGTTGCAGGTATTCCCCATGGGGTTGTGGGTTATGTGTTGTGGGAGCAATAGTCAGTTATAATTCAGGGGAAGGAATGCCTCTGGGCATGATGCCTCAACCTGTGGTTCTTACAGTCTTTTTGCCCCAATGTCTGCAAAATTCCCTGAACCGTGGCGGGTGAGTTTTCAGTGATGAGCTCTTAGGAGCGTCTGGATCTCTACTTTGGTAGGTGTTGAGTATCTTCAGGGTCTGTCTCCTACACCCTGACACTGATTATCAGGTTCAGCATGGAAGCAGCACACTTGCTCGTCTCCCCAATTACTCTGTGGTTTCAGCTGTGGCTTGGCTGAAGTGAGAGGGGTAATTTATCTTCTCTAGTCTCACTACCTTCTGGAAAATAAGAACAGAACTTCCAGTGGAGAGTGAAGTCAGCACAGTTTAAGTGGGATAAGCATTATTAATTTAGGGAGAATTTTATGTATGTAACCCCTCTTTTAGTAAAAGACTAGTGAGAACTTGACACTGGAGAGCATAATCTTTGTCTCCACATGGTTCTGATCTGGGTCCCAATTCCAGCTATGGGTTCATTTACACTGAGTGGATCTCTTAGCCAATCAGAAAGCTATTGGTTACCCACCAAGGCTGTGTACCACTATTGCCCTAGCATGTACACCGTGTCAGGGCGTTTGCTTCTGCATAGCTTAGACCTCTCAGGACAGCTCTCTGTTCTGTCAGAGCACTTGATTACCTGCCTGAGGCAAAAGCTAAGACGCCATTGCTAAAGATAGCATATACTGCTGACACAGAGCATGGAGAGACCTGGCTGGAATTCAGAAGAAAGCCAGTCCCCAGACAGTTGGCCTTTCTAGTGCTGGAAATCACTAAATGTGCTACTGGGGGAAAATGACCAACAATGGTCTGAGCAACCAGAGGTCTAAGCCACTCAGAGGCAAACACCCGGACATAAATACTTTCTTTTTTTTTTACAGATGAAGGAAATTAAGTGATTTATATAATGCCTGATCACAGACAAGGTAAAATTTTAAGGCATGCTTTTTCGGGAGCAGAATCCCTGCCCTGCCCATGAACTATATTTGTTGTCTTTAGTCATAAAAGTAATTCTAATTTTTTTGCTGAGGATCAATTCAAATGTAATAGCAGAGAAACATCTGTGACAAAATATTCGACAGATAACCTAAGACAATGATAGGATAAAATCAAAACCAACTCCATTGCCTTTTGTCTTTTGATGGACCACGTGGAGGAAGTCTACATAGCCGCTGTGTAATTTTCAGTGGGCAGGTGTGAAGATCTCTGTTTTGTAAGACACGAATAAGCCTGGGCATATTTGGTAATTACTGTGTTAATATAGAGTAATTGCACAGTTATTTCTTACTTACAAATTATATGGTACTTATGCTTGGAATTACCATAAAAATGAAAAACTTCTAGTTGCCAGTAAATGATTGCTTTATAATTACAAAATAATTACATAGTTGTTCAGGCCTAGAAATATAAAACATAGTACAAAATCTATATATTTCTTGCCAGAGCAGATATGGTCCAAAGCTGTCAGTCTTTGTAGGAATTACCCTTAGGACCTTTAAAAATTCTGAAAAACTTTAACTTCTCTGAGAAGAAAAAAAATCATTTCACAAAGGAGATAGCCTCCCTCATTAAACTAGAATTTTCAGTGACCCCAAAGCTACTGCACTGTAAAAATTAAGTCAGCAACGGCAATAACAGAGTTCTCCTGCCTTCTCTGTGCTGGCTCAGAGAGAAGCCAGTTCAGCTCACAAAATTGCCATGTCATTCTGTGTGTCACAGGATCAACTTGCTATATGATTAGTGAGGCATTTGTTAACTTAGCAGTTTTTTGTATTTAAATTTCATTTTGGTATGTTTTCTTGCAAGACTATATTTCACTATTGATATTGTTAATATATTCTAATATTCTATCATGTGAATATTAGAAAAGCATGTATATAAACTGATTATTAATTATGATACACAATCTCTTCTTTTTCATGTGCTTAATATGATAAAAATTAGATATGTAGTAGAGGCTATTGAGTGAAAATTATAGAAGAAAACAATTATAACACTGGGGATGCTCAGCAATTTCCATTGCTTCTACATGGACAATGTGCAATGCTTTGGTAAGACAAGGAATAAAAATATTTTAACTGGGCTGGAGGGATGGCTTAGCGGTTAAGGCGTTTGGCTACAAAGCCTAAGGACCCACGTTTGACTCCGCAGGACCCACTGTTGGCGAGATGCACAAGGGGGCACAAGAGTCTGGAGTTCATTTGCAGTGGCTGGAGGCCCTGGCGCGCCCATTCTCTCTCTCTTCCTCTCTCTCTTCCCCCTCTTCCTTCTTTCTCTGTCACATAAACAAATAAATAAATAAATAAATAAATAAAGTAAAAATCATACTTTAACTTTTTCATTTAAAATCTATTCTTCAGGACTGGAGAGAATGTGCAGCAGTCAATACACTTGCCTGCAAAACCTGAGAATCTAGATTTGATACCCCAGTACCCACATAAAACTAGATACACAAAGTTATACTTGCATCTGGAGTTCATTTGCAGTGGCTAGAGGCCCTGACATGCCCATTCTCTCTTTCTCTATTTGTTTTTCAGCCTCTCGAATAAATAAAGATAAATAAACAAAATATTTTAAAAAAGTAGCAGGGTGTGGTAGCACACACCTTTAATCCCAGAACTCAGGAAGCAGAGGTAGGAGGATCATAGTGACTTCAAGGCTACTCTGAGACTACAGAGTGAATTCCAAGTTAGCCTGGGCTACAGTGAGACCTGACCTTGAAAAACAAAACACTTAATTAAATAAAACAAGAGGCTGGAGAGATGGCTTAGCAGGTAAGGTATTTGCCTGCAATGCCAAAGGACCCAGGTTCAATTCCCCAGAACCCAACTAAGCCAGCTGCACATGGTGACTCATGTTTTTGGAGTTTGTTTGAAGTGGCTAAAGTCCCTAACATGCCCATTCTCTCTCTGTATAGCTGCCTCTTTCTCTCAAATAAATAAAATTTTGAAAATAAAATAAAACAAATATGTTCTCCAGTAGAAGTACACCAGTACTGAAAAACTTTTGGCATTTCTTATCAAAAATTCATATGGCATTCTGGTCCCAGGCATAATAAAGTGGTGGAAGACAATGGTTTTATCAAACTAATGAATTTATAGATAACATAGTAACTAATCAACAACACTCAGAGCTAAAATACAGCATGACAGAAAAATCTTCCAATCATTTACCCAACAAGGGATTAATATTCAGAATATATAGGAAAGTCAAAAACCTGTACTCAAATATGCTCCTACAAACAAACAAATTAAAATGGACTAAAAGGTATTTCCCAACAGAAGACATACAAAAACTCAATAAATAGGACTAGTTTAAAGCTCTAATAAACAGATTGGAGGAAATTGTTAGAGGTTACCACAATGTAAGAGAATTCTCCCATTCTAAACTTGGACAATCAGATGGTACTTTAAAGACAAAACCCCACTTGTGGGAAGCTCCTGGGGTCTAAAATTGTAAATTCATTTGAAATGCAAGTGCCTGACCAGACAGTCTTAATGCAGGTATTCCTTGCTTTTAAAAATACCTCCTAGAGAAAAACATTTCCTCATTCATCTACCAAGGCTCTCAGGAGCCTACTGTAGCTATAGTCAAGGTGCATACCAAGCAGGAGGCTGAACATGGGACTGTTATCAATGCCATGTTGGTTTTGAAAGCATATGAGCTGTAAGAGTTTCAAAATCACAAAGGCTTGCACTTAGACTCAAAGAATACTAAAGCCAGCTAAGTTGTGGCAGAATCTGACTCCTTGCAAGAAGGTCCTAGGTGGCCATTGCATGAAGCTGTAAAAACTGAGACGCAGTGAAGTCCCCACACTGTTGGAGATGCCAGGACCCTGGATCATACAGAAGAAAAAGTTGCAGGTAAGACTGGAACCAGCTCCAAGGTAGAGATTGAAGAACTTGAGAGGCAGGACAAGCAAAAACCTGTTGAGTCCTGTGGCAGAGAGTCTCAGGTGGCTGAGATGAACTTCCAGACCAGGCGCAGATATGGAGGAAGGGATTTATTGAAGCTTACAGATCCAGGGAAAGTTCCATAGTGGCAGCAGGAGGTGGCCTTCTTTCACAGGTAAAAGAGAAAGAGAGAAGCTACAAATCAATAAACCCAAAAGCCACACTATACAACCCACTTCAGGAAATCCAGGTGTAATTCAGTCACTTTGCATATCTTCAGACTGAAATTCCAAATCCACCACCACACCTAAAGGCTAACTCCAGCACCTGCCCAGTGATACCTCCTCTAGCAAGGTAGATAGAAATATAATAAGCTTTAATAAACTCCTGAATGTACTGGGGTGGGGAGGCATCTATTCAAACTACCATAGAGGTCAAATGATGCCACCATATACGCCTAATGCAAAACAGGGAATTTCAAGGTTTGTTGGTTTGTCTTCTGATTTTCAGTATTTCCCTGGTCTGATCTTCTTTGATATCCTCTTGTTTCCCACTCACAGAGGCAGTGTTTACTCTGTACCATCATATAATGGAAATTATGTAACTTGTTAATTTTTAGTTTTGTATGTACTCACAGAGATAACCACCTTGAGTCGCACAATAGACTTTGAATTTAGACACTTGAATAATTTTAAAGCTGTTCAAACGTTGAGAGCTTTCAGACCTGGAAAACAAATCAGTTGGCATTTTAAGATTAGCATAAGATTGGAAGTCAGGGATAGAATGTTATGATTTAGACTTCTGTGTATGTGTAAGCGGGTAGGACCTTCAAATGATATTTCAAGACTAAGCTGGGACTGGCTGTCTTGAGATGATATTGACAGATTCTCTGGAGACAGGCTCAATTATAAGCCAGCTACTTTAACAGAATGAACAAAGCTTTCTGATGTTACGAAGAGCCTTCTTAGAATCAGGAAAAAAAAAATTAAACATTGGTCCATGGACATACCACTTCACAGTAAGTCAGATTTGAATGAATTTGCTTATGAGTTTATGTCCCAGTGCATTGTTACAGTGAACAGCTAAAAGTTGATGGAAGTTTTACAGCAGGTAGGTTATTGCAATGGAAACAAAGTTAAAGAGAACCTTGCCACACATTTGTCATTCCAATGTGACTGTTGGCACACCCGCGAGGTTTGCCCTACAGAGCATTAAAATAATTCAGCCCATAACTAAGGATTTAATGAAGCAAATAATAATAACAAGCTTGGGGTAAGGTGAGGATCTAATACTGCTATAATGCATTATATCAATGTCAAGTTCCCCAAAAAAGAAAATCATAAGACATTCATAGAAATAGGAAAACAATGCTATTCCCTAGAAAGTAAACACAGGCCATAGAAAACTCCTGTGAGATTAAAAAAAAAAAAAAAAAAAAAGACACAAGGGTTAGTCAAAAAAGGCTTCAAATCCCATAATTATCTTCAACAGCCAAAGGAAAATACAACTGCAGCCTGGCTTGGTGGTGCACACTGAAATGCCGGAACTTGGGAAGTGGGGTTGAGACATGGTGGTAGCATCATCAGGAGTTCAAGGACAACCTTGGCTACATAGTGAGTTAGAAAAGAGCTGGGGCTTTATGTGATCCTGTCTCAAAAAACCAAGCAGTAACATTTGGAAATTTGTAACAGAGAGGAAGTTGGGACAGTCTCAGATATGTACAAAGTAAACATTATTCCTGAAATGCATAAAAAACAATTTTAAAGGGACCTAATAAAATATTAAATAAAAGCAAAGAAACCATTTGGTTGGGAAGTTGCTCAATTGTAGGGTTCCTGCCTAGCATATACAAGGTTAAATCTCCAGCACCACCATGGAAAGATGAAAGAAATAACTTGTAGGGCAAAGCAGGGCCACAAGACAACCCTTCAAGGAAAATTCTCGCTCATAAATGCTTGTATTAAAGTAGAAAATGGGCTGGAGAGATGGCTTAGTGGTTAAGGCATTTGCCTGCAAAGCGAAAGATCTCGGTTTGATTCTCCAGGACCTACATAAACCAGATGCTCATGGGGGTGCATGCATCTGGGGTTCGTTTGCAGTGGTCGGAGGCCCTGGCACCCCCATTCTCTCTCTCTCTCATTCACTCACTCACTCTCTCTCTTTCTCTCTCTCAAATAAATAAATAAATAATATACATTTTAAAAGTAGAAATGAAGAGGATGGAGAGATGGCTCAGCAGTTAAGACACTTGCCTACAAAGCCTAACAACCAGATTTGGATTCTCCAGTACCCACGTAAAGCCAGATGCACAAAGTGACTCATGAATCTACATTTGTTTGCAGTGACTAGAGGCTATGTTGCACCCATTTTCTTTCTCTCTCTCTGCTTACAAATGAAATAAAGAAAATATTTTTAAAGTAGAAATTAATAATCTAATTTATGCCTTTAACATAGTAAAAGCAAAGTAAAAGGGAAAACTAAGCCTAAAAGAAAAGGAAAATATAAGAGACACTAAAATTTAATGAAGTATAGAAACCAGTGGAGATTTCAGCCTTCTGAGAACGCCTCCTGATGCCCTTGCATGATGAGGGTGTACAATGGAGTGTAAGGGAGAATGTGCTTGCTCTGCCCTTCCTATGGGAACGCTCAGGACCACTCCTGACAGATGTGGTGACTTCCCAGGAAGTCTTTAGTTCCCTTTCTTGAGGTCTGTTTTTTGATATTCTACACTGAAAATGGTAACGTGCTTGGGCTTTTCTTAGTGTTCAAGCTATGTTTCCAAAGTTGGGGGTGACTACCAGTTTATACCCAAAGCTTCGCTTCACTGGGATTCCTGAAATTTTCTTCTAAAACTTAAACTTGAGAAATTTTGATGCTCATTTCTCTTTCTTTTCATTTCTCAGGACTACTGTGTTTTGTCCCCTGATGTTTATGTAGTGTTTTGTATATTTTATTCTGATGACTGAGGATTGTAGTTTTTCTCATGTTTAGATGAGTTTGTATACTCTTTCTTGCTTTTTAGCTTTTTAAAATGTAGGCCTAAGTCATGTTTCTCATACATTTTTGAGGAATCAGAGTTCGTACAAATATTTTGATTTCAAAAACAATGAGAAGCTGGGCATGGTGGTGCACGCCTTTAATCCCAGCACTCAGGAGGCAGAGGTAGGAGGATCTCCTTGAGTTCCAGGCCACCCTGAGACTCCATAGTGAATTCCAGATTAGCCTGAGCTACAGCAAGACCCTGCCTTGAGGAAAAAAAAAAAAAAGGAACAAAGGATACTGACACACACATATGAAAACATCATGAGGAAACCCTTGAGTTTGTATGCTGACATAAAAAAACATTATTTAAAATTAGAAAAATAAGTTATCAGTCTCTTTTCCTCTATGCTTTAGTTTATCATACATATAGATACTGTAAGGGTTATATTTTTAGAGTTAAGCCTTTTTCACCTTCTGTCTGTATCAGCTGCTGGAACAGAATTTATGACAAAAACTAGCTTAAGGGAGGAAGAGTTTATTTCAGCCTACAGTTCCAGGTTATATTTCACCATGACAGGGAAGGCATGGTGGCAGGAGCTAGTCACACTCAGTTCACTGTTGAAACACCACAGAGTGATGAATGCCGCTGCACAGCCAGGACCCTAGCCATGGAATGGTGCTGCCCACAGTAAAAGTGGGTCTTCCCACCTCGTGCCCTGAGGCTAACCTAATCAACATGATCCATCACAGGTGATTCTAAGCTCTGTCAAGTTGATGATCATTACAAACTATAGTAAGCACACCCCTTGTCATGCTGACACCCAAACATACCATGTCAGGTCATTGCCTTCTATTCCTTGTTTCCAAAGGTTCATGGTGACCTCAGTGTAAAATGTTCCAGTCCTTCAAAATTCCTGTCTTTAACAGTTCCAACATTGTTCAAAAGTGCAAGGACTCAAGTGTAATCTAAGGCTCAAAGAAGTCTCTTAACTGGGAGCCCTATGAAAAAATAAAACACAAGTTATACATTTCCAACAATTTTTTGAAAGTACCACTAGCTCATCTGTCATATACCTATTATCTATTTATCTACCTACCAACCTACCAATCATTTCTGTTTATCTATCATCTATCTGTCCTTTGATCTGTCACCTATCTATCTATGTACCATCTATCTCTCTGCCATCATTTATCTATCTATCTGTGTATGCTTATCTATCATCTGTCTACCTAGCTATCATCTACATTTATCTATCATCTATAAACTCTATAATCTATAAATCTATAATCCATCCATATCTCTATTATCTATGCATGATTATTTACCTATCAATCATTTATCATTGATCTAACTAACATTGATGTATGCTTATCTACCACCTAACTATTTATCTACCTAAACTGTCTATCTTCTAAATGTACTGACAGTAATTTTTATTAGCTTTGTTTTCCTTCCACCAGCATTCTATATTTTTCTTTCTTTTTTTCTCAATTTTTATTAACATCTTCCATGATCATAAAAAACATCCCATGGTAATACCCTCCCTCCCCCCACTTTCCATTCTCCATCATATCCCCTCCCCATCTCAATCAGTCTCTCTTTTTATTTTGATGTCATGACCTTTTCCTCCTCTTATGATGGTTTGTGTAGGTAGTGTCAGGCACTGTGAGGTCATGGATATCCAGGCCATTTTATGTCTGGATGGAGCACCTTGAAAGGAATCCTACCCTTCCTTTGGCTCTTACATTCTTTCCGCCACCTCTTCTGCATTAGACCCTGAGCCTTGGAAGGTGTGATTGAGATATTACTCAGTACTCCAGTCACTTCTTTCCATCACCATGATACCTTCTGAGTCATCCTAAGGTCACTGCCATCTGAAAAGAGAAGATTCTCTACCAAAAGTGAGAGTAGCATTAATATAATGGTATGAGTCCACTGTTGAGTATCTTCACTGGTGGTATCTCTTTTTCCCATTGAACTGCATGTAGAATGGCTTCTTCCAGCTTTCTGTCAGCTGGACTACATGGAGGAGGTTATCAGCTCAGTTCCAGCAGGATTTCTCAGTGTCCTTGCAGCCCAAGTATGTGGAGTCTTCAGCAATAGGGTCTTACCATCTATTCCTGGTGAGAAACCAAGGGCCTCAGCAATGGCCTGTAATGTTTGGGGGGGCATCAGGGACCTCCCTGGCCAACAACTCACTGGAAGGTATCCCATCCCTGGCACTGAAAATTTTCTATCAACAATCTATGGCTCCTGAGTGTTCCATTGTCCAAAACTAGAGGATTCCGTATGATTTATTTATGTTATTGTCTTAGCTTTCAAACTTTGAGTGCAAATGATATAATTGTTTTACATCCATTTTGTTTGCTCTCATTTTCATCTTTCACTGCATATGATATTCTGGACATATACCGCTATCCAGTACAAAGTATGAAGCAATTAAAATATTTTTCTGAATTAAATGATCAACAATGTTAGAATGTTTAAGTTATAATTTAAGGAGAATGTTGTGTATTCTTTTCTATACATTTAATGATAAGGGAAATATAATAGTATATTGCTAAGTACAGAAAATATTTTAAGTCATTTATGAATTCTCTCTTTAGGTATAATGCATAAACTTTATAACCACAATATATAAATTTATAAAATGATTTTCAGAAGTTGGTAGAGCAAATTACAATTCTCTATTATCCCATCTCCACCACCATTACTATAAGAACTTTTGCTTAAGTTTCATTTGGGAATTAGGAATTTGAAAAATATGCACTTGAATTAGTATCTATTTCTTATATTTTTCCTGGCCAATTAAGTGAATTTGAAAAAAAAATAATTTTGAGGAATTTTTGTGCTCATGAAGCAAATAGTAAGGTAAAAGTCTTCAATTCAAATTCCTTGCTAAATTATTCAATCATATTACTTAATATTTATAAATAATATATGTCATTATATATTATATATTATAAATAATATAAGTAATATAGTATGATATGTTATATATTATATACAAATAATATAGTAATATATTATATATTATAAATAATATAATAACTTATAACAAAATTATACATGAAAGTTACTAAAAATAAAGAATTAACATTAACTTTCATTATCTACAAAACATCCTTATTTGTCAACCACCTGTTTCACCTATTGGATATTTTAGCTAGCATTAAAAAAAAAAAAACAATTTTAAGGCATTTCCATCTGAATTATTTTTTGCCTTACTTTCTATAATATTGAGGAACACTAGGATACTGAAACTTCTACATAAAAATACCCAGTTTTCTCAGAACCACTTGTTGAAGAGGCTGTTTTCTTCCAATGAATATATTTTGGCATATTTGTCAAAAATCACATGGTTGTAGCTGCCTGGATTAACATCTGGGTCCTCTGTTCTGTTCCATTGATCTAAGTGTCTGTCTTTGTGCCAGTACCATGCTGTTTTTGTTATTATGGCTTCATAATACAGCTTAAAACTTCTGAAATGGGTTCCAGGTTGGCCTGGGTCTGAATCCGACCCTGACACAAATAATGACAGAAGAAAAAGACAAAGGCCCTGTGAATCTGAAATCATCAAAGGTAACAGCAGTCAACCCCCAAATACAGCTTAATTGAGAATGGCAAAGCCAACCAAGAATATGTAAGCCATAACCTGACCTCACATGAAAGGGGAGATTAGCACTTTTAGTGCAGGCCTATGTAGCTGCTTTATTGTCAGTTGGCCTCTTTACCTTTCAGTGTGGCTTCCAATCTCACCAATGCTGAGTACCCGTCTCTTTCCCTCTGTGCTGTGCTGTGAATGCAGGTGTCCTGACCGCTGTGGTGGACGCCCTGCCCGCGGGAGCTCAATGTGTTCTCTGGAGGGTCTCGGCAGTACTCTCGGATGGGGGATGGAAAAGTATAGGAACACTGAGGTTGTAGTGGAACTGCTCAGCTGGTCCTGCCTGTGTCCCCTTCAGCGTCTGCTCTGCAGGCTTCTTGGCTTTGTAAGGAGGCTGATGATGTTCTAAAATCCCCTTGTTTGGTGCTGGGTGGGTGTGCGGATCTGGGTGGATCAGGTCCTGGTCCTGGTCCTCAAGCTCCTCGGGAGGATTCTGGCTGATTTCTTCCTTTCTGATAGATTGTATTCTCTCCTGCTTCTCTGCTGTGACTGATAAAGACCTATACACCTTCACTTTTCAGACAAAGAGTGTATTTTGCTGTGGTTCTGCTCAAAGCCCTCCCTAGGCTGGATTGGTGTGACTCCTATGCAGCCATCTTACCTGGAAGGCCTATCTTTTGAAAAAATTTAAGTGCGCAAATAACTGCTGTTTCACCTTCCCTTTTATTAAACTAACAGCATTTTATACGAGAAATTTTATTCCTTCTATTTAACTAGAAAATGCAAAGATTAGAAAAATCAATTAGATCTATGTTTTTGAATGATTTGTTTCAGGAGAGATCATAGATTATCACTTAGGAAGCATTTATCATTACAGAAAACCCTTGATTTTTTTTTTTTTTTGGCTTGATTTTAGTTTGGGATGCTAGAAACTAGTTACCACTGCCTGAACATCTTGAATATTACTTTCTCAGATTAAGCCCTAGTTTCCCTAGAAGCTCAGCAATATATATTGTCTTCTTTTGCTTTAATAAGAGACCCTAGAGCTACCTGTAAAATCATGTCCAGAAGCATGTTTGGACTAGATCCCTAGAACTGTTCCTGTCACCAACAGTTCCCTCTAAAGCGCCACTCCTTCTAGGGTAAATCAATTGTCCATGAAAACAGACTCAGATTCATCTGCATTTTCATAGCAAAGATATGGTGTATTAAGCAATAGTAGCAAAACCGTAGATTTTCAATGGTCAGGGTTTTATAGATAAAGGGACACTGTGCATCTATGCAACTGTCATTTCAGGGTTATTGAAATTTGAATTAGTTGCTCCAATTGCTGCCAGTCCTTTCAAACTCACATCATATACCAGTATTTTCAAGCTGGAAGAATAGCAAGAATGGTGTTAATCACAGATGTTATTCTAAAGCGACTTGGGGAAAGTCACAGTGTTTGTTTGGGGACATTTGTAATGAGTAGCTTGATATCAGTATTTGAATTCTATTACCGCACAAAACTCGGATGGATGGGGAAATGGAGAGAGAGTGAGACATTCTTTATAATTTTTTGTATGCATACTGAGAGAATTTCTTCGTAGAACTTCATGTAACTTAAATTTTAAAGTAAATTTCATCTACAGTTAAAGAATTCACACACTGTCCTTTCTTAATGAATAATTTCCAAAAAATAATAGTTTATCCCAGGAATCTTATTAGGAACAGTAACTAAGCACAGAAATATTGAATAACAATCCTATAAACTTCTTTTTTTTAATTTTTTGTTCATTTTTATTTATTTGAGAGTGACAGAGAGAGGAAGAGACGGAGAGAGAGAAAGAGAGAGAATGGGCGTGCCAGGGCTTCCAGCCACTGCAAATGAACTCCAGACGCATGCGCCCCCTTGTGCATCTGGCTAACGTGGGTCCTGGAGAATCAAGCCTCGAACTGGGGTCCTTAGGCTTTACAGGCAAGCGCTTAACAGCTAAGCCATCTCTCCAGCACTCCTATAAACTTCTTAAATCATAAAAATAAGAATAAGCCAAGGTAAAATGGAAAAGGCTTAATAAAGTTTCAACCCCATTTTATGGATGTGTTTAGAAAGAACTTAGCTAAATGCACTGTACTCCATTGGGGTGTGTGTGTGTGTGTGTGTGCTTGAACTGTATGTGGGAGAGCATGTGTGATGTGTGAACTAAAACTGAAATAAACAGATTAGAATGATCAATTATTTTATGTACATGGGAGTAAATATGGACTAGCTACTAGTGTTCTGTTGACTTTATATGAATATTTTTAAATTTGTTTTAATGTTCACTTTAGGATTCTTGTCTAGTCTTATTCTATGCTGAAGTCTTGGGAAGGTGAACTATTCACAGTTGCAGGAATTTTCACAGATATATTTTCCTTGATAGAATAGCATTATCAGTTGTTTCAGAAACATTAATAGCGTAATTGTAAAGACTTCAGTGAAAATGAACAAGAAGAACTCTGCACAAAATCACGTAAGATGTTAAAAATATAGTCCACATTAAATTGAAACTGATGACTTTGGTCCTTTGAATATGGTCTTGAAGACAGATTTATTTTTATGCTGCCCAAAGAATATTTTCCCATCTAATGTGAATTTTTGGATATGAAAACAGCCAATGGTACTCTGTTATGGTATGTGATACAGCTTTTAATTTCCTTGATACATTGTTTTCTACTATCTTGTTATGAACCATGTTGCCATCGTGGCCTGTGGCATGGGGTAAGTTATACTTCTATTTATGGAAACACTCCGGTTTTGGTTGCTTCTCTCCTTGATTCCAAGAACAAAGTCTTTTTTTCTTCTGGAACCCTCCTAGCTGAGAAAGGTGTCTAGTGTGCAGTAGTTGACCTGACAGCTTGCTCTCTTCACCTTTAATATCCCTTAGAATCAAAATCATACATCACAAAATGGAGCCATATATGAGCCCTAAGTCTGAGCAGCATGTTGTTTCTTTTCTTTTGTTTTAAAAACCAGAGGATAAAATTCTTATCTGAAACTATTATGGAGAGATCTCCTTCTCTGCACAGATCAAAGTTCTATCAGTTTATTATATAAGTGGATATAATTCATAAAAATTATACTCTCATTTGAATATGAACATATTTTCAAAAAAGTGTGTAATAGTGTATTTAACACGGTCATGTGACAAAATCATTTTATTTTAATGGATGACAATAATACATTAACAGCTATTTTTAATGTTAATATTTATTTTTGAATAGTTGGATCTAGGTAGGCATAAGAAGACTACTCACTTAGCTGCTAAACCACTTTTATATTACCCAAAGAAGTAGCGTCATACCAAATGCATGTACATCACTGACTCTCAGAGCACCAAGTTGAACACCTTTACACTTTACCTTAAGCATTAATGCAACTAAATGCAAATGATAGTCCCTGTGGACTGAAATAAAACCACTACTAGAAATGTATCCTCCTATATTCCATGGTGAGAATTTTTATTTTCAAATTAGAACTAAATTTGCTAGGTAATATATGGTATGTGGCGATCTGTGATGAATTCTCAAATCCTATGAACCTGGGTAAAATGTACAGAACAGACAATGATACTAATGAGTAGAGACATAGTATTTATCATAAATTTCAGACTAAATTCTTGTGGAAGCAGATACCTGCTTGACAAGTGCACAGGTGCAGGGGAGCAGACGCAGTGTGAACACACACCTGGCGAGTCCATGGGGTCTGGTGCACAGACACAGGAGTTGTGCTAGCTTGCATGTCGACAGCTTGATCCACTGACTCATCTCCCCAGCATTCCAAAATTTTTCTTTGTATAGGAAATATTTTTTTTTTTGTGCATCAATGATAAAAATTTCACAAAATGTTTTATATTAACAAGAAAGAGTCAAGAAAAATCTGGCAAAAATTAGTAAGAATAATATAACTCAATTCCCTGAAGTTTAGTTGCCATACCTATATGAAAGGTATATATAATCCCATCACATTTCACAAGCCACCGATTAACAGAAACTAATTAGTAACATCTATCACTATATTTATTAATACCATACAAGCCAGGAAGAGGTAAGTGCCCTTCTAGCCATCCACAAAAATACTTTGGATACTGAGATAATTAAACTGATTATATATATTATGCACAATGGAAGCCTCATAGAAAAACAATATCAATTCCAGGTATTTTAAAGAAATCCATTAGGGTGGTTTGATTCTATGCTTATAGTGAAAGTTTATTCCTGATATTCTGAAGGCCAAACTTCCTGGACACTATACACTCCTACTCTCCATCTTTGATTCCCAACATACTTGAGCAAAGTCATTACAGATTTGTATTTCCCATCACTCTCGATGCACATATCCACATGGACACATCTGCACTGATATAGCACTATGGAAGGATAAATATGCAAATATTAACTGGATTTTCAATATAAAAAATTCAATAATGTGCCATTTCCTTTTTATTTATCTTTATTTTTATTGGCAACTTCCATAATTATAGACAATAAACCATGGTAATTCCCTCTTCCCTACTTTCCCATTTACAATGCCACTCTCCATCACACACCTTTTCCCTCTCAATCAGTCTCTCTTTTATTCTGATGTCATCAACTTTTCCTCTTATCATGATGGTCTTTTGCTGGTATTGTAACATTTCATGCACTTGTTCTTCAGTTTCTACATAGTATCTCCAAAATCAAGACTGAAGTTCTATGTATGAATGGGAGAGGGAGACTGGATTCCAGAGCAGCTAGAATAGCTAAGTCACTGAGCCTCACATTAAACTGAGGGAGCTTGTCTCATATATATGGTGAGGATGAAGAAGATAGTCATTTAACTTTCACTTCTGGCCTCCACATACACATAAGTGTCCAGATACATTTAAACACACATCCATTTACATGTGCGTGCACACACACACATACACACCATATACATGCATAGGCAAAAAAAGAAAAAAAAAGGGTGGAGTCCGGTGAGGTGGCACATACCATTAATCCCAGCACTTGGGAGGCAGAGGTAGGAGGATTGCCATGAGTTCAAGGAGACTACACAGTGAATTCCAGGTCAGCCTGGGCTAGAGTGAGACCCTACCTCAAAAAACTAAACAACAACAACAAAAACAACAACAATTCAGGTGGAAATGAGAATAAATAGGCAAGTAGATCAAAGAGTTAAATAACACAGAGATAGAGAAACATTAAAAAGGGTCATGGCTTATAGTTGTATATTAGTATAAATTAATTCCAATTAGATGCTATTTATAACTATGTATACACATTATTGCTACTATCTAATTACTATGTGTAGTGGTTTAATTCAGGTGTCCCCCATAAACTTAGGTGTTCTGAATGCTAGGTTCCCAGCTGGTGGAAATTTGGGAATTAACACCTCCTGGAGGCAGTGTACTGTTGGGGGCAGGCTTGTGGGTGTTATAGCCAGTTTCCCCTTGCCAGGGTTTGGGACATCCTCCTGTCACTTTTGTCCACCTGATGTTGGCCAGGAGTTTATGTCCACCCATCTCTTGCTTTTACCTCCATTCGCAGGAAAGGTTTTGAGACATTAATGTGATTGGATACATTTTAAGTAAGTACACAATAATGTAGACGGAGTTAGGAAAATGATAAACTGAAAGCTGTACTAGATTTTGCTTTGCTGTAAGTTTTAGGCTTTTGAGACAAGGACTTGCTTTGTAGCACAAATTGACTTAAAACTCATGATGTATCCCACAGGTTCTCAATAGCCACCTGGTTAATCTTAATGAAGACATGATTAAATGAAAGAATTAATTTCGAGATGCTTCACAAAAAAAAAAAAAAACAATGACCTGAAACTGAAACTCAAGAGAAGGATGGAGACAATACAGAAAAATGCAATAGAAAAAAAATCAAATAAAGCTTGTAAAAGCCTCATTAGAAACTTTCACTAGCTGAGTAGATCATGTGGAGGCAGAACCCCAGATCTGGAAGACAAGATGGAATAAATAGGTCACGAGTATAAAACCTGTGATAAATCAAAGAAAAGTCATGAAAATAGAATATGATGGAATTGTAGGATACCCCCAAAACAACCAAACATCTTGATCATGGGTATACCACAAAGGGAGGAAATCCAGGCCAAAAGCATAGAGAAAATACTGAACTAAATTATTGAAGAGAGATTTCCCACTCTCTCAAAAGAGAGAGACTACCCAGATACAGGAAGCCCACAGAACACCACAGACTGCAGCAAGGAAGAAACTACAAGGCACATCGTAGTTAAAAATCTAAACAAAAGCAAAGAGAGAGCCCTAGAAGCAAGAGAGAAACTACACACTCCATACAAAGGCAATTCCATCAGAATTATCACATATTTTACAATGGAAGTGCTGAAAGCCAGAATGCCTTGGAATGCAATACTTCGAAGTCTAAAAAATTATGGCTTCCAACCCAAACTACTATACCCAGTGAAAGTATCCCTCATAATATATGGTGAAAGGAAAAATCTTCCATGCTGAAATGAAGCTCTGGGCTTACATGCACACAAATCTAAACCTACAGAGAATACTTAAGAAATACTCCGTGCAGAAGAGCTAAACAACCAACACCAGGACCCCACAAGAGGACAAACAGTAACCAAAGCTAGAAGAGCATGCACAAAACAGTTTAAAGGTGTAGAAAACACAAACCCCATAAATCCTGCAACGTGACAGGCAGTACTTCAACCCTCACAGTTATAACTTTAAATATTAATGGTATTAACTCATTAATCAAGAGACACCAGTTAAGCAGCACGGATCAGAAAAATGGACCCATCTTTCTGTTGTCTTTAAGAAACCTAACTCAACACTAAGGACAGACACTGCCTCAGGGTGAAGGGATCTAAAATTTTTTTCCAAGAAAAATGGAAAGAAGAAATAAGTTGGTGTGAGCTGGGCATGGTGGTACACGCCTTTAATTCCAGCACTTGGGAGGCAGAGGTAGGAGGATTGCCATGACTGTGAGGTCACCCTGAAACTCCATAATGAAATCTAGGTCAGCCTGGGATAGAGTGAGACCCTACCTCGAAAAACCAAAAAAAAAAAAAAAAAAAAAAAAAGAAAAAAAAAAAAAGAAAAGAAAAAGAAATAATGTGACCATATTGATATCTGACAAAATAGACTTCAAACTAAAAGTAATCAAAAAGGACAAAGAAGACCACTTTTTCCTCATCAAGAGAAGGATCCAACAAGAGGATATCATAATCAGAAGTTTATACATACTGAAAACTGGTGCACCTCAGTTTATAAAGCAGAACTTAACTGACTAGACCCCAGAAATAAATCCCAACAACATTATAGTAGGGAATTTCAATACCTCACTATCATCAACAGACAGATCATGCAAGCAGAAAATCAATAGGGAAATAACAGATCAGTTAGAGTTCACAGACATCTACAGAACTTTCCACCCCAATTTGACAGAATACACACTGTTCTCAACAGCTCACAGAATCTTCTCCAAAATAGTTCACATATTAGGGTATAAATTCTTACATAAATTCAGAAAAGTTGACATAACTCCCTGCATCCTATCTGATTAACATACAATAATGATAGAAATTAACAACAGAAACAACAGAAATCACACCAGCTCCTGGAGACTGAATACCATGCTATAAAATAATGAATAGCATGTGGAAGAAATAAAAAAGGAAATTGTAAAATTTTTTGAACTGAAAATACAACATACCAAAGCTTATGAGACCCAATCAAGGTAGTACTAAGGGGAAATTTTATAGCGCTAGTTGTCATTAGAAGAAAGATAGACAGATCTCGGATTAATAACCTAACCATCTACTTAAAGACATTGGAAAAACAATAAAAAACAAATCTCAAGTGTTCCAGAAATTAATGAACTTGAAACTGAGAAAAAAAATTAAGAAAATTGATGAAACAAACAGTTGGTTCATTGAGAAAAGATAAACAAGATTGCTAAACTCCTGGCCAATCAAAAAAAAAAAAAAAAAAAAAAAGAGAAGTCTCAAATTAACAAAATTAGACAATATAAAGGAGAGGTCACAACAAACATCAATGAAATTAAAGTATCATCAGGATATATTTCCAAAACTTCTACTGCACAAAATTGTATAACTTGGAAGAAATGAGTGAATTCATATATATATATATTGCCTAGCAAAACTAAATGCAGAGCAGATAAATCTCAGAAACAAAGCTATTACATCCATCAAGATTGAAAATATAAACCGAAACCCCCCAATGACTCCAAGACCTGATGAATTCTCATCAAAATTCTACCAAACCTTCATCAAAGAACAGAAACCACTTTTTCTCAAGCTTTTTCACATGACTGGAGAACAGAGAATGCTCCCCCCAACTCCTTCTATGCACATAATATCAACCTTATATAAAAACCAGACAGAGATACAACAAGACACGAATACTATAAATCCATATTCCTGTTGAACTTAGATGCAAAACTCCTGAACAAAATCCTTGCAAAACAAATTCAACAACACATCAAAAGCATTATCCAACCTGATCAAGCAGGCTTAATCCCAGGGATGCAGGGATGTTTCAACATATGAAAATCAATTAATGTCATACACCACATAAATAGATTTAAACGCAAGAACCAGCATGATCATTTCATAGATGCAGAGAAGGCCTTTGACAGACTACAACATCACCTCATGATCAAAACGCTGGAGAGACTAAGTATGGAGGGTTTGTATCTCGGCATAATAAAGATACATGCACCGAAAGCCCAAATCATCCTTAATGGGGAAAGACACAAGGAGGTCCTATTAAGATCAGGAACAAGTCAGGAGTGCCTGCTCTCACCACTGCTCTTCAACATAGTGGTAGAAGTCCTAGCCCAAGCAATAAGACAGGAGAAAGAAATAAAAGGGATTCAAATTGGAAAGGAAGAAGTCAAACAAGCCCTATTTCCAGGTGAAATGATCCTGTACATAAGTGACCTGAAAGACTCTACCATAAAACTTCTACAGGTAATAATTCCCTTCAGCAAAGTGGCAGGATATGAAATTGACAAATAAAAATCAGCAGTATTCCTATATGCAAAAGACAATCATACAGATAAAGAAGTCAATGAGGATGATCCATTTTTTCAATAGCCACACACACAAAAAAAATCAAATTACTTAGAATAACACTCAGAATGTGAAAGGCCTATATAATGGAAACATAAAAATGCTTAAGAAAGAAATTGAGGAGGAAATGAGAAAAAGGTAAAACCTTCCATGTTCCTGGATGGGTAGAATTGACATTGTGAAAATGGCAAATCTACCAAAAGCATCATACAGAATCAATACAATACCAATAAAAATCCAAGCACGGGGCACTCAGTTTGTACCGCTCCCTCGCCCCGGGACCTCGGAGGAAGGGCAGTCCAGGACAGCTAGCTCTCAAGTGACCCTGCGCGTCCCCGCCCAATCCCCAGAGAGATGCGCTGGCCCTCGCCGCGAGAGGGGGACTGGGAAGTGAATTCGGATCCACCTGGGAGGGGGGGAGTGGACCTTGTCCACCCTGGGCAGCAGCGGGGCGACGGCCACAGTTGATTATGGAAGATTCCCACAAGAGTAACACTTCCAAGACTGCACCTCAGCCTGGTTCAGCAGTTCAGGGAGCTCATATTTCTCATACTGCCCAACAGGCTTCATCTTTATCATAAAGTGAGGAGTCTCAGGACTCATCTGACAGCATAGGCTCCTCACAGAAATCTCACGGGATCCTAGCACGGTGACCTTCTTACAGTTGCCATTGCCCCAAATGGAGCCTTGCGTTTGGCCAGTCCAGGGACAGACGGAGTACAGGGACTACAGACCTTAACCATGACAAATTCAGGCAATCCTCAGCAAGGTACGATTCTCCAGTGTGCACAGACCTCTGATGGACAGCAAATACTTGTGCCCCGCAACCAGGTGGTTGTGCAAACTGCATCAGGAGATATGCAGACATACCAGATCCCCACCACACCATTGGCCACTTCGCTGCCACAAGGTGTGGTGATGACGTCGCCTGTCACTCTTACTTCTCAGGCAACTAAGACAGGTGACCCCCAATTGAAAAGAGAAATAAGACTGATGAAAAACAGAGAAGCTGCTCGGGAATGTCGAAGAAAGAAGAAAGAGTATGTCAAATGCCTGGAAAAACAAGTTGCAGTCCTGGAAAATCAAAATAAAACTCTCTTTCATAGAAGAGTTAAAAACTTTGAAGGGGGCTGGAGAGATGGATTAGCGGTTAAGCGCCTGCCTGTGAAGCCTAAGGACTCCGGTTTGAGGTTCAATTCCCCAGGACCCACGTTAGCCAGATGCACAAGGGGGCGCACGCATCTGGAGTTCGTTTACAGAGGCTGGAAGCTCTGGCGTGCCCATTCTCTCTCTCTCTCTCTCTCTCTCTCTCTCTCCCCCCTTCTCTCTGTCGCTGTCAAATAAACAAACAAACAAACACAAAACTTTGAAGGATCTTTATTCTCATGAACATGTTTGATTTTTTAAAAAATAAAGTGTTTTTGTGGGATGGCCCCAAAATTAGATGGATTTCTTTTCAGTGGAGTTTTATAAAAGTGAAGCTAATTTTTATTTAGGCTTTTGCAATGCAAAGGTCAATAAATGTCTTTATGCAAGAGACCCGGTCACAGGATGAAGTGGCAAATGGCCTTAAGAAGCTGCTGGCACAACTGGGGGCTTTGTAAACAGGAAACATCCTCAAGAAGCAAGAAGGGAACTTCAGCAATTCAAGTTTTCTAAGTCAATCCAGAAATGGTATGTAAGGTGAAATTTAGTAAATTGAATTTGTAAATTAATTTACCCTGCAAGTTCACATTTCTTACTGCTTCTTGGGATTGGCCTTTTTCAGTTGTATGTGGTTGTATGTGTATTTTATTTCTAACAATAAATTCTAAATTACAAATGTAAAAGAAAACTTGATACATTACTAAATATATAAATTATGGGGTCTGATTGTGTATACCTGTTGTATTGTGAAGTTTTTTAGATGAGTTTTTAAAAGTAAGTTTGTTGAACTGGAGAGGTTTTTTAAGAATGGGTTAACTGTTTCTAAGGTCTTTTCCTAAAAGGTTTGCTAGGTACATGAATGAAGTGTGATGATTTTCTAGCATTTGCTTTTTATCAGAAAAATGGAAAAAGAACTGTTTTAAAGTTTGATACTTTTAAATAGTTTTTTTTTTTTGCCTACTTTGGTAAATGTGATTTTTACGAATACATACTGATTTAGTTTTTTGATTCTATATCCTAAATGCTGTTGAATACCCATTACTTTTGTGCTTTAATAGAATGAAGTGTTTACAAAAGCTCTGAAAATATTTTTTATAAAACCTTCTGAAAATGCATACCAAAGCTTTCCAAGAGAATTTTACAATTAACTTCATGTAAGGGCTGTCAGGTTCTGAGATAAAACAGTTAGCTGAGGGAGTTTTATGTTAGAGACTATTTTGTAATGTAGCGAATGGTACCTTTATAAGAAGAGTGACTTGCAAATATATTTTTATAGCTAATCTTTATAAATTCTAATGGTGAGTTTTAATGATTATTATAAATATTTTATGTAGTTTGTTTAGTGAAAATATGCATCTCATCCTTTTTATATTATGAGAAAGTTATCAGATTGGCTAATATTTGAACTTGTAAGTTTTATATGGAAATATAAAGTTCAAAATGTCAGTTACACAAGTGTTAAACTCTGTATTTTAATTTGTATGCACCTTGAAATTGTACTGCAAAACCGTTGTGCTTGTTTCATACTGTCGTCTGTGAAATTAAAGAATATTTGACAAAAAGAAAAATCCAAGCACTGTTCTTCACACAAAGAAAACATAATCTCAAAATTGATATGGGGTTATGGGAGGCCTTAGATATCCAAAAAATATCCTCAGAAAAAGAAACACCTAGTTGATCTAAAGCTATACTAGAAAGCTTTAGTAAAAAACACAACAACAACAACAACAGCATGGTACTGGCATAAAAACAGACCTATAGGGCTGGAGGGTTGGCTTAGCAGTTAAGGTGTTTGCCTGTAAAGCCAAAGGACCCAGGTTCTATTCCCCAGGACCCACGTTAGCCAGATGCACAAGGGGGCGCATGCATCTGGAGTTTGTTTGCAGTGGCTGGAAGCCCTGGTGAGCCCATTCTCTCTCTCTCTCTCTGTCAAATAAATAAATAAATAAATAAATAAATTAATTAATTAATTAGTAGGCCTACAGACCAATGGAACAGAATTGAAGACCCAGCCCTTATTTCAAGTAACAACAGCTACTTGATTATTGACAAATAAAGAAGTAACAAAGTACACTGGAGAAAAGATAAAATCTTTAACAAATGGTGCTGGACAAATTGGACAACCTCGTGTAGAAAAATGAAACTAAATCTGCTCTTCCCATCATGTACAAAAATTAACTGCAAATAGATTGAGGACCACAATATAAGACCTGAAATTGTTAAATGACTGGAAAAGAATAGGGGAAACTCCCCATGATATTATAGTGAGGAAAGACTCCTGAATAATACACCAGTATCCCAGGAAATTAATTAGTCAACCAGTGGGATTTCATGAAGCTAAAAGACTTTCGTATGGACAAATACCCTGGTACTGGCATGAAAATATACTTATAGATAAATGGAACAGAATTGAAGACCCAGCCCTTAGCCCAAGTAAGTACAGCTACATGATCTTTGACAAAGGAGCAATATACACTATGGCAAAAACAGAGCTCACAGAGTATCCACAGAGTTGGAGAAAACCTTCACCAGCTATACTACTGACAGAAGCCTAATATCCAGAATCTACAAAGATCTGAAAGAAAAAGCAATAAAACAATCCACTTAAAAATGGTTTAGATAACTGAATAGGGAATTCTCAATGGAAAAATACAGATGGCTAATACTTAAGAAAATGTTGAGCATCCTTAACCATCAGGGAAATGCAAATTAAAACATCTATGAGATTCCACCTTATTCCAGCAAGGATGGAAATCATTAAAAAAATTAAATGATAATAAATGTTGGTGAGGACTTGGGGGAAGAGGAACACTCATTCACTGGTGGTGGGACTGCAAACTTGTACAACCTTTATAGAAATCAATATGGAGACTCCTGACAAAAATGAAAACTGAGCTATCAGTGGATGCAACTATTGTTCTACTGGGCATCTACCCTAAAGGCTCCACTCTTCACTGCAGAGATATTTGATTGACTATGTTTATAGCTGCTTAATTCACAATAGCCAAGAACTGGAATCAACCCAGATGTGGTACATATCCTCAATGGAATTCTACTCAGCAGTAAGGAAAAATGATGAAATTTGAAAGAAAATGGGTGTACTTGGACTGGATCATACTAAGTGAACTCACACATACAGAAAAACAAACACCACATGTTCTCCCTCATTTCCGATTCTTAAAGGGGGACAGCTTGAGTTGCAGGCATACCAGACAGAAAAGTCAAAGGGTCTATAAAAGAGATGGGAGGGTTTGTGGGAAGGGAATGGGAGGGAGAGAGGAGATATACACAAAATTAATGCAAGATGATTTGGTATCATAGAAACCTTCCTTATGGAGAGCAGACTAAAACATAGGAAATATTTTTGATGAGTCAAAAGATTTTCTTGTCTGTAGTTTCCATTTTGACCTGGCTTACCTGGAAAGATGTGCTATGTATGCACTTGTGATAGCTTCGCTCCTATACTCAGCCTGACAACTGAAGAACCAACTGTGAGAAGATAGCCAAACTCATGGAGAACCACCACAGAGGCTGACAGTAAGGAGCCAGCAGCAGTGACTTCACTGCCCTCCCTGATGATTTGTTGCTAATGACACATGGCCGAGTTGCGCAACAGCCTTTTCTGTTCCCAAATCATGTTTGCAGAATTGATCATAGTAACCCAAATTTTGCCAGTGAGCCAAGAGGGTGCAGCATGGAACGACCTAGCAAAGCAGACACAATAGAGCTAACAGGACAGCTACTCGTTCCCATAACAACGGCAAAGTCAGTATCACCGGATCTCTACTCAGCAGCATCCTGAGATTTCCTTCAGGGCTGTGTCTATGGTGTTTGTCTAGCTTTTCTTGATTGTGCTCTTTTTTTTTTTCTCTATGTACCATTCAATTTACTGGTATATTTTTCTCATATATTCCATCCCTTCCTAAATTTAGCTGGTCTGACATATTTTTCTTTTTTCTGATTTGATACATTTCCATCTCCTTTTATCAGTATGCTAAGCCAGGTGGACTTTAAGACCAATAAGAAAAAAAAAGTCCAATAGAACTTTGAAGCTTAGGAGAGGTCTGGATGCTGGCTGGTGGACAACTGTGTTTATGTAAAGGGTAATTGAAGCAGGAATAAGGAGAAACTACCTGTGAGTGTATTTATTACTTGTAAAATGAGAGTGAGAGCGGGCGAGCAAGAGAGATTGTGACGTCATGCTTGCCCTTGAGCATGCTTACTTCAATTGCTAGTTTGTCACTTTAGTAGTGACCACCACATTACACTCTACTAGCCTTGTGCCATAATGAAATAGAAGATGGGACATTCTGAGTCACAACAGGTAGAGTCGATGAACTTCATGAATTCTCTGAATTGGCTGAGCTGCACACTAGACAGGAGTTTGTATATATTTTTTTTTTTCCTTTTGCAGCAGATTGCTCTATACTCAAGTGAGAAATCATGTCATATTTTATTACTGAAACTGGGCACTCAAATCAAGGATCAATGAAAACTCAGAAAGCGTTCTACCATGAGAACTTATTAAGAGTTGGCAGCAATATGCAAGGCTGCAGGCTTTTAAACTTTACCGTTTGGTTTTGTTTTTTTTTTTTTTTTTCCTAGGCTTTTTCACTTTAGGCTCTTTTCACAAGTCTGAGTAAGTATTCGAGAGTTAGTTCCCAAACTCAACTACCAGAATTAACTGACCTAATAGTCTCTGAAATGCAGAAGTATTTGAAGGGAAAAAGTCCTTTTGAAGAACTCCAGATGAAATTACAATTCCCTTCCTTTATGCAAATAGCATGCAAATAATTATTTCCTAATATATATCACATGTACTTAGAATATTTAAAGATATAACAGTGATCTTTCTCTCCTACTCTGACTTTTTAACAGTCTGTATTTATCAGTACAGTGTGAATCGAATGCAATCATTTCTTTTGGAATTCTAAAACTGTTCTTTTATTATTTTTTATTTTTCAGTTCAAAGCACTCAGGTTGTACCCATACACGGATTATATGTTATGCTAGTAAGTAATACAGAACACAAATCTCTTTTTGTCTTTGTCTAATCTGAATAATTGAGTTAATTTTCACACCCCAGTTCAAATATATGCACACGCATGTCTGTTTGCTGAAGTGTGTGGATCTGTCAACATATATGAGCTTACACCCTATGCTAGAGTAGTCTTTATGCCCATACTCACAGCTCATTCCATCAGATGAGTGCCAACGTAATGAGTGGAATTAGCAAGGGCATTTTCAAGGAAATTGATTTCTAGAGAATGAACTCCCTGAAATCACTCAAAACCCTTGTGGCTTTTCAGGAGCCCCATCAATCTTTCTAGGACTCCACTGACTTGGGTGGTGTCTGTTTCCCAGGCGGTGCTCTGGGCAGATGTGAACAGAGCGTGAGAGCCCAGGAATCCAGGTCTAATTTAGCAGAACTCAGATTAGGCCTTCATACTAAACAGAAAGTGATATAAAAAGGGTGTGCCAAGACAGGACATTAAACTATACCGATGGTGCTGAACTATTCCCCAGGGGAGCTTGTACTGTGAACAGCTTGATTCTTGCATTGCCGCCCTTGCTATTTTATGTGGCTGGAAATTTAATAAGTGCTTATCTCAGGGCTGAGGTGGTGTTACTCAGCCCAATGACAGGTCCTCTGGTGAGATTTTTAGGAGTTTGGGAAATAGTGAGGACTGTAGTTGTTGGTGTAGAAAAAGAGGAACATAGACTAAAATCTTCATAGCTTGTCAATAATGAAAAGAGCTATCGATGATGTTGAACCTTAAGTCATAGATAAAGTAAAGCCATAAAACAATTACAGTGTGGCACTGCTTTAGTCCCAAATCTAGAGGGAAGTACACGGGGGTTATCTGTGTTCTAATTTGGAGATGATTTTCTGAAAGTCATTCTCCCCTGAAAGAAGGCAAAAGATAAAATGTTGCCCTGGATTTTCAGAATTTTTAACAAGAGCACTAGTTCCCTTACATATGAGGAGTGGAAAGACCAAAAATACTTAGGAAGAAGTAGGTTTGAAATTGCTATAGTTATTTCCAGGAAAATGAAGGCTATGGTTAGTTTCTTTTCTACTCCATCACTTGCAAAGTCTATCACCTGTGTGCGTTCTCCCTTAGACTCAAGCATCAGAGGAAAGGAATTAGCCATCTGAATGTGAGGATCAGGCACTCAATTTATTATTTTCTGTCCACGTATTCTAACTTGAACACGCAGCAACATGGTGTGGTTCAGAAATATTGACATTTTACTGAAAATAAGAACAAATTCAGTAGCAAACATTTAAAAACAATGAAGGCAGGAGTGCTGACTTGAGTGATAAACAACACAATATTATAATGACTATGATTAAGGCATTATCCCACTGCTTGCAAAATCAAGATAAGTGTGTTCAACCTTGAGATACAACCCTTTTCTCCAAAGCTGCATTCTCTTTCATGTGAAAATGAGAGAAATTAAATATGGACAGACAGATAAAGAGGATTTACACCATTTTCAAGGTAATTTATTTTCAGTGCTTACTTTCTCTGCTTTATTTTCTGTATTAAACTCTATAAAAAAAAAACTCTCTTGATTAAGTTCCCTGATGCATCTCTAAGTGAAGCAGCCCCAAATATATATGGGTTTGATCATAAAGCGCATTTTATTCCTCTTGTCAAAACAACAGCAAAATCCAGGAGGATATCTGGAATCCCATAAAACAGACTTGAGAGAAAGAGAGATGCATTAAAATCTTCTAATATTTGACACTCAGAGAAGAACAGCATGAGCTGATTCAATCACTTATAGTAGAAATTAACCTGAGGAAAACAGTCCCTTTCTGTTTTAAGAGTTGTGTGTAGACAGGATGTATTCATCATTCTTCCTCTGGGTATGAGGCTAGAACTGGTAAAACAAAAGAATGGGGTATTCAAGTTGATGCACCATTATACACACACACACACACACACACACACACACACACACACACAAAGGTGATTATACATAAACACAGAGTTCCTGCTTTAAAAAAGTGCCACAGGGGCCGGAGAGATGGCTCAGCGGTTAAGGCACATGCCTACGAAGCCTAAGGACCCAGGTTTGATTCTCCATGTCCCACGTAAGCCAGTTACACATGATGACACATGAATGTGGACTTTGTCTGCAGTGGCTGGAGGCCCTGACACTCTCTCTCTCTCTGTTTCTTTCTCTGTCTCAAATAAATAAAAATATATCTAAGATAAACAAGTAAATAAATAAAGTACCAGAGCAAAGGCAGCTTGGGGGCACGCTCCCACTGAAATTGTTAAATATGAATTTTATTTGTATATGTAGGCAAGAGTTTTTTTTTTCCCCTCTTTGTGTGTTTATGTTTGTATATATGAGTGTACATGTGTCTGCACATGCATAGGGAGGCCAGAGGACAACTTTGGATGTTATTCCTCAGGCACTGTCCATGTTTCTTGCTACAGTGCCTCACTGACTTGGAATTAACCAAATAGGCTAGACTGCTGGTTGTCAACCCTCAGTAAGAGACTTTTAAATAATATAAATGTTGATCATTAGGACACTCCTACCTGGGATGACCCAAGATTTTTACCAGACTATGTATAATATGATCAGTAGAGTGCAGACCTGACCTGACTGCACTCCTTTGAGGACTGGGAGAATCTTCTCCACGTGAGAATCACAGCCAGTGCCTAAAACCAATAGAGACTGATGGCTTGTGTCATCCCCTAGTTCACATGTTGGAGCCTAAGGCCTCAATGGGCAGACATGTGCAGGTGAGACTTTGTGGGCAGGGTTAACTAAGTTATTGGGGAAGAATCTTCGTGCATGGAATTCATGTTCTCGTAAAAAGTGATGTGACAGTGGGCTGGAGAGATGGCTTAGTGGTTGAGCTGCTTGCCTGCAAAGCCTAAGAACTCAAGTTCAACTCTCCTATCCCACATAATCCAGACACACAGAGACACAAGCATGCAAAGTCACACATATGCACAAGGGGAGCACATGCATCTGGCTTTGATCGCAGTGACTTGAAACTCTGACATACCAATTCTCTCTCTCTCATAAGAAAATAATAAAAATTGAAGTGACTAGGCTGGGCATGGTGGTGCACGCCTTTAATCCCAGCACTTGGGAGGCAGAGGTCGGAGGATCGCCATGAGTTCAAGGCCACCCTGAGACTCCATAATGAATCCCAGGTCAGCCTGGGCTAGAGTGAGATTCTACCTCAAAAAATCAAAAAAAAAAAAAATCAAAAAAATTGAAGTGACTAGAGCTCTCATCCATTTGAGATACTCAAAGAAGATGGCTTAATCTCACTATGAACTTGACCCTGCTTGTACCCTGTTCCCCAACTATCAGCTTCCCAAACTGTGAGACATTAGTGTTTATTGTTTAAGCCATTCAGGCAGAAGGTAACCTTTTTTTTCTGGCAGCCCAAATTACAACCTTGGATGAATCACATATATTTTCATAGGCTTTGAAGTTATACAAAATAAATAACTTTTGGTTCACTTATTCCTTATGATATTTCAGTGGATGGTAGTAACATATATTATGGTAAAGACAAAAAAATTAGGTTTGGTGGAATTCTGTTATATACATGAAGTCATGAGACTTTCCTGAGGTCTTGGATGCAAGATAATAAGTGTAAACTTCTTGTCTTAGAGAATTCTGAGACTCACATCCATAGTCACTTCCCTTCTCACCTATCTTCCTCTGGAAATATCCATCAGCCCTTCATACAGTGCTGGCTTTACATCTTTCCTTCTGCTTCGGAACCCCACAGACAGCATCTGAAGAAGTAGAGGGACACTGAGGACTTAGAATAGCTAGTGACCTGCCTACAGCCTGCTGCAAACACAAAGGGAATATAGCCATTGCCTACTTCACCATCTTCCCCCTCAGCACTGACCTTGCTTCATAAACAAAATGAGAAGCAGCAGTGAGACAACAATCATAATTCAATGAGTAAAATAAGCAGCTTACTGAAGGTCAGATGGAATATTTTTAGTCTTCATAATGAAAAAATCAAATCATTGCCTGATTCCTATGGTCAGATGATGCACAGAGGAATACAAAAATAACTGGTCATGACAGATGATTTGAGCTATGTTCATCCACTACAGGGTTGTGCTAACTTCATAAAGGCATCTCGCTATGGACCCACAATGACAGATGACACAGATGCTCAGGAAGTCACGGGCTCAACTCCAAGCACCAACATGCCACTAATGCAATTCTCAGCACAGGCTGCAGAGCCAAGAAATAAGTCTACTTTGTTCATTAGTATAAATGCTTTTGTGAAATACTTTTCTTGCGTACATGTATGTGTGTGTAGTGTGCTGTGTTGTGTTTGTGTGTCACCTGTGTGTGCACACATTTGAATGCCCTGTGCACACATATGCAGAGGCCAGTGAGTGTATTCTTTTCATACATCCATGTTTCTTTCATACGGAGTCTCTTACTGAACCAAGAGCTCCCATTTTCAGTCAGAGTGACTGAACAGTAAATATGTCCCAATGATTTTCGAGCCTCTGCTCTAGATAGGACTGGGGTTCCAGGTATGCACGTCCATGCCTCTATATCTATATGGATTATAAGAAACTAAACTCAGGGTGAATATAGAAAAATAAGGACCTCTTCAGGCCCTTATATGTGTGGGCAATAAGTACTCTTATCCACTGATCAATCACTGATCAATCTCCTTAACCCTTTTATGAAATACTTTTAAGCCTCAAGTCAGGTATCAAATTCAATGCACTAATATTCACAAAACACATACTGCACAATGTTAGCTTACAACTTATGAACTTTCTCAGCATTTCTAATAATTTTCTGTGCACAAATTAACCTCTGCTATGTGGTTATTTAGTCACAGCAAAGGACGTGAAACTCCCTTCATAGTGGCTTGTTCTGTCTTTGTATCTTTCCATAGGCATCCTTCTCCCCTTTAAACCTTCTCTGCATTTACCAGCTTGATGACTTCCCATTTGTCATTTACAACCTTCCTTGTGCAGTACTTCATGACAGAGGGCCAGAGTTACTGCCTCTTCCACACTTCATTAGCTATTTGTACACTGCCCTTCCTCCAATCCAAATTCCAGAAGAGAAAGAACAATAGTATATTCACATCTGAACCCTGGGAGGGTAGCTCAAGTCCTCACACAAAGTAAGGATTCAAAAACTAGATGTTGAAAAATGATGCTGGATCTGATTCCCTAGCAGTGGAGCCTGAGACTAAAACTCTTATTCAGTGATTTATTGAGAGAGTGCTCTTAGGAGAAACATATATGTGAATCAGGGTAAGCCGGAGGTGAACTAGAAAAAAGAATGAAGCAAATAATTAGTTACAGATGAGGTCTAGCTAGCCTTATCGGGATCCCAGCCTGGGTGTCGCTGGAGGGTGAGGGGTATTCCAGACCTGTTCTTTCTTGAGCAGAAAATCTGGCTTCTCTCCACATCTATATTTCAGTTATTAGCTGTTGACTACCTTGTAAAAGAGGAAACTTAGAAATTCCTAGGCATTTCCAAACAAGATAGCCATGATCTACTGGCAAGTCTCTGGAAAAGGAATACATTTGGAAGAAATTAGCCATGATCATATCAATTGTGTGTGTGGGGGGGGGTGTACTGTCCCAAGAGACAGGCCTGGGTAGATCTACAACAGAAGAGTACAAATTTCTGCATTCACCCCTTACTTGTTCTTCTTTCTAACTAAATCCAAGAAATGAAAAAAAAAAAAGACAGGAAATGACAAAGTGGATGTTTGTGTGGCCAGTAGATACCGTTTTTCAAACTGTGGTAGGTAATGATTCCCATGGAAAAAGTGACGGGTGTGGACTGCTAGAAAGATCCAGACACCCTCTTCAACCTTCACTATTGCTGGTGCATCCTAGGAATACAGCCTTTTCTGCTTTGAGAAGTGATGACAGTGAGAGCGGCTTCACATGGCTCTCGTAAAGACCACGCACTCTATATGTGTCTGCCTGTGTATCTATGCATCCATGTATCTTATGTTTCTATGCATCTTACAGGAAGTGCTTAGCTTAGGTTTAGCGTGGCATCAGCAGAATTATTTTATTTTACTTACTATGTTGAAAAAATAGATAGATCTGTGTAGAGCATTCTACTGGTATTCTGATAATGACACTTGGATTCCAGTAGGCAAGGACTGATTTGAAGTCTGAGAATAGTATAGAAGCTTTAATGTTCAGATTAAGGGCCAATCACCTTCTGTAAAATTTCCCCTTCTTACAATCACTCTATCATTATCCTAATTAATTTTTTTCAGAGCACTAATCACATGTAAAATTGTAGACATTTATTTATTACCCCTCCAGGTTTTATTGTCTCTTCATGAATAAAATATGTCCTTAAAGATAGCTACTTTCTTGTTCAATGAAGAATTCATGGCACAAAATATTGTTGGGGTAAATAAGGGAATAAATGTCATATAGCTATTTTAAATAATCAAATTTATGCTTGTTTTATCAGTTTCATTTGATGTGTGTACCTTTACAATATGTCAAAAATCATATCTGCTATGATTGATCCAAAACTGGTAAACACAGTCTCAGAGAGACAGCCATGCCGTTAGTATTAATATTCACATGACCATTAATTATATGACAATTCTTGGCAGACTCATTGTTCAGATTCCATCTCTTACAAAATTTCAAATGTTCTATGTACTTTAAAATGTTGTACTATTAGTGACTAGAGTTTAAGACAATACACATATTTGTGATACAGTTCTTAAAATAGCATAAAAGAAAAAGAAAAAGAAAAGATGCTTTTATAAATTGCATGATACTTACATACCCATTAACTCCCCCTACCACGTCCCTCCCTTGCCTTCCTCTTTTTCCTCCTCTTCCTCTTCCTTCTCATTCTGTTTACTGCAATGACCTTTAGCCTGTTTTCCTTCTAGTTTCTCTGGGCATTGATAAGTAGGAATTCATATATTCTTAAGTATGGCATCTGTATTCTTTATTTATTGAATTGTGATTATAATTAGACGCTAATATAACCCTGCTCCTGATTTAATATTGTTACATATCTCAACTTGGAGCCCTGGATAACTAAATTATGACTTATTAGGTATATCCATCTCCATGAAAAGAACAAAGAAAGAAGAAGTTGGTGCTTCACACAATTACTCAGATGCAGGCAGAGGTAGCTGAGGATGCCTGGCGCTGATGTCAAGATGTGCTGCTCGCTCCTCTTGCTGTCACTCTGCATGTAAGAAGTGACGCAGCTCCTTCAGAAACAATGGAGGAAGACAAAGAATGCAACAAAATTATCAGGAATCCTGGTTTTTCTCATTTTGCCAAGATGCTACTATAGGCATTCATATTGTTCCAATATCAAGAGTCTGATCCCCTCTATGCATTTTAATTAGCAGTATTTGGATACAAGTAGAAAAAAAATTGGCACAAACTTAATTCAGACCAGATCAATCTGATATCATTTATTTCCAGATAATTTACAAAATATTTGTTGAAAATATATCCAGTGATATGAAAGTTATATATTGAGTTAACTCTGCTTATTTTCAAATTCCCATTGAAGTTTGAAATATACGTACCTAATGAACTTGGCTCTAGTTCCTTTAAACCAGAGAATGTCTGCTTATTCCAAGGTAATGAATTAATGACATAAATAAAATATAACTTACTCAGTATCTTCTGAGTTATAAAATTGTTTCTCTTCATTTGCTAAATTACTCAATTGCTGGCCTCTAAAGGCCCAGGTGTGAGGCCTAGTGGAACTTCCTGAGCCTAGCTAAAGTTTGGTGATCTGCCTCTGGCCAGACGTGACTCAGCAAGACGCCTAATGGCTTCTTACCTGCTACCTCCACATGGGAGTTAGAATTATCATTTCAATAGTCACAGTTTACTATTGGCCCTTACCTTTCCCCACCATCCTACAATCCCCGCCTTCACCCCCAACATTATATAGGCAACTGTTCATAGCAATAAATCGAGTTCCTGCTTCGACAAGACTCCCGACTCAGTGTGGTTTTTCTCCGGTGGCCAGGAGAGGTCTGAGTCGTCGGACGCTCATCTCCTCCTCAGCCCCTTGGGAGGAACCAGCGGGCCTGGTCCTTCCCTCGGCACTACCTGCCCCCGCCGGCGGAGCCCGGCACTCAATGACAATTTAATGGGTAAACAAGGGAGAGAAACACTAAAAGAAAATGAAAATCTAGGTTTTCAGGGTGAGAAGCATAGTTTCAGATAAATGCTTTGGAGTCTATCAGTGAAAAATCTCCTAATTTAAAATAAAATGAATGTTTAACAGTGGAAAGAAATAAAATCTTCCTGATCCTTTGTGAAAATTTACTGCATTTCCAAATTAAACAAATTTTTCAGGGATTTACCAATGTGTCAGTCACCCATAATAAGGCAGTAAGGAGCTCATTACGTGTATTCTGTCTTCATCACATTGGGAAGATTCAAACTATGAAATTTGACTTAATTATTCATTCCCTAAGATAGTCTACTTATTTTTGTGTACTGAAAATATATTCTGATTTATATTGACATTGGCTTTCTCCAATTATGAAAGTGCAAACCAAACTAAAAAACAGAAAGATTTTGAAGCTATATCACTCTGGGCTGCTGTGGCCCTTTTTGTTAGTGACAGATTTTGGTTTTTTCAGGATTTGTAAATATCTTTTTACACCCTTGCTTTAGCTTCCTGTGCTGTGTTACTTTGTGAAGTGTTCATGTAACGAAGAAAAATACTAGGGCAGATGGGATATGCTGTGATATAAATGTTTTGGGATGATATTTGCAAAATCCTTTAAACATAAATTTCTTCCATTCAAAATTGTCACTTAAAGTAACTTACTTGCAAAATTTCAAAACACATAATTAGTGGGCCTCATGCTCTTTGAAAATTTGCTGTTATGAGGAAAATAGTATGAATTTGATTCAGTTGAAGTGAAATACTTTTAGCTTAAACCTGTCTCCGTCTTTGGGTGATAGAGTTTGGCCCAATAAATCTTCCTACATAGTGATTTGTGTATCCTAGCCTGATGTGTACAGAAACTGTAACCTAACAGGAATACACCCTGGTGACCAAGGTACTGAGCCTCCACTAATTTCAGAAGAAGAACTTGACAACCACGCACCACCAATTGAATGGATGATGTCCATGTAACGTGCCTGCCAACTGCAGACAGCCAAGCAGACTGTTTGGGTTTTTGGGTTTCTTTTCTCTGATGGAAATATAATCTTGGTGGGGAGAGGCTGAACTCTTTTAGATCTAGAATGCTGCTTGCTTTTAGAACTGGCTTCCTGTTCAAGTCTACCTTGTAAAATTAAACTGGTCTCAGCTTCATATTCAACTGTACTTAGTTGTTTTGCAGTTATGTATTACTTTTGGAAGAAATAACAGGTCTTAGCATATTATTACCAGCTCATGTTTCTCTTATTAACTAATATTACTTTGTCTTTTTATCAATTGAAACACAGATAGCAATAACGTTCACTCTTCAGATCTTTCTTATTTGAGCCATAGTCCCTTCCAGATCCCAGAGTTTGCCAATTTATTATTTTTTTTTTCAAGAGCCCTGACAGAGTCCTATGGGTCTCTGCTCCCTATAGGACTGGGGTTACAGATAAACATGGCTGTATCCAAATGTACACATGAGTCCTTGGGAACAAACTCATAGTCTCTCAGGCCTCTTCAGGCCTTCATGCTTGCACAGGAAGTACTTTTAGTTACCGAGCCAGCTCTCCAGTCCTTATTGTAGCCTTTCTTATCACATTTCCAAGATAACTCTACTTTCCAATGGGCTTTATGAGCTTTCAGTCTTCATTTAAACTGAAATATTTCTTCTCTGTCTGAGGCAATTTTTCACAGTTCCTGAACTATTTTCAGAAGCATGAATCTTTCTCTTCCTCACAAATGAAGCATATATTTTGTTTATACGTTCAGTGAACAAAACATAAATAAGGACATTTTACTCGCAATAATCAACACCATAGGAAGTCACTATAAGGCTTTCATTGCATAATGTTCCTTTATTTGCAAGCAAAAGTGATTAAAAGTTATATTGTAGGACTGGAGGGATGTCTAGGAGGATAAGGCGCTTCTCTGTAATGCCTAACGACCCTCATCTGATTCCCCAGTACTCATGATACACAAACTGCATGCATCTGGAGTTCATTTGCAGTGCCTAAAGACACACCCATTCTCTTCCATCTCTCTTTCTCTTTCTTGCTCTCCCCCTTGAAAATAAAGTATTTTTAAATATGACATTGTAAGGTCCATTTGTTTTGCTACCTATCACCTGGCAACAAATGCATTTCACTTTATGATTAGCATTCTTCACCACAATTCTGCATAATCCTACTTGTAGCAAAACCCTCCTTGAAGGAATCCTGTCAGTTCTGTATCTGCCTCTGCATTATTCTCTTTTGTCTATATCTTTTTTTCTTTCTTTTTTTAATTTTGTTTTTTTTTGTGTTAGGATCTCACTCTAGCCCAGGCTGACCTGGAATTCATTCTGTAGTTTCAGAATGGTCTCAAACTCATGGAAATCCTCCTAACTGTCTCCTGAGTGCTGGGATTAAAGGCATATGCCACCATGCCTGGCTATTTATTGTCTGTTTCTTAATTTTGTTTCTTACTGCACAGAAACTTTTTATTTTATGTGCTTTGGACTCTTAGTTTGTTTCCATTTGTTCTGTATTTGCTTTGGAAAAACAGACCATGTGGACAGTGAGTACTTCATTTTCACATTATGTTTTGTGATCCTTTCCTTTGCATTGTGGAGAAATACATTTCTTTAGTGCATCAATTTTCTTTTTAATGATTGATTTGTTAATATTAAAACATTTTTAAATGCTTTTCTGATAACATCTGATTTGTTTCTTTTAATTTTCATTTTTATCTCTTGCTCATGGGAAACATATGCACCTATATATCCTTGGAGCATGAACTGATAGCATTCAATTTTTATAATGGTTTCTTGCTAAGGATGGTTTGCAACGTATGTGCCTTATTTATGTTTCAGTTGTTTAACTTTTCTAACTATTGTGGGATAATTTTAGTAGTCCTCTATTGTGCCTTCCCCCTTGCCTTGAGTGAAAGATGACATGTGCTTTGGTCCTTGAATTTTTCTTTTAAAATTTGTAAATGTCCACTTCATCTCTACCCTGTATGCTTTCACATTTGGCTCACACTTGAAGACTTAGGCTGAATAGGAATTTGAGGAAAGAGAGATGGGTCTGGGATTGACTGCTGTGCTATGGTGGAATACCATCTCTTAAATTTCCCCTTCATGAAGGTATTCTTATTTTGCATTCATTTTTCACCCTAATCATTTCTGTGCTCCCTGGTCTCCACTCTGTCCTAATGGTAGACTTTGATCTCCTGGTTATCAGAGTTACTGGAGGAAGCATCACCATGTCAGAGAAGAGTCCAAATGTCACCATGCTCCCCATTGAGTCAAAAGTGCCCATCACACAAAGCTCTTTTGAGAGGAATAGTTCTTATAGGCTGTGGTAGTTTGGATGCATGTCCCCCAACAGACTCAGGTGTTAACTTGGATTTTCAGCCACCTGGCTGCAGAAAATGGATCCTGGAGTACAGCCCTAAACTGCCACTGGGGTGGACCTACTTCGCAGCCTAAAGGTATGCAGAGATGTCTGAGCCCTGCCTGGGTCCCTGCTGCTGGATGTTGGTTCCCTACAATTTGTTGTACACTTGCACTGGCATTTGGTGTGTGCTGGATGGTGGTAGTTTCTCTCTCTGCTTGGGTCCGTGAAGGGGGAACAGCCTCTTCCATGATTATAAAACTACCCGTGGATCTGTAAATCTGAAACAAAACATTCCTCCTATAAACTGTGCCTGGTTTGGAGGTTTTTCCCAGTGATATGAAGTTGACTATAACATAGGCTACATATATAGTCCTTCTAGGGGCAAAGGTTCTGGGTCCTATTTAATCCACATGGTAAATGAAGATTTGAATAAGAAATTGTAATTAATTTTCCTTTCACAATAATATGATATTTAAGCTTGATATAAACACAGTATAAATTGCTTTTGTGTTTTGTGTTTTTATTTCACTTTTTCATTTTTGTTTCATATCACTAAACTGTGAACAAATGAGAAACAAGATTTACATATTTCCTACTTTCAATCCTACAGCTGAGTTCTGTAATGATAAACACATGAAGCAATGGATGGAGAATGTACAGTAGGTCTCATTCTACATTAGAACAGTTACACAATCTTTACTTTCATTCCTTCTTATTTATAAATGTATAGATAGATAAATCAACACTATGAAGATACATTAGTTCATGTAAAAATAATTACATATGAACATATGGAAAATACATAGATGCATGTACAATGAAGCATTTCCATAGATTCATTTGTTACATTTTTCCAAGGGGTGTAAAATTACATATTCATTTAAAAGATTATTATAGAATGACAGTTCTAGAGTATTCCATTCAAGGGAAAATATTCAGAGCATAGTTTTGGAATTAGTATGGCTATAAAACTATAATATAAAATGCTTAACAACATACTAAAATATATTGAGTGTAATGATACTGTATTTATATTCATTTAGGGCTTTATATTTTGACAGAGATTCTTTTATTAAATCCTCAAGGCATTCCTATGAATGCAAACTCTTTTTTTTTTTTAACAATTAGGAACCTGAACTTAGAATCTGCATGAGAAGACTCAGAAATGAATCTGAGTATCTTAACCTGGTATTAATTGTAAACAATATGGCTATGACTTTTTAAATAGAGAAGAAAACATAGCAGTTGCTGATGATCCTTTAGTTTGTATGCCTTCATGTGGTACATTTGAAGCCAAAGCAATCATAGGGAAACAGAATTTTCTATACTCATGTGTTCACAGTGGGATGCCACGTTCTAGTCAATGGTAGAAGTCCAGAATTTGGTGTGTGTATTCTTAAGAAATGAGTATAGAGTGCTACACAAACTTCCCAAGGTCAACATAAGTTTGCCTCAAATAGAAAACTTCTGTCTTTCTCACCTGTAGCTGAAAATTGAAAGGAGTGGTTCAGTTTTACTTTTTTCTTCTCTATAGCAGATCCATTGGGACTAGGAAACCAGCCCTATGTTATCTTGTAGCATCTGTCGTTTGTCTCCCTCATCCCTAAGCCAGGGAGGAAAGTGGCCCTCTGGGCACACAAACACTCTTTTCTCTAATTGATAACTTCCACAATTGTAAATAATATCCCATGGTAATTCCCTTCCTCTCCCCACTTTCCCCTTTGAAACTCCATTCTCCATCATATCCCCTCCCCCTCTCAATCAGTCTCTCTTTTACTTTGATGTCATGAGCTTTTCCTCCTGCTATGATGGTCTTCTGTAGGTAGTGTCAGGCACTGTGAGGTCATGGATATCCAGGCCATTCTATGTCTGGAGGAGCACATTGTATGGAGTCCTATCCTTCCTTTGGCTCTTACATTCTTTCTGCCACCTCTTCTGCAATAGAACCTGAGCCATAGAAGGTATGATCAAAATATTTCAGTGCTGAGCACTCCTCTGTCACTTATTCTCAGAACCATGGTGCCTTCTGAGTTATCCCAAGGTCACTGCCATCTGAAAAGAGAAGGTTCTCTAACCAAAAGTGAGAGTAGCATTAATATATGGGTATAACCGTTAAGAGAAGTGTTACTGGGCAGTTTGGTGAGCATAGTATATATACTTTTAGCCAGACAGCAGCAGACATTACACCCATAGAGTCATGACTACCCTTGTTTTTCAGCTTTCAGGTTTTCAGTATCAGGGATATATTTCCTCCCATGAAGCAGGCCTCCAGTCAAATTAGAACACAGTTGGTTTCCCCCATAACAGACTTGCCACTATTGTACCAGTTGGCTCATTTGGCCTGGATGGCCAAATATAAGGCTTGCAGTGTCCACTGTTGATTATCTTCACTGGTGATTTTGCTCTCTCCCATTAATCTGCATGCAGTGTGGCTTTTTCTAGTTTCTGTCAGCTTGTCTACATGGAGGAGGTTATCAGCTCAGTTCCAGCAGGGTTTCTCAGTTACCTTGCAACCCAAGTATGTGGACTCTTCAGCAATAGGGTCTTAACATCTCTTCCTGGTGGGAAACCAAGGGCCTCGGCAATGGCCTGTAATGTTTTGGGGGTATCAGGAACCTCCCTGGCCAACAACTCACTGGAAGGTATCCCATCCCTGGCACTGAAAATTTTCTAGTAACAATCTATGGCTCCTGAGTGTTCCATTGTCCAAAAAATGTAGGTTTCCATATTATTTATTTATATCCTCTTAGATTTTGATTAGCCCTGCCTCCACCTTTCCTTACTCAATCTCTTCCCCCCTAACCTCCCTTAGGCTTTTTAACCCCCATTAATCTGTCCTTCTACTTACATATATACAATACCATCCTATTAGGACACCCTCCCTCCTTTTTGTTCCCTTTATATCTCCTTTTTAGTTTACTGGTCTCTGCTACTGAGCTTTCTTCCTACTCACACAGAAGTCCAGTCATTTGTAGGTAGGATCCACATATGAGAGAGAACTTATGAAGTTTGGTTTTCTGGGCCTGGGTTACCTTACTTAGTATAAAACTTTCCAGATCCATCCATTTTCCTACAAACTTCATAACTTCATTTTTCTTTGCCACTGACTAGAACTGCATTGTGTAAATGTGTCACATATTCATTATCTACTCATCAGTTGAGGGACATCTAGGCTGGTTCCATTTCCTAGCTATTGTGAACAGAGTAGCAATAAACTTGGTTGAGCAAGTATCTCTAAGGTAGTGAGAAGAGTCCTTAGGATATATGCCTAGGAGTACTAGAGCTGGATAATAAGGTAGATCTATATTTAGCTGTCTCAGGAACCTCCACACAGTTGATAACAGCAAAGCACAAAACATGCCTAGGAAAGAGAAAAGCATATGTCACCTTGTTTCATCCAGAGAAGACTCAGACATGTAGCTATATGTTACCTGGAGAAGGCACACATGTAATCAGGTCTCACCTGGAGAAGACTCACACATGGAATCATGTCTCAACCAGTAAAGAGTAAGGAATCTCAAGTCCATGTCCCCAAACGTATTCTAGGTTAGGATGAATATGGATGAAATTGTTGAAAAATCAATGTTATCCTGATTACAGTGCAGCTGGTAAATCCACTCCAAGAGAGGACAGGGCTAGTAGGAGAGAGAGAGAGAGAGAGAGAGAGAGAGAGAGATTTAATTCTGTGCACAGTGATATTAGCCCTAAATGAAAATAAGAAAATTAAAGGTTTTTTTTCTTAGTTTCATATCACTGTGCTAGATAAGAGCCTATACACCCTATTTTTAGTATGTCTAATGTCTTCTGGATGAACAAAATAAGTTAAATCAACTTAAGGAAACAAACTGAAGGGATTCCAGCTGGTCACAGATCTGTTCCTTTCTTTTTATTAACTCTGTAAACAACTTGTGTTTGGAATATTTTTTTTAATTTAATTTTATCTATTTGCAAGCAGAGAGAGGCAGAGAGAATTGGTACACCAAGGCCTACAGCTGCTGCATACAAGCTCCAGATGCATGCCCTACTTTGTGCATATGGCTTTATATGGATATTAGGAATTTAACTCTGGTTGTTAGGCTCTTCAGGTAAGTACTTAAACCTCTGGACCATCTCTCCAGCCCTGGAGTAGTTTTAAAATAAAGTATGAAGTTGACGCATTGCATTATTTCTTGGATTTATCTACTAATGAAAATGATTGTAAGTGACAAGGTAATATTTAACTACTGGAAGGAGTAGACAGAAAGTCAGATTTTCTCATCTATAAATGTACATTTCAGATTTGACAATTTTTATTTGATGTAATCCATTACTATACCTCGTTTTAGTGTAAGTCTAAGAAAGCCCAGATCCTAGACATACTAAGTTCATAGTGCCAGTGCTCAATCCATTTTTAATGAATGCAAAAGTAGGAAATTCTATGAAGTGTGTAATAAATAAATAAGCACCAATTCCTATCTATCTAAAAGAGCTTGTATGTTCTGAATTTGAGTTCAAGTTGATAGAAACCAAAGCCCAAAATGAATACTACATCTACTTAGGACTGAATGTTTCACATACAAAACACCATTCAGATGGCCTTTTTTCTTCTGTCATTATTGGGGACAGGGTCAGATTCTGATTCAGGCTGACCTGTATCCCATTTCAGAACAGAAATAGCAAACTCCCAGCTGATAAGATTAAGGGTGTAGAGCAATACACACCCTTAGAGATTTTGGCTTCATGAGGGTCTCTGTTTGTTGCAATCCCCACACTTGCATACTGCATACTGGTTTTTATTGAATATGTATATTGCTCAGTTGAATTTTAGAAATTGCCTGTAAATTGCTGTACCCATCCCACTAGAATACTGAACAAAAGCCAGGTAGAAATTCTAGCTCTAAAAAACAGTCAAATGAAAAACTTTGTGGAAAGTCTCACCAGTTGAATGGATGAAGGAGAGAAACAGAATGTCTAAACTAGAAGAGCAGGTGGCAGATCTAATACAGTCCAACAAAGAGAAAGGCATGTTAATAGGAAGGTATGAATGGGAATTTCAAGATATGGAACACTATGAAAAAATAAAACATAAGAAATCAGTGTGTAGTAGAAGGAGAATAATTAAAATACAGAGGCTTAGTAGGCATTGTCAACAAAATCATAGAAGAAAATTTCCCCCAACTTGGGAAAGAAATGCCAATGCAGATACAGGAAGCATTTAGAACACCAACCAGACAAAACCTGGAAAGAACCTCTCCTCACCATGCTATAATTAAACTACTAAAAATGCACACCAAATATATATAGAGAGAGAAAAAGCAAATCACCTATAGAGGCAAATCCATCAGGAACATAGCAGATTACACAACACAAGTTCTAAAAATCAGAAGGGCTTGGAATGATGCATTCTAAGTTCTGAAAGATAACAACTGTCATCCAAGACTACTTCTTTCTGAAGAGCTACCTATCCAAATTGATGGAAAAACAAGTACATACCACAATAAAAACAGGCTAAAGGAATTTATGACAACTAAAACAGCTCTACAGAAAATACTTGAAGAAATCCTCTAAGATGAAGAGAAAGTAAAACACATCCATGAGGAAATAGGAAAAACTAAACCATACTCAAATAATACTTAAAATAAGAGAGTAAAGGGAAACCAGAAGTACTACAAAATAAGAATAGAGAGAATAAATACATACCTTTCAATAATAACTCTTAATATCAATGGCCTCAATGCCCCAACCAAAAGACACAGGCTTGCAGACTGGATTAAAAGACTGGATCCTGCCATTTGTTGCCTCCAGGAAGCTCATTGCTCAATAAAAGATAGACACTGTCTTAGGGTGAATGGGTGGAAAAGGATATTTCAAGCAAATGGACCTAGGAAATAAGCAGGGGTTGCTACCCTAATATCTGAAAGGATAGACTTCAAACCAACATTAGTTAGGAAAGATTCATAAGGCCACTTTATACTTAAAGGAACACTCTAAAAGGAGGACATTAAGATCCTAAACTTACATGCACCTAACATGGGGACTCCCAATTTCATCAAACAAACACAATTAGACTTAAGGTCACAGATAACACCAAACACAATTTTAGTGGGTGACTTTAATACCCCTCACTCTCATCAATTGTCAAGTCATCCTGGTAAAAAAAATAAACATACAGGCATCTGGATTAAATGATGTTATGGAAAAAATGGACCCAACAGATATCTACAGAACATTCTGTACAAATGCTGCAGAATATACATTTTTTTCAGCAGCACATGGAACATTCTCTAAAATAGACCATATATTAGGACACAAAGCAAATCTTAACAAATACAAGAAAATTAAAATAATTGTACTATATCTGACAACAATGGGATTAAACTACAAACCAGCACCAAGGAAAACTCTAGAATATACACAAATTCATAGAGACTAAACAGTACACTATTGAATGATGAATGGTTCATTGAAGAAATCAAAAAGGAAATCAATATGTTCATAGAATCAAATGATGATGAGAATACAACATACCAAAACCTTTGGGACACAATGAAAAGCAGTCCTAAGAGGGAAAATTTATAGCTCTAAGTGCCCATATTAAGAAATTAGAGAGTTCACAAGTATACAATTCAATGCTTCACCTTAATGCCTTGGAAAAGAAGAACAAGGCAAAGCAAAAATCAGTCAAGGGGAAGAAATAATAAATGTTAGGGAAGAAATTAATGAAATAAAAACAAAAAAATTGAAAGAATCAATGGAAAAAAGAATTGGTTCTTAGAAAGGATAAACAAGATTGATAAACCCTTAGCAAATCTGGTCAGAAGAAAGAGAGAAGAGACAAAAATTAATAAAATTAGAGATTACAAATGGCAGCATTACAACAGATACCAAAGAAATTCAGAAAATGATAAGGGCATACATGTGTCCCTGAGTTTGAAAATGTGAAAGAAATGGATGATTTCCTTGATTAATATGACCTACAAAATTAAATCAAGTTGAGACAAACCAATTGAAGAGACTTATTACAAGTACAGAGATCCAAGCAGTTATAAAAGTCTCCCAACTGAAACAGCCCAGGAGCAGATGGATTCACTGGTGAATTTTACCAGACCTTCATGGAAGAACTAACACCACTGCTTTTCAAACTTTTCCATAAAATATAAAATGAAGGAATTCTACTGAACTCCTTCTATGAAGCCAGCATCACCCCGATACCAAAACCAGACAAAGACAGAAAAAATAGAAAATTACAGACCAATCTGCCTCATGAACATGGATGCAAAAATTCTCAACAAAATCTTGGCATAAAGAGTACAAGAATATATCAGAAAGATTAATCACCCTGACCAAGTGGGCTCTATCCCAGAGTTGCAGTGATGGTTCAACATACGCAAATCAATAAATGTAATACACTATATAAATGGACTGAAGGACAAAAAAATCACATGATCATCTCAATAGATGCATAAAAGGCATGTTGCCCCCAAAACATTACAGGCTATTGCCAAGGCCCCTGTTTTCCCATGAGTAACAGGTGGTAAGGTCATACTGCTGAAGACTTCACATGTGTGGGCAGCTAGGTCCCTGAAAAATCAAGCTGGTGCTGAGCTGAAAACCTTCTCCCTGTAGACCAGCTGACTAAAAGCTGGAAAAAGCTGCACTGCATGCAGCCCTGTGGGAGAGAAAAGTCATCAGCAGTGAAAACAGTGGACACTGGAAGACTTAAGTTTGGCCAGACAGGCCAAATGACTGAACGGGTGACTGATGACTGAATAGTGGCATGTCTGCTCTGGGGAAAACCAACTGTTCTCTAATTGGTCTGGAGGGCTGCTCTACAGGAGGGAATACATGCCTGATATTGAAAATCTAATCAACATCCTATAGCAGGGGAGGTCATGTTCCTTAGGGGTATAAAGTTTGCTTTTGTCTGTCTAAATGCATATATTATTCTCACCAAACTGCCCTGAAAGCACTGCACTTAATGTTCATATTCATAAATTAATGCTACTCTCACTTTTAGTTCTCTTTTCAGATGGTGGTGACCAATGAGCTGACCCAAAATTCAACATAGTGCTGAGAAGAAGTGAAGGAGGAGTGCTGAGCACTGAAACACCTCTACCACACCCTCCAAGGCTCAGGGTCCATTGCAGAAGAGGTTGCGGAACGAATGCAAGAGCCAAAGGAAGGGTATCACTCCTTATGATGCAACTGTCTAGACAGAAATTGACCTCAATATCCATGACCTTGCAGGGTGTAGCAATACCTTCACAAGACCCGCATAACAGGAGAAAAACATGGTTACATCAAAATAAACGAGAGACTAATGGAGAGAGGGAGGTGATATGATGGAGACCTGCATTGTGAAGGGGAAAATGGGGGAGGGGAGGGCTTATTGTCTGTAAGTATAGAAGTTGTCAACAAAAAATTAAATTAAAAAAAATCATCATTTATTTTGGGCTTGACAGGTAAGTCGAAAAATTTGTAATTCACTTAACACTTGAACCAAATGTTTAATTGCTTTTAAAAATTTGAAATTATTCTAAAATGTCTGAACAAAATGTCAGGTACATATGGCACTGGCATGCCCCAGTGATAGGTCCCAGTGATATACAGATGGTAAAGAGGGTTGGCATCCCCACGTGCTCTGCTCATACTTACACATTAGTGTCTGCTGCTTCTAGAAAATGAGCTTGAACAGTGCAGGGTGGGCTCTTGGCATCACTGCTACTTTTGCAAGGCATGGAACAGTGCCTTGCACATAATAAGTGTATGACAAGTATCTGTCCACTGCACGAATGAATGAATAATAAAGGAAAATTCATTCAAGCTTCATTTCTTTCCAAAAAAAAATTGAAGAAATATGCTCGATGGAAACATCTTTGCAGCGACTTGATATTATTTTCCATGTTTGAGAATAACATTTTCTACGTTAGCACTGTCATAGAATCTCAAATTTGTATGTGCAGATGGGCGAGAAGCTGAAATTTGTAAGAAGTGATAGCGAGCCAAATCTAATGCAGCACTCCATTCCTAAAATGATTTGGGCTATAATATTTGCGCATATATTCATTTAAATATCACAGGTGAGTAGTACTAATATATATATCGACCCTCTCTAATTTAGAAATGTTAAAATTAGATAAAGATCCATTAAGCACCATGTAGGGATATGACTATCTCCTATTGCTATTAAATTTAGTTACATTTATAACATTATTATTTAACAATCCAGTTGGGCTGGACTTTCAGCACTTACAGTATCATTTAGTCTACAATATTTTACTTTAATATATAGTTTTAATTTTTTGTGATAAAGTAGGGCAAATTTTCTGGGTGTAAGTGGATTTAATTCCTTTGATTTCCATGGGTAACTTTACAAAGATACCTAAACCCATAGAGTCCATTAAAAGTTACACGAATATACAAAATAAGCACAAAGATACACTTGCCAAATCATTGTTCTTATTTTAAAATTTCATTTATCTGTGATTATACATCATTTTTGTTGGAATTCATCTTGTCAATTTCTGTCTTTCCTAATGCCTATCATTTACTTTTTTTTTCAAATGTTTAGAGCTGATTAAATGGAGAAAGTTTCTATCAGGTGAATGAAAATATCCATGAAGACTCTTGATTTGGAAGACAAAAACAAAATTTGAAATCTGTTTCATGGTTGTTTCATCTTTATTTAACCATGGACAGCACTCTCAGGCAAAATTTGGAAATAATGACCACCCGTAGTCAGCTTCACCTTTGCTGGGTAAACCTTCAGGCCAGACACAGTTTATAGGAGGAAGAGAATTTATTTCTAGCATACAGAGTATGGAAAGTTCCATAATGGTGAGAGAAGCTGGTCCCCTTTCACAGGTGCACACAAAGAGGAATACCACCACCAGGACCATAAGCAAGCAACACTCTGGGAAAAACCAGGCAGAGCTCAAGCACTCTGCATATCTTAGGCTGTAATTCAGAGTCCCATTCATGGGTGCCTTTCGAGTAACCATGGCTTTCTCATACTATCAAATACACTTGGGTTATGCTATGGTCTAAATCAGAAATGTCTTCCACAAGCTCATGGGATTGAGTGTTTTGTTCACAGATGGTCACACTGTTTGGGGAGGTTGTAGAATCCATAGACATGGGTCCTAGCTGGCAGAGGTGAGATGCTGGAGGCAGGTCTTCGAAGGACGCCACTTCTCTTCCTGTTCTGAGCTCTTTGCTAGCTGACCTGAGCCACATGAGCCAGTTGCCGTGTTCCATTGCTGGTGCTGTGGACAGAGTCTCTCCAGCTGCCGTATGCTTTTCTGGCCATGATGAGCTGAAATCCCCTGAAACCAGAAGTCAGAAAAAACCTTCCTCTCTTAATTTGTTTATGTTAGGAACCTTGGTATAGTAACCAGTTTAGATTAAGCATGTCATATTTTCCTATAGAGGAAGTGGTCTAGGACAAGCATCAACGCCAACACCTAAGCTACAGTAAAGAGTTTATTTTTCATAGCCAATAAAAAGGAGAAATGAAAAAATTATTACTTTTTTCTTATTAATCCAATGCAATAATTTACAATTCATCTGTGAGTGTCCATCTCCATATTTTGCTTGTGTATGTGCATGGAATGTGGTGTGTGTGTACTGTGGGGTATGCATGCATAGGTGACCTCGCCACCTGTTGCAGTTACCTTCTCGTTGCTGAGAAAAATACCGACCAGCAGCAGCTTGTGCAATGAAAGGGTTTATTTCAGGGAAACTCCATCTAGGAAGAAAAAGAAGCTGTCTCACTTCAATATATCCATAGCAAATATTCAAAAGCCAAAACCAGCACACACTAATACAGACCTCAAAGTGGCTTTCTACACAGTCAGCAGGGCTGGGATCAAGATCCACCCTCAGTGACACGCTTCTTCCATCAGGGCTCTGCCTGCTGTAGACTAAGTAGGAAGCCTAGTCAACCATACCTGAAGCTATGGGGGACACACATTTATATTCAAACCACTACATTCTGTCCCCATACACTCAAGAATATCTCACAATGCAAACTACACTCAGTCTAACTTCCAGTCTTATCTGATATTCAAAATAGTCTCTTGACTGTGAGCCCTGTAAAATAAAAACATGAGTTACAAATTTCAAACACAAAATGGCACAGAGTGAACATCCCATTGCAAAAAGAAAGCATAAAAAAGAGACTGGACTGATGTAAAATCAAATAAGCAGCAAGCAAGCTTCAAACATCTGCAGTTCCAATTCCATCATTTATAAGGAACATGAGGTCTCTGGGTTTCCAGTTCACCCCTCAAACTGTGCTGCTAGGGAAATCTCCAACCTGATCTGTCAGCTCTCCATGACATCCATTCCACAGCATTGGTATATACAAAACTTCTTCAGGTCTACACTAAACTGCTCATCATCATAGCTCCATACAATGGCCTTATTGGGTCTCCATACATGGAGTTAAACCCTGTTTCTCATTGCCACACCTCAGCAGCTCCTGGAACTGGTTCATCTTCATTATCCACTTTCCTGCATTTTTCATGTTGCCACATCCAGTACCAGGAGGGCAGCATAGCCAATATTTTTAAATCCAGGGGGGAGTAAATCTTGACCTTCAAGAGCAAAATACTCTTTCTTCCATCAGTTCTCTTAAAAAATTAAAAACTGCATTCTTACTAGCTTAAGCCTTCCATGAGTGACTTTTTCCCATCAAGCCATATCTTTTCCACTGTCCCAATGTAAAACAGTTGGTCTATGTTTGATGGTAGTAATCTAGCAATTGCAATTTAAGTAACCCCAAACCAGTCTCTGTGGGTATAACTTCAAACTTTATAGAATTTCTCCTTTGATAAACTGTGCATCTATTACACCTTTCTTTTCTATACTTCAGCCAAGCACACTAGTCCATTACTTTTAAATTCAAACTTGATCAAATTCTCAGGGCACAGATGATGTACAACTAGCCTTTTAACCAGTGGACCAGTTTCAACAAAGTTCTCTTCTTCCCCTTTGAAGGTTCATAAGACAAGTCTTCACAGTCCATAATTCTCTCTGCATTTAGCATTTTCAAACTACCAGGTATCCCATAAATGTCTGCTTACACTGCTGCAAGGCTTCTCCAGGACAAAGTGCCAAATCCTTCCATATATTTCCCACAAATACATTTTAAAAAAATCTACAAGTTGAGATTCATAACAGCCACAACTATACTTCTTGGTACCAATTCTCTGTTGCAATTACCTTGTTGTTGTTGGGAGAAACACTGACCAGAAGCAGCTCATGGTAGGAAAGGGTTTATTTCAGGCTTACTGATTCTAGGGGAAGCTCTATCATGGAGGAAGAAGCTGGCTCACTTCCCTTCATCCACAGCAGAGAGATGAAAATCAGTACCAGCAAGCATGAACAGCCAGAGCTCACACTGGTTCTCTACACAGCCAGTAGGGCCAGACTCAAGATCTGTCCTAGTGACATATGCATTCCTAGGCTATATGAGTTTTATTTTAGCCTGTGATACATACCAAGACCCTGTCTCAACACAATTTAACATACAAAGATACAGAAGAAAATTTTAAATGCAAATAAAGCTATTTTTATTACATTTTGTACCTCATTGCTAAGTTGATTTTCTTTGGCAGAGGCATGTGTTAATTTTCTTCTGAGTCCATACATTTCAGCTTTCTTAAATACCATGGCAAAACAGCTCAACTTCTGACTAGGCATGACTTTTCCACCTCCTTTTTCAGAGCTTCTGAGGGAATGAGAAGAGGAAACTGTGTGATTGATAGTTTTGTAAGTCTCCCAACTGTCAGGATAATTTGCAGACATACTAGTTTTACAGATTGTCCATTACCATACTCTCAATGTGGCCTTGACAAGGGGTTTATTTTCAGAGGTTCATTGCCTAAACTGCATCTTCTGTGAGAACAATTATCTGTATAATTGGGGCTGGGAAGAGGATTAGGGGAAAACCAAAGCAAATAACTCCCATAATTGAAAGTGGCACTTTAGAGCCAGAATATAAGATATCCATAAGCACGGCTATACTGAAACTTTATCTAAAAAACTTAACCAAACTCACATTTCCCTTGCACTGCCTGCACAAAGCATGACCAAGGAATAGTGTTCTCTTGGATAATTACTTTAGTTTTTATCACTATGTGCACTTACATGTGCATACTTGTGTGGGAGGGATGTTTATGCATTTGGTGGATAACTTGTTTTTCTAATGTGGATTATACAAGCCAAGCCAAGCAAAACACACAGTTAGCAGATAATTTTTTTTTTTTTTTTGCCAGCTAATGAGAGAGTGTTCCCCATGAAAGCACTATATTGCACTTTTTCTTGATACAAGTTGTGTTTCGGTTTTACTATTTTTAGAATCCCAGTTGGTCTATAAATTATCCTACATTGGCTTTGGATTTTGATGCTGAACTTTTGAAAGCAGTTGCCTTTATACAATATTTGTTTGAAGTAACACTAAAAAACCAGAAAAAGACAACAGCTGGGTGTGGTGGCGCACACCTTTAATCCCAGCACTCGGGAGGCAGAGGTAGGAGGATGGCCATGAGTTCAAAGCCACTCTGAGACCCCATAGTGAATTCCAGGTCAGCCTGGACCAGAGTGAGACCCTACCTCAAAAAACCAAAAAAAAAAAAGAACTGGTAATTTTTCAGATTTTGCTGAGAGTTTTCCAGGCCTTTGAAATTTTTCCTTAACACTTGAATCCAAAACACTGAGGACTTCAAAGGCCATGAGTCAATAGGCAAGTTAAGTTTTAAGGATTATGCCATGATACATCTCATGCTAAGCATCATAGACTCCATACGCACTTTGAACTTGGTGTGTTTCCCATACCTATGATCAGACCTTTACTTTCAGTTTGCTTTCTTATGTTTATTTCACTCTTGCTCTCATCTCATGTGGCTGGGAAAGTTGTTCTCTTCCACTTGGGCCTTGGGTCAGGGTTTGACTGGAATTGGAGCCTAGAAAATGGGAGGTTCCCACCGATGAGGAATGTTCACACTGCAGCAGTGATGCTACAGCAAGATTAGAGGATCACAGCCTCTTTTCCTCAGCCCTGGGTACCAAGCCAGAGGCAAGAATTCTGTAATAAACCCCAAATTGTATTAGATAATCTAAATGAAACATATAAAAATGTAGAAGATGGGCTGGAGAGATGGCTTAGCGGTTAAGCGCTTGCCTGTGAAGCCTAAGGACCAGAGTTCGAGGCTCCATTCCCCAGGACCCACGTTATCCAGATGCACAAGGGGGTGCACGCGTCTGGAGTTCATTTGCAGTGGCTGGAGGCCCTGGTGCACCCATTCTCTCCGTCTCTCTCTCTCTCTCTATCTGCCTCTTTCTCTGTCACTCTCAAATAAATAAAAATAAAACAAAATTTTTTTTAAATGTAGAAGATGGATATACTGAGCCACAGATTAATTTTGCTAATTTGAGGAGCTCTATTTTTATTATTTTTTTTAAAAAAATTGTTTCTTTGTCTAGCATGCTTTTGTAAGAGTTAGAGACGGGATTACATGGGCTACCTAAGAACTTGTTTTAATTAGCTACATAAACTTCATTGGGGTGTGTAAATAATATGTTCCATGGCTCTTCCTCATGCTTTTAGAATAAAGTGCTAATTGCTTTTAGAAGATGGGCATCTGAAAATAAATATGAAAAAAATACAACAGAAATAAAAAAACATTATATTCAGTAATTTAGGGAAATAAGAACTTCAACATTTCAGTGAAATATATGAGAAGAATGAAAATCCTTACACCCCTAAATAATACTAAAATACCTGGGCTTAAAGTATATTTCTTCTGAGATTTACCTTAAGATTTTCATTGGGTCATTTTAAATTTAGACATTCTGAATTTTTACAAATTTTCAAAATATTAGAGAACTCAAAATTTTGGAAAATAATTTTTCGGTAGATACAGTGACAGAAGAAACTGTTCCTCAAAGAGAAAAACTCCAGAAATAGGAAAACAAACACACAGAAATACTACAAATATACCAATGTGTGTGTGTGTGTGTGTGTGTGTGCGTGTGTATAAGCCAGAGGATGACCTAAGGTGTTATTTTCAGAAGTTTTGCCTACCTCCTTTAAGACAGAATCTCTCATTGGCACAGAGCTCACCAAATAGTCTAAACTGCCTAATCAGCAAGCCCCAGGGAACTGTCTGTCTCTTCCTGTCCAGTGCTGGAGTAACTGGTGTGTGTCACCACATCCGCCAGACATTTTAAAGTTGGTTCTGAGGATCTAACCCAGGTGCTCAGTCTTTCAAGGCAAGCACTTTTCTTATGGAGTTATCTCCACAGCCTCATATAGAGCAATTTTCAAAGTAAGGATAAATCACCAAAAAAAGTTTAGCTTTAGTTGGCATTTTCCTTTTAGAAAAAGATATAAATGTGCAACCTGAAACAAATTTTCACTAACAACGATTACATTCTTCTTTTTTTTTAAAAAAAATTATTTATTTAGTTGAGAGAGAGAGAGAGAGAGAAAGAGGGACAGAGAGAATGGGCATGCCAGGACCTCCAGCCACTAGAAATGAACTCCAGACGAATGCGCCCCTTGTGCATCTGGCTTACACGGGTCCTGGGGAATCAAACCAAGGTCCTTTGGCTTTGCAGGCAAATGCCTTCACCGCTAAGCCATCTCTCCAGCCCAGTGATTACATTATTTATGTGGCATTTAGATCTTTGATTATTTTTATCATTTGAGAGATTCAGGTATATATAGGTCACACTTCTAAGTGATTACGGAGTAATGAGGTCACTGAGTTGTTCAAAGTTTAAATTAACCACATCAATCTTGTGCTTGTAGATTACATATGACATAGTCTTAATTGTGTATCAGGCTTTTTATTATCATTCAAAATTTTTGTCACCCTTGAGGCAGATAGGAGGGAGAGAGAGAAGGAGAAAGAGAGAGAAAGAGAGAGACCGAGACAGAGAGATAGGCATCAGGCCTCTAGCTACTGCAAACAAACTCCAGATGCATGTGCCACCTTGGGAATCTGGCTTACATTGGTACTGGAGAATCAAACCTGGGTCCTTAGGCTTCTCAGGCAAGCACCTTAATCATTAGGCCATCTCTCCAGCCGAAACCATCTTTAACAAAAATGAAAGCTGTCTTCTTTGTATATGTAGACCTGAAAGCTTGTGGTTTCTTTTTATAAACAAACTGCAATCTTTTATTAAAACTCAACTTGCTTAGCATATGTATGCATGTGTGTGTGTGGGGGGCGGGGGTTACGTGTGATATGGCATGCATGTGTAGGTCAGAGGACAACCTCAAGGTTCACATGCTCCTCCTTCTGAGACAGGGTTTCTTGCCATCAAAACCATGAACTTCAGATTGCATCAGTCTTTACATGGTTTCTGGGGAAACTGAACCTCAATTCAGGTCAGCAGGTTTTGCAAGCAAGTATCTTTGTCTGGTGATCCATCTCTCTAGATGTGATGTGTTTTTTTTTTCTTTTATTTTTGAGGTATTAAATGAAGTATGGCTAATTTTAAAGAAATTGGATAAAAAATGTAAGAATGGAAAATTTTATTAGTTACTCCTTTGAAATTTTTCTCACAGAAATACAATGTAAGATGTAAGTAATATTGAGACTCACTAGAGAATCAAAGTAGTAAAAGTGCAATTTATGGTGAAATGGATGAAGTATAATTTGAAATTTCTCAGAAAAAAAATATATGAGGCATGGTGACTTTAAATCCAACTCTTCCAATAAAGCATAATTTTTATAGCCTCACTGCATAGATCATTTTAATAGATCTCAAAGACACAGTTTGCATTTTAAAAAGTAGATTTTAATAATTGCTATGTAAAGTAATGGTGGTGAGAAATTATTGAGCAAGTATTAAATCCTACACACTGTTTAAGCACTCTACATGATCTCAAATTTAATACTCATGTTAGCTATGTAAAGGGAAGGATTTTTATTCCCATCATTTTATATGTCGGGAAACTAAGGTAAACGATATATGAATGATTGTCCTAGGATATTAACAGGTTATAGGAGGCATACCTCAAATGGAGACCTCAGTCCAGCAGATTTCAGAGCCTGCGGTCTAAACATAAAATTACTATATACATTACTGACATCCTATTTTATAAGCCTCTTATATGATTTAAGGTCACAAACATGGGCACAGTGAGTGCTAAAACAATGGTTGTTACATGATTGAGCCTATGCTTAAGTGAAAATAAAATCTAAACTTTATTCATAGGAATACTGTGATGTGATTCATATCAGTAATGAAAGTGTTCATAGCACTTATTGTATGTGAAATGTTATTTGTTCAACACAACGTGCTGTGAAGTGTGCATTTCTATGCTCACTCTATGTTTTCCTTTCTTAAAAAATATCTTATTATTTATTTGACAGAGAGAGAGAGAGAGAGAGTGAGAGAGAGAGAGAGAGAGAGAGAGAGAGACAGGAGGGCAGATAGAAAAAGAGAGAATAGGTGTGTCAGGGCCTCCAGCCACTGCAAATGAATCCAGATGCATGCACCACCCTGAGCATCTGGCTTACATGGGTACTGGGGAATCAAACCTGGGTCCTTTGGCTTTGCAGGCAAGCACCTTAACCACTAAGCAATCTCTCCAGCCCTCATTCTACTTTTTGAATGGAAAAACTCAAGCTCAATGGTATGACTTTGTCCATGTGACTGCTGCATTAGGTAGCACAGTTAAACTTGAGTCAAAGCACTCTAACTACAAGTGTAGACTTCATTCTAGGATACGCAGGGGCCATGAGAGTCAGTCACACTCAATTTATCATTTTCACTTTTCCTGACCCCCTTTTTTATTTTTGGCTCTACACATACTAACTTCAGAAGAAAAAGATTCTTTAACCCTCCTTGTAGAATTCTATGGCATCACATTTATTTTATAGACTGAGTCATTATATCATTGCTTTGTGAGGCCTCCTCTGCTGCTCAGAAGCCCAAAGCTATTCTGTGAATATGATCATGCCCTATATATAAACCATTCCTTTGAAAATTAGATGAGTGGTAACCTTATTAATATTTCATGCACTCAATCCTGTTTGAATTGATAATGTTGCAGAAATTTTCATGTGAGATAATGTAATATAATATGCATAGAGAGAAAGTAGAACTGTAAAGAACAAAACTTAGTTATAAGTAGGGACACTTCTTACTTCTAACCTCAGTTCATGAGGACTTAGATGTACTCACCCTCCCATATTACTGAATAAAGCATCTTCATCTGCTAGAGAAGACAAATATCTAGGATTTCGCTTCTCCATAGCTGCATACAGGCACTCTGAACCTCATATCTTCCAAGCGTACTGGGATCTATTCACCAATGTAGGGCCAGCAGCGACACAAGAAGAGCTGTATCAGCAAGATGATCACACGGTTTTCAATGCTGGGCAGCACCATAGAAGAGCCAAAATGTGTGGATTTTCATATTAGTTGAAATATCTGTCAGTGTCCTTATAGATCATTATTAAGGGGGCTTCTTTATATAAAGTGCAGGTACAGAACTCCATTCTCCTGAAAGGCATGCGGTGTGCAATCTTGATCTCACTGACTCTCCTATGATTCCTGCCCTGGGAACGGAGAGAAGAGCACAGAGAGGTTCTCTCTCAACTCTTTGCCCTCTGCCATCTTATAACACAGACACCAACCTTGGCCCCTTTCCCCAGTCTTTGATGAATGCTTTTCACATCTTTTCTGGTGGGTTGAACTTGGGCTTTTAAAAAATCTGAATACAATTCATTAATTTTTGTATTATCTTGGACTTGTTTCTACAAGAGCTCCTGTTCAAGCCCATCCAGTTATCCTACATATTGAGCTTCTAACATCCAGATAAAAGAAGGAGTCAGCCTCTGAGAAATAGAAAGTGAGATGAAACTTATTTTTTAGGAGTTTTTTGAGGTAGGGTCTTGCTCTAGCCCAGGCTGACCTGGAATTTACTATGTAGTCTTAGGGTGGTCTTGAATTCATGGAAATCCTCCTACCTCTGCCTCCAGAGTTCTGCGATTAAAGGCATGTGCCACCACATTCAGTAAGATGAAACTTTTTAAATATTTGAAATGTATACTTAAAAAATTCTTGATACCCCAGAAATGTAATTTATAATTATATATATTTTATTAATTTTACAGAATTCTCATTTGAATTACAAAAGTATTGTCAAAAATAAATACTAGTACAATTATATATTTCCTACAAATTATAAAAATTTCATATACAAAATGTTTAGGAAGTGAAAAACTAAGTCATTGTTCTTCCGGCCATATTTATCTGGGATCTGGAGAGTCGAACACAGGACCTTAGGTTTCACAGGGAAGAGCCTTAAGTGCTAAGCAATCTCTTCAGCCCCACATATTCATTTTTTATGTTATATCTTTATGTACTCTTCAACTTATGTAAGTTTATCCTATTCTTATAAGTGAGGTACCATATTTACTAGTGAAAAAATAGTGGAAATTTTCATGTGCTATCCATAGTTAGGCCTCCATGATGTTTGAATTTTAATGTCATAAACAAGAGGATTGAAAGAAGAAAGAGTACCTTCAGTAACTCTTTCACAGACAGGTAGATAGTAGACTTAAGTGGAAGACTAGATTGCCAAGAACATTAATGATCTCCAAGATGGATACCTTGATGGGATGGTGAGTTCATTATCAGAGCAAGGATCTTAGGGCCAGGTTCCTAGTGTGTAATGTTTCCCAATACGATCATTAGTTTGTTAAATTATTTTAGGGCTTTAAATTTGATGTCTTGCTTTAGAGAAAAAAAATCTACTTTGAACTCTATATTCACTATGGTCTCCTGAATACTTAGGGCAGTCTAGGGCTGCTACAAATAAGTATTTAATATCATCCAAAGCTCATGAGTTGAAAGTTGGCCCCTAGTTTGTGACACTCTTTCAAGATTGTAGAGTACTGAAGGGATGTAGTCTAGTGGAAGGAAGTGAGTTCACAGGGGACTAATGCATTGGGACTCTGAACCCTGCACTTTCTCTCATATTTTGGGCAACCATCATGAGGTGCCCATGTTTTTCCAACGTGCACTTCTGCTAAGTGGTGGACAATGCAGAAGGACCACTGAATTTAAGACTGTAATCTCTGAAATAATCAACCAAATTAGACCTTTCCTCTTTTTAAGTTGTTTGCTTCAGGCATTATTTATAGTGGTGAATGCAGATTATAATTTGTCATAAATGTATGGAATATAATAAATTACAACTAAAGATCCATGTTTTTCTATGTTTCTCCTATTGCCTGGAAGCTACATGGCCATCAATTGGTGCAGAGTACAAGCAAGGGAGCAGGTCAGATAAAGATTGCCTTTTACCTACTAAGCAGCATGATGTCATTCCCTGGGGAGTTCAGGTAAAAGGTCAAATACAACCCTTCATTCCTAACTAAGGGGGCATTTCCTTGTGACCTTATCAAGTTCAGTTATAAAGAAGAACTTATGTATTGAAATTATTTCTGTTTAAAGGCTGAGATGTCCGTGGGGGAGTCATTAGCACAGTGTCCTAAACAGTTAATTTTTCCTTTGTAAGGCACATCATAAAGTTATGTCCCTGGTTTTATTGTGGGTAATGGACTGCTGTGCCTGATTGTGGCCCATGAACTATGCCAGAACATATTAGCACTTAGGAGGAAACAACTAATGCAGCCTCTGTAACTCCCAGCGAGACGCATTACTGAATTAAGACAGTAACAACTGGATTTTGAACACTGTGACCTGACAGTTTGCATCCTAGTTAATGAAACAGATAATTTCACCTTTTCAGTCATTTTTTAAAGTTCCTATTTTATCTTTCAATATTTTTATCAGAAAAAAAACATTGACCATTTTTTAAAATACCTTTATTCTTTAAAGCCTGTTTCTATTGCTAAAATTTTCTTTTCATGGATAAAAGTCCATGAGCTTTAATGAACCGTACTTTATCCTGAACTTCAGTGAGGCACAATGACATTACGCATGAATCACTTGGTAATGTTCAGTTATCATTGGGTTGTTATTGCCTCAATATTAAAGGCGAAACTTCAAATGCATGCAAGAAATCAGTTTTGCATTCTAATAATACTATGCTTATAATGCTCAAAAATAAGCTTGGGAGTTGATAAGTGCCACTGGGAAATAGTCATTAAAATACATGAGTACGTGGTGCTGGAGTAGGATTTTGACACAAGTTCATTTGCTTTTCTGTGCATCTCAATGTTCCAGGGCATGTTACAGTCAGTTTAATTCATGTATGGGACCCAGAGAATGTGAACCTTTTGATCAGGTAACTGCAGATGGTTGGCTCTGCAAGATTCCCACCACGTTCCTTTCCACCAATGATGAAAATAACTTCTGAGGTCTCAGCTCCTATCTGTGTATGGGAAGAATAAAACCTCTTGTAGGTCCTAGTCTCCATGATGTTCAAAGGCTCTCCAGTTATGCCCCTGCTTTCAAACTTCATCCTCACTTTCAATGTGATGGTATGCATTTATGGAAATATTTCAAAACAATTTCTATCTTTCTCTGAACTTCAAGATTTCTTTTGAGGGGGTACCAAATTTCTTTATTTGAAGGAATGGTACAAATTAAAGACCTTAAGCAGATGTTTTGGTACAACTTTTAGAAAAGGTAGCCCCAATGTGCATACACTGCCTAGGTGAACAGGGGAGTCACTCCATGGCTTTGGAGAAGTCAGTTTAACTCTCACCACTGTCTCCCAGGGTGCGCTTGTCAAAGAGGTATTCCACCATGCCAGGTTCAGGGGCTCACATCTTGCAAGTTGGTTACATGATCACCCAGTTCTCTGATGGATTTCACCTGCTCATTCAGGTAATGCGTCTCAATGAAGCCTCACAAGTGGGGGTCATTTTTCTCAGTGGCCAGTTTATGCAGTTCCAGTAGTGACTGATTCACACTTTTTTCCTAGTGTAATGCACACTCCATTGAGTTCAGCCCGCTTTCCCAGCCATCATGGTCTGGTTTCTACCTGCAGGAGGATTCTGTCGCCTCGCTGGTTCTGTAGCTCCATCAGCTTCTCAGCGTGCTCCCTCTCCTCATGAGACTGGTGAAGAAAATATCTGGCAAAGTTCTTCAAAGCCACATCATCATGGTCAAAGCAGTAAGACATGGACAGATAGACATAGGAGGAGTACAGGTTGATCTGGCGGTTGATGGCAGCCTCCGAGTCCTGGTGGTAGTTCTGGTGCACCTTCGAGGGGGACATGGTGGTCATGGTGACGGCTGGACCAGCGGTGCCAGAGCTGCTGCGGCGGAGGCCTGGGGGTGATCCGAGGATGCTGCGAGGTGGTGGCGAAGGGCTCTGACTTTGAGCGGCCGGCTGGGGTGCGGGTTCGAGTGCTGGGTTCTGTTCAAGCACTGTTGAAGCTGGAAACCTCGGCGACTCGGTGAAGAACGTCTCTGAACTTCAAGATTTAATGTTCAACCTTGAACTTTATTTTCTGCAAACCACTGTATATGTGAATCTTACTTCCACCCAGAACCCGAGTAACCTCACTGTGTGTTATTTTGACTATGTTCCAGAATCCAGTGGTTCAAGCCCTGGGCTCTCCACACGTGTGAAGATTTCTTATGCAATATACAAGGAAGTTTGAAAGATTGGGAGAAATGAAAGCGCTGGAAATTACAAGCACCAGATTGATTTGATGGGAGAAAGTTTGACGTACAAGGTTGCAAAGGGCAAGAGAAAACCACACACTGAACAGCAGAAAGTGAAAACCTGCTGGTTACATTAATATTTAGAAATCTAACGTACAAATGGGCTTAGTATAGGAGCTCTGAAAGATTACTTTAATTTCATCACCTGAATTTTAATTTTCTGAGCTTCTCTGGGGAACTGGGGTGATATCAAAAACAGTGAGGCTATGTGAGGTGCTGACTCATGCATGCCGAACTGTATATTATTAACTTTAATAATCTTTGAGATGAAAAGAAAAAAAAAAGTAAGGCAAGGCTCTGACATTTCATTTTCTGAGAGAAAAACATGGATGTATTATCCTTATTTCATATGAGTTTATAAAAGTCAGGTTCTAATTTGTGATAGGTGCACACTGCCGCTGGAAGTGTAGATTATGTACATGTGGCATGCTTTATCAAAAAGGATTTCAAATAGAGGACACATTGATTTGTAGGGAGCTGACTGATAGAAAGGTGTTATTTTAAAATATCTTTTCATGCAAAGGCAGAATCTGGGTAAGCCTACTTGTTTCCGTGGCTACAGAACCTGCTCTGTCACTCACAGATGTTGCTGTCACCATAGGGAAAGCACACTCCTTTACAACAAATCAAACAGAGTTGGAAGTCATTATGCTGCAATAGCAGCACCGGGTATAGAGAGCAGGGACTACTGACTTACATGCATTGAGCAGGTGCGTAACTAAATGAGGCCCATCAGGCACCATGCGCATCAGATGCTCTTCTGAGGCCACTGCAACAGAAGGCTATCTGGTGTTCTTTAACATAACCACGCCAATTCTCCCACTTCTTCAAATAATGCATCCAATGTGATCTGTGAGATACAATGATGGGATCTTCAGCTGTTGAGTGGAATTTTTTCTCTATAAGAAGGGATCACTGCAGTAGATTGCTGTTCTGTCTGCTATGATTGGGTTTCTTTTCCTTCCATGTAGCCTTCCCTGCGGAAGACGAGGTCACCTTACTCTGTTGAGCTTGAGCATGACCACCCTGTTGTAGTGGGACAATGGAATGTAAATGTTGATTAAATGACCCATTGTCAGTTTTCTGGAATGAGAAAACATGGTGCAGACTCTGGGTCAGGTAAAAGCACATTATCAGTACATCCAACCAGATTTTCTGTGTATCACTGAGATGTGGGACTCATGTGTAACTTCAGTATATGCTATTTATTCTGAAAACAAAAACAAACCAAAAAAAACAAAAAAACAAAAAAACAAAACAGACATTAGCAATAGGAATGGGCTTCCAAAACTCCAGTGCAGGCCCTGGCTCTAAAAATTGTGTGACTCACAGGTGAAAAAAAATTATATATATATAAAATCTCAATTTAGAGACATGGGAATACCTTTGGGAAATAATTTTTTAATGAAGAAAAGAAAAGAAATTTTTCAGTAAAGTAAAATGTAGATGACATCCCTAAATTAAATAGAAAAATACACTGTTGGTACATGAGTTTCTTTTGGATGCTTTCTTTTATGTGGTAATATAGTAGATGACCACAGAAGAAAGTGTCTGTTTACAACATTTTGAGTTTTAGAAACTTGGACACTTGCTGTGTTGTAAGCACTATTAATTCTCCTCTAATCTTCTAAGAGAAAACACATTCTTTGAGGAACAATTTCAAGAAAAAAGCAAGACAGAGTTTTCCCTTTGTAGACTTTGCTAAAACTCATTAGAAAGGGTATGGTGAAAATCCAAAAAACCTCTGAGTGGCCCAGGAACAATTAAGCATGGAAAGAGGTTGCACATTGACTGTCCTGTTGAGAACTTGTAGGCTCAAAGTAGCAGCAACCAAAAAGGGGGATAGGCATGCTAAAAGTGGAAGAGATGGGAAGAGGCACCCCAAAATCAAATATTGTACTCTAGTACAAAACTCATTACCTTCTCTGTTCCTATACGACACATGCTTGTGTGTGTGCATACACTAGTGTGTGTATGTGTGTGTGTGTGTGTTTGTCAATTCTAGGCTGACTCCAGGGAAGTCTTTTCTTTTCACACATATCCAGTGTCTTTCTATGCACCCCTGCAGGAAATAATCTTATGCTTCCTACATATAATAAAGGTACCAGACTTTAGTAGATGTTGCTAAGATCCATTTTATTCTTCAGAATGCTGACCCCTCCCACCTCATAGGGGCTTTTAAAGGTTGAAACATGAGGTTGTACTGGGGAACTGTCCACAGCATCCCCACTTCATAGCAAACTCAAGGTACCTATCTATAGTCTGAACTCATGGCTGTGGAGTGAGGAATGCGAATCTTTTGCTTCCTTAAGTCCAATGGGAAGAACATGATGTGCCAGAGATCACCTGTGGGTCTGTGTTGAATCTGAACGTGTTCTGCACTCCTGTGCCGTTTTTCCCTGGCTTTATTTTTGCTTGTGTCTTTCTTCCTTTGAAATTGATGGGCTTCATGAAAATTTATTCTTAATGAATTGCTTGCATAAGAATCCTAATTTCAAAGCATGTTCTGGGGACCCTAATCTAAGACATGCTGTCAAACTCATGTGTGTTGGAATTTGCACTGGTTCTGGAAATGACAATTCAAGTAATATATACAATTCTCAGGAGAAGCCCAAAGGTCAGCATTTATTGCGATTTATAAGGAAACCAGGGCCTTATGCACAGTAGCAGCTGTTGTACCCATGAGCTTCTCCCCCCGCCTGAGCCATGCTCTCTGTCTTCAGTGAGAACAGTCATGGTTGCAGTAGCCCAGGTCCTGACAACATGGATCAGAACTACAGGTACCTTGGATGGTCTTGCAGTAAGCCTTGTCTTTGTTCTCATAAGTCTGTAAGACACTAGGGAGACCAGTCACACCAGCATTAGCCTATGTTGGCTAATATTGCAACCTTTCACAGGGATTATAAATCAATTGTCCCATAGTAGACATAATTTATAACAATATATTTGGAGATTATAATTTACTCATGATGGCATTGACATGAGGTTATATATTGTAGCCTTTTCCTGAAATGTCTTATCCAATTAAGAAAATAAAGCTAATTTTGGACTGGATAGATGCCTCAGCAGTTAAGGCACTTGCCTGAAAAGCCTACCAACCCAAGTTCAATTCCCTAGTACCCATATCAAGCCACCTGCACTAAGTGACGCATGTGCCTGGACTTAGCTTACAGTAGGTAGAGGCCCTGGTGTGCTGTCTCTATCTTTCTCTCCTTGCAAATAAATAAGTAATAATATTTTAAGAAAATAAACCTAAACTGGAGTTTCTTCTGATATAGAGTTTTAAAATATGTCAGTACAGTTCAGTTGGTATAGATTTTTGAAATAAGTTAGTATAGCTCAGTAATTTGTGTGCTGTCTCTTCATGGTGTTTGTTGTGTTTCTAGATAATGTTCAGTTCTATTTCACCCAATTAAGGATTATTTCTTTGGGTCCTAAGACACCAGCTGTGGTTATTTGGTCACACAAAGCAATGATCCAATACCAGCATTCTTCAATAATTTAAAGATGAGAATTCCTAGTTCCTAAAAAAACTGATCACATATATTATACAAAATCCTCTCAGCCTTTTGAGAACATATTTTTTTCTCTGACATATAGCAGAGACATAAAAGTGCATTTTAAAGTAATTATAAGTTGTGCACATTGTAGTTTTTGTCTTTTATTTCTCTTTAATTTTGGAGAACTGAACACATGAGCTCACAAGAAACAAGTTGAAGATAGTAACAATAAAATATTTGCTAGCTAGCAACAAGAAAATGATCAGAAAAAGATAAACATCTGAAAGGTGATTAATATTGAGAATATAAGAAGATGTGAAAAAGCCAAAGAACAAAATATCAATAAATATGCAAACAGAATGAGCAGACACTCTTCAGAACATGAAGTACAGCTAGCCTATGTATCCATGAAAAAAATGTTTAATGCCAGGCTGGAGAGATGGGTCAGTGGTTAAGGCACTTGTTTGCAAAGCCTAAAGACCTGAATTTGATTCCCCACATAAAGCCAGACAGATGCACAAGGTGGTGCATGCATCTGGAGTTCACTTGCAGTGGCTGGAGGCCATAGCTTGACCATTCTCTCTCTCTAGCTGCCTTTCTCTCTTGCACACACTTTCTCTCAAATAAATAAGTAATTTTTTAAAGTATTTAATGTCCTTATAGAGAACATGCCAGGAAACCATGCTGGCAGACCTGCTATGTTAGAAGACATGTTGAACAACAACTTATTGGGAGGCATTCCATTCCTAGCACTGAGATTTATCTCTAAAAACTCATTGCTTCCGAGTGTTAATCTTCATAAAATTATTTAAAATATAATATTAAATAGAATCTAGTAAGCATTACTTAAGTTCACTTACCCATTGTTTTAAGATGTATAAAGAAGAGAAATGAAAAGTTTGTTTTTCTGTTTATTATTTGTCCTCGGATGCCTATGTCCCAACAGTAACATTTGCGATAGATGTATGTTCTTCTTTGAGACATCATGTCATGTCACATATGAGCACTGCATTTGGATCACTCTGCAAATTAATACAGTTATTCACTCAACATGAAACACACATGTCTCCCCTCCAAGGGGAAATTGTATAGTTTATTTTGGAGCCAAATATGAGTGACCATGACCCAGAAACACAGGTTTAGGTTATCGCAAATTCCATGCTTCAACATATTAACAGTTCCACGAAGGATTTATAGTAACTGACCCTAAGAAAGTCAAACATCAAGGCACTTTTTTAAACACATTGGCTGAACATCAGGTAGGCAGGTTATAGTAAATCAGGGAAGTCACCATAAGATTTCAGATGCTGTTTGATGACATTTTCAGCTCTTGGTTTGGTGAAAGATGGGGGTGAAAATGAAGAAAAGTGGAGAAGTCATTTTCCTTTTGAAAAAATTCAAAAGGTCTCACCCTTGTGACCTGATAGTCACCACGATGTTTAGGTCAGACTGAGAGGTGGACAATAAATGGCTATTAAGAGGTTAATGGCAGCCCAAGGTAATTTGGCTCTGATCCTGCAACAATCCATTCAGCCTTGTTTCAAGCATATGCAGAGCCTTTTGGGGAACTTCACAACTCTCACTTCTGCATGCTAACATTGCAACATCACTTTTTTTTAGAGAGAGAGAGAGAGAGAGAGAATTGGCACGTCAGGGTCTCAGCCACTGTAATCGACCTCCAGATGCTGTGCCACCTAGTGGGAATGTGCGACCTTGCACTTGCCCCATCTTTGCGTGTCTGGCTTATGTGGGATCTGGAAAGTCAAACATAGGTCCTTAGGCTTCGCAGGCAAGTGCCTTAAATGCTAAACCTTCTCTCCAACCCAACATCACCTTTTTTGATGTGTGTGTGTGTGTGCGTGTGTGAGCACATGCATTTGTGAGTTGAGTGTAATCAGAATTATGCCATAGCGTGTGTGAGGAAGTCAGAGGATAATTTTAGGTCAGTCCTTACCTTCTACATACCCTGAAGCAGGGTGTCTTTTATCCTTTTGCTATGCTTTTCTGAGCTTTCTGAGAGCTCCCAATCTCCTGGGAAATTCTCCCTTGTTCACCTCTCATCTTGCTGTCAATGTTCTCAGATTACAAAATCCCACTAGGACTTTTGGATTTTTATGGAATGTTTGTGAATCAAACTGAGGTACTCAGGCTTGAGCGGCAAGTGTTTTACCCACTGAGCCGTCTCTCCAGCCTCTGGAACATTACTTTTCATAGTCTACTCACTAAGTCCATGTGCGCTTGTTACAAGAGAACAAGGCTAGCCAAGCTTAATATCTTTGTCTTTCCTCTTTACATTGCCTGACAACACTCACATAATTTTGCCCACACATATGTAACCTACGGCTATTCTACCCACTTCATCAGTGCTACTGGTCAGTCAGTGGATGATTTATTATGTTACCCAATTTTATTTTCCTATATAAACAGTGGTGATTGCCATACAACGATTCAAATTCACAGATAACATTGGCGTAGTTTACAGACAATTATTTATGTCAATATATCTTTCGAGATTAGAAATATACAAGCATTATAGAATGCAAGAGATTGTCCTTAGGCAATTTAATTACATTTTGGATAGGTCATATGGCCTATGTAATATCTATGACTGAGATATAATTCCTTGGCTTGATATAAAAAAGTTATGCCTACTCTATTAGTTTAAGCCTTTGATTAAATAATGTTTCCTTTTAAGACTAGAAATGAAAGACTGTGAAAGATTAAAAAAATAACTATAATGGTTAAAAAGCAATTCTGGACATTTGGTAACTGTGTGAAGTAATGCAAACTATAATAGTCACAGGTATAGATATGTGGAAATAGAATTTGCATTCTGAGCATGTGATAGCTCTGGAAAAATGTACAGCCTATTGGAAGATGTAAACTACACTGTAATAGCTACTAACCAAATCAATTTTCTAATAGAAGCTCTCATATCTTAGGAACTTAAGTATATGAAAATCAAAATGATATGTAAATGCCTGTAAAAGATGTAAAAACTGGGGTTACATTAAGTATGGCATTTCATATAGTTTTTGGACACAGGTGAGACAGGCTGGTTTGAATTCCCATATGGTCATATATTGTAACATTTTCCTTCCTAAAAATCACTATACTGTTCTGGGTCTCAGTTTTCTGTTCTATAAAATGAGGGTAAAGCCATATCTCAGGACTCACATAAGGAAAATATTTGTGCATGGAGTCCCTGGGAACATGACTAACATAGAAAAATATTGTTTGCCATTAATTATTATTGATACTTCAAAAATGAGACACCAAATTAACAGTTCAACACAAGCCAGTTAAATGTAGAACAATTTAGCCAAGCAATTTTTTTTTTTTATTACTGACTGAATTTTCTCTTCAACAATTTTTACAGGGACTCAGAACATAACATGTTGACAAACTGTAGACTTGCCTTTGGATTAGTATCACAGGGACTTGCAGCCATGATATGTTCATAAAAGGTAGAAAATATTCACCTCATGAAATATTAGGTTGGATAGATGTCCTCCTGTCAGGAATTTGTCACATTACAACATCACTGGGGCTGAAAGAAGTAGTAAGCTGTTTTTCAACTGCTAATGCCTTGCAAACTTCATAAAGAGGAACAAACCAACTGCCCAAAGGATGATGGGAGAAATCACGTCTCATTCCATACAAGTTGAAATATGATGCAGGAACTTTGAGTTCCACATGACAAACTTTTTAAAAAAAGTAGCCAACAACAGAATTATTAGTTTTTATTGTATATTATTTTAATTTTATATAAGCACATACATCATCATGTTTCCAAATTCAATAATAAAGAGTTCACTAAAACAACAGGAGACTTTACAAATATCTATTTGAAGGAATATGGTACAATGGCCCATGAGAACATCAATGGAATAAGTGAGACATGAATTTGACAGTTGATTTACCGTAGGTGCTGTGAGACATGGCCATACCAAGAATAATTCTGTTTACTGAAAGAAACTATAATAAAAAATGTTAGTAAAAATTATTAACCTGGAAAAATAGGAAGAAGAAAAAGAGAAGATTCAGGTGGAAGGTCACATAGGACATCATTGAGATACTGCATTTGTCTAGGAAAACCGACTGAGTTTTAGAAATAGACTTTGTGAACAGGTGGGGGAAACAGAGTTGGGAAGGTCAATAGCTGAGTGATAATGCTCATTGGGAAATGACATAGGAAGACACTGTATCATGAGAAGAGAATGATCCAAGGATCAAGCATTGGGGAGCCAATCTTTGGTAGCTGTAAAAACAAGAGGAACTGGCCAAGGAGATCAAGAGAATGTGTGTGAATTACAGAAGAAAATATGAGCCTATGTGTTTCATAAAAGAGCAAATGTTTAAGACTTAAGCCCACCCAGGGATATTTTGCCTACTGTCTGGATCAATTCAGGCATGTCATAAAATAGCTTAGCAGGATTACATTAGTTACCGTCAAAATAGAGTAGCTACATGTTCCCTGCATATCAGAGCAGCAGCATGAATGAATTTTGAAATCTTATTGCATATATATGATTTTTAAATTGTGGAAAATGACTTAAGTAGTAGATAGTCTCATTTGGTAACCAAATTGATACATTCACTTTAGAAGATCAGAAACCATAATAGCTGCGATTTATTGGACACTTTCTACATACTATATTTATTTATCATGCTTAAATAAGCACAAATGTTATTACAATCTTTTATAGCTGAGAAATAAAGCATAGGCAGAAACCTGACCAAAAAAAAAAAAATCATACAACTAGTCATGGTATGTAACAATTAAACTTATATTTGGAACTCTGACTAAGAATCCAAATTATTCTATGACAGCATCAGTATACTCTCATGAGGACAAAATCAAAGAAAAAATAACTCAGATGTAAATATAAGGAGAAAAAGAAAACCTTAGTTATCAAATTTATCTTGAGAAAAAGGAAACATAACCTTGAAATTCAAGAATTGGGTTCTGAATTGCATATTTAAATTTAATATTTTTCCATTTATCTTGTCCACTATTTTAAGCAATGGTGAGTAGGTTGTTAGAAAGTCTTCATTAAGTAAAAATACTAAGTTGCTAAGTCAAAACAAGCATGTAAATTCATGAGAAATAAGTCACATACTGGACAGTAGCACCATAGCACCAGTGCGTCTACTGTGACCTCAGAGTACATAAACTATGTTTGTTGTAATTTTATCTAATTTAAAGGCCAATAGTATAGGCTCAGAGGAGCATCAATCTTTTAAGCCATATTAGCTCAAGCAGTAACAATGAATTTACTGTTCTTTTTCAGAATAAAAAGATCAATAAGTTGAGCTAAATACATTTACTTAACTAAGATGAAAGTATAGCCCTTTCTATCCAAAATGGACTGGAATTTCATGTAACCATCTGCAGGAAATATTTCAAATCACATAAACAAAGTTAAAAATGAAAATTTTAATTGCTCACCTAATTTTAAAACTCTCAAAAATCAGGTATAGAAGGAAAATACATTATCACAATTAAGGACATTATAATAATTGCATATCAAAAAATCATACTGAACAGAAAAAAATGTTGAAAGTTATCCCTGTCAGATCTAGAATAGGATGGTGATGCTCACTTCAATCATTTTTATTAATCAGAACACTGGAAATCTTGGTTAGAGCAAGATGAAAGGAAAGAAAGGGCAGCTGTAGAAACATTATAGAAACAGTAAATATGTCAGAACTAAAGCGAATTCAGTAAAGGTGTAGGTTGAAAATACACATACAAAAATCAGTAGTGTTCCTATGAGTCAATAGCAAGCTGAACAATCAATAAGAAAACAAGCCTACGTGCTATAGCTATAATAAAATAAAATATCAAGAAATAACTTTAACCATGGAGGTTAAAGATCCTAAAATATAGATTCAGTAAGATTCCAATAAACAGAATGATATCCCATATTCATTAATTGGAAAATTAATATTTTTGGGATGCCCATACTACCCAAAGACTTCTACAGATTCAGCGAAATCCATATGATAACAATATTCTACATAGTAGTAGGAAAAATCCAGAAGTTTGCGTGAGTGTGTAGTGGACCACATATAGCCAAAGCTTGAGAACACAAGAGAGAGGCATTATTCAACCTGAACTCAGCATATATACCAAAGATGTCATTTACTAAATATCAGTCTTATAATTATAAAGAAAGATGAGCACATTAATGGGACAGGAGGCTGATTTAATGAATTAATCCATGTATCTTGGTTTTTGACAAAGGTGTGAAGAATATACATGGAATACAAGTTTATCTCTTCAATAAATGGTCCTGAGAAACCTGGCTAATCTATGTGTAGAAGAAGGAACCTAGAAATCTGAAATGTGCCCCAGAGAACCATGTTTTAACAGTCAGCTTCCAGGTTATGGTACTTTATTAAAGGCTGTGGAGCTTGTCAAATAAAGTAACTAATGGTGGAATCCTTGAAGTTTGTATGCACTTCTGGTTCCACGCTATTTCCTGTCTACTGCCAAACACTCCCAGTACCATGACCTTGGTCATGTCTGTTTGCTGTGATGGACTGAGACCCTCGAAAATGATGAGCAAAATTAAATTTTTGCTCCCATAAGTTATCAGGTATTTATGCTGTGGTCACACAGCATTATGTAACATAAGATCTCTATCAACACTTACACATAACAGCTCAAAATGGATGAAATCCTTATACATAAGAATGTAAGGAAATGCTTAAGGACTTGCTGGGAACTGGTTGGATCAAACCACAATATCATTGGGAACAAATGAAAACCTAACGGTGAAATAACTTAAAAACAAGAAGCTTCTGCACAGCAAAGAAAAAAAATTAAACAGAGGAAAAATAATTTATGGTTCTTTGGAAAACATGAGGTCTTGGGTGGGCAAATATTCAAAATATACAATAAACACAAATAACTCAATGGCAAGTTGCAATAATCCAGTCCAGCTAGGTTCAAGATGTGTATACCTTCCTCAGGTAACACAGGCAAATGGATAATAAGTACATGAAATAATGAACAACATTTTGTGTTAATTATTTTATTCTTTCCTGTGATAAAAATACCTGGCAAGTAGCAGGTTAAGGAAGGGAAGATTTATTTCATCTTATTGCTTCAGGAGAAATAGGCCATTATGGTTGGGTAGGTATAAATTAGGAGGAGGAGACTGGATGCTTACATCATAGCCAATGTATTAGTCAAGGACCTCTAGAGGAACAGAATGGATAGAATGAATTTCATTTTAAAAAAAGAAGAAGAAATTGGGCTGGAGAGATGGCTTAGCAATTAAAATGCTTGCCTGTGAAGCCTAAGGACCCAGGTTCTATTCCCCTGTATCCACATAAGCCAGATGCACAGGATGGCACCTGTGTCTGGATTTTGTTTGCAGTGGCTAGAGGTACTTCTGTGCCCATTCTCTCTCTACCTGCCTCTCTCTCTCTCTCTCCCTCTCTCTCAAATAAAATAAAATAATATGTTTAAAGGTGGGAATTTATTGGATTAGTTTACGATAGTCCAACAGCAGCAGTCTGCAGGCCTGAGAGTGAGTGCACAGTACTGCTCTGTCCACCAGACTAGATGCCTCCGCAGTTTAATCCAGCATCAAAAGCCTGGAGGATTCCAGGAGAGCCGCTGGCCTTCAGTCCACATTGAAAGGCTCAGGAAACACAACTCCAAAGCTGAGGCAGAATGGCTGAACAAGACGCATGTAAGTGAAGGCACTGACCAGCGAGCTAGGCGGGAGGAAGGGGTTTCCTGTCAGAGCTTCCCTACATAAAGCCCGCTTCCAGAAGGGCTACCCACTCTTGGAGGAGGGCTGATTCTGGAGGCAGGACCTCCTTGTTGAGTCAATGCTTCCTGGAAGCAACCTCAGAAACTCGCCCAGGAGGAATGTCTGTGGATTCCTAATCAGTTCAATTTGATAACAACTTCTTTGCTGTCACAGCTAGGAAGAAGAAAGCTATCAGGTAGTGTGGCTCCAGGCTATAAACCTCAAGGCTTATCCCCAGTGACCCACTGATTCCAGTTCTGCCTCCTAAAGGCTCCACAACCTTCCCACATTCATAACTAGCTAAGGACCAAGTGTTCAAACAAATGAGCTCCAGGGGACACTTAACATTCAAACCACAGCCCCTTTCTACTTATCAAGGAAGTACAAATCAAAACCATGATGAGATATGGCCTCTTACCAATGAAAATGGCCATTATCAGAAAGACTAAAGATAGAAAGTATGGGTCAGAGTGAGAAGAAAAGGTAATCTTTACACATTATTTTTTGGGGGGCATGTAAATTCGTGAGGCCATTATGGAAAACAAGACAGGGCTTCCTCAAAAATTTAACAAGAAAAGAAGGAACTACCATGCGATCCAGCAACTCCCTTAGGACACTATGTAAACTGAAATAAGCCAGAGACAAGAAGTATGGATGCCACATAATGTTATCACATGTGGAACATAAAGCAGTTGACCTCATAGAAAGAGAGAGAATAGCTGTCCTCAGATTCTGAGAGGCAAGTGCGGAGGTATGCAAGGAAAGCTTGGTCAGTAAGTACAGCTTTACAATAAAATAAGAGGAGGAGGCTCTGCTGTTCCACTGTATAGCATGGTGACTCTGGCTAACGACACTGTATTCATGTTTCCCAACAGCCACAAGAGAGAATTTTGAATGCTTTAGCAGAAAGAATAATTGTGTTGCTTGACATGCATGTGACACATCACTGTGATTTGCACGATTATTCGGTGTAACTAAAAAAATAATAATAATAATAACACAAACAGGCTACCATGAACAGCCTGCTGTGATTAGGGCATGCATTAATACGTAGGAAAGAGGAGATCTGTGATAGCTGTGAAAAATGATAAAAATAATGGATTCTGAATATTGACTCATGTCTTCCAGATGGCTCACTAACCATCCAGAATAATGACTCTCCTGGAGGATAATTCCTGCCTGTGGGCAAGGCCTTTGCTGGTGGATGCAAGAACAGAAGCACAGACAGACTTCCACCATGAGGCGTGGCAGAAGGAGCAAGTGCACTGAGACCACGGAACACTCATCCGCTGAGCCACAACCTGACATTTGGCAATGTTTTCTGGGTAAGAATATTGTTTCTAGTTGCTTCCGTACTGTTGAGGGGGGATAGGAAAATCTAGTATTTTGGGGCAGTTTTAGTTAGAGATTGAGGTCTAAAGAGAGAACAAGGAGATGCCACCCCACATGATGCCTTGCCCTGGCACAAGAATAGAACTCTTGGCAGAAATAGAACTTGTGTCTGATTGAGACTGATCTACAATGCCCACAGTCTAGCACACTACTTGGATAGAGGGCCCAAATGGGCTGGCTCTGGGATCCACCCTCCTCTACAAGCCAATCGGGTTGTCCCCTGGCCTATAAAGGCTGCTGTCTTCTTCCTGTGGCAACTCCGCCCCTCAGCTCTGCTCTGTTCTGCTCTCTCTGCTCCTGCTCAGCTTTTCTGGCACTGCTTGGCCTGCCTTCCTCTCCGCCTTCAGGCCGTGTGGACACACTTGTGTCTGGCTTCCCCCTCACACAGGCTGGGTGTAGGGGAAGAACATACAACTGTTTCTTGCTCTGGGGGGACTTTTCTGCTTGTGTCTGCTTTATAGTATGGGATAACTTCTGTCTTTGATTACATGCATGATTTTTCTCTGGTTTCTGAGTCTACCATGTGTGCATTTTTCTTATAATCCACATCTACCCCATGGGTGCTTTCATTAACTATAGGTTTGCTACCTGTATAGTTTCTTTAAACTCAAGGTAACCATGAGTGTAACTCTCTTCATTGCTCATTTCTCCTCTGAATCTTTCAGTCTCTGATTTGATATCTGCCCTCTCAGTTTTCCCCTGAGCCTCACACTTTGTCCTTTTAAATTCTCTAAAAGCACATTGAAGATGCTATGCAGGATTCTCCTAAGTCTTGACACGAGCTCCTAGATTCTACTATCTACATGTTTTTGACTCTGTTCTGACTTTCCTTCCTAGACCCCAATCTCTCTTAAATTAACCCCACAATTTGTAATTTTTCCCTCAATAAATTTAACAATTCATAATTTATCCTTCTTAAGTCTGTTTTTATTCTTATTTATTTATTTGACAGAGAAAGAGGGGGAGAGAGAGAGAGAAAGAGAGAGAGAATGGGAGTGCCAGGGCCTCCAGCCACTGCAAATGAACTCCAGACATGTGTGCCCATTTGTGCATCTGGCCAATGTGGGTCCTGGGGAATTGAACCTGGGTCCTTTGGCTTTGTAGACAAATGCCTTAACAGCTAAGCCATCCCTTCAGGTCCTGTTTTTATTCTTTATTAAAGGTAGGACACAGCCCAAAACTTGGGGTTCATAAATTCTGGGAGACCCCTTCTGAACCCCCAAATCCTGCATCACTATTACACACATAGAATCACTTATAGTGAGTAGAGTTAATTTATTTCTTTCAAAGTTGCTTGCTTACTATATCATGCTTTGGGATAAGAAGAAAAAAATCATCTAGAGTTGACTTTCCTACTTTATTTATTAATTCAGTTCATTGGTGTGGCAGAGGTGGTGACTTATAGACTTGTTTTTTTTTTTTTTTTTTTTGAATCTGCAGAGATGGACTTTATAAAAGAGAAAAGATCCAAAACAGATGAAATATTGATGGCAAGTTACTGGTAAGTTTTCAAGCAGTGTCAGCTAGTGGTAAACTGTGCCTTAACAGTCACTGTAAATGCTGGAAGATTTAAATCTAACGTGTGTGTGTGTGTGTGTGTGTGTGTGTGCATGTGTGCGCACGCGCGCGTGTGTGGTGTGTGAGGGGGCACATATATATGTGAGTTCATGTGAATATATGTATGGAAGCCAGGGGTTGAAACTCCCTCTCTTAATTTTGAGACAATTTCTCCCATTGAACCTGGAGCTTATCCATTTCAGCTGGACTAGCTAGCCAGCAAGCCCTAGGGTTCCTCCTGTCTCTGCCTCTCCAGTGTTGGGATTACAGGCATGTGCAACTACACCTAACTTTTAAGTGGGTACTTGTGACCTGAACGTAGGTTCTCATGCTTGCAGGTCAAGCACTTAACCCAGTGAACTCTGTCCATCCTCATCTACCTTACTTTATTCATTGATCTGTTGATAGACACCTAGGTTAATTCTAGTCTAGCAGCAACATGGTAGATACAATTCTGACCAAAAAGTGTTGCTCTCTCCTCAGCAGCAAGCTATCAGATTATATCAAGAAACCCCCAGACAAGCTCAGGGACTATAGTCCCAGTCACTGCTCATGTTTGTTCCCCTTCACAGCATCCTCTCTGATTTCCCATGCTTATTCTTTACCCAAGTGAGAGAAGAGCCACTCACATGTGTGGCCAAGGAGGTGGGTGGAGTACTCATCAGCAGGCTTCTCTGACTTAAGGCAGCTGGGATTTTCTTATAACATCACATTGCCTTGGGTGGTGACTCAAATAGCGCAGTCGACTCCGTGGTGCAAAACTTAATATCTCTCAGCAGAGCAGTCTCTGCAATCCTCTGGCAGTATTTTATGTGGACCACAAATTCTCTTTGCCCCCTGAGATAGTTTTTGAGTGAGCAGTAAGCTAGCTGAAGTTCCAGCTTCTGGCCATTGTTTTCTCTGAGACCACTGGAAAAGTTGGAGCTAGTGCCAACCCACTAGGGGCACTTTGTGGGAGAGATAGTGCTTAAGGTCCCCAGTGGTGGTTCTTCTCTCTCTCTCTCACAAACTCATATGCATTCTATTTATCTAGCTATTTATCACCTATCTATCTACCTACCTACCTATCTAGCATCTGCCTATTATCTATCTAGTTATTCACTTAGAAATGTCTGGTGCCATGTTATAGGGAATCTTAAGTGGCAAGGAGACTTCATGCCAATGCCACTGAAAAGTGCAGGTCATGAAGGGACTTCCCTTACTCTAAGAAAACAAGAGGGACAAGGCTCATACTGTTAAGTTTAGGGGGAGATCAAACCCCTATCTGTATCTTCAGTTGAGATTAGAACCCTTGGTAAAGAAGTGACTTTAACCTCAAGAGAGATCTTGGCTCAGAAGCACCTAGTTGGTTTGCATTTGATGCAGAGAAAGTATGGTAACAAATGCGCACTCTCAAGATTCAACGTAATTTGTCATGTGTCAACAGGTTACTAATATCTCCTGGAAGTCTGACAATTTTTAACATAACTCTTCAAATCCCTGCCCCATTCAAATTCCCTGCAGGATGTGCATATGTCGAATTCCAGATTATAAACTCAGACCGCTGCCTTGTGTCAGAAACTATTCTCAAACTACAGAGAAGTTTCTTTGGGTATGACATGTTAAGTATTCCATTCTTTGCAAACGAAGAGGGAAGAATACTCAATCCACCCAATCTCAGTGTAGATGCTTGAGCCACTTAGTGAGCGTGTGCGGCCTTCCACTTGCCTCACCTTTGTGCATCTGGCTTACATGGCATTTGGGGAGTAGAACATGGGTCCTTAGGCTTTGCATCTCTCCAGACCAATAGCTCTTTTTTTTTTTTAAATACTTGAATTTACTTATAACTTGTAAAACTTGGGTGGCAAGTTCATTTATATTTTAGTCATTTGAAATGATGGGGCATAATCACCAAATGTGAGTTCCCTCCACAATAATCCATACCTCTCTGAGAGTTGTCATGAAAAGACAGACAGCAGTACAAGAAAACATGCTCATAAATTCCTTGGTGACCATTTGAAATATGAGGAAGTGGACTTCTCTGAGGAACAGGTCCATGGTGGCCGGCCTTGTGGGTAAAGTGGAATTTGTGCTGAACCTTTGAGGAACAGAGGATTTGTGCAACTACACTGGTATTAATGGTCACTCTTGTGCAAGGGACGTGAAGATTCCTCTGGTAGGAATGAGTTTGAATGTTGCCAGATTGTCAGACTGCTCTCCATCCATCTACAGAGACAACGTGATGCTTCAAGGGGAGGGTTGAGACTACACATCTGTTGACTTTGTAAATCTGATTAGATGAAAATTGATTATTAACCAAACAATAAGCATTTATTGAGGATTTCTATTCTTCAAGGACAGCAATAAACACACATTCATGAGCACAGTCGATATAGTTTTGATCCCCACTAATCTTGTAATACATTTTGAAAGACTATTAGTATGCAAGTATCAAATTATATGATGTAGTATGTAAAATCCAAAGGAGTTGAAATCCAGTGTTACATGTGAGACCATCATGGGAGAATTTCATAAAGTAAAACTTTCCAATTTTTTTAAATTAAGGCTTCTGCTGTGAAGTAGTTATTGTTATTATATGTACATGTTAATTGTAAAAACTACATAGAAAATCCCATGCAGCCTGCCTTCACTTTTGTAAAATTGTTACCTTGTTAAAGCACAATAAAGTATCACGACCAGTATTGACATTGGGACAGTGACACCATAGGACCTTACCATCAAAAGAATTCCTAGTGTTGCTAATTGCTGGACATGTCTACTTCCCTTCCACCTTTCATTGCATTACTTCTGACAACCACTAACCTGTTCTCCACTTCCAAAATAGCCACAAATCATACTGAGTAATCAATTGAATCCCAAAATGTGTAATTTGCCTATTAGCTCTTTTGTCTTCAGCTTAATTCTCTAGAAATTCACTGTTCTTTCACACTGAACTTCTGTTTCTGTCTTTCTCTCTGTTTTCTCTCTCTGCATGGGTCCGTGTGTGGGTGTGTGTGAGTTTCTCTCTCTCTTCCTTCTAGTTTAATACTATTAAGTATCCATTAATTGAAGGGCATCTGAATTGTTTCTTTTTGTGATGACTAGGAATAAACCTGCTATAAACAGTGTGTACAGATATGCGTATGAAATTGCTTTCATTTCTCTGGAGAAAAGAATCATCAAAAGTGCAATTTCTGGGCTTTAGAATACATGCATAAAGTGTGAAAATGTGCGTGTTAAGCCTGCCAAATGAAGCCAGAAAGGCTGTACTGCTTTTTTCCACTTTTCAGTATTGTATTAGTGATCTATCTTATCTCGTTCTACTGTATTTGATGTTTACTACTTTGAGCCGCTCTAATAGGTGTGGAGAGATAAGTCATTGTGGTTATAACTTGTTTCTCCCAAATGTTCAATGCATTGTATTTTTTTTGCATGTGCTTCTTTAGGTCTTCTGTTCATGGTTTTTGTTCATTTTCTTTTTGGTTATTTGTTATGCCTTGTGAGTTTGTTATATTCTTTTTCTCAGTCCATATCTTTCCTTTATATTTTCTTAGCAGGATCTTACAAAAATAAAACCTTAACATTTTTATTGGATTTAAATTTTCATTTTTAAATTGTGCTTTTAATGTCAACTTAAAGAACAGTTTGTCTAATTCTAGATATTAACTGTTTATTCCCCAAAATTTTTAGTTTTACATTTTATACTTTAGTTTATGATCTATTTTCAGTAAGTTTTATGTAATATGATAAAAAAACTTAGGTTGAAGTTCGTTCATTTTTTTCTGCCTGTAAATGTCTAATATGCCATTAATTTTGTTAAAGGGTTATATTTATTCCACTCAATTAATTTTATTGCTTTGTCAAATTACCTGGGAATGCTTATGTAGGTTGAATTCTGTGTGTAAATTTGGTTCCATTGATCATGTGTTTATACCTATGCCAATAACACTGTTTTGATAACTGTAGCTGTGAAGCAGCTTTTAAATGAAGGTCACTGTTTCCTCTTTTCTTTTCATCCAACAGAACTTACTTGTTATGTTACTTTTGTCTTTTCAGAGAGATTTTTAAATTGTCTGTCTTTAGAAACATCTCATTACCATTTGAGAGGAATGAAGTAAATCATGATAACTATTTAGGAAGAATTTATATCATAACCTCATCGAATCTGCCAAATGTTGAACACATTAGGTCTCTTGTTTAGATTACATGTGGGTTCTTATATTTTAGGCACTTTGTAGTTTTCAGTAAAACATTCTATGTATGCTTAGATTTGTAATGAAACATTCCATTCTTTTTCTCCAGTGCTCTCTCCATGTTTTAAATATGCAAAAGAATTATTTATTCTACCTCCCTGGCTAAAAGTTTTACCATTATGATGCATAAGAATGATAAACATACACATCATTTTCCTGTATCTAGCATAAAGGGAAACCATTCAGTCTTCCACTTGTAAGTGGTTCATTTCCTGCTGATGCTTTGTAAAATATCATCAATTGAGGATCATCCTCTCCATTCCCATCTTTAAGAGAGATACGTACATGTAGGCCCTTGATTTTGTCAGGTGCTTTGTTTGCACTTATTTCTACAGTTAGAAATAGAGATATTTCTTCTCTAGCCTATAAATAGAAAATGTCACACTGATTAACTTTTGACTATTGGGTGAGGATTGACCATGGAACAGAACCTTTAAAACAATTATTGTCTGCATGTGAGTGCATCAGCTTCTCTTCCCGCTGTGAATGAATGCCCGTTCAGCTTTACGTGGGTTGCTGGGGAATTGAACCCAGGCCAACGGGCTTCACAAATAGGCAGTGTATTAGTCAGGGTTCTCTAAAGGAACAGAACTGCTAGAATGAGTTATATTAAAAAGGGAATATATTGGATTAGTTTACAGTAGTCCAATAGCAGTTGCAGGCCCGAGAATCAAGGAACCTGGTAGCTGCTCAGTCCACATGGCCAGATGCCTCAGCAGTCCCAATCCGGCACTGAAGGCCTGGAGGCTTCCTGAGGAACCACTGGTCTTCAATCCATAAGATTCTTCAGTTGACACTAGTCTTCAGTCCACACTGGGAGGCAGCAAGCAGATCTAGCAGCCATGGGGAAGGAAGGGGCTCTTTTCACCCAGAACTTTCTTATGTAAAGTCCCCCTTTTTGTTGTTGTTGTTTTCGAGGTAGGGTTTCACTCTAGCTCAGGCTTACCTGGAATTCACTATGTAGTCTCAGGGTGGCCTTGAACTCATGGAAATCCTCCTACCTCTGCTTCCCTAGTGCTGGGATTAAAGGCATACGCCACCATGCCTGGCTAATTCTATGACATTTTATCACACATTCTCTTCTGATTTATTCATTTATTTGTTCTGATGCATACTTATGAAGAATTACTTTATCTTCTTGGTTGAGTCTTCCTCTTACCTTTATATTGTCACTTCCTGACTCTGGAAATTTTCTTTGCTTTGAAATGTAATTCCTGTGAGATTTACAAATACTTCTTCATTTTGTTTTCTTTCATTAGTATTTGACTAGTGTACAATTCCCCTTTCCTTTCACTTAAACCTAGACATCTCATTATATTTAAAATGAATACATAGTGCCTTTAGATATTATTTACATGTTATTAGTGTAAGCCTGAAATATGTGATTACATTTTTTCTCTTTTACTTCAGTTTCTCTGACCTTTGAGATTATATGTGCATAAACACATTTCAGAATTCCATTATGAGTTATTTAGGACACTTTTGTGCACCTGTGTGTGTTGTACATGTGTCCATGTATTTGAAGACCTCAGGCATGCTATCCACTTCTTTCTGAAACAAGGTCTCTAAGCAGCATGGAACTTATCAATTAGTCTAGATTAGTTGGGCAACAAGTGTTCGGTGTGAGAATACCTAGTGACTGACAAAGGAAAGAGTCAGGGGAAGGAGAAACAGAAGAAGCAAGAGCACATGTTAAAAAAATTAAATAAAAAGAGGAAGAGGAATGGATGAAAATATTATGAGCGACATGAGAAAAATATAAGAAAAATATTATAGAAAAAGTTCCCAACAATGAAAAGTTCTAGAAAGTTAAATAAATGTATGAAGGTGAGTGTAACAGGAAAACACAAGACTATTTTAAAAAAGTAAATAAAACAAGGGCTGTAGAGATTGCCCAGTGGTTAAGGGAACTTGCTTGCAATGTCTGATGTCCAGAGCTACGGAGAAAACCATGAGCTCATAAGAGATCACTGCAATTCCCCGCGTATGGGGCAGCTCCATTGCTCTATACTTTCCTTTTCCAAAGTTGGAAAACATCATTACACATTCTATTTGCTATATGCACTTTTAACCACGCACAATCCTTTTTACACATGTAAAAGTCCACATGCCTTTGAACTTTATGACGCATAGTTTTCCCTTTTCTTTGTTCCCATCTGACTCTGCTTCTGACATGATATATAGGCAGTAGAAGAGAAATAATGCTTTTTAGGTTATCACTATTATAACATAAGTAAATTGAAATTGATAAACCAAACATAATTAGCCAATGCTTTTATTTCTCCACGTGGTGGGGCCAGTGTGGATATTTAGGCAGATAAGTGCCGAGGGCTCCTGTCTGACGTGCCTGGTGTTCTAGCAACAAGGGAACCCCAGCAAAGGGGAAGAGGAATATTCTCTGGTAAGTAAAACAATGTGCTTTCAAGAAATTAACACTGTAGCAAAAATAATATCCCTATTAATTACTTCTGAAGCTAATTTCTCCCTGGTATTTCACATATTATCACTTGACAGTTAAGGCTGTTTGTGGCAGCAAGTATCATTTGATAGTTTTATTCTACTTGATATTCATGGTGGACATATGATGGCTTAGGGGATGAAAATCAAAAGCACCGTTTTCCATTCTTTTTGTGTAGCAAAAGATAACCAAGTAGTTTGTGAGAATACATTTGTTTAATGAGAAAACATCACACAGCCTACCATGATAACAAAATCAAGTTTCTTGCCAAGAGCTTGTTAAACATCTATGGACTAAATGGGACCAGCTCCCTAATTAAGTGCCCTTCCCTTAAATTCCCTGAAGGGAAAACCATTTTACTAATAGCTACAAATTTCACTGGCACAGAAATGACTTCCTTAACATTAAAACATCATATAAGCCAGCAGAATGAGCTCTTCACTCACCATATCGATGGCCATTTTCTAAGCTCTGGGTTATTAAGTTGAACTCCTAAGGCTATGAACAAAACACTTGGGCGGAAACTTTGTATGGTAAGCAACTGGGTGTGTTGGAGAGAGGGTGGTGAATGGGAGAAAGAAGTGAGGAATGCAGATTGTCAATGAATTACCCATTTAAGAATAAAGATAGATTCTCTTCCTACATTCCTGTTTATGTTTGCTTATCCATTCATCCACACATTGGTCCATCTATGCATTCCTTTAAGACTCGTATTAGGTATTCAGATATATGGAAAAAATAGATAATTTTAATAAAAGAAAGATAAAATCTCTTCCTAGAAATGGTTAAACCTACTACTATAAAACTTTGAAAACTGAAAAATTGCTCATTAAATTATGCTTATTTAAAGGCAAAAGATATCAAAACCAACAGCACGTGGATTGTTCTTATACACCCTTATATTAACATATTGTATTTATACATTTTCAAGTAGCTCTGTCTTAAAATAAAATCACTATCGTTCTAATACAAAACTCAATTTTAAGAAAGCAATACAGGGTCTGTAGAGATGGCTCAGCAGTGAAGGTGCTTGCTAACAAAGCCTAGTGGCCTGGGTTAGGTTCCCCAGCACCTAGGTAAAGCCAGATACACAAAGTGGCACATGTGTCTTGAGTTTGCTTTTAGTGGCTGGCAGGAGGCCCTGGTGTGTCCATCCTCTCTCTTTCTCTCTCTCTCTTTCCCTCCACCCTGCCTCTCTCTTCTCTCCTCTTTGCAAATGAATAAATAAAAATTAAAAAAAAGAAATAGATCCTGAAAGAATATTTAGTTTAGGAAGCAGAATAAAGCACAACTCCTATTTTTAATGTCTATTTGTAATAATTTCTCTTATTGTCTGGAGCTGGAATGCCATGTCTACAAATAAGGACATTCCTTTCTTATTTCAAGGAGACTGAGTCACAGATTGGAGAAGCACTTCAAATTTTTTAAGTTATGGCTGTGTTTGTAATTACAATGGTGTGTAACCTATTATTTTCCCTGTGAAAGCTTAGAAGCACTTGCGATTATTAAATCAGTATTCATGAAGCTTATGTCATTCAGAAAGCTCCAGAGATCTCTTAATGAGATTATATAAAAGCAAATATTTTATTCTGTATTGAAATGCATCAACCTTTGGATGTTAATGGATCAATTGCCTAATAGGAACAATAATAGTAGTGGTTTACAACAGAAATATCTCTTTCAACTGACATCCAGGTGGGAGGGAAACAATTATTCGAAGTGGATAAGAGTGCTCTGAATTGCAAAAAGTGCCACAGACTATTTTTAAGTTTAAGAAGATAGCTGTTAAAAGTTGCACATTTCAGTCCTAAGCAAAAGGCTTTATATTTGTTTTGAATATAGAAAACCTAAGTTTGAAAAACTTGCCAATTAAAAATAAAAACAAATTAACTTTTTCTTTCATAATAACATGCATAGAACTGTCAATTAAGATCTTTGAATTTAATTTGGGATGGTTATATTTTCTGGTCTACTAATGAAGATATTTTTTTGAAAATCCAAATCTCTATCATTTATTTAAAAGAAAAAAGAAAGAAAAAAATATTCCAGGGGCTTTTTCAAAAGAGCACTATTTCTGTGAAGGATTCCTGGGGGAAAACGTGGGGGTCATTTTGTGATGATATGATCCAATTGGGAAAGTTTGGTTTTGATGCATCATCATCATTATTATTATTATTATTATTATTATTAAGAATCATGAATGCATCTTAGCATGTTAAAAGCTCTATACTTCCGGTGGAGAAACATACCTTGCTAATATTTTTCAAATTTCTTTGGCTGTGAAGGAGCAATATTTCCCAGTGGTTTATCTCAGGGCTTCAGCTGCCAGGTACCTAAATTGAGTCCAGGTCCTAACATTGCCATGTGTGCTCAGGTCTTCACATGGAAAAGTCGGGATAGCGTGCGTAGGGCATAGGTCACCAGTTGTGATGAATTCTGTGAGGAAACCTTGGAGAAGTGCCTTAGAGCACCTTGTGACATATAATTATGCAAGTGCTTATTTCATTAAACACCACAGGCTTTTCCTTCTTGCCCCATTGGTCCAGAGCCAAGCTTCGTGAGAGCCCGTCTAAACACAAGGGAGGACTTAGTTTCAACCACTTCCTCTGGGCCCCCTGATGCTCAGAGAGTGTACATCATGAAGTGGACACTTCAACCTGCACAGATGCTTCTCCTACTCTTCACAGTTACCCGGTATGCGAAGTTCATCTCCAGAGAACAACATTCCTATGTCACTTCAGTCCTAGAAATGGGGATTTCAAGAAACCTTTTATTTCTAATACTCACAAAAGATTCTTTATAAATATAGCTTCCAGGAGATAAGAGTCAGAAGAACTGTCTGTCCTCTTGATAGTAGTTCAGTCAGACAATAGCCTTCATTAACTTCTCACTTAAAGAGGAGAATTTTCTAAAAAGAGCGAGAGAGCATGCGCATGAGAGGGAGAGAAGAAAGGAACAAATATACAGGTGTGAAGCTGGGGAGATGGCCCAGATGGCAAGACCACTTGGCTTGACAAATCACATAGGCTTAACAGTGCTAGAGACCACCTGAATCTGACGTAAAGAGCTGGGAATGGCCCGATATGTCTGTAATCCCATTTCTTTTTTTTTTTTTCTTTTCTTTCTTTCTTTCTTTTCTTTTTTTTTTTTGGGGGGGGGGTAGGGTCTCACTCCAGCCCAGCCTGACCTGGAATTCACTATGTAGTCTCAGTGTGGCCTCGGACTCACGGCGATCCTCCTACCTCTGCCTCCCGAGTGGCGGGATTAAAGGCATGCACCACCACACCTGGCTTTGTAATCCTATTTCTGTGGGGAGCAAAGACCAAAGACGATAGAGTCTCTGAGGCTCATGAAATCTACAAACATGAGAGAGACAAAGGACACCCGAGGTTCCCCTTTGGCCTCTGAGCCTGCAGTCATATCTGCACATACATGTGCATATACTACACACAGACGACTACACACAGACACACACACACATGCACACACACATCCCACCACCACCACCACACGTACTGCACACACACACATAGGAAAACAAAACAGAATAAAGACAGAAAGCTGGCATTGAACGTAAGATTTTCAACCAAACTCTATCCAAATACTAACTGAAATCAGAATAGCTAGAAGAGATATGAGACATTGGTGCAGCACTAGGCAGAAGCTGGAGAGGATGGATAGTAGAATGATTTCAGCACACGGTAGTTATCAAGCAGCATGGATATAAATCTCCTGTGTGCATTTCCACCTCATTTGCATAGTGTGAATATGATTAGAAAATTAAGTTCATGGTTAAAATCAAAGTAAAACAATTTAGAGAAATCAAATACTAAAATATGTGATAGATCAAGGAGAGAGATGTTATAGGTAAAGCAATTTTTTTCTTAATAAAGTTAATCCCACATTTTGTGTAAGCAAGGGTTAAGAAACCAAGGACTTGACTTTAGAATTGTGACATGGATGGGAACATTTGTGTTTTGGTCAGTTTATGGAAGCTTCTTCTAAGACTGGCCTCAGGGGTTGGTGTTGTGATGGGCTGTCTCATGCAGTGATTTCTATGTCCTGACTGAGGCTGTGTAGTGTGGCTTATATACAGAGCTGAAGGATGAAGTAAATCAGGTCCACACATTGCTCTATTTTTACTTATAAATTATGCAATTGATGAGCAACGATTGTATATATTCAGGGGATACAATGTGGTGATTCATTCAAACTATCATCTATTATCTGTTGTTTTTCATAGATTTATTTTATTTATTTATTTATGTATTAGAGACAGAGGGAGAGAGACAGTGAGTGAGAATGGGTGAACCAGGGCCTCTACCCAGTGCAAACGGACTCCAGGCACATGTGTCACCTTGTGCATCTGGCTTACATGGGATCTGGACAATTGAACCTGGGTCTCTTGGCTTCATAGGCAAATACCTTAACTGCTTAACTATCTCTCCAGTCAAAGTTTAATTCATGAATATACCGATTCCTCCTCCTCATTCTGTTATATTAGATCCCCAGAACCAGTTCATTTTATAACAGAAAATTGATAACCTTTAACCAACACAAACCCTTACTTTCCCCATTTCCTACACTGACCCATTTTACGCTGTTTCTATGAGTTCAACAGTTTAGAATTAGCAAATTAGTGAGATCACATAGCATTTCTCTTCTGAGTCTGGCTTATTTAATTTAGCATTTTGTCATCAAGGTCCATCCACAGGTTGAAAATAACAGAATTGCTTTCTTACGTGGCTAAAAAATATTCCATTGGATATATGCAGTGCATTTTCTTTCCCCAGTCATCTGTCAAAAGACACGGAAGTTATTTCTATATCTCGTATAGTGGTTTATGCTATTGTGTATGAATTAGTGATGTTATCTCTTGATATAATTCAACAGTCCCATATGTACCTACTTATACAAGTTTTCCCTTGTTCCATAATTTACTTGTCTTGTTCACATTCTGCACAGTATTACTCAAATCATGTTATCAAAAGCATGCTTATAAAAGTAATACTAAGCTACACAACACAAAGAAAACAGCAAGCACACTAAATTTGTAAATGTGGGTTAGGCCAAATTCTATCAATTATTTTACTGCTAAGCTCATAACACCTTTCAGCGTCCTCACACACATAGTGATTCTTCAAAATAAGACACTTTTTTAGTTGTTATTTTTTCTTTGTAAATCTGTTTTGTTTCCCAAAGAATACAATAAGATTGAGTGATCTCAGAAAACAACTTCAAGAAATGCCTTATTCCCATCACATTTGCCAATACTGACATTTTACAAATGAAAAAGGCTTTGAATTGTATTGCTCAATTGAGAAAAATAAAAGCATTTCCAGTTAGTGTTCTGAATATGTTCTCTTCTGGACAGTGAAATACCAAATAGTCTAAAAGAAAAGACGTTTTGAATTTTAACGTAAATATTAAAATTGTAGACATGCCTGTATCCCCTTAAGCTTTGTGAATGCCAGGTAAATAATGCATAATGTACAAGGCTGATAAAATCATTAGAAAATAAACGTCAAAGTAACTCAATGTATAGTTACTGAATAACCTTTACACAGTATGTTGCTAGGTGGTCAGCTTTTTCAGTGATTAATCCAATCAATGAAAATATCCTTGTTAGGCAAGATTCTGTGTAGTGTCATCATTTTAAAGAAAATGTTCATTCTGTTTTTAGAAAGTTATTCCAATAAATTGAGACTGTATTACAGAGTGGAATGAACACTAGATCTAGGAGAAAACATTTGATTTGTCTTATGATATAATTTCCAGGTGACTATGGACAAAATATTTTGAGGTTTCAATTTTACTTGAATGTAGAGGAAATTTTCAAAGCTTTTTTTTTTTGGTGGGGGGGTTTCGAGGTAGGGTCTCACTCTAGCTCAGGCTAACCTGGAATTCACTATTGTAGTCTCAGGGTGGCCTTGAACTGATAGTGATCCTCCTACCTCTGCCTCCCGAGTGTTGGAATTAAAGGTGTGCGCCACCACACCCAGGTCCAAAGCTTTTTTATTGATTATTTTATACATGCATATCAAGTAACTTGAACACAATCATCTCTCGTTGCTTTTTCTTGTCCCCACTGCCTGTCTCCCCTTCACTGAACATGTTAAGTAGTTGCTCTTATACTCTTTGATGTCGTTTGTTCTCTGTGTGTATGTGTGCACATGTGTGTTTGCGCATTTGTTCCACAGAGGTTAGTTCAGGTTGCCTGCATAACTACGGACGGGAGGATTATTTGCCAAAGCATCTGCAACGTATCAGTGGCTACACCATTGGAAAAAAAAAATCTTCCACTTCCCCAGTAACCATTAAGTGCCAATAACTACATGGGGAGGGGTGAAGTCCTCACGTCCTCTGTCAGGACAGATTGTTGATGAGCCCAGAATTAGTCAGATGAACAAAATTTGATGGCATGACACAGACAGAGGGGTTCTTCACCTTGGGTTGAAGGCAAAGCTTTTCCACCACTAGGTGTGAGACTGTGGACAACTCATTACGTTTTTTGTTCCTGTGTTTATCTGTTAGAAGGGTGTTGTAGCAGCATTAAGTTTGTGTGATAATTATTGGCAGGGAAAAAAAAAAAAAAGAACATGGCTTACATCTGCTGCAATTCTTAATTACTTGGGGCTGAAGCATCCTCGGTTGATGGAGTGGACAAATGATCTTGAAAGTGTTTAGCCGCTAACATCCAGGATTTTGTTGTCAACAAATGAGGCAAGTCTTTAGGCTTATGAAGAAATGGCATAGAACGGTAAGATGCTAAAATTTCATTTGAGAAGTATGGGATGAACTTAACAAAAAATTCTCTCTCTCTCTCCTTCCCTCACTCCCTCTTGTTTTCCAAGGTAGGGACTTGCTCTATCCCAGTCTGACATGGAATTCACTATGTAGACTTAGGCTGACCTCAAACTCACAGCAATACTCCTACCTTGGCCCCTGAAGTCCTGGGATTAGTGTGTGCCAACACACCCTGCAAGAAAAAAAATTCTCTCTGCACTCTTCAGCATGACAGGATACTCTTTTAATGTCAATTCCACTCCCCCCACAAAAATGAATGTCAAATAAAGATTTACTAAGATATTTATAGAATAATGTACTCTATGTTGCAAATAAGTTCAGTTTGAATCAATTCAGTTATTATAGATAATATTTATTAACGTTGTAGCCAAAATTTCAGAATTTATGTCTAGTTAGAAATGTAGCTTGTTGGAGAATTGCAGACTGAATATGGGAAGCTTTTACTTGTTTAGCAGTGGGTTTTGAATTTTAACTGGACACATGAGCTGGATTCAAAGGAGTAAATATAATGCATACAGCATTGATGGAAGAAGATGGAAAGGTATGTCATGAAGAAGAGAACAAGGAGTATGCAGGTTTTCACAGGGTCTATATATCAGCTGGGCAGAAGAAAGGTGTCTGAAACCTCAGCACCATTGGCATTTGAAGCTGGACAAGTCCTCATATTGCAGAATCACCAGTGCATTGAGGGAAGGCTAGCAGCAACCTTAGGTCTCTGCCAGACAGATGCCAGTAGTCATTTATATCTTCCTTTTGGTAAAAACCAAAGGGACAAAAATGACTCCAAGTTTCCCGTCCGAAACTGAAGTTGTGCAGTGGGAAAACAGGTATCCTTGAATCCATAAAAATACGGAGATGTGTGTTCTTTCATTGTGATGTATGCATGAATGAGTACAAACGAAAAAAGGAAACAGAGATCATGGCTTGGCCATAATTCTTCATATTATTGCTTTAAAAATTTAAGACAAAATTGACTACCAGCCATCATGAAGTAATTTTATTAAATTCTAAGGATTGATGGAAAGAAAAAAACCTCAGCCCACCCATGTTTAAAATAATTGAACAAAAGTGACATTTTAATCTTTCTTTGGGCACAGTCAGCAGAATGGGCTGTTGTCTACAGCACTAGGGCTCTCCCCTGCTCTCTTTCTCTTGTGTTTTATTTCATCAGAACATCTTAGTTCTGAGACTTTGGGGAGAAGTTAGATCATACAGCCCATCATTGAGGCCAGCAGGTCTGCGTGAGCGCATTCCACGTTCATTCAGAAGGAAGGAGAGAAAAGGTGAGACATCATTCGTGTTTTGCTGAATTTACGGTGATGTCTTCAGTCAGTGTCAGGTAATCAAAAACTAGATGTGGGTTAAACTTCAGTCTGTGAAACAGGACATGACCGTAATGCCTTTAATATTGTAAATGAATAAATTGAGTAAAGATTCTTAGAAAGAAAAAACATGCAATTTAGATTTTTTAATAAAATAAGATAAAAAGAATACTATAACATGCATGTGAAGGATTTGATTTTCAGTATTATGAAAATTTATTGAAGCTCTTTTAATTTCCAGTTTTAGAATCAAATGAAGACTTTCAAGGGAAATATGTGGTAAAGCAAGAGAAGTTAGATCTCTCAAGTAAAAGCTCGAGTTTGTACCATACCACACACACACACACACACACACACACTCACTCACGTAGTGTGCATGATTTGGATAATGTTCATTGCTCTTATTCAGGTTAGTATCTATAATTCAGATACTCAAAACACACCCCCTTTGTCACTTTTCAGTGTGCTATTTTTAGCAGTAAAGAGTTGTCATCAGGGAAAAAGACATACAGTTCTTCCACCTTTGTTCAAAGCTTCCTATTCTGTAACAGAAATATGTATTTTTCTCTGGTTCTCTGGCATTTACTTACACTTTGACAAGGAAAGCTAGAGGTCTTTTAAGGAAAATTATTCCATCCATACCACTTTTGTTGTTAAGGTGATGAGATACTCTTATGTTACCATGATTTTAAGTGCAAGTATGTCTTAAAACTCCTAGCTGGTTTAGTCAGGCCATTCAAAATCTTTTTCAAGACATTACTTTACCATTTCCAGGGAAGCTAAGTTTATTGAATCTTTCAAATACTCTCTGCTTAGTTTGGCTGTCATCGCACACTGTCAGTGGTGAGGTATGTAAATAACTTCTCTTGAACATGTGAGAATAATGAAAAAGACTCCTTCTGGATGCTAAGATGCGAAATTAAACTCCAGGTGCTTCTCAGAGTTATTTGGGACACTTTCCAGTTGTCAGTATGGAAATCCTGTCACTCGGGGCACGGATCAGTTGCCATGGGGAAACCAAAGCTGTCTCATTTGACAAGCTGGCGGTGGTTACAGTTGGTGGGAAAAGACAAACTTGAGAGACAGATACTAGAAGATGACTGTTCACCAGGGACTGGCGAACTGCTTGGAATAAATTAATTATTTTTCATTTTCCTTTTATATGTATTGGTTAATGTAGAAAGATTACAGCCATTTAGGAATATCTGTCCCATGACTCAGATATGACCATGTCTCTTAATGACATGAATTCATGAGCACCCAAGCACTAAATTGAATGGAATCATTACTCTCCCCATGGAGTGGTGACATCTACAGTCTGGCTGTAGTTTCCAAATGAGTTGGATTCTGACACAGGTAAGGAGAGTATAGTCCTCTGCGGTTGAGTCATGCAGAGTGAAGAGGGTGTATTCAATCTCATTCCCACAGTATCCTAGAGCAGCCTGACAATGAGGCAAAAGGACAGGCAACAGTAAGACATGGTGTAAGCATTGAATAATTGATTTTTCAAGAAAGCAGAAGCCCACAGCACACTTGATGTATTGTGGTATTTACTAACTGCCCTTTAAATTCAGGATGACACCTCTACCTAGTTTCCCATGTTGAGGACAGTAACTCATGCTTGTGTTTGCTTTAAATCCAGTAGGACTGAGAGCCTGCTTTAAATGTCTTCACATGTGGACTTATTAGCATGTGTGGCAGTGTGTCAACTCTCCTATATATAATATTTGTGGCTGGCCTTCAAAGCCATCACAAAGAAATTACTATTTTTTTCCCCTTTAACAAGAAGTATCTTTAATTTTAGATGGAAATAAGAAGGCTTGGAGTCTCCAAAGCACAATTCCTAACAGGCTGCTACGGTGAATCTCCTTATGGTCAAGTTGAAGAAGTACAAAGTTATTTCTTATACACCCATCTACCGAATGAGCTTCTCTTGAAATATTTGCTTGAAAGTGGAGGAAATAGGATCTTTCTTCCTCCTTGAGAGTTCAGCAATGTGAAGATTTTTTTTTTTTTTGAGACAAGGGCTCATTCTTGTTTGAGAGTTTTGTCAATCACAGTTTCTTATAGTGAAGTCTTAATAAATATAGGACACTTTGGAAGCTTATAAGGAAAATGCAGAAGGAGTTCTTATTGAAGTTTTAATGATAAAATCAGTCTATGACCAAAAAATGTACTTTGTAACAGACTGGATTTACAACATGAAAGAATACTTGGCATGATTTAAAAATTAGAAAAATTAGAAAGTTTCAACATAGGCTAAACATTAAAAAATTTTTAATTTATTTTTTAGAGACAGAGAGAGGGAAATATAGAGAGAAAATGGGCATGCCAGGGCCTCAAACCACTGCAAATGAACTCCAGATGCATGAGTCATCATGTGCATCTGGCTTATGTGGGATCTGGAGAATCAAATCTGGGCTCTTAGGCTTCACAAGAAAGTGCCTTAACTGCTAAACCATCCATCCAGCCCAACATTACATATTTTAATATCACCTACGCTAAATCATAACTTTTCACAAAACTATGGTGGATGATTTAGAATAAGAGGGGAAAGAACATGCTAAAAATATTTCTACTACATTTACAAAGAACTTACCTTACTAAGAGACACTGATCTAGGTATTCACCTGAGCATATTTCTCTCAGCAGTTTCTAAATGAAAAATAGTAGGCCAAGTATTGTGATACTCCGCAAAGAGCCCTGGTGACTAAAAGAGACTTTAGCTGGGTGTGATGGGGCACACCTTTAATTCCAGCCCATGGAGACTGAGGTAGGAGGATCCTCATGAATGAAAGGCCAGCCTGAGCTGCATAGTGGTTTCCAGGTCCACATAGGCTAGAGTGAGACCCTACTTCAAAACAAACAAACAAACAAACAAACAAACAAACAAACAAATTTGTCAGACCTTAAAATCTGTGTATGACACCAATCCTAATTTCTTTTCAAAAAGACACATTTAAAGAATATTGTCTCCATGATCCTTTCCTTAATTGTCTTCTCAAACTCAATTCTTGATATTTAAATTTATTTGTCTCCTCAAGTCTATCTCTTTTCTCTAACCTGTTCTTTACCATCTGCTCTGTGCATGAATTGTTCACTCGTCTGGTTTTTCTTCCCAGCAAGGTCAAATTTCCTCAGCTGCTCAGCTCCAACATGTTTCAGCAGCGACCACGAGTCTCTTCTGACTGCAGGCAGGGAAATCCCAGTCGTCTTCTCTTCTAGGTCTTAACCATGGGCCTCTGTGCCAGAACTTGTACTGCCCAGTCTTAGCTAAAATAAGAAACTAAGATATAGAAAAGCCACCTATTTAATATTTATGTCCATTGGTATCTGCTCAAACTTCTATCTCCTACCATCCCCCGTTGATATTTGACCACCATCATCTAATCAGCAAGAATCATCTGAGGTTTGTTTAGCCAACATCTTTGTTCTATTGGTGGTCCCTTCTAACACGTTTCTATCCGTTGATGTTCAGTCTGTCCCATGGCTTCCTAGACACCTCATGACTAGATACTATCTATTAGAACAGGACTCGGAGGTCTCTCTCTCTCTCTCTCTTTCTACTGCAATTGGTCCTGAATAAGATCTGTTCTTTTATTTTTATTATTATTATTTCACTTTTTTTACTACTGTAGCTTCTGTCTGCCTCTGGTTTTCTTTAATATCTCCACCATAAAACACTCTAAATTTTTGCTCTTTGAGTAAATATTCATCTTTTTACTCTCATCAATTCCAAATGCTGATAGAGAGCCAGTGTTTCACACCCTTAATAAGTGCTGGGTTAGGAATAAAGGGCGCAAGCTATCATTCTCTGTCAGCTTTCTGGTCCTGGAAAAGATGCCTGAGATAAACAGCTGAAAAGAAGTAAGATTTATTTCTGCTCATAGTTTCAGAAATTTCAGTCCATGATCACTTGGCCCAGTTGCTTATTTACTTATTTATTTAGGGTACAAAGAATTAAATTTCTTTATGGTGTTTTCAAACAACTTTTGGTGTTCCTATCCCACTCTTTCTACCTTCCTTCTTCCCCTTTGTGCCCTCCCTGAACTTAGCTACCTTTCCACTTTCCTTTTGTCCTTTTAGTCTGTGGGGAGGCAGGACATTACGGAGGATAACTTCTTACCTAATGGTGTCTAGGAAAGCAAAGAAGAAAGAGAAATTAATTCACCAAAGAATTGGCAATCCAGACTAAAAAGAATTATTTTTAAACTACCACATTTTATTCAAACATAACAGGGGTGTGAGGGAGAGGGAAAGGGAAGGGTCAGAGGGCTGGGACCAGGGCCAGGGAAGGGAAGGGGGCTGGGCAGAGGAAAAACATACCATGCGTCTGGGAGTCCATTTTCTTTTACATAGGCACAAAGGTGAGGCAAGTGCAAGGTAGCACGTGCCCACTAGGTGAAGTGAGTGTCTGGAGTTTGATTTCAGTGGCTGAGGCCCTGGTGTGCCAATTCTCTCTCTCTCTTTCTGTTTCTCTCCCTCTTGCTCTACAAAAATAAAGAAAGAAACGTCCCTTTTCAAGGGCTATATTCCAGTGAGTTGTTGGCCAGAAAGGTCCCTGATACCCCCAGAACATGACAGACCATTGCCAAGGCTCTTGATTTCTCACCAAAAATAGATGGTAAGACCCAATTACTGAAAAGTCCACATGCTTAGGCTGTAAGTTCACTGACAAATCAAGCTGAAACTGAGCTGAAATCCAACTTCCTGTAGACCAGCTGACAGAAAACAGGAAAACGCTATGCTGCATGCAAGCCTGTGGGAAAGAGAAGTCATCAGTGGTGAAAACAGTGGACACTGCAAGCCTTAAGTTTGGCCAACCAGGCCAAATGACCAAATGGGTGCAATAGTGGTATGTGTCACGAGGGAATCCAGCCGCTTTCTAATTGCATTGGAATTCCACTCCACAGAAGCGAATATATGCCTGGTACTGAAAACCTAATCAAAAGCTTATGACAGGGAAGGTCATGAGCCCTAGTAGTGTAACACCAGCTCTTATTTGGACAAATGTGTGTGTGTGTGTGTGTATACATTATATATATATATATATATATATATATATATATACATATATATATGTATGTATATATATATATGTATGTATATATATACACACACATTATATATATACATACATATATATACATATATATACACACACACATATATATATATATAAAATGTATACACATACACACACCCATATATTTGACAGCTTCCATATTTATAGACAATAAACCACGCTAATTCCCTCCCCTCTCTCACTTTCTTAACTTTACATTACATGCCCTGTAAGCACCTTTGTTAATGTTCATACCCATATATTAATGCAATTCTCACTTTTTGTTAGATAAGCTTCTCTTTTCAGATGGCAATGACCACTGGGATGACCACAAAGGCACCATAATTCTAAGAAGAGACAGAGTGTTCAGCACTGCGATATCTCTATCACACCTCTCAAGACTCATGGTCCATTGAAGAAGAGGTGGCACAAAGAATGTAAGAGCCAAAGGAAGGGTAGGACTGCTGATAATAACATTGCTCAGACACAAATTGGTCTCAGTGTCCATGACCTCACAGTGCCTAGCACTAGCTACACAAGACACTCATAATAGAAGGAAAAGATGATGACATCAAAATAAAAGAGAGACTAATTGAGAGAGGGAGGGGCATGATGGAGAGTGTGATTGTCAAGGGGAAAGAGGAGAGGGGACGGAATTATCATGGTTTGTTGTCTATCATTATGGAAATTGTCAATTAAAAAGTCTAAAAATAAAAAAGAAAGAAATATCCCTTTTAAAGATAATCTTACAAGCTGAAGACATGGGTATGGAATTGTATACAGCTCAGGAGCCAGAGAGGAGAAGAGCAAAAGACAGTTTCTCCTTGAGCTCAAGCTGGAGTTCATGCTCCAGAAGAGATGGGCGTGCCTGCATCAGGTGTACTGGCTAATCAGCCCAGGCTCTGAGGAGGGATCCACTCACAACTGGTCAGGGGGCATGTTCCAGAGAGAGAGAGAGAGAGAGAGAGCAAAAGAAAGAAAGAGAGAAAGAAAGAAAGAAAGAAAGAAAGAAAGAAAGAAAGAAAGAAAGAAAGAAAGAGAGAAAGAAAGAAAGAAAGGAAGAAAGGAAGGAAGGAAGACAGATAGGAAAGAAAACAGGAATGAAGAAAAGAAGGAAGGAAAGAAGGAAGGAAAGAAGGAAGGAAGGAGGAAGGCAGGGAGGGGTAGGGAGGGAGGGTTCATTGGGTATGACAGGCAGACTTTGAGTTGGCAATAGAGGCAGGCTGGGTGAGCTGAGATAGGCTGGTGAGGTTGTGACATCATAAGTGGGCTGGTCCCTGCCTGGCTACCTCTAAAGAAAAAAAAAAAAAAAAACAAAGCATCTGTCTTTCCTGGCCTGTTGTAGTCCTACTTCTGGACCCATGTATTCCCCACTCATCTACACTAACTCACGCTCATGTACATAAATGGCTGCATTCCCCCCAGAAACATCTTAGGTATTCTTTGTGAGGTAGTTTGATTTTAGTTTGTTTCATATGAAAGAGTCTTTCTGAATTCCAGTTCCACAGTTGTACTGGGCAATTATTTGCAAATATCTGTGATTCAACATTTCTCCTAAATTTACTATAGTGATACCACTGTCCTCCAAGTAACCTCATCTAGAAAATGGAGGTCAGACAACTCTTCTCTTTCCAGTCAGGCCCAACATCATCTGAATCTGACATCTTGTATTTTCTGTCTCTGTCTCCCTACCTTCTCTCTCTCTCTCTGTCTGCTCTCTCTCTCTCTCTCATTTTCCATGTTTATTCTTCAGAGGAGATTGCCTTTTTTTCACCATCCCAAAGCTCAGACGCATCATTTTCTTATCTCTCCAGATTCTGTGTTACACCCATTGATACATTTAATTCTGCCAAACTTAGCATATGGATTGAATCTTCTCCCATTCTGATGAGTGTTACTAATCTCATGCCTGTGGAATAAATTTCCAGCTTTCAAGCTGCATTCACATTCCTTCTGCATCTTGATGCCTATCACTTCCATTCAACAAAACTCTCCCTTCTCCTGAGCACATTCCATAGTTGCCTCACAGTGTTTTCCCTTTTCATTTCTCTCCCCAAAGAAATGCTCTTTTCTTCTCAGAGTCTACAGTAAGCCTGCTTATCATTTCCATTTCAACTCAAATACCACACAAGTCAATCTCCTTTATTTCCACAGAGTTTTCTAAAAACTTATCATATATAGAATTGATTATAACATATTTGCATGGAAGTTTAATACTCACTTGTGCTTTTCTTTATTCTATTAATCTATAAGATCCTTAAGGACGGTCGTTCATTTTTACAGCAACTATAACCTTCACATTATTAGTCTTTATTTGTATAACAATAATGCATGGACAGAGAACTCACACTTAGAAAGTATTATGTGGTAAAAAGAGTTATATATTTTCAATATATTGGCTCTGAAAGTCAGTTCATTAAATTTTTTATGAGACCTTAGTCTTGAAGCAATTAAGGAAATACAACAGATGCACATGCTCTATCAGCTAGTAGCTAGTTCTGCCTGTTTATTCCATTCCTCCTCTATCTTTTGATTCAAGCTGCCACGTTCTGTTTTTCTTTCCAGAGTTACAATGATTCCATTACTTGTCTGACTTGGAGCTGCAGAAAGGCCAACATATAGCCAATTCACAATATATAGTTGTGAAATGTTTGATGAACCATGAAATATACCTTACATTGAAAAATGGACATTACTGTGATGCAATGACAGTTTCATATTTTATTTTATTGGACTGTGTGTGTGTGTGTGTGTGTGTGTGTGTGTGTGTAAGAGAGAGACACAGAGAGAGAGAGACAGAGAGAGAGGGAGAGAGAGGAAGGCATATACTCAAAAGAGTTAGAAGATTAAATGGTAAACTGAACCAGGCATGGTGGTGAACACCTTTAATCTCAGAATTCAGAAAGCTGAGTTAGAAGGATCACTGTGAGTTCGAGGCCAGCCTGAGACTACATAATGAATTGCAGATCAGCCTGGGCTACAGGAAAACCCTACCTTGAAAACCTTCCCCCCCCAAAAAAAAAAATTAAATTGAGACACATTAAATTATATAAAAGAGTTTAAAGTGACAGCAGTTCATGTTCTAAGCAATTGGGACTGATCCCAATCAAGCAAGGCTCACTGTCTTCTGTTCACAAAAGCCAATACTCCAAGATTAAATTGTACATAAAGAGGAAAATTTATTGAGCCTCTTCACCAGTAAGGAATTTCAAAAAGAACTCCACTCTGCCTCTGATATATGTTGATACAGAAGGGCTTGTAAGAAGGGAAGGGAGAAGCTTCTTGTGGGCTGGAGGGCAACAGGTGGAATTCATCATCTTTGTTCCTAGGAGGACAAGAACCATGCCCCTTCATAGGCCACATGTTTATTTTGGAGTGTCACGTTCTTGGAAAAGATTTTGAGCTTGTGACATCTGACATATAGAGTAGACAAGGTGAACTTTGGGCATATGTCCCTGTTAGGTCGGGACAGGCTCCCAAAATGGAGTCAACAAGAACAGCAGGATTGTGACAGAGACAAGGAAGTGGATTATCCACATTCCTCAAGAAACCGCCCAGCCACTATCCCTTCCTTGCCTAACAATGTCCCTGGGTCATGGTTTCCTGCCCCCTTACCTCATAAGTCACCCGGTCACTGTTCTGGTGTCACACACTGGCTATCTTGGATCTCCCCAAAAGGAGCTTTTCTTATTCAGCCTTTTCCCTTCCTCACCTTCCCCCAGCTGAAGAAGTCCTATAAGGTCCACTATGTGGAAACTCAGGTTGGCTGTGCTCATCACTTGTGAGCCAGTCCCGGCAGCTCACGATCTTCCCACCGAATAAAAGCTTTCATCTTTGCCTCAGAGTGCTTTGCGTGGTCTTGGACACTCCTGAATCTTACAGTCCCTTTTTGTAAAGCCAGTTTAATATCACACTTGAGTGGACTCCAGAGGCTTCTCTTGAAAGCTACACATTATACACTGGGATTTGAGAGAGCTATGTCTTAATGTGCCCAGGGGTTGGGTGATTTTAGAACTGCAGACAGTTTGTGGGCTCTGAGAGGCACATGGAGAGAGTTTCATAAACAAGCAAACAACAAGTTCCCCCCCCCCCAAAAAAAGCAGAAGACAGAGAAAATACTTGATTGAATAAAATGGAGTTCAGCCTCATTTGGATCATTCAATGCCATATTTCTCACTGGAGGTTAATGAGTAGGTTTTCATGGATTAATCATTTTCAGTGTTGAATGTTTGTACTGAGTTGGGCATGCATTTGAATACACAGGAAGCCATGTGTCTGCATATCCTTTAAATTAAGTATTTTAAAAGAACATAGACTTTCTGGTCAGGGAAGAGCATAAATGTTGGTTTACTATTTTCGTCTTATATTTTCGGAGACAAGAACTTTGCTGTGGAAAGTGTTGACAGAAACCAGCAGTGTGGGCTACACTAGCAAGCTCATGAGACGTGCATGAACATGGCTCCTGCTCCAGGTCTGAAGGATCAGACTCATCGTTGTGTGAGAACCTCACCCAACTCCTATGCACACTGCATTGATAGTGCATTGACCAAGACTGCAAGCTTCCTGAAGGCAAAAGCTGCAGAAATAAAGAAAATGCTGGGAACCTTTGCTTTGTTTTGTATATACCTACAGCAAAGTGGAATGCTCTTGATCAAATGCAGATGCAGCCAGTTGCTGTTTTAAATATAATCAGAATTAATAGGAAGCATAGTCTACAATTACTGTCAAGAGACCTTATTGCTCTAGGGTCTTGGCTATGCCCAGGCCATTCCATTAACTGAGCCTTGGGAAACATTTCAATGACAAGTGCAGTAAATGTTTTGATTTTGCTTTCGGTTTATTTTTACAGAAAAAAAAAAGGAGGAGGGATAAAGAAAGAATGTTAAAAACAGCATAATGCAAATGAGGCCGCTTTAAACAGCAAGCAATCAGCATAGGTACATGCCTTATGCTGTAGTCCCCAAAGCAATCATTAGATTGCATTCCCACTAGGGAAGGGGAAGGCATTGAGTGCTATTGAACATTGCCAATTTTTATAGAGGATCAGCTTGAAAATATTTAGCACAGATGTTTCTGTAATTGTGACACACTGGGAAAATTCACATGTTCAATAGCCCTCTAACTCTTTCTTCCATCTGTGCAGTGTGATGGTCCACAGTTACTACATAAGGCTGTTATAGAAACAGAGTAATGGGGTCTGGCTCAAGACCTATAGAAAGAATAAATGCCATCTGTGCTCCCTTATTTGCTTGCAGGTGTGTGTGTGTGTATGTGTGTAAATCTATATAGAATGCAATAATTTATCATTACCCCTAGTGTGTCATGTATTTTCACCACTCCATGATCAGCAAAGCTGTGCTCACCAGCACTAGGGTGCGGGGCACGTGTAAGCTAGACAACTGGAAGACAAAACTCTCCCTTTCATTCTTGGCTCTAGCCTCATTTCTAGGCAAGGTCAGTCACGACTACTGGTTGTGTGGACTGCTAATTCTTCCCTGCACGCACAGTAAGCTAACCGACACATTTGGTTCTGACTGGACAGCTGCCCAAGCCACAAGCCCTGCTGTGTGTACTAGACTTAGGCTCTGTTGTTCTCTAGTAACTTGATGGCGAATTCTCCAGAGATGGAGACCCTTTCTCCTTAGGTTCTAATTCTTGACTCACAGAATTCTCAATTTGTGACTGTCTGGGAATGAAATACAAATATGATTGTCTACTTTCACAGTAACTGTTTTGAAGTTGTGGTTAAAATATACGAAAGGGGTATGAAAGCTGTACTATCCTCCCTTCATGGTGTTTTAGATGCATTTATAAATACTGTGATAAAATATCTACCCAAAGCAGTTTAGGGGAGTGTATTAAATACTCAGGGCTCCTGGGAGGAAAAGAACCAAGCAAATAAATATGTATTACAAGGTGGATATATTCGACGATCTTATAGGATACAGTCTGGGCAGTCCAATGATAGCTGAATAGTCCATGAGGCTGGAAGCTGTACCCGTTCCAATCTGGCGCTGAAGGCCTGGAGGATTTATGGAGAGCCACTGGTCTTCAATCTATGTTGACAGGCTAATAAACCTGGGTTCCCACCAGGCATGGTGGCGCACACCTTTAATCCCAGCACTGGGAAGGGAGACGTGGGAGAATCACTGTGAGTTCGAGGCCACCCTGAGAATTCATAGTGAATTCCAGGTCAGCCTGGGCTAGAGAGACCCTACCTCAACAACAACAACAAAACTTACCCCCCCACCCACCAAACTGGGTTCCCTTGTCTGTGAAGGATAGTAACAAGGCGATGCACATACCAGCAAGGGGCATGGACAACCAGGCAAAAGGCCTTGTATTCGTCCAGAGATTCTTTATATATAGTTCAACAGCAGAAAGACCACCCACTCTGGAGGAAGAACTTCCTCCCTTAGTCAGTCCTTGAAAACACACCCACAGACCTGCTTTATTTGATTCCTAATCTGATCAACTTGAAAACAGAATTTAACTATCACAAGAAGGAAGGGTTTATTGTAGCCTGAACTTTGAGAGGACACAGCTCATCATGTTCAGCTCACAGGGAAGGTTAGCTGGGTTGGTCACAAAAGGTCCACAGTCAGGAAACAGAGAGAGGTACTCAGATTGTTTGTTCCTTTCCTTTAGTCCTGGACCTCAGTCCATGGGATGGTGGCATTCACATTTAGCTTGAGTCATTGTAATTAATGCCTTCTGTAGACACCATCATAGACACATCCAGAGATCTACTTCCACAGTGATTCTGAATTCAGTTAGGTTGACAATGGAGATTCACCATCACACATGCTCAGCTATATTTTATGTCCACGTAAAGACAACTTCTCAACTGTCAAACTGTTTGTTGGACTTTTCTTTCCTTCAACAAATGACAAGAACATAGGTTACCTAAATCACTTGATTATTTCTAATGTGACCCCAGAAACATTTTACTGCTGTATTTCCAACCAGAGCTATAAACATTTCATACATTTTGCAAGTAATTTGCAGGTTGAGTAAGCTATTCTGCCTAGATTGCTCATAAATTGAGGTATGCCTCATTATCATCACGCCACCTTAGATGAGCTACTGAGCCAAATTAGGGAGCTAATTTTGTCTTTAAACAATGTTTACCAATTAGGAAGCATTAGAAGTGAGTATACTTGGGTTCGGACCTAAAGAGATAAGAAGAATTTCTAACTTGAAACTTTTAGTATCTAAAAAAAAAGAGGTATTTTACTCCATTGCACAACCCAAAACCACACACTCATATTACAAGAATTGGAGGCATGTTTTTGGTAAAAGAATTCTAGAGTTTGTATACAAGGTAATTTTGATTCTAATGTTTCCACTAATTTAAGGGAAATATAGCTATATCGTCTCAGATACACACATCGTGACAATACAGAGACAAATGCGTGGTTGGCCTGTCAGTTATTGTTTTCAAACATTTATTCTAGTTTCAGTACAAACATGATGATTGGTATATCTGCTAAGTGTTAGGCACTAAGTCCAAGTATTGATGAAGTGATAGGAAAAAGACAGACCAGCTACGGAAGATACAGCCTCTTTCCCCTTGCAGCCCATGATCCATCAGGGAGATGGGAAAACAAAGGCAATATTAAAGCATACTATGGCGAGTTGAGTCAGGATGTGGACAGTACAGGGCAGCACAGAAAGCCATAGAGGAAGCCTAACAAGTCCAGATCCTCATAGATAGAATACCTGGCATGTGTTTGAAGGACAATATCATCTTCTAGGTCTAGGGGAAATTAAAAAGGACAGGTCTATTATTTCATTGGAGGAACAGCTGTAAAGTTTAGATGCAACATGAATCCCACAGGACAATTTTATTTTAAAACTATAACTATGTAATTTTAGAGGACAGCAAACAGACACATTTCCCAGTCGTTTGTGATAGGTAGCACCTAGAACCGACCGATTAGATGGATAGGTGATGTGTTTTTGCGATGTGAAGTGCCCTACGTAGGCTCATGTGTTTGAACACTTTGCCACGTGCTGGAAACACTGGGAGAGTTGTGGAACCACAGGGAGGCTGGAGCCTCAGTGGAAGAAGTGGGGCGCTGAGGGCGGACCTTGGGCTTTGCTACCCCAGCCTCACTTTCTGTGGGGAGGTGGGGAGCCCCAGATGCACACTCCTCCTAGCATGGAGCTACAATGCCACCATGCTTCCCCTCCATAATGGACTGTATCCCCAAACTGTGAAGTAATGTAAACTTCGTCTTTTAAGTGGCTTCTTGTCAGATATTTGGTCACAGTGACAGGCAAAGCAACTAAGACATACACACATAGATGGGTGTATGCTTTTTCCTTTTATTGAGTCCTGGGCCTAAGTCCATGATATGATGGCAACCACTAACCCATTATATGTATATTATATTCATATATATATATATATATAATATACATATATATATGAAAAATATGTGTATATTTATATATATGAGAAAATGAATGAGAAGAGAAACATGCATTCTCATAACAATGCTTTACAAAGTTATATAATAAAAACTAAAGGCTTTACTTAAAACTAATTTGGGGGCCTGAAGACATGGCTTAGTGGCTAAGGCACTTGCCTGCAAAGCTAAAGGACCCAGGTTCAATTCCCCAGGACTCACATAAACCAGATGCACAAGGTGGCACATGCATCTGGAGTTTATTTGCAGAGGCTAGAGGCCCTGATGAGCCCAGTCTCTCATTCTCTCTCTGTTTATCTTTCTTTCTCTCCCTCTCTCTCTGTCTGTCTCTCTCAAATAAAATAAAATGCAATAAAATAAACTGATTTGGGCATACAATAAAAATAATAATAATCTGTGCCAGTAGGAGGATCACAATGAGTTTGAGGCCTGCCTGAGACTACATAGTAAATTCCAGGTCATCCTGGACTAGAATGAGACCCTATCTCAAAAAAACAAAATAAATAAAATAAAATAAAATAAATCATCTGTGACATATGCCAAAAGGTAGTTACTTAATAACAATTGTGGTAGTAGCTTACATGTGTTAGGAAGTAAATAAAGGGTATGGAAGATGGCTCAGTGGGATGAAGATTTTGCCTTGCAAGCATGACATACTGAGCTTAGTAGTGTACATCTGTAAACCCACTGGGGTGGGGTGGCGAGATGGAAAGCAGAGACAGGAGAACCCCTGGAAACTTGTGGGCATGCACAGTAACAAACAAAGAGATCTTGCCTCAAACAGGTGGAAGGCAATAAACATTACTGAGGCTTCCCTCTGGCCTCCATATGTGTACTGCGGACATGCTTGCTTACTTTCACACACGTGGGCATACCTGCAAGTGCACATTATACACACACAACAGACCAAACAAAATTCATAAATATAGAAATAACATTCAATTATTACAAAATCAATATGGTACTCAACCTAAGAACAGCGCTTGTGTCAGTGGACATTCTGAGAGCTTATGCGCTTTTGTGGTATACTGCAAGAGGAGTTCTCTGGAATTGGAAGGAAAGTTGAAATACCAGACACAACAGAGTATACAAGTAGATATCCCTAATGAAAAATTCAAAATCTTGGGCTGGAGAGATGGCTTAGCGGTTAAGCGCTTGCCTGTGAAGCCTAAGGACCCTGGTTCGAGGCTCGACTCCCCAGGACCCACGTTAGCCAGATGCACAAGGGGGCGCACGCATCTGGAGTTCGTTTGGAGTGGCTGGAGGCCCTGGAGCTCCCATTCTCTCTCTGTCTCTTTCTGTCTCTTTCTCTTTGTCTGTCACTCTCAAAATAAATAAATAAAACAAAAAAATTATTAAAAAAATAAAAAAAATTCAAACTCTTAACTGCTCCATAGTACAAAATCTTTCAAAAGAAGATACGGTATCACCAATGAAGAATTATGTATCTGGTCTCCTGTGATGAGTTCTAGTCAAAACGAAGATGTATCAAAATCTCTCCAGGCTATGTGTACAAGTTATATATGAAAAATCATAATAGGAAGAAAGATGATGACAGCAAAATAACAGACTGATTGAGAGGGGGAGGTGATATGTTGGTGAGTGGAGTTGCAAAGGGAAAGTGTGTGTGGGGTGGAGGAAATTACAATGCTCTATTGTCTATAATTATGGAAGCTGTAATAAAACACTTAAAAATGTATAAGAAGAAAATAAATTAATTTTATGTTTTAATTTGGGGCCATCCCCAGAATACTTTATATATATATATATATATGTAAGTATTACCAAACGAAAATAATCTAAAATTAGAAACATTTTTGTTTCAATTTATTTCAAGTAAGGAATGTTCACCTACCTGCATTAATGTATTCTCACAGGTTCAGTGGTTATGATGAATTAGAGGCCTGGACACTCTGTGGCTCAGCTGGCTCTCTGTTGTGTGTGGAGACTGAAGTGTTGACAGGGCTGCATACTTTTCCATAGGCTCTGGGGAAGAACCATTTAACCCACTTGTATTCAGGTCAGGTTGTAGGAATTTGGTTCTTGAAGGCTGACATCCCTGGTGGGCTGTTATAAAACGTCTCCCCTTAATGCTACAGGCCTCATGCTAGGCTCTGCACATTGCCCTGTATCTCAGGCCCAGAAATTATACATTGAGCCCTGCCAATGCTGAGAATGCTTCTAGCCTCCTCTTTTGCCCCATAGCTCTCACTCTGGCTAGAGAAAGTTCCCTGCTTTTAAGGGCTCATATAATTCCATCAGGTCAGCTAGGGTAATTAATGCTAAATCTTTCATGCTTAGGTCAGTAATTAGCAATTACAGCTAAATTGTCCTTTCTGTACTTGGCATACTGTATTCCCAAGTTCTGAGGATTGGAACCTGGAAACCTTTCAGGATCTACTTGGTCTGCCACAAAGTGCATGGCTCATAAGACACACAATGGGCTGAGCCACCTGTGAGATGTTGGAGGTTGTGGATGATGCCATGCGCCCGTGGCTCTGTTAGTTACATGCTGATTTCCATACTCATTAGTACTTCTCATTGTCGAAATCATACATAAACAATGGCGAAACTTGTGTTCAGTTCAAACTGTTCCAAAAATGTAAATTGTATTGGAATTAATGTGTGCTTTCAAACCAATTATGATAGCGGAATTGCTGGTATGTGTTTTAAGGGCAGGGAATTAAAGTTGGCTGCTGCAAATACAGCTATAGTGACAGATGCAAAGATGTGATAGATTCAGAGAGATGTCTAGCCTTGTGTTTATTCAAACTATTGGAGTCTGAGATAATTATTACATTTCTCTGGATCATAATTCTTCATAGGTGAAATAAATGGTTTGGTTAGTCTCACAAGTCTCTTTCAGATAATTCCATAATAAATCTAATTTCTTATTATATGTATATGTACTTATTATATGTATAAGTAACCTACTAATATGATCAGAAGAAGTGATGAATATTTTCTTATTTTTACATGGGTATATATGGCCTGAAGTTGTAAACCCATTATGTAACACAATTACATTTTTATACCCATATAGAATATTAGAAAAGTACATTTCAGAATATATTTTGAACTAAACCCTTAGCCCTAGGAACATAAGTGGAAAAATGTTGGTGTGTATGAAAGTAATAAAAAGAATGATAGAATCCCAATTCCAGTTGGTGATAGAATGTATGCATTTTTTCAGAAAAGTAAATGGTGTATAAAATGCTTTTCACCTAAACCAGTGCCATTAAGATGTGAACCCAAATATTTTGATTTAAATATGATTTTAGGCACTCCTAAGTATATTAGAACAGAGACCCAGACACCCAAGTTAACAATATCATCCTTTACTTGAGTTATTTCATTCATCTGCCCTCAAACCATAAAGAAGATGCCTATTGCCTGATAGTTCAGCTGAACTTGTTTGGCTAGAGGTAAAAATAATTCTTTCTTGTAATGAGGTTTTGATTTAACAAATTTTTTGAACATCTTTCACTTTTTTTCCAGCTAGGTTACATAGGAACTAAAAATAATGCCTTAGGTTCCATCAAAAACCATGGAGAGATGGCTTAGCCTGCAAAGACAAAGGACCCAGGTTCGATTTCCCAGTACCCATGTAATCCAGATGCACAAGGTGGCACATGAATCTGGAGTTCATTTGCATTGACCGCAGGCCCTGGCACACCCATTTTATCTCTCAAATAAATAAAAATAAAAATAACACTTTATAAAAAAACACAACAACTGTAGGGCTGGAGAGATGGCTTAGTGGTTAAGCACTTGCCTGCAAAGACAAAGGACCTCAGTTCATTCCTCAGGACCCATGTAAGCCATGCACAAGGTGGTGCATGCATCTGGAGTTTGTTTGCAGTAGCTAGGAGCCCTGGAGTTCTCATTCTCTCTCTGTCTGTCTGTCTGTCTCTCTCTTTCTCCCTCTTTCCCTCTCTCAAAATAAATAAATTAAAAAACAAACAACAAAAAACCATAGAGGCATCATAATGAGGACCTTCCTTACCATGCTGTCTTTTATGTGTTTCAACCCATAGCTTGCAGGAGTGAGTCAAAGGGATCCTCGTTTGATTTGGCTGAATTCCAGTTCCCAAGAAGCATATTCTTTATCAGCCGTTGCTCCTTATGAGCTGACTCTGCCTGCTGACATGGGAAATTCTCTGGCGTGCAACATCACAGAGAAACTACATCATTTAGCCTTTCCTCTCCTACCTACCACCCTCTCCCCTCACCACCCTACATTATCTCTACAAGCTGATATCACTTCTCTTGTTTCTTTCAGTGGCTTTGGCACCTTATCCACTGTGCATGTGACATTCCACAGTGTCTTTTGTGACTTGGGTACTAGAGAATTATGAACTGAATTTCCCAAGAGTGTGTGTGGGGGGGACCCACACCAATGTGAATGATTCTATAATGGTGATAGACTGGTTTGATCTGCATTAGAATTGGAATACTTGATTAGAGCCAAAATTGCCATGCAGTTGTTCTTTTCTCTTCTTATAGTCATTTCATACCTGTATCTAATCTAACATCTTTTCAAACGCCAGGTCATTTGCTTGAAATACAAGAATTCAGCAGAGTACCTGCTTCAAATAACCCAACAGTTAAGACAGCTAGCATCTGAGGTCTAGAGTCACGATTTGCATACTGATGCAATCCATACACCCAATCACTACCAATATGTTTGGTGCTTTGATTTATGACGTCTTTCTGTTCTGTAACCATGAGAATTTCCTATAACCACTTCTTCATTAGACAGTGTTATCTGGGGAAAATTGGGTCCTTACTTCCTTTCTGTGACCACTCATATTTAGGTCAGATGTTATGAAACTGTCTCTTATTCCCTTTGAGGAGACAGCTGTTACATGGACAGCATATACTTCAGAACATGTCTTGCTTGGGTTTCTCATTGCCTCAGTATTTAGTACTCCAATTAACTCACAGGGAGGGTATTATGCATATGTGTTGAGTGACTGATATCCGCGGTGATAGCAATATCCATTGTTAGATTGATCACTCTCAGTAGACCAGGCTTAAAGAAGTTAAAAATTTGAAATGAATACAACTCTTCACAAGATAAAGCTCATAGCTTTGAACAATTTCTGGCTATGGTCAAATGATTCAGTTGTGTCAATACAAATGGGAAGCAAGTTTATGTCAATACATAATGTTAATACATTACATTCATACATGAATGCCTGTGACCACTTGTTTCCCTCAAATTCCCCTGATTTGTCATAGTGGTTATGTCAAAAGTAGTCACATAGGAGAATGACAAAACTTATAAACATTTTTAACAACCACTGATCAGCCAAGTAAAACTAATCATAATATTTTCATGTTAATCTTTAGTGTTGTTATCAAATAAATGTTAGTGTATTCTGCACATTCTAGAAATAATATGCTGCTATATATCCATCTTAAAATAGCTCAGGGTGTAATATTTTATTTTTTTTAATATACTGATGCTGTCTAGGGATTCTGGGTTTGCGTTCTCTGCCAATTAATGAGTTAGGAGGAAGGAAAGTATTTTAAAAGGAGAAAGTTTATGTTAGAGTAAGAGGAAAGAAGGGTAGACAGCTACTCCTCAAGCAAGCTCCTCATAGAGAAGGGGGCTTCCAGAGCTGTGAAACACCCACAGTTTCTATGGGAACTGAACCTCTTTTGTGAGGTAGGATCTCTCTTTAGCCCAGCCTGACCTGGAATTTACTACATAGTCTCAGGATGGCCTCAAACTCATGGCAATCCTCCTACCTCTGAGTGCTGGGATTAAAGACATGAGTCACCATGTTCAGCTTTTTGTTTTTAAATATTTTTGTTTATATATGAGAGAGAGAGAGAGAGAGAGAGAGAGAGAGAAAGAGAGAGAGAGAGAGAATGGGTGCACCAGGGCCTCCAGCCACTGCAAATGAACTCCAGATGCATGCATTACCTTGTGCAGCTGGCTTGTGTGGTTCCTGGGGAATCAAACTTGGGTCTTAGGCTTTGCAGGCTAGCACCTTAACCGCTAAGCCATCTCTCCATCCCAGGAACTGAAACTTTACTGAAAATGGACAGCCACCCATCCCAAGTGTGGAATTGGTTGGCTTGAGTGAAGGTGAGAGGGCTTGCTTTACAGTGTGTCCAATACTGCTTACCAGGCCCACCCACCAAGGCAGTGGTGGGTGTGGAGGGATTCCTCCAGTCCAGGAAAGAGAAATGATCACCCATTATCTCCATCTTGTATTATCAAGGGCTCTTTTCTTTTGTGTTTTTCTTTTCAAGGTAGGGTCTCACTCTAGCCCAGGCTGACCTGGAATTCACTATGGAGACTCAGGGTGGCCTCGAACTCATGGCGATCCTCTTACCTCTGCCTCCCGAGTGCTGGGATTAAAGGCTGTGCGCCACCAAGCCTGGCACGGGCTCTTTTCTTAATCTACTTAACCAAGAAAGCTGTCTCCTGCAGTGTTTCAGTACAAATAAGACCATGTTTATATTTCTATACTGATAAATGAGTCTTGTTTATGTGGTGAAACCACATTTTAAGAAGGGCTACTTAAATATGTTTCAATAATTGTTGATTCTCATTAAGCCCTGACATGATATAATGTAAAATTCAAGGTTACCAAAAAGAAATTCAATCTGGTCTCTATGAGCATGTAAACATTTACATACTGAAAGTCCTTAGATCCCAAATGTAATGATGTCATGAGCCTTGGCTAAAATTGATCTATGTAGGTTTAAACATTACTGTATATGAGAGGCAGTTTCATTATAAGAGATTATACAAGACAGAAGTCATTACAGCTTTAACTTGATTTCCTAAAATATTAGTATTACTTTAACCCATTATTAGATGACACATACAGATGTACTACTATTGATCAGTTATGGAAAATGGATAAATATCAAATATTTTTGGACTTTAGTCTTTTTTATATATAAAGAAAGAGCAGCAAAATGAATCGAAATGAATGAAACCTCCACAATTTTACTCTCTTCACACATTTAACTTTAACTGAGACTTGAGCTCAATCTAATAGTAGTTTTCAACTTCCATTTCATCTCCTTTTTCCTGGATAACAAAAGACAGCTTGATTGCTGCATTTCCTTATTTGTCTCTCAGCCTTCCTCCTCTTCCAGTGGGGAATCAGAAGCCTGTACCTTAAGGACTTCAAATAACAGGGATGTCAATGGGACACTCAGGTTTCTGTTAATCAGGCACCTACGAAGAGGCCAGTGTTGCAGGACCATGCATTTTGTGTTGAGATTGAGTTCCACAAGGCACAGCTTCCAGAGTTAAGAGAGAGAGAGAGAAGCAAATTATATCATCTAGATGGGGGATTAGCAGCAAATGGCAATGTCTGAATAAGATGATTAGTGATCAAACAGTTGATATTTTAGGAGACACCTGAAGGCAGTAGAGAGGAATACCATGGAAAGAATGAACTATTTTGGTGTAATTGTAAGAGCATGGTTTGGGACTAGGTTGCTATTTAATAACAATATAATGTGGCTAGTGGTGACCACTGTGAGCCACAGTTTTCCTAATCTGTGAAACTGGATTAATAATAATTGGTTAGGAAAATTAAATTTTATTATGTACATAAGGATTTAGTGTCGTGCTCATTATATTTTATATTATTACAAATTTTCTGAACATATATCTTATTAAGGTTGCACTCATAGCAGACAAACAGTGCTGTGCAGTTTTTATTTTTTTCATTTGCAAAAGAATCATGAGGGAAATTATCATTTGTGGCAATAAAATGTGATGGTTGTCAATTCAGTGTGGCTCAGTGCCCCCAGCCATAGTCTTTCTGCCAGATATCCCACCTGCTTCTCTATCACTTCTCCATTTGGGTCTCATTCTATTGCACATGAAAATGTGGTTGACTGCTCAGGAAAGAGAGGCAGATCATTTCATTATTCATTTACTCACTAGGTAGTTACTGAGTGACTACCAAGTGCTAAGCACCAACTGTGTGCAAAAACACAAGGGTGATTAGCAATAGGCATTTGTTCTTGTTCTTTTGGAGCTTAGAATCTCGAGCACTGAAGAAAGATAATAAAATTGTTGCATAAGTTCAAGGGATTTTGTATACGTTCAACCAGGAAAGATGCATTGAGAATGTAGTTCGGTATCAGCTTCTGAGATATGAGGCTGGAAGCATAAGGACCACACTGGGCAAAGGGCATGGGAAACGCAGGACGGACTGAAAAACCAAACTAGTTGTGATTTAGAGAGTAAGATTGGTTGAAAGAGAAAAGAAAAGCTAAGAAAAAAAAAACACAGAGAGAAAGAGATATATGTGAATATGAGCCATTTTATGCTGAAAACATTGGAAAATGGTTGGAATGTTTTAAATCAGGAGAAGTAGATTGCAGTCTTGCTTCCCTGTGCAGAATGGAATGAGCAGGGGCCAGGTGGGTGACAGAAGGCCCATCAGGATCTTGTGCAATAGCAGACTGAGTTGACTGATAGGAGGTGGAGAGAAAGGTAAAGATGGAGGTGATGCCAACCACAGTGACAGCTCTAGGAAAGCAGGTTTGAGGAAGAAAAAGTAGAGTTCAAGGCCACTTGGAAAGGCCCAAGAAATGGCCTTACAATGTTGATCTGCAGGACAGCAAGGGGAATGGTAGCATAAAGGTAAAAATGTCCTGCCTGTAGGCGATAAGTGGAGGCCTCTGTAAGATGAGAAAAGTAGAAAAAGAATAGCTGGAGTAGTTTTGAGGTTATCTTGCATTTAGAGACAAGGGCAAAAGAGGAGACAAGGAGGTGCTCTGAGACACAGGGAGTGAACACAGATGCAGGAGTGAAACCTGGAGAGCTTTATACTCTTTCCACAGTGTCAATGGATAAAAAACTCACTAAGATGAGACAATGAGATTCCCTATTCACAGTTGTTTCCACACTCATTAAAAGTATATGTATCTGCTATAGCTGTGAATTTAGAATACTTGAGTAAATATAATGAAGTACCTAGGATCTTTTTATAAAACTAGAAACCTTGGAAATGAAGGCAAGGTTTCATAGCAGCACAACATTTTTATGTTAATCATTCCATGCTTAGCACTACTGTCATGGGAAATGTTCTCCCTGGAGAGATATGCACATGTGCCTATTCACCCCAGCTAGGGCACAGACAACACACCAAAGTACAATTACACTGACATCCAGTCTTGCTGAACCAATGAGTTTACTGGGGTTACTTACAGAGGAGGTGAGGGGTTGCTTACAGGACCGTGGAGGACTCAAAGGCAACTGCATCACTGAAAAGCCCACCCCACCACAGATGACCACTTGCAGAGGCTGCGTCTAGAGCACACTGCAAGTGCGGGCAGCTCAGCTGGCTGGGCTGTCCCCTTTATAGGCCCTTAGGGAGGGTCTGTAAACTTTTCCCCAGACTTACTGACCTCTTGACTTCCTCCTCCCTTCGGGATGGAATGTTTCAATCCAGAGAGAATTTCACACAACAGACAGGGCCTGTCCCTTAACAGATGTTTACTACCCTTATAACCTTGGTGAGTGGTTATGTGACCTCATAAGTCTCAGTTCTCCCTGACTGTAGACCTTTTGACTATATCCTCTCTCCGAGAGGGGCTAATTCAACTTGGAGAAATTTGCTATGCAATAACTATCTATATGTTTTTCTACAGTATTGTAAAATGAGTTTTGTCTTATGCATGTCATTCACTTACTCTTTAGCATGCTGGGTATAGTAATTGATCTATAAAACATGTAACTTACATTCATGACTAACTTAAATCTTACTATAACAGTTATTTTCTAGTTGCTGGGGCAAAACATCTGACCAGACACAGCTAATGGAAGGAAATACTTTATTTCAGCTTATGGTTTCAATGGAAAGTTTTATTATGGTGGTGGGCAGGGCGGGGGGTGGAGTGAAACATGGAAGGAGCAGACAGCCAGGCATCCCATCTGCATAGAAGAAGGGAGGACATGGAGGTATCGAGCTCACAATGAACATCCAGCGAGGCTGGAATAATAAACCTCAAAGTCAAGCCCCAGTGACACACCTCCTCCAGCAAGGCTCTACCTTCTGAAGGCTACGCCAGCTGAGGATTAAGTATGAGGCTTTACCACAAATACAAAACGCTGTGAGATTTTATCTTCAAACCATCACATTGACACACTCTTCGATGAACTTGATTATGGACTATATTTCTTTTCAATTTTTTTTTATTCATTAGACAGAGAGAGATACAGAGAAAATGGGCGCGCCAGGGCCTCCAGCCACCACAAACAAACCCCAGATGCATGCACCACCTTGTGCATCTGGCTTATGTGGATCCTGGGGAATTGAACCTGGGCCCTTTGGCTTTGCAGGCAAGCACCTTAACAACTAAGCCATCTCTCCATCCCTATGTACTATATTTCTTATAAAAAACAACATGCTAGCATTGCTAGAAGAAACTCATGTGTAGATACTTTCTTGTGTAGATATTCCATTCAGTTTCAAATCCAGCTCTACCCCCTCAATTTTACATCTATGAATTATTTTTATCTCAGTCAATTTTTAGCATGTTGAGAAATGGTGATTTTCAAACTGTTATTCTTTCTATTTAGCAGGTGTCATTTTTCTCTGTGGAAGTATGTTGTAACTCACTACTATGTATTTTAAAGTATGTTCATTGGTTTTGTATATTTGGCCAGTGAAAATCCCTTTAAACTTGCTTCTATGCATTTTAGTATTGCCATAATATCATACTATATATTATATGTTAGCATATACATATATCTGCTCCATATAAATAACAACTTCATTATAAAGTCAGCCATTTCATTACTAAATCATTTTGCCTACCACACAATATGCCAATCACCAAGATGAGTTTTGCAAAATATGAGTTCATTTGTTAAGACTTCCAAGCATTGAAGGCTTGAGTTTCAAATCTACCTCTCAAATAATAGAGTTTGGAGTTACTATACAGGGCAAAAAAGTTAGGTAATTTAAACCACAGGAAAGCATAATGAGAGGTGAAGAAATGAGTGGTCTGAGCAAGTATAATCAAACTCATGGCTCTTCATAGGACACATGAATGACAATGTTAACATGCCTGAAAGCAGTTTTCAGTAGTTGCCAAAGGTCGCATAATAGACACTGAACAGGCCCAAATGAAAAATCAATGTATGGGATGAAAATATAAACCCCAAGTCTCTGAAAAGTAACTTTGGCAATTACTGTCTTCATAACTTATACATCAGGTGTTGTAGTTATCTTCTTGTTTCTGGGACAAAGTACCTGACCAAAAGTGGCTAATGGGAAGAATTTTTTTTTTTTTTTTAAGTTTGGCTTACAGTCTTAAGGCTTAGAGTCTTTATGGCTGTAGAAAGCGTAACATGAGCAGAGGCTGGTCATCACCTCCTTGCCACAGCAGGTAGAAAACAACAGCAAACTCCAGCAAGGGGGTGCTGCCTACAACACCCCTACGCCTGCCCCCCAAAACATCCTCTCCAACAAGGCTCCATCTCCCAAATTTCTATCAGCTGGGGCCCAAGCATTCAGAACACACGAGTTTATGGTAGACATCTTACTCAAACCACCATATTAGGAGTGCAATCCTTAAGAAAGTCACTGGGTAACTAAGAATATTTTTCTCAATTTTGTGACTTCCAAAATTAATGAGTTTTTAGGTCAACTAAAAGGAAGTAGCTAAAAGCAAATGAATAGTGAGAAAGGGGTTAAGTTTCCTTTGTTTTCAATTTTTTAAGATTCTCTGGTTACTTTTAGTGAGAAATGGAAATTAAGGAGAAAACCACAGGTGTTTGATGCTTTCAGTAGCCCAGTAGGGCAAATGACATTTGAGAGGCACCGTTTGCTCTATTCTGTTAAAAATACATTAGTTTGGCAAAAAAAGAAACATTCAAAACAAAATGCAAATTTTTATATTGATCAGATTATTAGGCTCAGGAGAAATAGGTCAGAAATACACCAAAAATAAATAAATAAATAAATAAATAACAACCGAACTTCTCATTTTAGCATATCAAATTAAACGTCATGTAAATAGAACCAAAAAGATGTTCAATTTTTGATTGGATTCTCTTTTATCTTAAAGTAAGTAAAGATCCTGACTATAATTGGAAACATAGTAAAGCCTCCATGCAAACATAACCACTAAGTAGTTAAATAAATTCAGAATCACAGATACAGGTGAAATTAAAACCAAACCAAACCAAATAATGGTGGCTATATAAGACATTGTGCTAAACTACTAGTGTGTGATCTTAGTACAATGTAAATGAAATTAAAAGAATAACATCTGCATATATGTTACTTCCTCAATATTTCATTTAATCCTCTAATGGCCATTATTAGATTAGTATGATAATAATTATTATGATGATGATTATTTATTGATTTTGAAAGAGGGGAAGAGGCAGAGAGAAAGAGAGAGCAAGAGAGAGAGAGAGAGACAGACAGACAGACAGACAGAGAGAGAAAGAGAGAGAATGGGTGCACCAAGGGCTTCAGCAGCTGCGAAATAATTCCAGACACATGTGCCCCTTGTGCACATGTGAGACATTGCATGCTTGCGTCACCGTGCACCTGGCTTATGTGGACCTGGAGATTTGAGCATGAGCCCTTAGGCTTCACAGGCAAGCGCCTTAACCACAAAGCCATCTCTCTAGCCATTATTTGTCATTACTTCTACTAGCAATCATGGTAGAAACTTTTTTCATCCTATTATAGATCATAAATCACTCTCCTGTTCACATTTCAGATCCTCATATCTGATTTTGAGTCAGTTAAAACAGCAGTTCTCAGGCCGGGCATGGTGGCACACGCCTTTAATTCCAGCACTGCCTTTAATCCCAGCACTCGGGAAGCAGAGGTACGAGGATCTCTGAGAGTTCAAGGCCAGCCTGAGACTACAGAGTGAATTCCAGTTCAGCCAGGGCTTGAGTGAGGCCCTATGTCGAAAAACAACAAAAAACAACAGTTCTCACTCTTCTTTCTGTTTTACAGAAGCTCATAAGAACGCCTCAACACTTGTGAGAATGGGTGAGCGCTTTTCCTCTTTTCTTCCTCCATCCTGGAGTGAACAGTGGGGTGTACGTATTTATCAGAGGACCAATGTATTATGGTGATTATGAATCAGAACTAACGAGCAGATGTCTGGCAGTGCATCATGATAAATGGACAGAGAGGGACAATGGATCTGGGTACCTAGCCAATGCTCACAGCCCAGGAAGAGCACATACAAGAGAGATTTCACAAAATCTGCTGAAAGTAACAGTTCTAGCTTTTTATAGGGTGATTTCAATTCTTAACAGGAAAAAAAAAAAGGAGCCAAAATAGAACAGAGTTATGAGTAGTGTAGCTGTGATCAGACCACCGAGTTTAATGTAAAGAAGGATTCTACTCATCTGCTGTTGGCTTCCCAGCCTTCCTGCCAGGAGTGGAGCAATTGAGAGGGGAGGAGAACATAGCCAGTGGCCCTGGGCTCTGGCTGGGATTGCCTAGGAGGCACTAAAACTCTAGGTCCGAGACTACTGGAGAGAAGAGTTGTAGATTATTTAAATGTGGGTAAGGTTTTTGCTATAAATGTATCAACAGCACGTGGAAAATAAAGCAACTTTTTCCATAAATGTAACTACATCATTTCAGAGGTAATTTGGAGGTAGAAAACTCACAACCCTCTTTACAGAGACAGCACACCTGACTTCATACGCTTGCCATTCTTTGAATACAACCAATGTCATGACTGTGATATTTATCACATTGAACTGCAGTTATACAATTACATGCCTGTTTTCTGTGAGGTGACAAAGACCTTGCCTTACTTTATTTTTAACTCACTGCTCAGCAGAATGCCTGGTACATGGGAAATGTTCAGTGTGTTCTTGCTCTGTCATTGAGTTCTCTGCTTTCAGACTGTATGATGTGGCAATTAGGATTAAGAGAAATGTCACTTTTAGAGATGATGTTCAAATGCTGTAAGAATGAAGCCCAGAAACTGCCATTGTCATTTAGAAGAGTTGGCATCAAAAAAAATCCTGATTATGTTTAAGAAACTGACTGCCAGGAATGGCTTTATAGTGACAACATTCAGAGAAAGAATCTTACTATGTTTTGTATTTGCAGCCTAGTTTGTTAATGCTGTGGGTACAGGTAGACAAGCTCAGTTCCTTTGTAATGTTCACTGGGAGAGAAAGTTTCTGTGTACTTTCCCTCTGATTTCAGTTAAAATGTAGTTAAAGTGTTTGCCAATTCTATGAAGAATTAACATGTTTTCTCAGGAAATATGCAAACACTGGCCTGAGATTACTGAAAGCATTCCCATGAACTTAGAAGGAAATACTTATCCTTTTGTCTGTCACTGTAAAGGGTACTATACAAAATAAATAAAATAAATAAAATAAATATAAAATAAATAAATAAATACCAAAAGTATTTTTCCGAGATTTGCTGTCATGAGGCATTCTGATTATATAAAACTTTATCCCCAGATTCTCCAAATAACAAGATGTTTTTATGACATGGGTCATTTATTTTGCACTTCAACACATCGTTTTTTTTTTTTTTTCTTTTTCTTTTTTTGGTCCTATCAGGGGTTAGTATATGGAGTGTCATGGCTACATATTTCACTTTTGTCTTGCTTTTCTGTGAGCACATTTCTTGTCTGCAAGACTGCAGGTTCTTCCAGTTAGCTAGAGAAAACCCTCCTCCGGAGCCTGTTGTTCTGAGAGCTCCACCTGCCTCAAATTCCATACACTGCGGATTACAAATAATGGGAAACATATCTTCACTAAGCATGCCCTTCGGCACCTGTCATTGTTCCCCATGCAAGACAATGTGAAAACATAGCATATGCTTTGTGTTAGGTAGCATAAGAAATCTAGCGATGATTTAAAGCACATGGGAAAGGTGGGTACGGTGGCTCAGACCTAAAACACTGGCGTTTGGGCGGCCAGTGCATACTACCTCGTGAATCCCAGGCCAGCCTGGACTGAAGCGTGAGATACTGTCTCAAAAAAAAAACATAAAAATAAAAACCAAAATCACAAACAAAACAAAAATACATAATGTGGGAGGTATGTATAGATTAGAAACAAATACTACTCTATTTTCCTTAATGGAATAGAGTATCTGTGGATTTTGTTATCTGTGAGGTCCTTAAATGAGTCCCCTGTGGATACTCTGATGACTCTCTCTGGGGGTGCGTGGTGAATAAAGCAACTGCGCCCTCGCTTCTACCATCCTTGCTTCCTGGCAAGGAAGCTAGAACAAACCAGCAGGTTTGTGGTGAGGAATGAGCAGTATGAGGTGACATGCCAGCCTAACGTGAAGTCAGAATCTTATTTAAGAATCTAACAGGTCTGAGAATGACTTTGAGGGGCAGTGTGAGTCAGAGTGGCCTCCAACCTACTATGTAGCAGAGGATAGCATTGAATTCCCAGTCTTCCTGTCTTCGCCTCTCCAGGGGGAGGATTATAGGTATGTGCCACCATGCCCATCATTTGGCAGATTTTTTTTTTTTTTTAATGAAAGTACAACGTGGCTAAGACAGGAGGAACCCTGGTTAAGATATCCACATTCTCCAACCCCTTGCTAGAAAACTATTACTTCAATAAACACTGGCTATCTTTACCCTATGTGTATGTTCTATTATTATTATCAGTAAACATTTACATTTTAAATCATATTGTGTGAAATTTGCACTAATTGAGAAAGCATGTTTTAATACCTTAGGTCGTTTGTTTACTTTCCATCTAACTGGACAGGGCCATAGAATTTCATGTTAAATCCTGGACCCCAAGATGGTACAGTGGTATGACTGGTCATTGGGATGAGATTAGGTTATGAGGGTGGAGTCCTCATGAGTGGGATTGGAAGAAAAGCCCCAGAGGTCTCTCTCTCTCTCTCTCTCCTTCTCTCTCTGCCATTCCATCAAGCAATACCATCTGTGAGTCAGGGAGTGACTCTCATCAAGATCTATAGGTTGTTTGTTCTGGAATGTTCCAGTCTCCAGAGCTATGAGAAAGAATTTATGTTGTGTATAAGTGATCCTGTCTGTGTTTCAGCAGCTTACACAAACTCAATCTAATCAACAAAAAAACATGCTTTATAAAAAACATGCTTTATTATGAGGTGAAATATTAATAGAATTTTCAAATGATTCAAAAGCTATGCAAATAGCCCCTTACTAACTAAAGAAATCAAGCATTTTGGAAAGATTTAATTTCAACAAAACAAGTTAAACAAAACAATAAAATCCTTATTCCTTAAACTGAGACTTGCTTATCTTTCAACTAATGTTCTTTTAATATTTGAGACTAAATACGGATTTGTAGAGATCTGTAAATGCTCGGTCTGGTAGCACAAGTTATAATCCCAGCTACATGGGAGGCTGAGGCAGGAGCATTACAAACATTGCAAGGTCAGTATAGGCAACTTTTTCATAACTAAAGATAAAGAAAATCAACAGACGACACATTTATTTTTGTTACAGCTCAGTAGTAGATCACTTGCTTAGCATGTGTAAGGGACTGGATTCAATATCTAGTACTGTCAGAAGTAAACTAAAATGCAAGTAAATAAGTTAACACAAATGCAAAAGGAAAAAATAAAAATAAATATTTAAATTAAATATTAATGGTAATGGATATCTTTTTTATTTTTTAATTTTTATTTATTTATTTGAGAGTGACAGACAGAGAGAGGAAGAAGGAGAGAGAGAGAGAGAGAGAGAGAGAGAGAATGGGTGCGCCAGGGCCTCCAGCCACTGCAAAAGAAATCCAGACACATGTGCCCTCTTGTGCATCTGGCTAACGTGGGTCCTGGGGAATTGAGCCTCGGACCAGGGTCCTTAGGCTTCACAGGCAAGCGCTTAACTGCTAAGCCATCTCTGCAGGCCGGTAATGGATATCTTTAACTCTGTGTAATTTTATGCCACAAGAACCTGTTTAACCACCACTTGGCAGATATATTGCAGATAAAACATAAATATTCAGTTGAAATCTACATTAAATAACTTTTGAGGCTCCTTATACATACTGGGTAAATATCTGATTATATTTTAACATTACATTTATATGCTGCATAAATATCTGATCATGTTACATGCCTAGTAAAATGTTTGATTATATTTTTAAATTTGTATATGCATGTGTGTTCATGTGGGTGGTGGTGCACATTAGAATGGGTGTGCATGCATGAATGTGCACATATGCAGAATGTAATTTCTTAGTCACCATCCATAACTTTTTTTATACAAGGTCTCTCAATGGCATGGATAGGCCTTTAGGCTAGGTAGGCTGTTCAGTGAGCCCAAGGGATCTGCCAGTGTATCCCTCTCAGCTTTGTGCTTACATGTGCACAACAATATGCCAGATTTTTTATGTGGGTTCTGGGGATCAAATTCACATCCTCATGCTTGCAAAGTCAAGTACTCTATCACCTGAGCTACCTACCCAAACATGATCATATTTTAAGCTATAAAAAGCTGATAATCTGCCACAGTAGATTTTTAAGTAGCATAGCTTGGAACCATGTCCTAAGGGTTGTATATTATGCAAGTACATAGCTAAATTGGCATTGTAGCAGAAGGCAGGACTTGCACCCACATTCCTATTCCCATCCTGGGCATAATAATTGCTAAGATGTTTCCATCTACTTTTTTTGTTGTTTAGTTATTTTTGAGAGAGTTTTTTTAATTTTTCTTCCAACTTTAATTCACAACTAATGTGACTTTTAGGCATAGGGTACAAAATGAAAGTTTTCATGATTAAAAAAAAAATCACGGCTGGAGAAATGGAGAAGTGGTTAAGGCATTTGCCTGCAATGCCAAAGGACCCAGGTTCAATTCTCCACGTTCCACATTAGGCAGATGTACAAGGGGGCACATGCATCTGGACTTCGTTTGCAGTGGCTAGAGGCCCTGGCACACCTATTCGATCTCTCTCTCTCTCCCTCTTTCTCTGTCAAATAAGTAAATAAAAATAAAATATTTTTTTAAAAAGTCAGTGTTTGCTAACTAGAAGGGTACTAAAAATCGTTTAATGTAGGTTCCAACTGAACGCTTACATTCTTTCTGCAATATACTTGACAAGTGGTGGTCAAGTATTCAGATGCTCTCTGGCAAAGAGCATTTCAACATGCTCCATTGCTGCCAATATAGGCTACACACTTCATTTTGTTTTGAGCTCAAATATATATATTTTTTTTTCAGTAACTTCTGCTGGTTGCTAGTTTTAGCACTTAATTCAGAGCCATGTTGGTGGCTTGAGAATTTTCTGCAGGAGTGCACTCGTTGCAAGGGTGGTGCACAGGTTTGCAGTTCTGGGGGTTGGAGGGAGGGATTCATTTGTTTACTTAGTATGTGTTTTATATGCCCTATGGGTGTGCATTGGATGGGGGTGCAGATGTGTGTGCATTGTGACTGTCTGTGGGGGCCAGAGGAGGGCAAGTGTCTGCCTCCGTCACTCTTCTGCCTGATTTCCCTGCAACGCAGTCTCTCGCTGAACCCAGAGCTTTTCATTTCAGGAGCCCCAGTGACCCTTGTTTCTGACCCTTTCAGCACCGTGGTTACAAGCATGCCCGGACATGCCCAGCTTTCTTTTTGTTTTAAAGTTGGTGCTGGGGAATCAAACTCAGGTACGCAAGCTTGCACAGCATTCACTCTTTCCTGGGGAGCCAACAATCATTTCCCAGGGACTTTTAAATGGTGAAGCCTAGTGAAATGCAGTAGGGATGTTATGGGTGCTGACCTCGGGGGAGAAAAAAAATGCACTTTTCATGAATCACTGGATGATTCTTGCAAAAGAATTTCATAAAACAGAAAGTCCCACATTGGCTTCCTGTCCATCACGTGATCTCTCCGTCTGGCATGCACCCTCCATGGCACCATGCGTGATGATATGACATAGCTAAAGGAGGTATTGGAGGAGACCCAACAGACGCGGTTACTCCAGTATTTTGTGACAGCGACTGAAAATTAGGGCACCTCCGATGAAACTACTTCTTCTGTCATCTGTGCACGGCTCTGGGAGAGATAACTATTACATTATGCATGGCTCCAAAACCACCATCACATGGGCGACAAAGGTTTTTGGCCAGTATGAGCAGCATCTGGGCCAATTGCCAGCAGCTAAAACAGTCTGTGAGCACCTGGATAACTGATCCTGGAAAAACTCCCTATGCTGATCTGTGACATTACAACACCCCTGAAGCTCTTTCTTCTCAAGGGAATTTTTCTTTCGTAATAGTATAACACTGAGATACTAAGCCTTTGATGGAAGGGGACTGACCAATTTCTGAGATGTACTCAAAGCATCTTTCCTATTGTTCTAGTATGAGACACTTGGCTGTTTTATAATTATTCCAGTCTCTTTTACAACCACACAATCCTTACCTACAACTTTCAACTTACTCCTTTCCTGTACATTTAATTTGTTTTTGCTGATTTTTTTTTTCAATCTCAATTCTCACTGTAAAACTCCTTAAAAACTGCCAGCAATAACCATTTCATGGCCTGAATGGTATGCTCTCTTCCAATATCCTTTGCCAAATTAATTAGTCCATCACCTTTAAACTCAGCCTCCAAAAAGTTCCAGGACATCAGCAAAATGGAGACCAATTCTTTCTAGCATGTAATGTGAATAGAACGCAGTCCAGTTGCAAATAGAGTCTTTGTTACCACTGGCAACCTTTCTATCAGCATTCTGTTCTCTGAACTCATTACAGAATCACCCACTAAGCTCTGCTTGGACAGAACAGCATGGTGGCAGGAGCATGTGGTGGAGAAGATTCCTCACTTCATGACACACAGAAAACACACATGCAAGGAGAATGATATTCTAGTATATCCTTGAAACTTCACTCCTAGTGATCTAGTTCCTCCAGCCAGACTCCACCTACTAAAATTTCCTTCACCTCCCAAAGTACCATCATCGGGGAACACATGAATCAATATGAGCCTGCAAAGGACAATTCATACTCAGTCCACAATGCCGTTAACAACCACAGAGCAATGGAATTGGTCTTTGTCAACTCTGTCTTCCAACAAATACTAGGGACACGACAGCTTGGCAAGTGACATAACTAGGCTGCTTTGTGCTGTGAAAGATTGAAGTTCTGTGATTTATGTTCCAAATCTTTCAGTCACCCAATGTTCCAATTCTCATTCCTCACTTCATGGAGTCTTTTTAAGTGTTTTTCTGCATTACTTTTTTCTAGCACATACTTTAGCACTGAAGGGTAAAATTTAAATCTCTTTGTATCATTTTTTATTTCCACAATATAGCAGACTATTATTTGTTTATAAAAACCCATTCTGTACTTCTTTTTTAAAGTGAAACATCAGTCGAACAAAAGGTATCAATTTTTCCAGTTCAAACCTTATTTCACATGTACAGATTCCTTTATGACCACTCTTGGCTTTAGGTTTCATACATGGCCCACAAGGTATAAGTAAAAATATCAGAGAAGCTTCCAGAAAAAGCATAACTACCCTGACTTAATATAAAATATAATAACTTGGCATGGTTATCTTGATCTCTTCTCTTCCTTATTTATATGTTGATTAGAAGAAAAGCAAGGATGGAAAAACAGAAAGTTAAAATTTACCTTGTGTGTGTGGGGGGCAATATTTTTGAGTGTGATCCCAAGACTGCATATTTAAGATTTTTGTTGTACAAAAAGAGTAAACATTTGCAAATGCCAGCCTTTATTCAAGGAATTCTTGTTCACAAATAATGAGATGAGTACTTAACCATATGATTTTTGAGCTGGAAAAGAAAGGGAAATATTTTTAGATATTCCAAAGTATAACTAAAGGACTTCAGTAATTGGAGTGGCATCACTATAAATGAATGCTTTAAAATATTCTCAGACTGCATATGTAAATTGCATAGAACTGTGCCTATTACCTAGTAATGATGTTATAAATTGGATGTAATTGATTATTCTAAGTGACAGGGTGAAAAGTTGAAAAACCTTGTTTTCTAACTCTAATACCTGTGTTCGCCTCACATATCAATGTGGGGGATATGGATCAGCAGTCAAAAGGCAGTGAAAGCCAGAATCCAAGAATTTACTGTACAAAAGCTTTTTCTTCAGAGAAGGTATAGACAATATCTACAACATTAAAATACTATATAATATACATTGATGCTTCAGTGGTTCTTGCTTGCCAAAAAATAGTCTAATGGCTCCTTATTAGAAATATGCTTTCCATCCCTAAAGAAATCATAGCGTATTTTCCCCTCTAGAGGCAAGCTTCTTTGTAATGGGATCAAGTCAATAAATAACACACATAGAATTTTAAACAATCAGAGATCCAGAAATTCATGAAACGGTACTTCCAAGCTGGAGTAAGGACTCATGGCCTCACAATTTGGGGAAGGGTATTACTCCCCAGCCCCTGGGAAATGTGTGCCTGTTACTAAAGAGGTACTGTCATTGGTAACCTAAGGATATTTTTTTTTTTTTTTTTTTTGAGGTAGGGTCTCACTCTAGCCCAGGCTGACCTGGAATTCACTCTGTAGTCTCAGGCTAGCCTTGAACTCATGGCGATCCTCCTCCCTCTGCCTCCCAAGTGCTGGGATTAAAGGAGTGCACCACCACATCCATTTTAGGATTTTTGTTTTTTAGGAAACAAATATCTTCCATTGGATCAAAGGATGTCCCTTCATCCAACCCTTCAGTGATAAGGGCTAAAGAATCAACCTTAAGACGGATTCTCACAAGCACACATGTATACACCCACAAAAATACATTAGTATGTGTCAAATATTTCAAGGTCTTTTTTTATTGGTTACTCTATGTATAATATGTAATACATTTTTGCTATGTGACATATGTAGCAATTAGCTAATAAATGACTGATGTGTTGTGACAAATTCTTTGATTCCTTTATGATTTCTTGACACTAAATAAAATAAAAATTCATGGATTAAAACATTTCCTAGGATGGACAGATGGGTTAGTGGTTAAGACACTTGCCTATGAAGCGTAAGGACCCAGGCTCAACTCCCCAGGACCCACATAAGCTAGATGCACAAGGTGACGCATGTGCACAAGGTGACACAATCTGCATAAGATGGCGGACACATCTGGAGCTTAATTGCAGTGACTCAAGGCCCTGGCATGCCAATTTTCTCTCTCCCTCTTTCTCTCTCTCTCTCTCTCACTTGTTCTCTCTCATTAGAAAGAATTCCCCTTTAAAAATGGTTTATTACCCTCTCCTCTCCATACCGTATGTACTTCTTAAATCATACTTGGATTAATGAGACTCAAATATGCTAGAATATCTTTATATTTCAAGCTGTGAAAATTTGTATATTCACCATGTGAAAATTTGTAAGAAATTACTTATTGCAACACTCCTTATAACAATTACAAAATGTGACCCAAGGACCTTTCATCTTAGTCTGACTCCTCAGAACTTTGGGAGCTGCAGAAGGAAGTTCACCCCACTTCATAGCTTCCCTTCAACATATATGTGTGTCTCCCAGAACTTCACCCTGAACAGAAGTCATGGATCAGTATTTTAACAGCCTGCTGTCATTTCATTTTCATTGTGGGGTAATATTTTGGAAAAATGAAACTAGTGTAAGTTGCAGAGACCTGCTCAACCAACCCAGACATGGGTCAGCAGCATCAGCAAATCTTAGTGTCTAAACTGGCCTGTCAGCAGATCCTGTGTGTATTTGTGTGGAAGCACAAGCCTGTTTGAGAGCATGAGGCTTTGATCTTGATTGTACTTTGTGACATACGAACATTGTGTAAATGTGACATAATGTCTGACCATATCCCTCTGCTAACGCCATGGCACACGTTGGACAATACTGAGGTTTAAGAAGACGCTAGGCTAAAATTTTTGTCACATATTCAGCATCTTCCCAAATATTTGGAAAAGTTGGATCAATCTGAACCTAATAGCTTCTTTGAGTAACTTAGAAATTCATTTGATTTTTTTTGGTGTTAAAAGTAGAAATTGTTATTTAAGAAACAACATTAAGGCATTTCAACAACAAAAACGAAAAACTTGATTAATGAAATACAAAGTACTGCTTGTTTTTGCTGTCCAAAAGAGTATATGGCATTCACAATAAAAATGAGTTCCCCCAGAGAAGGGTATCATTGTTTATTTAAATCTAAGCTAAAATAAAAATAACATTTTTCCATGAGGTATGCCAAATATAGTCATAATACTTACTGATTGCTTCCACTAGAGTAAACAAACTTAAGTTCAAAGCTTTCTGCTTACATTTTGACACTGTTGGATGCACTGATATTTGTTTTGATCAACACTTTAATTCCCAGAGGCATCATGCATGTCACGGCAAGGGATCCTGAAATGTATGCTCATGTTGCCCTCCTCGTGATAACATCTTATACTCCATTCACATGAGAATAGGTGATTGAAAGAGGAGTGAACAAGACACTTTCAAAATTACATGTCAAAACCAATCAGACATACTGAATTCCTTCTGATTTTTAAAGATTCATTCAATATACCTGATTGAGAAATAAATAGGCTTCATGACAGATGAACAAGGATCAACCCTGACCTCACTGTGTCCTTAGGTTGGTGAGATAAATCCATACAGGAGCAACTGAAAATAATTTCTGTAATGAAGGCGTTCAGGTTTCTCAAATTAAAAATATTACAGAGAATGTGCTAATGGTGAGTGTGAGAGAAGAAAGAAAGTAAAAACAAAACAAAACAAAACACTACCTGGTCATGGCAGTGAACACCTTTAATCCCAGTATTTAGGAGGCAAAGGTAGAGGATTTCTGTGAATTCCAGGCCACTCTGAGACAATGTAGTGAATTCCAGGTGAGCCTAGGTTAGAGAAAGACCCTATTTTAGGGAAAAAAGAAACTAATAACAAGGATAATTATATGTATCTTTTGTGTGATGAATTGTCAATGAACAGTCAAAGAAAAGTAGTGACATCTCAGAGAAGTGACATTGTAATAGACAACACATGAGACATCTCACCCGTCAATTAGAATTGAATCTTTTATTCTAAAGGTCAAGAAAGATAATTAACATGAAGTATTCAGCACAATCTTAGAACATTTTAATTACTAAGTAAATTCTTATTTTTTTCTTCTGTTGAACTGGTCAATGAATTGTAGTCACTGAACATGTAATGGTCCAGATGAGATTATAAGCACGTCATCTCAGTTATGCTCTGAATATCTTTATTTTTGTTTTTCTTTTGGTTTCTTGAGGTAGGTTCTCACTCTAGCCCAGACTGACCTAGAATTGAGTATGAAGTCTCAGGCTGACCTCAAACTCTCATTGATCCTCCTACCTCTGCCTCCTAAGTGTTGGGATTAAAGGCATGACCACAGTGACCCTCTGTCCAAATTTCTGACACTCAGCATCCATGATTATAATAAATGGTTATAATTATTAGGGAAGTTAGAATTAGATAGTGAAACACTCACCCAAACAAAGCTAAATTTGAATATATTAGTAGAGATTAGTGATAATTGACTAATAATAATTGGATGTGTGTATAGTGTTGAAACTGTACTTAGAAGCTTCAGCTGCTTGGTTGTAACGGATTTAAATCTGTCCTTAGTCTCAGATTAAAACAAAGGACATAGGGCCAAGACATAGAGAAAAGCAGGCTGAAAAGGTTCAGCCACTGCTGCAGAGCTAAGAAAATGCAAATACTTGCACTGGAATAATACATGGACATGGAATGGAATATGGAAGATAAAGACTCAGTGGTGAAGTAACTATGTTTAGTGTGAAAGATTTTTCAGGGTCTATAAAGACTTTTGAGTTCATTAGAGAAAGTCTTCCAAAGACAAAGCTATTGTGCGCAACGTAGATTTTGTGATGGTGTTTGTTCACACACAATAACAACAATCTATGCCAATCTTAATCTTTTGCCATAGTCAAAGTCATTCACCAAAATGATTTAGTTAACACAGTATTTTGCCCATATTATTCAAAAATAACTCACACCATGAAAATCTACTATAGCATATTGAGAGATAACCAAAGGTGTGTTCTTAAAATAATGATTTTCAGTGCCTATTTTATATTGTGAGGAAACAATGCAGAAATAGCTAGCATTTGCAATAGTGGCCTGAATGAGGTGTTTATAAACTTTCAAAATGAGTGCTTGCTAGCCTTCAGACTCTACATTCTGCCACACACACACACACACACACACACACACACACACGAGAGAGAGAGAGAGAGAGAGAGAGAGAGAGATTTTCATGAAATACGTCATAGCTGAAGTTCTCTTTTGCAACATAAATCAATACACAGTGCTTCTGGGGTAAAATTCTGATGCAATTGCTGAGATAGCTGAATTCATGTGTGTGTGACTGAAAACAAATAGAAAATGATTAGTGATCACTTCTGGAAAAAAACAAGTAAAAACATAAAGAAATCTTCAGTGATGAACAAAATAATATCAGTGAAATAAAAAGTTCTCCACAAGGAATAAATGATAGAATATGTACATGGTGAAGTCTTCACACTGAAGAGGAAACAAAATGCTGTGAGATGAGGAAGAAGAGAATCATAAATGCTAGGCTCAGACAGGTGAAGAAGGACGAAACTCAACTGAACAATGTAGGCCTTCTGTGTTGCAGATGACAGGTGTGATCGCCAATGTGTAATCATCCAGTACCCCAAAACTTTGTTCATAATGAAGGAGGGTTTTTTAATATGTTTCTAAGGTAATTAGTGCTAGCATATTCCAGAGAGCAAGGTGTACAAAGTGATCAAAATGTTCTCCACAAAGAGTCTTGGAAGTTCCCCATGTTGGTCATGGTCGCTGGTCTGTCATATGAGGAGTGGTCAAAAGAGATCTTCCTACTCGATGGGCCATGACATTGTGTTTCTCTCAAACTGATATGTTCTAATGAGCAGCATCTTGTCCAAAAGTAACATTATTAGACAAACTTGTAGAAATCTAGTTAAGTGTATGAGAACATATCGAGAAATCTGTTTCGTAGATGCATATAATTTTTAAACAATTATTTGATGTAATTATTTTTTCTTAAATAATATTACATAACATATGACCAATAAATAAAGAATAATATGATATAGATACAGTAGTAGAAACAAAGTGTACAGCCATACAGAAAGAGAAGAAAAAAGAGAGAGGTGGAAAAATTGAATCATTAAAAAGCAGAGCAGGGGCCTGGGAAAATGACTCAGTGGTTAAGTGTACTTGCTTGTAAAACTTGCCAGCTCAAGTTCAATTGCCCTGGCACTCACATCTGGCTGGAATTTGTTAGCAGTGAAAAGAGACCCTGGCTTGCACATGTACATCCCCTGCCACACACAGAGAGATTTGCTTTAAAAAGCAGATCTTTTAGAATAATAGGTCACCTACTTTTTAATAAAAGACATCATGCTGCTCTACCTTCATAACCATTGGAATATTCCAAATGACCGTGTATGCCATGTACTTGATATAGAGTTGAGTTGATGAGTGTTAACCAATCAATGGTACAAAAAAAACAATTAAAGAGAGACTGGAGAGATTGCTTAGTGGTTAAGGCACTTGCCTGCAAAGCCAAGGGACCCAGGTTCAACTACCCAGTACCCACGTAAGCCAGATGCACAAGGGGGCACATGCATCTGGAATTTGTTTGCAGTGACTGGAGGCCCTGGTGTGACCATTCTCTCTCTTTCTCTCTCTACCTGCCTATTTCTGTATCTCTCTCTCTCTCTTTCTCAAATAAATAAGTAAAAATAAAGTATTAAAAAAAGAAAGACAATTAAATTTAATTGTTTAAAAACCAAAACAAAAAACAATCAGATTATTCTAAGCCACCATAAATTTGAATAATCTCAGATACCACATTGTGATCCAACAGTGTGGCTTGTAATAAGATTAAGGATTTTGGCTGAGAATCAGGATTCTCAGTGGTAAGGTACACCAGAATGAGCTGATGGGAGGGTATGCAAGTAATATCTTCATAAAATGATCTTTGCAGCATGAAATTGTACGAATCGTTTGGTTCTTTTCTTTAATAATCCCAGATTATTCCTGAATATACACATATTTGAGGACATGTAGTCATTTAAAGCATATCTTTTCAAGTAAAATTCATAACTTCAATTTCCAACATTCATAATATAGTTAAGTAAGTTATGGTATATGTAAGTAACAAAATTTATTCACATGGGAAGTCAGATTTTAGAAAAATACTCATTGAAAATGGTATTACAGCTAGGTGTGGTGATGCACACCTTTAATCTTAGCACTTGGGAGGCAGAGGTAGGAAGATCACCATGAGTTCGAGACCACCCTGAGACAACACAGTGAATTTGTCAGCTTGAAGTAGATCAAGACCCTACCTCGAAAAACCAAAACCAAAGACAAAGCAAACAAACAAATAAAAAGAAAAACCAAAAAAATGAAAGAAAGAAAGAAAGAGAGAAAGAAAGGAAGTGATATTATATTTACAATGTAATATTAAGGGAAAACAGAACATAAAATGTATTTCATTCACAACTTAGCTAACTACTCACAGAAAAGTGTTTCAAAATTGATTTTAATGATGGCAGATGTGCTACATAGTAGACAAGTTTATTTATATTTATGTTTACTTAAATTTCTGTAGTTTACTGAAGGCATTAGATAATTTTGAAATATTAAGAAATCACATGAAAATAGACATTAAAGAGAAAAAAAAATAACCCCTTGCTTAAAGTACACATTTTACTACTTAAGAATTAACACTTAACTACCACATGAATATTAATTCCTAACTCTATCTTAGAATGTTTCTCAAACAAAAATGATGCTAAAGAACTTCCCCCAATTCTTCTAGAAGGTTCTACCTAGAAGAATATATTGGGAAGATCTATCTAGAAAGATCTTCTATAGGATTTATCATCTTCAGAATAATCTAGGTTCTTTTGTATTGAAACCACCAGTGGCCCAGGATGTTATATGCAAGTCTACAAAATACTTCCAAGGAGTTGGTCAGGATGTTAAGAGAAAATGCTGGCATTGAACATTGTTTAGGCCTACAGGAAAGGGACAACAGTGTTCCAAGTCTCCCTCAGTCACATGGCTAATGAAATAACCTAGTTGTAACCTTGAATGTCTACTGTTGTCTGAGCCGACAGACAACATGACCCTTATTTTCAGTCACAGAGATCCAGTCTTCCAGCATCCACAAAATGTTTCCATCTTACCCAAAGCAAAACCACAAATGCTGCCAACAAGATTTCACGCAGTCTGTTCCCTGTTATTTTTCTAAACCATTGCCAACTATACTTGTGTTCTTTTCTTTCCATTTCTTTTTCTCACAATGTTTCAGTCACGAAGACTTCTCACTGATTCTTGAGCACACTAGGCACTCCCTACATTGAGTCACCACCCTAGGGTGTTCTCTCTGCCTATAACATTCTGTAGTCATATTGCGCTTGAACCTCTCTCTGGTTCCACTCAAATGGTATCATCTCCATGAGGCAGAATTTTGGTGACAAGTGTTTTGGAAGCTGTGAGCAGCATTCTTGTGTCATTCTCCATTTAATCTATAATATATATTTACTATTCAAAAAGTTATCCTCTTATTCTCATATATACTATTTTCACTCATCTCTGTTTACTAGAACATAACAAACAATGCAAAAGGAGAGAGGTTTCGTGGTTTTACTACATTGCAACAAGATGTTAGCAACAGCAGCTTACATGTATCAAGCCATCCAAATATAGTTCCTGAATATGAAAGAGTGATTGGATAAATGCATGTTTCCTTTTCTTTCTTTCTTTTTTTTTTTTTTTTTTGTTCTAGGCATTGAAGTCATTCTGCATTGTGACTGATAAATACATTCTTAACCACAGAGTTGTATGCCCAACCTTTGTCCATGTTTCCTTGGTGCTCCAACATTGTACTGAAAAAAAAAAATATTTCCAAGCCTGATAGTTAGAGTTTAAACAAGCATGTTATCACTTGATTTTGGAAGTTATCCTTGATAACTTCCAAATTCACTTCCAGCATTTTAGAAGAAATAATTACTCTGACATGAACTTCAGTTTAGGTCTCACAAAGAATTTATTTAAGAGCTGAAGTTAGCATTTGGTTGCAACTACAGCATTCTTTGTCTGTTAGAACTATGTGATTCATATTCCAAGTCTTAAGAAACTCTTAATGTCTCAGGATGAAATGCTATTATTGAGTAACAGATTAGAACCAAATCATTGAGGAAGCTATGGATAAGAATAATAACATGGTACTTATAATGAAAAGTTACTTTGAATACAAATGCAAGAAATAATGTAACAGAATGAGTGTGATTAGATGAAACAGTGAAAGAGTAGCCATATGTTAATTAGCATATTAACCATATAATGTGTCAGAGATGAATGAAGAATGTTATGGTATGAAAGGCAAAGTCTAATTAGTAATTCTATAGGCAGAGCAGCTCCATGTCACTCTCTATATTAAAAGATACATCACCAGTAAAGTTGGTGACATCAAAGTGTGAAACATGCTGTCTGTATTTCAAGAGGAAAGTTATCTTCAAGAGAAATGTTGAATTTTTTGAGAAGAGAAACATTTTTTAAAGTTTTCTTTTATATATTACAGGCTATATTCTTGTATCCCTTTGCTCCAACTCTTTTTACCTTGGGAGCCCTACTCAGTGGGGTTATGATATTCACTGTTGGGTCAGGAAGGCCTCAGTCAGTCCCTATAGCAAGGAAGTGGGGGTGGGGGGACTTGCCTTGGTGTATTCCTACCCACTCTGTGACTTGTACAATCTTTCTGCCTCTCTTTAAAATATTTTTTTTCTTTATATATTAGAGAGAGGGAAAGAGATAAAGAGGGTATGCCACGGCCTGTAGCCACTGCAAAGGATCTCCCAACACATGTACTACCATGTACATCTGGCTTATTTGGGTTCTGGGGAATCAAACTTGGGTCCTTAGGCTTCTTAGGCAAGAGCCTTAACCAATAAGCAATCTCTATAGTCTCTGCCTCTTCTGAAGAAAAAAAAAAAAAATATATATATATATATATATATATATATATATATATACAGAGAGGTGGGGTCTCACTTTTTTCTATTGAAGCTGTTTCAATTACTTTTATCTCCAGTAACACCCAACTATGTAGAATTACTCTGTTTTCATTCAAACTGCTGTCAAGTTCAGTCTCCTGTATAGTCAATATTAATTCACAAAACATAGAAATGAACTGTCTCCTTCAATAATCTATGAAACATGCTTGGAAAACCCCTTCTGTAATGAAGGTGGTACGTCTGTGGTTCAGTTTTACCAGATGTATAAGTATCTGTGAGCAGTGTGATTGCCTACAACGCAGCAACAGAGCCTCCAGCATCTTCTGTGTCACTTATGGCCTTGTGTCAAGTAGGCAGGTGCACAATGGATGACTCCAGTGCTGAATTGTTTTGAAGGAGCCCATGCGCTAAGCAAATGAACGACGCTCTCAATCCTCATAGGACCATTGAGGAGTAAAGAGTGAGACCATCAACTTAGAACTGAAGCACCAACACATGGAAATAATATTACTCCATGTCCCTATTTATAGTCAATTAAGAAATAACTTCAATTTCTTGAGGAAAAAAAAATGACAAAGATGTCCTGTTTGCTGAAGCTAGGAAAATTGACTTCACAGTTGGCTGACTGGTTCATTCAGCAAGAAATCGGTCAACTTTCAAAGACCAGAAAAAAATGCATATCACATAGTGCCGAAGAACCATAAAGTTGCTGAGACGACTGGAAGTTAAGAAAGAACTCAAGCAAACTAGATCTTAGCTTGGAAAGTAAGAGCCAGATTAAATCCCTGCTGCCTCTTTCAATCTAAGCTAACACTGGGTTTAGCATGGGGGTCTATTTCAATCCAACTGTTTCTTTGACACTTAACTTTCTTACTGAAATAAACATGCCGTCACCTGGTCTTGTCTTCCCAGGTCCATCAGGCAGCCCGACTTTCTCACCATTCACATTTCCTTGCTTCCCTTCAAGGGAAGGGGATGTGTACAATGTTATGACTACAGTATAGGATACACCTCCTACTTGGGGTGCAACAGAAAAAAAAAAGTCTCTTTTTCTGTCTTCTTGCAAAGTGGAGAAGGAAGTTTGGCCATTTAGAGTGTTTAATATGTTTCCTGCAAATGTGGAGGAAATGCCTGTTTGAAGTTCTGCAGCAAAGTGCCTTGATGTTTGCGAGGATGAGACAAAGTACGTGATGAAAGAAGTCATAGTCAGAGAAGATCACTGTGAGAGGAAGGCAGCCTATTTATTTACATGAAGATCAAAGGACCTCATGCGAAATGAGACTGCTTCCCCCCCCCCCAGTGATTTGCAAAAGAGTAATCTCCGTAGCTGAAAGAGAAAAGTAGTACATCTTCATTGACTTTATCTAGGCTTGTAGAAGTGCTCAGCATATGAAAGTGACATGTTTATAGTTGTTTTCAGGAAATATTTTATATTTTCGGTTCTGACAATCATTAAATTCTAAAGCATATTTTATTGACATTTGAGTTGTCCCACTTTGTAGGAACTAAGCAACAGTTTTGCATTTTCTAACACAAGGAGAGCCACACTTAAGGGATCACCACTATCAGTGATTAAAGGCTTTCATAATCAAAGCCAGTAGAGTATTGTTCAGAAGCTGGGGATAATTTAACACAACAAACAGAATTCTTCCAAAGGCCCAGGACCATAATGATTTGCTACTTAGTACAATATCTTGCTACCCATAAAAAAAAAGAGAGAGAGAGAGAGAGATGGTGCCACAAATAAGAAACTTAAGAGCAATGTTTCAAGTGAAAGGAGACCACACATTCTTAACTCATTAGCTTCTTCCTTCTTTCATGTCACCTACCACCTTTTCCTCCTATCAAGGCTGGCTGAGCTTTTAAAGAACTGGAAAGAAGGCAAAAAAGCAATTGACTTCAAAAATCACTTTGGCTCAGCACAGCAAACTGCATGCAATTAAAACATTAAACAGTATGCTAATAATTACGTTTCCTATACTGCCTTTTCATCAAGGATTTCAAAGTAACATTTACAATTCTCTAATTATGCGTTGGATATTTATAATTCTGATGGCTGGCAAGGCAAGCAATCATACTTTCAGCTACCGAGCCCACAGTTGCATTTCCAAGTGAATCGGATCGAGGACAATCAGCCTTCCGAATGTGTGAGACGTGGGTCTTCTTGGCTTTCACTCACCTAGCAAAATTGAGGAATTCTGTGTAATGTCTAAACAGAAGATGGACAATTCTAAAATGTTAAAAATTTGAATCATGATCTTTTCAGGATGGACGAATTTTTATGACTTTTCGTTGAGTCTATCTTGAAGTATACTACCGTAATTCTGCAGCCACGAGCGAGCAAAAGGTGACTAGCAAGCACGTTTGCAAATTAGTGCTTTTAAAATTCAATAGCAATGTTGATTCTGAATCCTGAGCTTCTGTAACATATCTAATCTCAGCAGCACCCATGAGGCTGAGGCAGGAGCATCTTGAGTTTACTTTTGCTCCCTAGCATTTCAGGCTCCTCTTCTAGTAAGTCATCTGTAGGTTCAGGAAATGTGCCCATTAATTCCTGTAATCATCTTGACATAAAAAAATTTCTTATACATAATGTTTCTTGGGAACAACTGGTAAGGCAGGTAGCACTGCGAGGAACCTGTCTCATTAGGTGAAATATACATCCGTGGTGTTGAGAAAATTTGTTCATTCAAACTAGTTGTAGTTTCAGGATCCATAATCTGTTTAAACATTATAGCCTCAGAAATTTCTGTAGAAACATTATTTTCCTGTTTAGTCATTGGTGACTGTACAAACACACCTGAATTGGATCCCCTATTACTAATGATAAGGGGAAAATGAAAGCAAAATTAAGCAATAGTATGTTTATTATAATTCCAAAAATTCCAAGAAAGAGATAGCAATAGTGCACACTGTCAGGAAGCAGGCATTCTAGGAGGTCACTGAAAGACCTCCCGGCTTTGCAAAGCCAGGAGGTCTTTCAGTGACCTCCTAGAAATTTCTGAGGCTATACTGCAATCAGGTTGGGCCCACACAAGGAAGTAAAACAGAATATGTAACTTTCAGAATTAACAATATAGTTTGGTGGGCTCCTAAAGGAAAGGCATCAATGCAAAACACTGGGTGGATAGAACAACCTTTACCATATATAGTGGTATACATTAATGGAGTAAGGATGGTCTGGAAAGATGAGAAAAGGGTTAAATATTAAAATCTTCCTTTCAGGGAGAGACTTGCAAGGTCAGGACCAAACTGTAAAATGCAGCAACAAAGAAAGGTCATAGAGACAATTAAATCAGTACTGGATTAGAATTAGAGAAATGTACTGTTATTCAGGCCACAAGGTAATATCATGTAGAGAGTGGCTAACATAGCCCTTTCTGAGGTCAAAAATGTCTATCACCTTATAACTGCAAGAGCTACCTGCCAGGGCTCTTGGCTAGTTTCCATGAGTCTGGGTTAGATATTAACCACCTTGCGATCCTTGACTTTCTTGTTTAAGATGCTATCAGAACGTCTATGGGGCAAGAGGTTCATGAGTTCAGCAGAAACAGGGGAAACCAAGGAGAATATTGTACAAGATTTCTTAGAGAAGAGGAGCCACATGAATAAGTTACTAAGTCTTCCTTGCAAAAGAATAATGTGTTGTAAAAGTATAAATAAAGAAGCAGAACTTTTGCTCTGTGTCCAGTATCCTTCACCTGAGCCACTGGTCCAAATCATTTCCTCACAATGCTAACTCCACACGTCCCTTCGAGTTCTACAGCCCTGCTGAGGCTGAGCCTTGGCAATAGTTGGGGCTAACCAAAACATTTTGCCTAATATTACCTAATGCACTTCTACAATGGCATGACCTACTTATTGCGTTTAATAATTTAATCAGCCATCTTGGACTTCATTGAGTAAATTTATTTATCCTACTTTAAAGAGCAATATTCATGCTACAATATATTCATATGTACAAATATTAATTTTTACATTAACTTAGAATGGGAACATTTGATTATTTGTATTGTTATTTTATTCTTGGTATTTTGTTTTTAATATTCTGAACATACTTTTTGTTTGTTTGTTTGTTTGATTTTGGCTTTTTGAGGTAGGGCCTAGCTCTAGCCCAGGGACCTGAAATTCACTATATAGACTCAGGGTGGCCTCAAACTCACCACTATCCTCCTACCTCTGCCTCCTGAGTGCTGGGATAAAAGGCATGTGCCACCACACCTGGCTTGAAAGATGACTTTTTTTTTTCATTGAAATTTCTTCACGTGTTTTCAAATATTTGAAAATCTTTCTTAAACCAGACTATGATCCCTTGTAATCAGAGTTTTAATGACACTAAAGACAAAATTGCAAAATCATCTAGAAGCTAACTTCAAGCTTCTTATTGACTAGCACTTGAACTTGGTGTCTACATTGGTAAAACAGAGTGAATAATATTAATGTCTGTACATATTAAAAATCATTTGCTTCAGAATTGAAGCTTATTCGCCTGTGTCTTCGAGTTACTGATAACTCATTAACCCCAGATAATCATGCACT